>CM064865.1:20831116-21431116 GCA_032719365.1 Prinsepia uniflora | reverse complement strand
CCAAAATACTCTGAATATACTCTGGTTGTGATAACCAAATCTTTCCCGCGGTTCTTTCCCTCCGTATTTGCATTCAAGGATCTTTTGTGCAGGTCCTAGATCTTTCATGTCAAACTCCTTACTTAGTTGCATCTTCAACTTCCAAATTCTAGACATATCTTGACAAGCAATCAACATATCATCTACGTAAAGTAGCAATAGTATAATCTTACTATCTCCGAACATATGATAGTAAATGCAACAATCATATAAGCATCTTTGAAACTTAGTTTTCAGCATATAGGAATCAAAACATTTGTACCACTTCCTTGGAGATTGCTTTAGCCCGTAAAGTGACTTCTTCAATCTGCAAACCATTTTTTCCTTTCCTATTTCGACATGCTCCTTTGGTTGAACCATGTAGATGACTTCTTCGAAGTCACTGTGTAGAAACGATGTCTTCACGTCCATTTGTTCTATCTCCATGTCTTGCTGAGCTGCTATAGATAATAGCAATCTAATTGAAGTATGCTTAACTACTAGTGAGAATATATCATCATAGTCAACTCCCTCCTGCTGCGAGTATCCCTTAGCCACTAACCTGGCTTTGTACCTCATTGCGTCTCCTTCATGTGTTCCTTCTGTCTTTCTAAACACCCATTTACAGCCAATTGTTTTTCTATCCTTTGGTTTAGAAACTAACTCCCAAATAGAGTTCTTCTTAAGAGATTCCATCTCTTCTGACATAGCAATCATCCAACTTTCTCGTTCATTACTTGCTAAAGCTTCTTGATACGTGGTTGGATCTCCTTGACTGATTGTTAGAGCATAATTCACTTCATCCTGTTCGAAACCATACTTTTTTGGTTTCTTATGATTTCGGACAGGTTTTTCCAATGCTATGTTCCTCTGAAACTGTTCTACAGGTGTTGTGCGAACCAAGGAGTCTTGGTTCTGCACGTGTGGCTCCACCTGCATTTGTACTGGTGACTGCTGTTGCTGCTCTACTTCTTCCTCATCAAACTCCTCATCATAATCCACTTGCTCATGCTCCAACTGAGTTGGATTTTCTTCCATGATTGGTTGGGGTTGAGGGACTTCGGTTGTTTCTTCTTCAGCATCAGTCCTTTCATTGTTTTTCTTATTCTGGTTTAAGGGCATGGTCTTCTCGTTGAATATTACATCCCTACTTAAGAGTACCTTCTTGTTTACGAAATCCCATAGCTTGTAGCCCCTTCACTCCTTCACTAAAACCAATGAATATGCACTCGAGTGACTTAGGCTTTAACTTGGTTCTCTCATCACTTGGAATATGGACATAAGCACTACAATCGAAAACTCGTAATTTTGAGTAGTTAATGGGTTTTTCAATCCATACCTCTTCTGCACACTTAGAATTGAGAGCCCTTGATGATGATCGATTAACCAAGTAGCAAGCATGGTTAACTGCTTCTGCCGAGAACATATCTGGTAATCCAGCATGAAATCTCATGCTTCTCTCTCTTTCCATGAGAGTTATGTTCATCCTCTTGGCAATACCATTTTATTGGGGAGTTTTCTTCACCGTAAAATGTCTTGTAATGCCTTGTTCTTTGCAAAATTCTAGGAAGCTGTTAAACTTATATTCACCTACGTTGTCACTCCTTAGGTATCTAATTTTTCGTCCAGTCTGATTTTCTACCGCAGTTTTCCACTCCTTAAACATAGTGAAAGTTTCAGATTTCTCCCTCATGAAATAGACCCAAATCTTCCTCGAAAAATCATCTAAGAATGTGATAAAATACCTGGAACCTTCCTTGGATCTGGTTGGTGCAGGGTCCCAAACGTCTATGTGAATATACTCCAACAGATTTTGCTTCGTTCCTCACTATTCGCAAGCTTGAACGATGTCTTTTTTTGTTTCCCAAGGATATAGTACTTTCAGAAATCTAGTTTGCAGTAATTGACACCTTCCCTTTATTCTTCTTGTGTAACTCTTACAAACCGTTCTGACTCATGTGCCCTAGCCTAAAGTGCCAAAGCTCAGTCTTGTCGTTAGTATCACCCTCCGTAGATACTGCTGCTCCACATACTAGTGTATTCCCTCTAAGCTTATATAGTTGATTAGGTTGGATTTCTCCCTTCATTACGACCATCCTTTGACAACCTTGAGTATCCTTTCTTCAGCTGAGTACCTTAGCCCTACCTTGTCAAAGGTGCCGAGAGATATAAGGTTCTTCAATTTTGGAATGTGACTGACCTTGTCTAATGTCCTAACAACTCTGTCATGCATCCTGATTTTAATTGATCTGATACCTTGGATCGTAAGTCGTGAGTCATCTCCCATTAACACTTCTCCGTTGCTGGTTTCCTCATATGTATCAAACCATTCTTTGATAGAACACATGTGGATTGAACATCCTGTATCCAAAATCCAAAATTCGAAAGCATTGGAGCTGGATGATACTGCAAGGAGCTCACCGTTGTAATCCTTAGAAGTTACAACACTGGCTGCATTTGAGTTCCCTGCCATCGCCTTTGCTTTCCTTTCCTTCCATATGTTGCAGTTCTTCTTCCAAAGAGCCGAAGCACCACATACGAAACAACCCTTTTTATCCTTTCCTTTGGATTTTGACCTACCCCTGTTGCTTGATTTATCCGGTCTATTCTCTGATCTGCCTGTCTCTGTGCCTTTAACATAAAGGCCTTGTGCTTGAGAGCTTTCAGTGTTCTTGACCATCTTGACATAGGACTGAATAGTTTCGGTAACCTCATCTAACTTAAGAGTATCCTTACCGAACATCAATGTGGTCCTGAGGTGCTTGAACGAAGGCGGTAGAGATCTTAGCATTAAGAGTGCCTTGTCGTTCTCCTCATATTTTACATCCACCTTGGATAAATTTGCAACAGAATTCTGAAACTTGCTTAGGTGTTCTTGCAAGTCTCCCCCTTCTTCCATCCGAAGGCGGAATAGTTCATCTTTTAAGAAGAATTTGTTGGATAAAGTTTTACCCCTGTAAAGCTTCTCCAACTTATCCCATGTTTCCTTAGAATTCTTGTCCTCGTCGATATGAAGCAATACATTATCAACAAGGTGCTGCTCTATAAAACTCTTCGCCTTCCCATCCATCTTCTGCCATTGCACATCTGTTATGCCAGTTGACCTTTTCTTTGTACCGAGAAGAGCCTTCTGCAGATCTTGTTGGATCAGGACGTTCTTCACCTTCCTCTGCCATAACATGAAGTTCTCTTTCCCGTCGAACGGCTTGATCACAGCCTTCACGTCATTGCTCGTGTTTGCCTTGGCACCTGTCATCTCAAAACACTTTCCCCGAGAACTTTGATACCAATTGTTGTAATTTTTGGCCCTTTACTGATCTAGTTTCCTGATAGACTTAGGTGATTATGCAAACAATAGGATGATGCTAAGATAATGCAGAATATAGATGAACTGTAAAGTAAACACACCACACACACAAACACAGGAATTTAGCGAGGTTCGGCTAATCTTTACCTCTGTCCTCGTGTGATCTCCTTGAGAGATCACTAGCACTATGAAGATAACAAGATTACAAGAACTTATGTAGAATCCTGACCTAATCTCCAAACCCTAGCTCACGAACTCTCAAATCACTCTTTTGCTCTTATACCCGTCTATGACTTCTTTTGTTTACTGCTGTCTTATTTCCTGTGTGTATGTAAGGACTCCTAAGAGGCCTATTTATAATGTATAGGACTTAGGTTACACTCCTTAGCATATTACAATTCCTATTCCTCTTTGGAGATGGAAAGATAGCTTATTTTCTAATCTCTAGAGGGCTATGGAATACTTTTCCTAATCCTATATGGAAACACTAGAAAAAAAACTCAGATTTCCTAGTTCAACACTTGGAGTCAAACGCTATTTCTTGGTATTTTTCGGAGCCAATTTTTCAACAAGCTTGTCTATGTAGTGAATGGAGAAATCCAAAATATGAAATTACATTAAAAGAATTTTGATTCTGTTGAGGAAAACAAAGCTTCAATTTTATGGGAACACACAAACTTATCTTTAATGAAAAGAATTATGTGATGCTACTTTTGATTTTTGGCATTATCAAGTATGGATTCTGCAGAATAAGTGCAAGGTATTTCTTCAGACGTCGATGATAACTTTATTTAGTTGAATCAAACTAGGAGTTTTGATCATTTCCGTAGCTTTAATGTTTTCTTTTGCTTGAGGATCTTTTTGGTAAGGACCTTTTATGTATTAAATTGCAGTTCACTTACTTTTCTGTTACTCAATGTATTGCAGGCATTGGGGGCAGACTAAATATCTATGCTTGGCTAAAAATCTAATTACAGTCCTCTTTGAATAGTATTGTGAAAATTCAATCTTTCAGCTTTCTCTTTTTCTGTACTTGAAGCATGCCTCTTTTGCGAACATTTTCTTATTAAGAAATGGTATTTGTGCTAAATTGGTTCTGACCTACTAATGATTTTTCATTTCTAGGTGAAAACTGGTATGTTACCTTCTATGGGCATAGTCAATGTTCTTCAACATCATCTCAGGGCATTTACTGTTCGGGGTATGCTGTCCTATTAAAAACTGAATATTCCTTTTCCCAATGTTTAGTATTTGAAATGAGTTGGTAAATCATTGAAGGCAGCTCTAGTGGTTGACCCAGTTATGGTGTCTACAAGTGGTGATGCATTGGCTGGTCCTTCTATTCTTTCTGGTTTCAGGTATGCCTTAAGTCTTGGTCTTCTGTTTATTTTTATTTTTATTTTTATTTTTTTAAAGTAGCGGTAATATGATCATCATGTGTTTCTAGTACAAGATTAGGTTCACAGACATTTGCTAACCTGCATGAGTTAAAGGAGGATCTTTTCGATGATATGACGACATATCAAATGACCAAGTTATTCCACATGCATACCACTAGTTTTCCCACTTTAAATTTTAATCAATTTTAAATTCTAACTTCCATACAAAATTTGAGTTTTCCTTGCTACAAGAAACAATGTCTACATTTGTTTGCCATATTACCTTTGATGGGGTTATATTAGGATTCAGTTCACAAATACAATGAAAATTTGAAATCATACATATCCAGATATTCAACTGGTAGAAAGCATACATTCAAATTTAATGTTTCAATGAGTACATGTATATAACATGTTTCTAATACCATTTAATTGTGACTAAAATAAACAAGTACAGCAAATGCTTAGCAAAAAAATCTAAATATAGATGAAATACTACATATTAAAATAGTTTATTGAAAGAACAAAAATCAATTCCCTATTCTGCAATGTGCTTTTTCATATATAACTGCAATGAACAGCAGTTTGGTAGTTACTCAGCGGCAGCATTTTGATAAAAAGCGCCATTGACATTAACTCATCCAAACTGGCATCCCTTTATCTAACAATAAAGAAAGCATGTGTTCAGGCTTTTGTGTTTTAATAATTGTAATTTTCTGGTTCCTACCCGCAGAGAGGAGCTTTTTCCTATGGCTGATATAGTAACTCCAAATTTAAAAGAGGCATCTGCTTTACTTGATGGTGTAAAAATTAAAACAGTTTCTGACATGCGTTCTGCTGCAAGATTGTTACATGATATGGGCCCACGGTTAGTTATTGGAACCTACTTGATATCTTCAGTTCTCTCATAATCAGATGATTTGCGGAACTCTTGGTCCTTGTATCTGTTGCAGTTACCATAGTCCTGCCAAGGGCTTTCAACTGTTGGGTGTATGTTTTTCTTAAGCAAAATGTTGCGTAACTAGAAAGTTTTGAAAGAAGGCACTTAGGTGCATAATGGAACTTTTGTTGGCTTCTTGGTTGAATTGGTTCAGTGGCTCTACATTTTTGTCATCTTTGATCCCTTTGAGCTCATCCTTGAATCAGTGTGGGATAATGCTTTACTGTTACCATGTTCACAGACACATTTGTTTCAGGGGGCAGTTGGAATATCATAGGCTATTAGAAGATTTGACAAAATTGCATGATCTTGGACTACGGGTTTTATCCTTATAGACTAATTTGTGGGTATAAATATTCTATAAACACTTTGTTTCCAGAAGAGCAGCCTCTCAAACTGTCAACATATTACAGCAGGGACCTGTGACATATTTGGCAAAGTCTATGCCATCTCAATGCCTTGTCTCCTTTGTAAAACAAAAAAAGTTCATGGGTAGAGGAACAAAGATGGGATATGGTGCCCAATGTCTCAATTTCCTCATTTATGTTTAGGAAAACGTGCAGTAACATAATATCTGCATATTTATATCAAGGTACTGTTAAAAAGTTTTAGGAAAATTTCTATTCTCTAATGGACGTCTCTTGTTGCATAATTTTCTTTTGCGTTGGTGTTGTTTTAGTTAATTTCACTTGGTTTAGCGTCATTACGGAAATAGTTTTGGACTGAATGAATGCAGTGTGGTGGTAGGAAAATATTGAAATAAAAATTAAGTGGCTTTGTGTTGAAAGTAGTGTGTTAAAACAAATTACTTTGCTTCTCAGGAACGTTCTTGTCAAAGGAGGAGACCTTCCTGATTCGGTGGATGCTGTTGATATCTTCTTTGATGGTGAGATTAAATCTTCTGAAACCTTCTGAAATAATGAAACCTTTGCTGTGTATGAGTAAAAATGGCATACTCAAATCTTTATGATTGATCATTGCAGGCCAGCACCTATATGAGTTGCGTTCATCGCGCATAAACACTCGTAATACTCATGGTACTGGTTGCACTTTGGCATCATGTATTGCAGCTGAGCTGGCAAAAGGTTCTTCAATGCTCAAGGCTGTTAAGGTTTGTGTTTCTTATACATTAAGAGATGCAGGAAGAGCCAATGAAAATTTTTATTTCGTCTTCCTTTGTTGAGTACATATTTTGAAATATTCATACTCAAGAATAACAGAAGATAATGAAGGATTAGCATCTCAGTACAGGCTAAGATTGGTGCCTCTTTCTGTTGGATCCTTTGAGACGCAAAAGCAGTGCCCATCCACAATTATGTTGATAAAGTCAGTGTTACCTTTTTCTTGTAGAGTTGCATAGCTTAGGATGAGTTTTCCTGATTCCAAAATCCAAACAGCAGGGTTCTCACAGAATTAATACAAGCTTGTAATTCCACTTTCACTATGTACGAGTTATACAGAGTGGATATAATGACTAATAAGGCATACGTGTGCGCTTTAATATCGTAACACTTGACTGAAGATTTTATGCCTTGCTACACTTGGCTTAGGATTTTTCTTGAATGCTGAAGCTAGTTAACTAGTTACTCAACTTACAAATTATGAGTCCCATCTCTCTTCTCTGCTTCATTCCCTAGCTCTTCTCACATTCATCAAGAATTTCTCTTATATGTTTAATTAATCTACGTTCAGTGTTTTGTTAGGATATTGCTTGAAGTTTCGATCCTAGTTGAGTTTCATTTTCTGATTTCCATTACATTAAGATCTGAAGGATTCTTATTCCATAACAATGAAAGAACTCTTTCACTCTTTCATATAATACTGTATTTCACTTGATAAGAGAATTTCCCATCTCATACCACATTATAATGTTCTGTCTCAAAAATACGCACACGCTCATGCACTCACACATAGTTGGAGCACATGATCTTTTATCTTTTAATATCTTAATTTTTGTAGGTTGCCAAATTCTTTGTTGAGACACTCTTGGATTACAGCAAAGATATTGTCATTGGAACTGGTCCCCAGGGCCCCTTCGATCACCTAATGAGACTTAAGAGTAATTCTGATGGACAAGTCAGATTCAATCCAAGTGATCTATTCTTGTATGCTGTTACAGATTCAGGTATGAATCGAAAGTGGGGACATTCTATCTCAGATGCTGTTAAAGCTGCCGTACAAGGAGGTGCAACCATTGTCCAATTGAGGTTTGTAACTCATCATGAACTCAGCGGAATTCTCATAAACTGTAGGATTGACGTCTCATGCCTTGTAGTTCTTGTGTAGAATCGCACGCTGGCTTCAGTTTACATAATGCCAAATTCTATTAAGACCCAACTTTGGAATTTTAATTTACTTTTCGTGTTTATTCCTTTGCGTTGGGATTGCCACCTTGAAACTGTGATCACTTGTTCCCAGCTCCTCTTATGTCTGTTAATTTTGTATACATTTTTAGAATATTTTTCCAGCTCAACAAACCTCAATGGGACATTTACTCAAATTTCATACCTTAAATTGAAATGAACATCTTGATGAGTCTTTGTTTGGGTCAATTCCAAAAACTATGATTAGGAGACCCAAAGTTTCTGGTTGTATTATATCTTTCTTTCTTTTATTTCTTTTTTTTTATAGCTTGACAACAATTTTACTTGCTTTACAGAGAAAAGGATATTGAAACACGGAATTTTGTGGAAGCAGCCAAGTCATGTCTCCAAATTTGCCGTGCCCATGGAGTTCCATTACTAATAAATGATCGTATTGATGTTGCACTTGCTTGTGACGCTGATGGCGTGCATATTGGCCAGTCTGACATGCCAGCGCATGTTGCACGTGCTCTACTTGGCCCTGAAAAGATAGTCGGTGTGTCTTGCAAGACACCAGAGCAAGCGGAGCAAGCATGGATTTCTGGTGCAGATTACATTGGTTGTGGTGGTGTATATCCAACTAACACAAAGGCAAACAATCTCACAGTTGGCTTGGAGGGGCTGAGAACTGTTTGTTTGACCTCTAAGTTACCTGTGGTTGCGATTGGTGGGATTAATCATTCAAATGCACGTCCGGTGATGGAAATTGGTGCACTGAACCTGAAAGGTGTTGCTGTTGTGTCAGCATTATTTGACAGGGAATGTGTGTTAACAGAGACTAGGAAGTTGCATGCAGCGCTAACGGAGGCAACAGCAGCAGTGAAGTGAAACTTAATTGATTTCGATTTGGAGAATGGGGCATTAGCAGGATGCTTATGATGTTAATTTTTCGTACCAGAGAGGGGGGTTCTGATAGGTGCTCGGTATGGACGTTTGCTTTTTTGTAATATACTATTAATAAATTCATATTACGTTGCCATGTGCTTGGCTTCCGACTTGAGTTGGTCAACAGAAGACTGCAATTATTGAAAAACAAAAAATATTATCTCATTATGAGTTTGAAAATTTTGCTTGGCTGTGCCATAATTTCATTCTTTGTTTTTATTCCTGAAGTTCAAACCTTATTCTATTGGCAGCCTGAGCCAAGAAAAGATACTTTGGAAGAAAATCTAAGCCTGGCCTATGGCTAGGAAGATAAGAAAGAAATCGACTTCCATTTTATCGTGTGGAAAACGAAAAGAAAAGAGAAACTGTCTTATGTTTTGCCTGGGAGGAAAGGATGAATATAGTTTTAAGGGTGAACAAATAAAGCAGATGAAAATTTGTGAAAATGGGGTACAGTAACTTATTCGTATCTCAAATAAAGTGTAAGATGATTTTTTAGAGTGCTAATATCAAATTTTCGTAGTTCGTTTAGAGGCGTCAGTCTAAGGACGAGGAGTGGTACTTGTGGGGGCCATATAGGGCCAGAGTGGCCATGAGAATATATTGTGCAACCCCATGAGAATTTAAAGGCCTATTCTTAAGATACCGATATCCATAGGTGACAGTAGGCGCATCCATATATGTAGAGTATGCGAAAGGGTGTATTATGCGCCATTGATACCAAGCAAAGGATGGTCCACACATTACGAGAAGTACCATTGCTTGATACACTCCAAGCAGTGCCTGTCTACTATCTCAGCCAGATGAAGTCAAAAGATAATAAACAAGCCTCATTTCGGTAAAAGATGATCAACCACCGTGAAGGCAAAGGAAGAGAAGCAATCAGAAATGAATGAAGAGAGTAAAAAGAGAGGGTAAACCAAAATATAGCAAATGTATTGATACTTAAGCTCTCCTAACTGAACAAACTTCCGTACATACCATACCCCATTAGGGGGTAAAGTCCCCTTTTAAGGGATCTCTTGTTTTCTAATGAAACAACGGCATTTCTACAATTTCCCCTTCCAGACCTCCCACCACCCTTGAACTGGAAAACAAAGACAAACTCAAACCCACAAGCTTTAACTACAAATTCGAATAGTGGTACATCCAAAGCCAATCTTGGGATAACAAACTAATGTTCCTTAGTACCACACTATAATTTTCAAAAGTTTGTTTATTTCAAACACCATCACCTACGCCAAAAAACAGACTTTATACAAGCATGACAACATTCTCAACTACACCCAGATCCTGAGAAAACCAAACTTCTTGGGTTCTGATATCAAGGAAGACATTCGTCCTCAACTGACACGTACTTCTCCACTTGCATGTACTTCTTTCACTGTTTTTTCATACTCATCTTCCTCCTCCTCACATTCTACATCTTCCTTTGAATCGCTCGGGAAACCTTCTGCATCTTCTTCTCCCCATCCAAAGCCTGTAATCGATCGGGAAACTGGGGGAGGATTTTTGGCTTCATCCACTATCTTCATGATGTCTTCAATACTTTGGAGGGAAAAGGTTGGGTTTTCTTTTCTGTAGTAGATGGTTTGAGCAGCTTCTGTAAGCTCTCTTGGCAAGTTCTTCAAAAACCATGGGTGGTTCTTGATTTCTTTAATGGTGATCCTCTGAAACAAAAAATTGAAGCCAGTTGAGCACATAATGAAAGAGCATAATATAAGAAAATAGAGCACTAGACTGACCCTGAACAAACAACAAAGTCAAAAGACTTGAGCTAATAAACACCTAACACTACCACAATGAAGCAATGGCCTTTATAGGTCTCTCTCATTCCCGGATGGACTTTTGTCTTGCATTGCTAACTTATTTCTTTTCATTTTAGGGGTCAGTTCAGGAATTAGGATGACAAAAGCAAATTTAGACAGGAGAGAAATCCAGAAAGAGCCTGGTCACACTAGGATGATTGATTGTACACAAAATATATGACGCCTTATATAGAATTTATGACAGCTTATATGCATACACCCCAATCCTCTCGTTCCAAAGTCTCCATTATACATCTAGTCTAGCAACATGATCTTGTGTTATAAGCCTATGTGCACCTCAATTTGACATTATTCAGAAGACAATAAGCAAATTATACTTCCGCACAGTTCAGTATCCTAGAGTTTTTCCTCTTCAATTTTTGTTCAAGTTTTGCTTTTTTTGAGTAAAGTGCCTAGGCAGCAACATAATACCATACATACCCGTGCTGGATTGGCAACAAAGATGCGAGAGAGAAGATGTTTACAATCTTGAGATATGTGAACATAGTCTGGGATCTTGTACTGGACAGCCATTATTCGCTACACCGTAAATGAAAAAGAAGCATAAAGTTTAGAAAAGGAGAAAAATAAAAAAGAGGTATATGATAAACTTTGAGAGGCTGAATAAGATGCATATTACATTAATGGTTTTCCTGAAATTCTTTGGATCTTCTTGATCTTCAAAAGGATATGCTCCCACCAGCATAACATATAGGGTCACCCCACATGACCATACATCTGCCAACTGGATAAACATTAACCAAAATCAGTCAATGGAACACTAGGTGGGATGCAAGTTGTATTTAATTCCAAGCACAAATAATTGTAAAATATCACTCAGTGGCTCTTCCCAGGCAGAACAGTTTAACTTTTTTATTTCCTCAGTGTCATATACATGCAGGAGAACCCTAAGTGTCATGTACATGCAGGAGAACCCTAATTGTCACGTACATGAATATTGCTAGACAATGCAGAACTCGCAGATTTTAAGATTACTTAATGCTGGTAGGTTGCACTGTAGCATGATTGCAAATCAATTTTCTAATGATATTCATATAACCTCATCAATAAGTATTCAGAGTAAAAGGGAAGATGTGGCTTGCATTAAATGAAATAGATCGTGAGGTGGATGCGATAAAATGGAACAAAAAATGCGGCTTGCAGAAAAGTAAAAATGAAGAACAATCACAAAGGGTTGTAAGTATTCAGAACGGAAACATAGACCAACAGGTCTTGAAGATGCATGAATCAACCTGAAAAAATCTTGAAGTGATAATAGTTGCATATCAAAATGTATTATGCAATGATTCTTAAGAGGTTTTTCTTGGATACACCGACAGAGTGATAGACTAAGAACCAGAGGATTAATATGGTTGATACAAGAAAAATATCTATATTAACAGTTTTGCACACATAAATCCTGGAACAAGTCCGGTTTATTACAGATGTCTTTTAGTTCTTAACTAGAGTCGAAGCTAGTAAAATGGATGCTTCTTAAACTGAGCATTGGTGTGAGAATTAACTTTCCCACGTGTTGATTTCCTCTATAGTTGAAGCTAGTAAATTGGATGCTTCTTAAACTGAGCATTGGTGTAAGAAATTAATTTTCCCCTTGATTTCCTCTATATCATGGATATTAATAAAAGTAAGCTAGAATTTGAAGGTTATCAAACAAGCACACTTCCATATTTGTTCTTATTGTTCATGCTTTTACTTGGTGTTACGGTAAACCAGCTACTATGTTTTCTCTGTGCACTATAAAGTTAACACAAATACCTCCTGACCTCCAATTTTCTATTTTAAGTTTCAACTCATGTAACCGTCATAAATGCTGTAACTGCACCATAAACCACCTCCTTGGCACACCAAGAAATTGGAAATTTCCATTTATCGTGATAAATTTTTATAGACTGGTCATTACGACAATATACAATTCCTTGAAAATGCAGTGCATCGATTATCAATTTACCATAGAAGAAGGGAAAAGAAAACCATGCAAAACTTTAAGCTACCTTTCCATCATACTCTCTTCGAGAAAGAACCTCAGGTGCAATATATGCTGGGGTTCCCACAGTTGACTTTGGCCTTGAATGCAGCAAGGATGACTACACAAATAAAGCACATCAGAGTATATAACTTTTAAATTTTCCTTGAAAGATCAAAAGCTTCTGACAGTATGTACATTGTAGAATTAAACCTTAGAATAACCAAAATCACAAATTTTCAGGCGGGGAGCAGGGCTCCCATCCAGCAAGGTATTTTCCAGCTTCAAATCTCGGTGGCATATTTGCTGTGGGACAAGACGAGATAAATAAGAATCACAGGTAAAGGAAACAGTCAACTGGATATCAGAAACTGTTGCAACTCATATTTTACTTGCCAGAGAATGACAGTAGCTAACTCCTGAGATAAGCTGCTGGAAGAAATATCTAGCCTGAAAAAACAACAACAATTTAGCTGGCTTTGTACTTAGAACTTAAGCAATTAGATTTGACTCCACACAGACAGTGGGGCTTATGAATGCATAAGCACTCATATTATACAAGTATAGCTATTATTTTCTTCAGCATTCCCAATGTTTTGTCCGGATACAAATCATTGCACAATGAGCAGGGGTACAAAATTTAAAATAAAATAAAAATTGGAGGTTCGCATCAATCAAGAACCCGATGATCAAACCTCATCTTCACTGAACCTTCCAGCATTGCAAATTCGCTCAAAAAGTTCTCCACCTGCCGCATACTCCATCACAATAGCAAGATGTGTAGGAGTCAAAACTACCTGAAATTCCAAAACCTCAGATAAGACCACTAAAACTAATACAATTTGCGCTCTGCATCCTTAAAAACAAAGCAAGCAATTTCAAAAAACACACACCTCCTTAAACCGAATGATATTTGGATGGCGTAGCGATCTGTGATTTATGATTTCCCTTGCCACATTCTCATCAATCTGTAAAAAGACAATAAATATATTATCATAAGAAAAATACATATAATGATATAACAACAATAAAAATTGTGCTTCCCATGGATTCATTGAATGAAATGAAAAGATTCTAGCTTTCTAGTGCAAACTTCGAATAAAACTGGTGGATTTTCCTATATGAGGTTTATAACTCTAAAAACTCACCTTCCATGCAAAAGTAAATAAATGAAGAATAATGACAAAAGAAAAAATATATATAGAAATGAAATTACAAGAAAAATAAGAATGAAGGAAATATATAAGGACCTTGTGGCCGCGGTCGATGTATTTCATAGCGACGAGCTCTTTGGTCTCTTTGTTCTTCATAAGCCTGGCCACCCCAAAATTCCCAGATCCAATATCCTTCACAAGCTCGTACTTTTCCATATCTACGTATTATTTTTCGAATTTGGGTCCTGAGGTCCTGTATAGAAACTCGAATTGAGCTACACACCTCGGAAGCTGAAAGATTTGAGCTTTCAATTCATGGATCTCCAAGCTCAGAAAGCATACACGTGCAGAGAAATTAAATCGAATTGGGCAAACCCAGAAGCCTAGAATCAAGGTCAGACGAGGAAGGGAGAGAGATGGATTGTAAAGGAAAGGAAAGAGGATTGATTATGCTGGATTTGATTTGAGAATTGAGAATTAATTAGGAGTTGGGTTGCATGTGGTGAAGATTGAAAGAAATATTTTTCTATTTGTAGAGAGAGATTTGATTTGGGGCTGAGCTGAGGAGCTAAGTGAGGGATCCAAGATGGAGAGATTTTTCATGAGAAAGCTAAGAATCAGAAAATCAAAACACTGGTGCAGCTTTCCTTTCTTATTTTTCTTTATATTTTTATAATCGAAGAGATTATTTTTCTTAATTTATAAGGGGTGAGAGAATCTTCTTCTTATGGCTGTTTTTTTTTTCCTTTTTTTTCTATTCTATTTCTGGTCCTTAAGAGGGAGAAAATAATTGTCCAAAAAAAAAAACAAGAGGGAGAAAAGAAAGCTATGCATCATGCATGTATGCAATTATGGCTCCATAATATATGAATCCATGTGCATGAGCAAAGGGTGGGGTTTCTTTAATATATCTGAATGAATAGATCGTGGGGTTCGTTTGTCCCTGATTGAGTGTGTCATTATTATATGGTAACGTAAAATGAGTACCTACTTGTTATTACTTATTAGGGTTGGATGTGGATTGAGTTATTAAACTTTATATATGATTACCATGCAAATTCAGAATTTGAATATGAAACGAAAAAAAAAAATATATAGAAATTTAACAAAAGTTAATAATAAGAATGAATTTTATTAATAGGAAGGGAAAAATTACACTTAGTTAGAGAAGATATAATGAGTTCCCCTCAAAATGCATACTATATATAAAAAGTAAAAAAATAATAATGAACTCCAAAGAAACATATGCAATGTAACATCTTAGAAAACCCTTAAATTGTGCCTTATGAGTCTTTAAGGCATTAAATTCATCAATTATTGAATCTATACTGATATTTTCAACAAATTCCTTTTCTATGTTAAGAATCATACAATCTCCAAGAAAGTCATCCTTCATCTTATTTCAAAGTCAATTTTTAATGATTTTTATAATTGAAAATGATCGCTCTGTTGTAGTTGTAGAAATAGGGAGAGTCAATACTAATTGAACTAATCTCGCAATAAAAAAATGTCTTTCTTGATGTAACAAGGTCTTCACATAAACTAGAAAGGGAAGACATATTCAGCAATTGTGAAAGATCAAAGATCTCATACTCTTAATGTTAAGCAATAATCTTTAAAATCCTTAGGATATAACTTCTCTGCCATATTACATATATTTTCAATGTCATTTGAAACCATCATGAGGATCCAATGATGAGCCAAGAGTGAGGAGTTCCATAGCTTGCACATTGAATCTATCTCTCCCGATATAACTAGAATAAAACGTGAAAGGTCCTACTCCCGTCTGACAGTTACTATTCAGAAAGACGAAAACATCCTTAAAAAGGGTCTATAACAGCCACAAAACAGTCAACTGTCATACTAGGGATATATATTTATAACTCACATATAAAGCATAAATTCACAGTACAACACAAATCTACAAAACTTGTTACACTAAACACACCAAAATACATTTATGTCTCCGCTCCTAACTGCTCCCCGTCGTCGTGTCATGGCCTGTAGGGTAAGTAAAACCACAAAAAATGTGAGAGGACGAAAAATAAACATTAGAAAACATATCTTGTAAAAAAACGCAATTTACCCTCCGCTTTAGAAACTCGTGCATGCATACAAGATATAAAACAATAGAACACAAAATGTAACGACCCGTCCCGAATTCCGGGATTAGTTTAGTGACTAATCTTGATTAGCGAGGTTGAACGGTGGTTAGTAGGGCGGAATCGGACAAAATGTGCAAAATGACCGTTTTGCCCCTGGTCGTGGGCAAAATGTTGACTTTTTGATCGGGCGGTCAAACGGACTTTGACCGATGACCGTGACGTAGTTCGGGACGTCACGAGTTCATAGACAGGTGGCACGTTCGATTCCGACATTCGTAGAGGAAGTTATGGTGTTCGGAAGTTGAGGGGTATTTTGGTAATTTGGCTTATTAGGGGCCAAATGTTGACTTTTTGATCGGGAGGTCCGATGGACGAGGGCCAAGGACCGTTACGTAGGTATCGTCGATACGAATCCAACGACAGGCGGCATGCCGAAATCGGAGATCCGACGACGACGTTATGGTCAAGGAAACGAACTAACGAACCGAGGCGGGGATTAAAATAATAATATAATAATGAATAGTGACCGTTGACCCTACACACCTGGATGGGTGACAAGTGTCACTCATCCCTTGAAACCAGAATCCTTGTCTTAGGGGAAACATCATTATGATGTTTTAATATTTATTAATTAATTAATTAATCATTTTAATTCCCATTAATTCCATTTGTGTTTTCTTAACCGTGTACAACCAAATCCAGTTTTCTCCCACCCTTGATTCCTCTTCCATTGCTGAACCTGAGAGTGCGAATTGTGAGTGAGTTGAGTGTGATTTCAACTGGGTAAACACGAGAGAGTGGCAGTGAGGAAGAACTGAGAATTCGAAAAATTGAGTTTTGGGAGGGAAAATCAAATTGAAGGAATTGGGCTGTGATGATCGAATTGGAGGTTACAAACATCTTCCTGAGGTTGAGACGAGTCGATCCACATCAAAAACGAGAAGGAATGGTGCCGTTTTGGCTCTGATCGAGCTTGGTGACAGAGGAAGAAATCGAAGCTGAGTCGTGGAATTGGAGGCTTCGTTGGATGCAATTGAGGTGGGGAAACTACTTCTCATGATCCCACGATGCTTCTGGGTTCATCAATTGAAGGAAACTGATCGAGATCGATGGACCTCCATTGATGAACAGTGACGGTGCTCGAGTTTGTGTCGTGACGATTGAACACTGGATTGAAGCAATTGGGTTGGGGGAAATGATCTACGGAGTCCATGGAAGCTTCTGGTTGAATCAATTTCAGGATATCGATTGAAATGGATGGGGTTCGAAGGATGAACAACGGACGGGTGTTCTTGGTGTTCATCATCGAATCGTGGAGTTGTAGGTACGGTCTTGTGTAATCAATGTTACAGAACTTAAATTAAACTTAAAACGAAGCTAATGGAATGATCAATTGTTGTAATTAAGGCTGAATTGATAGGATTGGAACCGGGTTGTGTCGCGGGTGAATTGGACCCGTTTACCAGACAAACGGGTTGGGCTGGTGACACTGTAGCAGGCGCGTGAGTTTCACGCGCAGCCACTCACGGCGGCGTGTGACGGCGCGTGGGCGCGAATCTCGAGGTGAGGTCAACATGACTTTTAATCCATTCGATGTAACGGACATTTTGGAATTGGTTTCGTGTCGATCGGACACCGTCTCGATATTGTTCGGGATGTCCGAAGGTTTTTAATTAAATTTAAAAATAAGTAAAAATTCGGGAAAATTACGGGACTTTGATAGGATGTTAATGTTGAGGTTAGTGACCCCCTAATGTGATTTGGACAGGATTGGGAGTCCCGGTGATAGTGGTGTGGCCCGGGAGGGCCGGTGGCACGCGTATCGAGGCACACGGTTAAAACGGTCTGTGAGTGGACTTTGGTTTTATAAATCCTATGCATGCTTAAATGTGTTATATGGTTTATATACATGATTTCTATGATGGTATTTGTGAGCATTGATTTTGGTTATGTTGCACGTATTTCGAGGTGTTTTCCGTATTTCACGTATATCGGGATTAACGGTTTATTTGTGGTTTTGTGTGCTTGTGGTTAAATAAATAATATGATAAAATGGTTTTGAAATTGGAAATATGAACTCGGGCTTGAGGCCCAATTATGTTGGAAATTTCGGACTTGGAGTCCATTTGAATATCGGGCCGGGGGCCCAGTTGGTTAATGAAATCGGGCCAGGGGCCCAGTTGGTATGAAATCGGGCTGAGACCCATTTGAGTTATGTTATCGGGCCAGGGGCCCAGTTGATTTACGAATTCGGGCCGTGGGCCCAGTGGGTTTATAAGTCGGGCTGCGGGCCCAGTTGGTTTACAAATCGGGCCGTGGGCCCAGTGGTTTATAAAATCGGGCATGAGGCCCAGTTGGATAATAAATGTGATTTTGGGTCAGGGACCCTATATTTTATAATGGTGATTTTGGGTCAAGGACCCTAAATGGAATTATGTGGTTTTATGGAAATTTCGGGCAGGGCCCAATGGTAATAATGTGATAAAAGGATTTAATAAAACTGTTTTCCATATACCATCTGGATACAAGGATATATGATGGTCTCCTCCAGATGTCTGGGACACTGGGGAAGTCACGGTGCATTGCCTGCGAGGGGTCATTATACGGAGCAGTCGGACCGTATGATGACTCAGGAGCAGGATTGCTATGATTGACGTCAGGGACGTCAGACATCAGGGATGTCAGATATATGGACCCGGAGAGACCCCGGGCAGCACGCGTAGCTTATGAAACCGTGAGATATGACGTCAGGGACGTCTAGCGTCTGGGACGCTAAGCATCTGGGATGCAGGTGATGGTAATGGTAAAATATGGATTAGTGAATAAAATGGATTATTGGTTATGAAATGGTATGTCGGATCAGGGACCCTAAATGGTTTCGGATTTTGAATTAATGTTCATTTATGGTAGTGGGTGGTGACCCACATGGTTTTAATATGTATGGTGGTGGTATTCCACGGTTTTGGGCTGAGTTCCCACACTTGGTTTTTGGTTAACGGTTTTTGGGCTAAGGCCCTAATGGCTCGGTTGAGCAAACGTTTTGGTTACTGGTTTTTGGTGGCATGCATACGTTTTTATTGGAGGGCATAAATGTCTTATAAATGTATTTGGTAAACTTATTGGTTTTTGTCCACTCACAGCTTTTGGTTTTAATGCCCTTCAGGTTGATTACGGATGCGATTGCAGCAGAGACTGAGACATTGCACACCTCCTCCATCGGTCCTTGCGCACTCTGGATGGCCCGTTTGGGCAGTAGCTCTTGGTTATCCCTTGTCTGACACCCCTTGTTGGACGGGAGCAGGGCACATTCCACGGTAATCCCGGGGGGATTGGGATGGGTCCTGTCAACTTGGTATCAGAGCATGGTTGCTCTATTTGTGCGCGCAGGTCGAGGGTGTGATGTCTCATTGGGCTGCAATTCGTTATCAACCTGATAGATAGTTTTTGGGTTTGGATAGTGGATGGAGTGCAATTGGCCCGATACGCCGTGCGTTAATGTGATTCGACCCAAGTGGGGTTGATTGTGGTGAACTGGTATAGTGGGACCGTCGGTTCGGTCATGTGATATTGGATTGTTGTGCTGCTAGGTGCAGCCAGGTTCGGGGAACCTCACGTGAGTAATGGTCTAAAATGTGAACCCTTGTGGTGGTTTCTAGTGTGAGGGATGTTGGTTCATCGGAGTTGGCCGATGACCTAGTGGTGGAACCCACGTTGATGGGATGGTAGGATTGGATTTGACGTCTATTCGATGTCAGGACCGCGGGGTCGGTCAGGTTGTGGATTTATATTACGGAAAACTGTTTGGTTCGGTTGAACCATAGGGTGTGATTGTGGAACCCTAGTATTAAAAAGGTAAACCTTAATTGTGATTAGCGGGTGAGAACTTGTGCTGCGAGGAGTGGCTGAGGTCATGAATGACCATGTGGATGGCTCTGGTGAGTCTAGGCAGAACTATGAGATTCGATTTACGGATACGGTTCTGAGATAAATTATGGAATCCCGTGTTGGATCGGGTATTGGTGTGATGTGTGGATGTGGATCTCGATAGCAATGACAGTTAGTCGGTAGTCATATGGAGATGACTGGCTATCAAGGGTAATCAGTGTGGTCATAATACTTGGAGATCAGGGGACGTTCGAGGAACGTTCATTTTCCTGATAAGGATTGTCAGAATAGTGGTACCTATAGTCGTGAGGTACGGGATCGTCGTTCCGTATGAACGGAGATCCAGGATTGTCGTATTTGCACACGGTGTGCAGTATGGATGTTTGCGGGGTTGGTACTTTTGTGCTGATGCTAGTATGGATGCATGTGTGCTGATACTAGTGATGTTGATAGAGTGTTGGTGCTGGTACTAGCGCTGGTGCTAGTGTCAGTAATGGTGTTGACGATGAGCCACAAATTGGGGTGTGACTCCGTCATGATGAACATATGTTCGGTCTTTGAGATTCGGTAGTGGTTGAGGGATGGACTGGATGGGATCCAGTTAAGATTGTGCTGTGTTGGGATAAGTCCCAATAGTGGTGAGATAACCAGTGATGAGTGGATTAAAATGGTATAATTAAGACTTAAGGAATTTTGGGATGATTAGTGGATTTGGGGGAGTTGTTGGCAACTCCAAAATTTGTGCGTTTTTATGTTTTTAAATATCCCTAAAATGTACATGGAAATGATTAAAACTGGAAAAGACGAGGAAAACCATTAGTGGTATAAAGGTAGGAATTTGTAATTGAGAACTTGGAAAACCGAGTGTTGAACCTGTAAAGGTCGGGATGTGCGAACGGGACAATAACGGATCGATTGTGGACACGTTGTCCAAGTGAGTTGAGGAGGTAGGAAGTCTAGTGGTTAGACTTGACGTCTTGTTGGGAGCATGTCTGTTTCCAACGTGGTTGGAACCTTGAATTCGAGAAGCGTTGTGATTGGGGAACGAGAGTGGTGTTCGTTCTTGGTGATTGGTATTCCGAAGTCATTGGGGTTGACTTCTTGCTTTCTGCCCTGGCAGACGTTGAGTGTAGTTACCAGTACGTTGAGCGTGTATTGGTTGGTGAGCCCGTGTGTGTTGTGAGGTCCTTAGGAGGAACTACGTGTTCGAAATTAGGTAAACGAGATGTTTCATTTTCTGCTTGGTGGCAGACGATGTTGGGGTACATGGCGTGGTGAGTGCATCGAGTTTTGGTTGCATCCACGTAGGATGAGTTTTGACGTCATCATTTTGGATCATCCTTGGTTTTTCCTAGGTGGAATGACAAGGATTGATACAAGGTAATCCGTGAGAATCCGCAGTCTCGACGTGTCTCGTCGTTGACTGATCTGTCTAGTTGTCGGAGTCGGTTGTCAATCGTTGTGGCGATCTAGGATTTTGACGTTATTGTCAGGGACACAGTGTCTATCTGGGTCGTGATCTTGATGATTCAGATAGGGGGAGAGTATATCACTCTTACCTTGGTACGTGAGTCGTAAATGACGAGATTGAACTTCTTTTCGAAGGGCCCGTAGGGTATTCTACTCGGGTGAGTAGGTTTTCAAGGTAGTTGAATTTTGTCAACCTTAGACGTGTGGAGGTTGGATTGGCTTCCCTATGAAGTCAATCAAGTGTATTGAATGGGTAACCGATAGGTTTGGTTTTGGTGTGTCTTGGTAAATGTGAACGAGATTTCGGGATTTGGAATCGAATATCTGGGTGACGATTCAGGATTCGATTTTGGAACTTGAAAGTATATTTCCGGATTTGGGTACGGAATGGTTATTCCAAATGCTAGCTTACGGAATAATGATTTCGGATTCGGATTTGGAAATGAGTTCAACTGTGATGTCTGGGTTTGGATCCGGGATTTCTTACGAAATTGCGGATTTGGATTCGGAATTGGAACTAGATGTTGGGTGGAGTTTCGTTTTGTCTCATGCTGGATTGGGCAAACGTACTCCATTGTTGGAACGCGTTCGGCTATGACCTAGGTGGTTGTAGTCTAGTTATTAGGTAGATGTGTGTACTTCGTACATGGTTCGAGGTACAATACTTGTAGACTTGTGATGTCTAGTTACGGTATACGGGATATACCCGAGGTGTGTTGGTGAACGTGTTGGTAGTCGGATTGGTTCCGATACCATGGGATTGGTTGTGGATCGGACATTATTATGCAATGGGTCATGGTAATTCCGATGTGTTTAATTACACACAGGTCGTGTGAAATGTCGGTAAGGGTATTGGTGAGTCGAGTACGTTGGTGGCATGTGTAGCCACGAGTGAGTTTAGTGTCAGTTTTCGACTGACAACAACTGTGTGGTGACAGATTGTCAGGATGTGTCAACATAGATTGTTGAGTGGGGTCAGCTGACTCCTAGTGGGAGTGGGAAAGGAACCGTCGAGTTGTTGCGTCAACGAGAGGGTGGATTTGACAAGTGGTGTCAAATTCGAAACAAGTAGTTTCAGTCATTCGACGGGGTCGAATGTAGTCGTTGCGTTTTGAGTATTAGTGGTACGTAGAGTGCAGACAAGTTTTGCCTGGTTAGTTGGTGTGCGGGTGTACACGTGTTGCGTGGTCGATTCCACTTTCCACGGGGTGTTCGTGGAATCAGGGTAATCGAGTTTCGAGAGCGAAACTTTTTAAGGAGGGAAGTACGTTGAGTTTAGAGCGGTTGGAATTTCGAGGACGAAATTTATTAAGGAGGGAAGATTGTAACGACCCGTCCCGAATTCCGGGATTAGTTTAGTGACTAATCTTGATTAGCGAGGTTGAACGGTGGTTAGTAGGGCGGAATCGGACAAAATGTGCAAAATGACCGTTTTGCCCCTAGTCGTGGGCAAAATGTTGACTTTTTGATCGGGCGGTCAAACGGACTTTGACCGATGACCGTGACGTAGTTCGGGACGTCACGAGTTCATAGACAGGTGGCACGTTCGATTCCGACATTCGTAGAGGAAGTTATGGTGTTCGGAAGTTGAGGGGTATTTTGGTAATTTGGCTTATTAGGGGCCAAATGTTGACTTTTTGATCGGGAGGTCCGATGGACGAGGGCCAAGGACCGTTACGTAGGTATCGTCGATACGAATCCAACGACAGGCGGCATGCCGAAATCGGAGATCCGACGACGACGTTATGGTCAAGGAAACGAACTAACGAACCGAGGCCGGGATTAAAATAATAATATAATAATGAATAGTGACCGTTGACCCTACACACCTGGATGGGTGACAAGTGTCACTCATCCCTTGAAACCAGAATCCTTGTCTTAGGGGAAACATCATTATGATGTTTTAATATTTATTAATTAATTAATTAATCATTTTAATTCCCATTAATTCCATTTGTGTTTTCTTAACCGTGTACAACCAAATCCAGTTTTCTCCCACCCTTGATTCCTCTTCCATTGCTGAACCTGAGAGTGCGAATTGTGAGTGAGTTGAGTGTGATTTCAACTGGGTAAACACGAGAGAGTGGCAGTGAGGAAGAACTGAGAATTCGAAAAATTGAGTTTTGGGAGGGAAAATCAAATTGAAGGAATTGGGCTGTGATGATCGAATTGGAGGTTACAAACATCTTCCTGAGGTTGAGACGAGTCGATCCACATCAAAAACGAGAAGGAATGGTGCCGTTTTGGCTCTGATCGAGCTTGGTGACAGAGGAAGAAATCGAAGCTGAGTCGTCGAATTGGAGGCTTCGTTGGATGCAATTGAGGTGGGGAAACTACTTCTCATGATCCCACGATGCTTCTGGGTTCATCAATTGAAGGAAACTGATCGAGATCGATGGACCTCCATTGATGAACAGTGACGGTGCTCGAGTTTGTGTCGTGACGATTGAACACTGGATTGAAGCAATTGGGTTGGGGGAAATGATCTACGGAGTCCATGGAAGCTTCTGGTTGAATCAATTTCAGGATATCGATTGAAATGGATGGGGTTCGAAGGATGAACAACGGACGGGTGTTCTTGGTGTTCATCATCGAATCGTGGAGTTGTAGGTACGGTCTTGTGTAATCAATGTTACAGAACTTAAATTAAACTTAAAACGAAGCTAATGGAATGATCAATTGTTGTAATTAAGGCTGAATTGATAGGATTGGAACCGGGTTGTGTCGCGGGTGAATTGGACCCGTTTACCAGACAAACGGGTTGGGCTGGTGACACTGTAGCAGGCGCGTGAGTTTCACGCGCAGCCACTCACGGCGGCGTGTGACGGCGCGTGGGCGCGAATCTCGAGGTGAGGTCAACATGACTTTTAATCCATTCGATGTAACGGACATTTTGGAATTGGTTTCGTGTCGATCGGACACCGTCTCGATATTGTTCGGGATGTCCGAAGGTTTTTAATTAAATTTAAAAATAAGTAAAAATTCGGGAAAATTACGGGACTTTGATAGGATGTTAATGTTGAGGTTAGTGACCCCCTAATGTGATTTGGACAGGATTGGGAGTCCCGGTGATAGTGGTGTGGCCCGGGAGGGCCGGTGGCACGCGTATCGAGGCACACGGTTAAAACGGTCTGTGAGTGGACTTTGGTTTTATAAATCCTATGCATGCTTAAATGTGTTATATGGTTTATATACATGATTTCTATGATGGTATTTGTGAGCATTGATTTTGGTTATGTTGCACGTATTTCGAGGTGTTTTCCGTATTTCACGTATATCGGGATTAACGGTTTATTTGTGGTTTTGTGTGCTTGTGGTTAAATAAATAATATGATAAAATGGTTTTGAAATTGGAAATATGAACTCGGGCTTGAGGCCCAATTATGTTGGAAATTTCGGACTTGGAGTCCATTTGAATATCGGGCCGGGGGCCCAGTTGGTTAATGAAATCGGGCCAGGGGCCCAGTTGGTATGAAATCGGGCTGAGACCCATTTGAGTTATGTTATCGGGCCAGGGGCCCAGTTGATTTACGAATTCGGGCCGTGGGCCCAGTGGGTTTATAAGTCGGGCTGCGGGCCCAGTTGGTTTACAAATCGGGCCGTGGGCCCAGTGGTTTATAAAATCGGGCATGAGGCCCAGTTGGATAATAAATGTGATTTTGGGTCAGGGACCCTATATTTTATAATGGTGATTTTGGGTCAAGGACCCTAAATGGAATTATGTGGTTTTATGGAAATTTCGGGCAGGGCCCAATGGTAATAATGTGATAAAAGGATTTAATAAAACTGTTTTCCATATACCATCTGGATACAAGGATATATGATGGTCTCCTCCAGATGTCTGGGACACTGGGGAAGTCACGGTGCATTGCCTGCGAGGGGTCATTATACGGAGCAGTCGGACCGTATGATGACTCAGGAGCAGGATTGCTATGATTGACGTCAGGGACGTCAGACATCAGGGATGTCAGATATATGGACCCGGAGAGACCCCGGGCAGCACGCGTAGCTTATGAAACCGTGAGATATGACGTCAGGGACGTCTAGCGTCTGGGACGCTAAGCATCTGGGATGCAGGTGATGGTAATGGTAAAATATGGATTAGTGAATAAAATGGATTATTGGTTATGAAATGGTATGTCGGATCAGGGACCCTAAATGGTTTCGGATTTTGAATTAATGTTCATTTATGGTAGTGGGTGGTGACCCACATGGTTTTAATATGTATGGTGGTGGTATTCCACGGTTTTGGGCTGAGTTCCCACACTTGGTTTTTGGTTAACGGTTTTTGGGCTAAGGCCCTAATGGCTCGGTTGAGCAAACGTTTTGGTTACTGGTTTTTGGTGGCATGCATACGTTTTTATTGGAGGGCATAAATGTCTTATAAATGTATTTGGTAAACTTATTGGTTTTTGTCCACTCACAGCTTTTGGTTTTAATGCCCTTCAGGTTGATTACGGATGCGATTGCAGCAGAGACTGAGACATTGCACACCTCCTCCATCGGTCCTTGCGCACTCTGGATGGCCCGTTTGGGCAGTAGCTCTTGGTTATCCCTTGTCTGACACCCCTTGTTGGACGGGAGCAGGGCACATTCCACGGTAATCCCGGGGGGATTGGGATGGGTCCTGTCACAAAATATCACAACCTCGAAACACGTGAAACCATCGTAAGGTATTTAACCAGGAAACAACCATTATTAATCGGACCAACTCAACATGAGATAACAGAACATCACATAAATAATCATCCATCACATCAATACCACGTATCAATCATCAGATTGAACCATCTCCAAACACAAAACACAATCTCAAACATCATAACACAAATACACTACCGGTAGGCCATCAAATACGTGCTCACTCGGGAACCGGAGCCCTAGGCTTGACGTCCCAGTTATCACAACACAATCCCAAGAACTAGAGCCCCGAGCTCGACGTTTGAGATTCACAACCAATCACACAACCACAACCATATTTCGCAAATCATCATATCATTATATATCACACATGACAGGACCCATCCCAATCCCCCCGGGATTACCATGGTATGTGCCCTGCTCCCGTCCAACCAGGGGTGTCAGACAAGGGATGACCAAGAGCCACTGCCCAAACGGGGCATCCAGAGTGCGCAAGGATCGATGGAGGAGGTGTGCAATGTCCCAGTCCCTGCTGCAATCGCGTCCGTGATCAACCTGAAGGGCATTAAAACCAAAAGCTGTGAGTGGACAAAAACCAATAAGTTTACCCAAATACATTTATAAGACATTTATGCCCTCCAATAAAAACGTATGCATGCCACAAAAACCAGTAACCAAAACGTTTGCTCAACCGAGCCATTAGGGTCTTAGCCCAAAAACCGTTAACCAAAAGCCAAGTGTGGGAACTCAGCCCAAAACTGTGGAATACCACCACCATACATATTAAAACCATGTGGGTCACCACCCACGACCATAAATGAACATCAATTCAAAATCCAAAACCATTTAGAGTCCCCGACCCTACATACCATTTCATAACCAATAATCCATTTTTACCACATAACACATATCCAACCAATAAGCCATTTTATTCATTAATCCATATTTTACCATTACCATCACCAGCATCCCAGATGCTTAGCGTCCCAGACGCTAGACGTCCCTGACGTCATATCTCACAGTTTCATAAGCTACGCGTGCTGCCCGGGGTCTCTCCGGGTCCATATATCTGACATCCCTGATGTCTGACGTCCCTGACGTCAATCATAGCAATCCTGCTCCTGAGTCATCATACGGTCTGGCTGCTCCGTATAATTACCCCTCGCAGGCAATGCACCGTGACTTCCCCAGTGTCCCAGACATCTGGAGGAGACCATCATATATCCTTGTGTCCAGATGGTATATGGAAAACAGTTTTATTTAATCCTTTTATCATATTATTACCATTGGGCCCTGCCCGAAATTTCCATAAAACCACATAATTCCATTTAGGGTCCTTGACCCAAAATCACAATTATTAAATATAGGGTCCCTGACCCGAAATCACATTTATTATCCAACTGGGCCTCATGCCCGATTTTATGAACCACTGGGCCCACGGCCCGATTTGTAAACCAACTGGGCCCGCAGCCCGACTTATAAACCCACTGGGCCCACGGCCCGAATTCGTAAATCAACTGGGCCCCTGGCCCGATAACATAACTCAAATGGGTCTCAGCCCGATTTCATACCAACTGGGCCCCTGGCCCGATTTCATTAACCAACTGGGCCCCCGGCCCGATTTCAAATGGACTCCAAGTCCGAAATTTCCAACATAATTGGGCCTCAAGCCCGAGTTCATATTTCCAATTTCAAAACCATTTCATCACATTATATCCAAGTCATAAATATGGAAAATCCATGTAAAACCGGAAACCTCGAAATACGTGAAACCGTACAATTTACCAACAACCAAACCAACATCATAAAATCACAATCATAATCCATGTAAAACATTTAAGCATGCATAGAATTTATAAAACCAAAGTCCACTCACAGACCGTTTTAACCGTGTGCCTCGATACGCGTGCCACCGGCCCTCCCGGGCCACACCACTATCACCGGGACTCCCAATCCTGTCCAAATCACATTAGAGGGTCACTAACCTCATCATTAACATCCTATCAAAGTCCCGTAATTTTCCCGCATTTTTACTTATTTTTAAACTTAATTTAAAACCTTCGGACATCCCGAACACTATCGAGACGGTGTCCGATCGACCCGAAACCAATCCCAAAATGTTCGTTACATTAAATAGGACAGAAGTCATGTTGACCTCACCTCGAGATCCGTGCCCACGCGCCGTCACGCGCCGCCGTGAGTGGCTGCGCGTGAAACTCACGTGCCGTGAACAGTGTCACCGTTCTGACCCGGTTGTCTGATAAACGGGTCACCGTGACCCGCGGCCCAACCCGACTGGTTCTCAGCCATTACTTGATCATTTTCAATTATGTTTGTTCCTACAAGATCGTCTCATTAATTCCAGTTGATCCATGATTTGAAAACTGAGAAACCAACACGTTTGACTACCTGTTCGTGGAGGTGTGCAGACCGGCCACCTGCAACCGTCGTGTCTGCACGATCCGGCCACCATTCCTTTCGAAAACGATCCCCAAAGGCTCGTCTCAACCCCTAGATCATCATCCTGGTCACAAGATCGATTGTAGTACGTTAAAACCCATCCTGCCATTTTTACCCGAAAACAGACTCACGGGTTCGAGGCTTACCTCGCCGCCGTGGCTCCCGCCGTGGCCACCAGCATGCCCAGTTCGACTCCAGGAACATCCTACGTCCATTTACAACGATCAAAACCAGCCCAAAACGACTTCCGAATTCTGAGTTTTGGACCTCCCCTGTTTTTCCTTTCCGCCGTGTCCGCTGCCGTCTCCCGCCGTCTCCCGTCATTCCTCAGGTGCCCAAATCTCCCACTGGACTTAGCCTAGTAATGGTGTAGGTTTAGTTGGTGCGGGTTGGATGGGTAGTGGATTTGGGGTGGTAGTCGTTCACGGTGAAATGAGAAATAAGAGAGGGGGATTAACTGATCAAATTAATTAAGGAAGGGATGAGATGAGATGGACGGTCCAGATGCAATCTGGGAGTGAGATGGAGGGCTGAGATTAAAAGAGGGGATAAATTGTATTTTAACCCATTAATGGAAGCATGATCCAGATTTAGAGCCCCAAATCAAGGGATGAGTGACACTTGTCACTCATCCAAGGGTTCAGATTCAATAATCACTATTCAATATTTTATTATTATTTTAATCCCGGTTCGTTCGGTAAACCGAGCCCGATTCCTTGACCATAATCGTCGTCGTAACTCCGATTTCGGCATGCCGCCTGTCGTTGGATTCGTATCGACGATACCTACGTAACGGTCCTTGGCCCTCGCCCATCGGACCTCCCGGTCAGAAAGTCAACATTTGGCCCCTAATAAGCCAAATTACCAAAATACCCCTCAACTTCCGAACACCATAACTTTCTCTACGAATGTCGGAATCGAACGTGCCACCTGTCTATGAACTCGTGACGTCCCGAACTACGTCACGGTCATCGGTCAAAGTCCATTTGACCGCCCGAACAAAAAGTCAACATTTTGCCCACGACCAGGGGCAAAACGGTCATTTTGCACATTTTGTCCGATTCCGCCCTACTAACCACCGTTCAACCTCGCTAATCAAGATTAGTGACTAATCTAATCCCGGAATTCGGGACGGGTCGTTACAACACATATTGAGAAATACATATTCACATCACAACTCAATGTCAAACTTCACAATACATCACACCACATATTACAAACCAAACCCTAATCTGAACCTCGGGTCTAAGTCCCAACCATAACTCAACGTCAATTCTCGTAAAACACACCAATAAGGTAACAATCTCGTAAAACTGTCCAGAAAATTATATAAAACATAGTGTCTTAGAAAAACCACTTTATTCCAACAATCAAACCTTGTTCAATCCAAATCTAGAAGTTAAGTCAAAATTTGAGAAATGACCAATCAAGGGCGCATCGTAAAACGAGCCCTCAAGGGGTTTCCAACATCATTCAAGTTCATATGAATTCACTCATAATTCAATAGTTGACTCCATCCAATCACAAAGCATGCCGAGACTCAAATATCACATCTCAATCAGAGTTCATGAAGCCTCGAAATCCGTATAATTAAATATTCATAATATATTCATAAAATTCTCCGGAATACCCAAAAAATATTCAATCACATAATTATCATCAAAACACATAGGAAAACATTTAAAACTCATAAATATGCATTCACAATATTTTAATAAAATAAATCGTCCACTCACAGTGCAATTCCATCGCTTAAACACGTTCTGGACATTCTCGTCGACTCCGAGAGCTTCGTCTCCTGTCCAAAAATATACACCGAGGTTATTAAGATTTTTTGAACCCTTAGATAGCCTCCTAGTATAAACCCTAGCTCCCGGGTATTTTATATTAATTTTTAAATATTACATACGCGCTTCGGACACCTGAAACTACCTCGAGATAGTGTCCAATTACCTCGAAACCTATGCCAAAATGTTTGTAACTTCGTAAGGATGAAAACACATGTTGAGATCACCTCGACATTCCCCCTCACGCGCCCCCACGCGCCACCTGAAGTGATTGTACGTGGGAGTTATGTGTCGGGTATTATGCAGTACTTTTCATCTTCCCTGTAACCCGAATTCCTGGTTTTTCGGGTCGCCCTACCCGGTGACCTGACCCAGGTTTATCTCCTTCATCCTACGTCTGTTTTCTACCCCGTTTCAACCAAAACATTCTATTCAATCCATAAGGAAGATCTATATGATCAAAACGTAAAACTAACCCTAAAATCTGCTCGAATCAAGAACGACCTTCACGGCCAAACTCACATGCTCTGTCCAGACAAATCCATTGTTCCAAACCTCTCCTAGGAAGTCCGTTACAATTTTAGGAACTTGAGGAAGATGATAAAGAGCTTGGGATCAAGCTTCCTTGTCGTAAATCGATCCAGCAACCCCAAACCCGAAAGAAGTCTCCCAAGTCCCCTATTTTTCTCTCCACCACAGCCCACGATCAACTACCACCCCTTCCTCTCCTAGCTTTGTTTCCCTCTGGTCTCACTTTCTATTCCCCCCCCCCCCCCTTCTCCTTCTCCCCCGTTTCTTCCTCTTCGTTTTGCTTATTTTTCCTCTCAGTCGTATGCCCATTTTGTTTTCCAACACACACAAAACAACTTAAAAACACACACAAAAACTAAGGTCGGTGCACTAAGTCCAAATAGATAAGGGACACTTGTCCCAAGCTAATTCATCCAACAAAAATATCTTACAAGGCAAATGACCAAACTACCCTTCCTTGAAAAATTACCATATTGCCCCTACGTAGTTTAGACCCGAAACTTATTTGTTCGATCTTCATTTTCGGTATGACGCCTGACAACGTACTCGGGAGACCAAGACCTTCCTAACGATATTTTCGAAATCTCCAAAAACCATCCCAGTAAAAAAGTTACCATTTTAACTTTGATCAAGAAAAGTCAACTCTTTGACTAGGGGTAAAATGGTCAATTTCCGACCCTTGGATGTCCGGGCCATTACAGACAAGATCTACATGTACCTTTCATATATGGAGCATTGAAATCGGGAATACTTATGTCTTTTTTTCACAAAAAGATACCACCATTTCAATGAAACAACCATTTCGTCTCATCTTTAGAAGGAGAGACTTTGTACTTGAAACCAAGTTCTTGCATTTACGACGCCTTGAGATTTCGATGGCAATTTTTTACATTACAAAGAAAATTAGTGATGCTCGTACCATAATCCAACAAATGCAAGTTAAACATAAGTTTAAAAGATCTCAAAGCTTTATGCACACCTTTAGCTTCCCCATACACTTTGTTGCTAAGTCCATTCATTTCCATTTTTCAAAGAGTTACACTAATGGGGTTAAATCAGGTAATCAACCTCCTAATAGATTCAAAATGGGAGCTCCAACGAGTAGTTCCAGCTCGTTGCAAAGTACATATTTGATTAACCCCCGAACCAGTTTCAACTTCTTTATAATCAAGTTTCTCTACAAGTTAAGCTTTTCTAGCACATTTTAGCTCAGAAACACGCTTGGCAGAAGCTATCACAATATTCACAATATTAGTCAGTTATGAAAATAGATAGATATCTGAAATATCTTTAGCTGCAGCATCCTTGGATCCTTCAACTTTGGGGGTAGCCTTCGTTGAATGACAGCTAGAACTATATCGCTCACAATCACTACCTCCTTCTCTCTCGTTTGGCGCCTTGGAGTGCATAATTCCTTTAGAAACTTAGCATACTTCAGCACTTGTTTGATGCACTCAATCAAGGGCATGTTGATTTGTACCCTCTTGAAGATTTTCAAGATTTCTTCATTTGATTCGTCCTTTTTGGACTTTGAAAATATACTTAGAAAAGGTGCACGCACAAACAAAGAGTTAGTAACAACTGAACTTGAAGGGATAAGGTCATTACCTTGCGTGTGGGTAGTTTGATTAGGTGGTTGTGCTATGGTGGTCTTAGTTGCTACCGGCCTTGTGCTTCTCAATCTCTGAAATGGCTGGATCTTGTTCTATGTCGCCCAGCATCTTACCACTTCGGGTGAAAATAGCTTTGGCTTCAGGTCTTGCATTTGGGATTGTAGGCTGAGGTGGAAGCACCCCACTTCCCTGGATTTTTCCCATGAAGTCCATGACCTTGCCCATTTATTCCTTGAGATCTGCAATGTCTTTTTGCTGATTATGTTGACTTGTTACAAGAGCCTAAGTCGAAGCCCTTAGTGTTTGCTACCCTTGGGAAAGAGCAGCAAGCATTTTATCAAAATCAGGGCTAGAATATGAAGAGATATTATGAGGTGCATGATTATGAGAAAAGTTAGAAAATGAAACCAGGGGCCTTGGTTGCCAAGTGGGTCATTGGAATTGGTTTTGGGCTTGGTGTGGGCCCATAGACATGTGTTGAGGGTTCATGACAGTGTTTGGATCTCTCCAACTATAGCCTTGGTTCCTTGGTCCTCCTTGGAATCCTCCAATGGCGTGTGTTTCTGTTCCGTTGTTATCCTCCCTTACATTGTAGGGGCATTGGTCATGAATGTGGCCTTGTGCACATATGGAACATACTGGAGCTACCCGTTTCTTAAGTTCCAACACATTTGAAAGCATAGAGGTTATCTTATCTAACTTAGCATCAATGAAAACATTTGAACTTACCTCATGTACCTTCCTTGGATTGAGTGCACGACTTTCAAGTTGTGCACCACCTTCTACCAAGCTCCTAGCCAAGAAACTTCCATTAGCTGCAACATCAAGTGACAGGACCCACCCCGATTATCGCCTCGATAATCGGGAAGCATCCTGCTCCCGTCTGACAATCGAACCCAAAAGACCGGAAAACTAGTTAAAATTACAAAACACCCATTGTCAGACCAGGGAGATTAAACAAATACATCCGACTGGACGTCAAGTCCACAGTTTCACAGAGCAAAATTACAAAACAAATTAAAGAACAAGTCCTACTCTGTGAACTAACTACTCCGCAACGGAAAACTTTATGCCTCCGCCTCTGCCTCAGCGCTTGCCCCCACGCTTGTACCACGACCTGGAGGGAATTTAAAACAACAAGGTGTGAGTGGACCGAAACATAAGTTTAACAGGAAAAACAGTTTTTCCGAAATCGGGTTTGCCCTCCAGTTTTGTAATCCGCATGCATAACCAAATATTCGAAATTGTGTATTAAACTTTTGAAACTCTTTTTCCGAAACACATGAAAAACGTTACAAGGATCGTCATAACTCATGTAAAACCATTTAATAATGCCAGATTCCAGAAACCGTCATTTTGAAACATTATTTGCACAAATCAAGTAAAACGTAAATCAAAAATCATGAGTATGCCGTTGGATCCATCCGAGTCTTTAAACTCAACATTAGGCCTTCCCGGGATAACAACGAGTCTTTAAACTCAAAACACGATTAGTAGGCCTCGGGGGTATCATAATAATCGAGTCTTTAAACTCACGAGTCTTTAAACTCAATTTTCGGGCCCGCCCCCAACATCAACATACCGGGTCTTTAAACCCAAAACCAGATCTAACCATCAACCGGATCTTTAAACCCAAAACCGTTTTTAAAACACAATAAACCATGATTCATCACAACTGTTTTCCAACATCATTCCGAAATCATATCACAACATAGTAGGACTTAGGTCCGAAGTCACATGCAATTTCCAACACATGCAATTTCCGAAAATTACTTCACAATATGATCAAACATCATAAATCCGAAACATGCATATTCATAACCAGGTACTTCATCAAAATCATCACGCATGCATAGGCAAAAACCGAAATCTCGAAATGCGTGAAATACGATAAATATCTCGAAAAACGTGAAAACATGTAAAACCGATATATCATCTCACCATCATAAAATCATATGTAAAACCATGAGATAAATAAGCAAAATAGTCATGCATGCCCAATTTAGAAATCAAAAAGCCCACTCACAGTCTTAGGACACGTCAATCGCGTCCCGCGCGCTCCTCCGTAGCTTCGGAAGTGTCCGGGCCTGTGAAAACGTACAAGAAGGGTTACAAACATCCCAAAATAACTCGTAGGATTTTTCCTAATTTTTCCGGATTTTTCGGCGAAAATAAACTTAAAGACTTAATCTTCCGGACTCCCGAAATTATCCCGAATGACTCCCGATCGATTCGAACTCTAAAGATAAAATGTTAGTTAGACTGTAAGGATTAATTCTCATGTTGACCGTGATCGGAGTTGACGTCACACGCGCCGTCACGCGCCGCCCAAAGTGGCTGCGCGTGAAGGCCACGCGCCAAGCTACAGTGTCATCTCCCTTACCCGAACAGCCTGCTAAACGGGTCTGATACCCGCCACTCAACCCGATCAGTTAGCCCTCAATTCTCAGTCAATTCTACCCGTTTTCAATCCTATTATCTTCTCTAACCCATTTATTTTAGGTCTGCATCAATGGTTAACCTCGACTTACACCAAATCGACCCAACCCAAGCTCGAACAGTCGAACAAGTCGACTCCTGGAACTCACCCTACACGGTTCCATTCCCAAATTAACCTCACCAGTAGCATTAAGGGACCCATACGAACACAATGGCACTAACAATTTAGCTCGCCGTTACCTGGAAGTCGTCGTCCTCAGTACTGGTTTTCCCCTGAAACTGAGACTCAGGTTCCCGGCCAAACTGTCCTCCTCCTCCTTCAATTCTTGCACGGTTGTGCACGAAGTGACCCCAGAAGTCTAACACGGCTTTTGGTCTCGATCAACAGGCTCCAGAAATTGAATGAGATTTTTCCCTCCAACTGGTTTTTCCTACGAACTGGACCTTGGGTTCTTGGGCAATCCGTGCTCGAATCCCTTCAATTCTTGCACGGCTGAGATTCTGTCACTCCCAGAAGACTCACAGTGTGTTTAGATTGATCCCTCGACCCTTAGAAATTGAACTCTGCGATTTCCCCCCAAAAACCCGAAACGGTTGCTCACGGTTTCTCTCACAATCCCTCTCAAGCTCAGCTTCCAAATTGAACCAAAATGATCCTAACTCCAACCTCACTCCATTCCCATACTCAGTTATTCGATCGGTGTGGCCAACAGCCCGTGGGAGACCAACTGAGGCCTCTGAAAACGGTTTCCCGCATACACAGAGACCACAGCCATTCTCGTTCCTCCCGTGCACTCAGTCTCTGCCCAGACACGCATGGCTGCTTCCCACAACCTCAAAATCCATAAACTAAACCCACTCACCAGTCCACTTAGCCTTAAACAAATGCACGCTCAAAAACACCACGGCCGCACTCTGCTTCTCAAGGTGGTGCTACAGTAACCACCGTGAAATGACCAAAATGCCCCTCTGTGCAATAATTACCAAAATGCCCTCCAACATCCGTGACCCATAACTCGGTCATCCGACGTCCGTTTCAAGCGTGCCGCCTGTCGTTGTACTCGGGGCGTCGAGACGAACACAACGGTCTTCGAGTCAAATGAGTATCAATTGTCAAACAAAAAGTCAACTTTTTCCCCTTATAACGCCCAAATTACGATAATGCCCCCGAACTTCCGAACATCATAACTTTCACTCCGAGCTTCCGAATCGGACGTGCCACCTGTCTATGAACTCGTGACATCCCGAACTACGTCACGGTCATCACTCAACGTCCGTTCGACCTCCAAATCAAAAAGTCAACAAATCAACCACACAAACACAGGGGTAAAAACGTCATTTTATTCAATATTTATAATATTACATTTCCAGAACGTCCGGGGCGTTACATCAAGTAGTCCTATGTCCCAAGATCTGAGTCCTTCATAGAAATAGGTGAAGAGATAGCCTTCAGTGATTTCGTGAGTAGGGCATGAATTACATAGTTCCTTAAACCTTTCGTAGTATTGACTGAAGTTCTTATCATGGTCTTTCTGCTTGATTCCAGTGATCTCTTTCCTTTTGACCGTAATCAATGAGGCGGGAAAGTACTTGGTTAGGAATTCTTGAACCAACTTAGGCCAAGAATCGATGTGGTTTGGTGGGAGTTCAAAAAGCCAAGCTCGTGCCTTATCTTCCAAAGACAACGGGAAAGCTTTCATCTTCATAATGTCCAAGTCTGCATCTTCAGAACATATGCTTCCACAAATGAATTGAAATTCTTTGAGGTGTTTGTGTGGATCTTCATTCCTAAATCCATGAAACTTGGGAAGTTGGTGAAAAAACCCACTCTTAATCTCTATGTCTTTCTTGTTACCTTGTGGTTCAGGGTACTGAATGCTAAAGTTAGCAATTCCACAGCGTTTGAACAAGTCTGCTCTCAGATACTTAGGTTTCGTGCCATGTCTAATGGTGTTTCCAAAGTTGGTTCCTCGTCTGATTCACTGTTATCACCTATGGACTCACGAGGTATAGAAGATGTAGGTTCAGAGATGAAGGTTGTTTCGTATAATGAGATGTACAGTTGCCTTCTCAATCTATCAAGCTTGAATTGATTAGTGTTCATTCATAAGAAAGAACATGCATAAGCATATAAAGTTCAAGTTGTTGAAGTTTAGATTATATTTATAATAGTTATTGTTAAGAATGTACAAGTTAGGGAATAGTAATGATAAGTAATGTACAACAGAGTGACATCAATACAAATAGGAAATGTGACATGACCCATCCCAATCCCCCTGGATTATCGTGGGAAACGCTATGCTCTCGTCTGACACCACGTGCCAGACCAGGGATAAAAGCGTAATCAGTTCGGGGTTACCAGAGTGAGCAGTGACTTGTGGAGTCTGCATCGGTATCTAATGTCTCGTTCTCTACTACAGCCCGCATCCGTAATCAACTTGAAGGGTATCAAAAACCATAAAAGTTGTGAGTGGACAAAAATAAACAGTTCAAAAACAATTTATCGAAAAGACATTTACAACCTTCACATAAAAGCATGCATGCATCAGAAAACAGTATTTCAAATACTTTCTAAAAGCAAACTGTATTACTTTTCAAAACAAAACACAGTGAAAACACAGCTCAATCAAAGCTATTTCCTCAGTAGGGTCTCAGCCCAAAACCAAATCATGTGGGTCTCAGGCCAAATCCAATACACATGGGTTTCAGCCCAAATCCAATACACATAGGTCTCAGCCCAAATCAAATCTCATAAAAGCATCTCAATAGGGTCTCTTCCCGATACATAGACTCACGTCAGGAGTCGTCTGTTTCATTACCAATCCTCTTTATCTCATATCATTATATCATCATCCCTAGTCACGATATCAGCATTACGCGCACGACTCGGGATTACACATCTGAATATACACCCAGCTCGGAGCCCGTGGCTCGACTTTTAGGTGCTTTAACTTAGGATCACACATCACACATGATGGTCGACGTCTGAGCAATGACATATATAGGATCACACATCACACAGGATGGTCGACGTCTGGAAAATGTCCATCTCTGACACTCCTGCAGGCAGTGTCCCCGTGACCTCTCCAGGTTCACATATCCCACTAGATGGTCAATGTCCGGAGGCTATCATCACATCATAGAGGATGGTCGTGTGGAAAACATTTCACAAATCATCTCAAAGGGGCCTACACCCGAAATATAGTTTCATCAAATCTGTTTCCACAAAACCATCATAAAAACAGTGTTCAATAACACTTCACAAATCCAGGATTCCTCGAATCCTATCAAATCCATAATAGGGCCACGACCCGAAATCTCTTAAGTCATAACTAAGTCACAAGCCCGATATATTCCACGTTTGACTAGACTCTAAGTCAAACCACAAATCAACTGGGACACAGCCCAAAACACATTTCCAAATTCGAAAACCATTTCATTATTCAAATCTTTATTCAAAATCACCTATGACTATAATCCAGATCAAATCCCATTTCCAACTAGGTCTCATGCCCGAAATATCGATTTCACGCATTCCCATGAAATTATCTCAAAACCACTAGTTAAATTTTCGATTTCACGCATCTCCGTAAAATCATTCAAATAATATAAATCATAAATCTCGAACTACGTGCAATATCGCATTTTCTACAAAAATGCCAAATCAACAACATAAACCATATTTAATTCATGTGCACTCAAGGAATCTCAAATCATGTTCATAAAACATATAAAACAGTTATGCATGCATCATATTTATAAATCAAACATCCACTCACAGACTTTCCATGTTGTGTGCTTACAACCCGAGTCGTAAGCCATTACGGGGCTAATCCACTATCACCGGGACGTCTGGACCTGTCCAAATCATATCCAAAGGTTACTATCAACCAATACAAGTCCATATCAAAGACCCCTAACTATCTCGAAACCGAGAATGCGTCCCGAACACGCTTTTTGAGGCATTAAACCTCTAAATGACCTATCAAACGATCTCCGATTGACCTGAAACCACCACCATTGGATTTAGAACATCAAAACCTTTCGAATAAGACTGATTTGACCTTGAAATTCAGGCCCACGCGCCCATATGCGCGCGGTCAAACTTTTGGTCAATGTTGGTCAACGATCAACGCTAACGTCATGGTCTCAACGATGATGTCATCATGGTCAACATTGACGCCATGGTCAACGCTACCGTCATCATGGCCAACGCTGAAATCATGGTCAACACTGATGCCATCATGGTCAACACTGATGCCATCATGGTCAACACTAACGTTATCGATGACGTCATTAGCTCGCTAGAGACGACGACCGGTGCCGCCGTGCGTCGCCGTCTGGTTCAACCGCTAGTGGCCGAAATCCTTCATTTTTGTCCAATTTTTCAAACCTTCATAACTTTCTCATTTTTCAACCAAATTCTACGTTATATATATGGAAATCATGCTACTCGAGCCCAGGAATCCAAATCTGAACTCAAAATTGAGATAAAATACTTGGTTGTGAAGATATGTCCTCCCAAAATTTTGGCCAAATTTTGAACACTTGTTCCGGCCACTCTCATAGTCCAAAACCTTCCATTATTGCACCTACAAGCTCGTATGAGCTCTAAGAACACAACCATGGGCTTAAAATCAATCCAAAACACCAAAATCAAAAACCCAAATCTAAGAACCCATGGGTTACCTTGTTTTTCGCGGGTTTCCAGTCACCTCGTAACGACTCCGCAATCCTTGCCACCATCTCTCATCATCCCTCACTCTGTCTCTCTCTATCTGGTCTAGATGATAAAGATGGGAATGGTTTGGGTGGTGGGTACGGTTTTAGGTGAAGAAGATGAATGAAAAAGATGAAAAATAAAGATGATGATGGTTGTATGTATGTGTATGTGTGTGGATTAATGGATGAGTTATTGTTCCACAAAAGATATTTTGGGTCCCACTAAGGACAAACCAATTTGAAAACCGTGCAACCATGAATAGTTCTTGAAATTGTTCTTGATCTGTAACTTTCTCGTACGATGTCCGATTTAGACATATCGCGTGTCTACGGACTTGTATCGTCTCGATCTATGTAAAGGTCCTCGATCCATGTGAATTTGACTTCCTTTGTCAAAAGTCAACTTTTTACCCTTATTCAGGGGCAAAATCGTCATTTATCCCGATTGCCCGATAATCCTCGATTAATCCTTAATTAATATCGTAGGTATTAGGACGAGTCGTTAAAAAAGGTCACGACAAGTAGTAAGTAAGAAAGAAAGTATATACAAGTGTGAATGGCATATTCACAATCAAAAGATGACTAATGTATAAGTGTAGAATGCACAAGGTACAATTACAACAATAGCAAGCAAATGCATAAGTTCCAAATATGTCTAATCTAATGCAACACAGGTATCTACATGTAGAATGAAGTGAATGCATAAGATAGAAATTGTTAGAACATGCACAAGACATAAGAATTACGTGACAATGCATGAATGGAATGACTTGTACCTTCGATCCCACTTCCCTAGATTCACTTAGCCATAGGGGGCCTGGTGATGAAATCCAAGTGTTAAGAGATCTTAGGGAGGGTATGCAATCTAAAAATGCAATAGATAGAGTCATAAGCCCACATTGATAGCCATTCACTTCCCTTCTTGCAGTTCCTTCCGAGCTTATAGCTGCACGTACGGATAAGTAAAACCTTAATCACTTCCACCATTCAACGTTGATCATGGCCAGGCAAAGTAGATGTAACTCGAGAAGTTAGGATTAATTTCGAGAACACCCCAAGTCTAACTTAGCCAGGGTATGTACTCTATTAGAATTCCCTTTCTTAATCCATACTTGTCACGAATTGTTTGATCTAGGAATGGACCAACTTGATGAGACCCGTTGGGGGATCTAGGACCAGCTATGTGGTGCTTTGGGCCCGCTGGGGGCGCTGCCGCTCGGCAGGGATCCTACAAAGACTTGACACCGGTATGGTGTCCGACAAAGGGACTTCGATGCTTAAGTTAGTATCTGCAGGCCGAAGGGCAAGGAAATACAGTAACCTGAATAGGGTCTCTCCGATCTCACCTTTGTGAAAGGTTTCAAGGTATTTATAGTAGCCACAACTACGGTAGTTGAGCTACTGTTTCGGAGTAGGTTCTACTTTGTGGCTGAGAGTGGCCTGACGAGCCCTGGACATCTGGGGAGGTGCCAGCTGGTATTTAACCTGCCTCCGTCAGGGAGTGGTTGTGGCAGAGTTGGTGTCAGGTGACTGTGGTAGCCAGTTGGTGCATGTGCTTTGTCAGGTGCCGAATGGTAGGCCTGCAGGCTATACCGATCGGCGGGCCACATCTGTGGGGGTGCCGATTGGGGTATCGATCGGCATCCATCCTGTCCTGGCGGGCCCTGTGCCTAAAGGGTGGTTGGTCGATATGGTATCAACATAAGTCCCCTAAGTCTTTGACTGAGGTGGATTTCCTCGGTCGAGGACTTGTGATGACAGCCGATGTTTGTCGACCGACCAGGGCAGTGCGCCCTGTCCCCTGGTAGACGGTGCCAATTATTTGATCTAGGAATGGACCAACTTGATGAGACCCGCTGGGGGATCTAGGACCAGCTACGTGGTGCTTTGGGCCCGCTGGGGGCGCTACCGCTCGACAAGGATCTTGCAAAGACTTGACACCGGTGTGGTGTCTGCCAAAGGGACTCCGATGCTTAAGTTAGTATCTGTAGGGCGAAGGGCAAGGAAATACAGTAACCTAAATAGGGTCTCTCCGATCTCACCTTTGTGAAGCGTTTCAAGGTATTTATAGTAGCCACAACTGTGGTAGTTGAGCTACTGTTTGGGAGCAGGTTCTACTTTGTGGCTGAGAGTCGCCTGACGAGCCTGGACATCCGGGGAGGTGCCGGCTGGTGTTTAACCTGCCTTCGTCAGGGAGTGGTTGTGGCAGAGTTGGTGTCAGGTGACTGTGGTAGCCAGTTGGTGCCTGTGCTTTGTCAGGTGCCGAATGGCAGGCCTGCAGGCTATACCGATCGGCGGGCCACGTCTGTGGGGGTGCCGATTGGGGTATCGATAAGCATTCGTCCTGTCCTGGCGGGCCCTGTACCTAGAGGGTGGTCGGTCGATATGGTATCAACATAAGTCCCCTAAGTCTTTGACTGAGGTGGATTTCCTCGGTCGAGGACTTGTGATGACAGCCGATGTCTGTCGATCGACCAGGGCGGTGCGCCCTGTCCCCTGGTAGATGGCGCCAATTGTTTAATCTAGGAATGAACCAACTTGATGAGACCCGCTGGGGGATCTAGGACCAGCTACGTGGTGCTTTGGGCCCGCTGGGAGCGCTGCTGCTCGACAAGGATCCTGCAAAGACTTGACACCGGTGTGGTGTCCGCCAAAGGGACTTCGAAGCTTAAGTTAGTATCTGCAGGGCGAAGGGCAAAGAAATACAGTAACCTGAATAGGGTCTCTCCGATCTCACCTTTGTGAAGGGTTTCAAGGTATTTATAGTAGCCACAACTGCGGTAGTTGAGCTACTGTTTGGGAGCAGGTTCTACTTTGTGGCTGAGAGTCGCCTGACGAGCCCTGGACATCCGGGGGAGGTGCCAGCTGGTGTTTAACCTGCCTCCGTCAGGGAGTGGTTGTAGCAGAGTTGGTGTCAGGTGACTGTGGTAGCCAACTGGTGGATGTGCTTTTTCAGGTGCCGAATGGCAGACCTGCAGGCGATACCGATCGGCGGGCCACGTCTGTGGGGGTGCCAATCAGGGTATCGGTCGGCATCCGTCCTGTCCTGGCGGGCCCTGTGCCTAGAGGGTGGTCGGTCGATATGGTATCAACACCAATCATACCCTTCTAGATACCATAACCAACCGATGGAAGTTTTCAAAGTTTGTCTTACCAAACCCAAGTGTTTACAATCTCCGCATTCAACCTCATGTCCATAGATTCGAGTCTACAATGTGCAGTGATAAAATCCATGCATCATGAACGGTTAAGGAGAAAGTAACCAAAATGGGCACTATCTATTCCCGGAATGAAAGACTTGAAAAGAAAGAACTTGAGACCCGTGTAAACAAAAGACATTAAATATGAAGTAATATTTACAAGTAAGAGAAGATGGAAACTTCTACGTTCGTGCGGCCCAAGTCAATATCCTAGATTTTGAACCATTGTTCCCACTTTTGTCCCCCTTTTGGGCAAGTTCAAATTGACCAGGTAGAAAGAATACTCGTAAATGGGAGGATGATTTTGGAACTCCAAAGTCCTACTTCTCAAATTCGAAGATGATTTTGAAACTCTGAAGTCCTACTTCTCAAATCTTGAGTCTGTCACAAGTATCGTCTCATGTCCTAAACATCACAATTGAAAATTTCTTACTAAGGGCAGCCATGTATTCGTTCCAAGATAACTCAACGGTTAACAAATTCCGCCCTCAACTTCATGACTTTTAAGGGTCATGAAGGGTTTCGGAGTGACTTAACAAACGAGACTTCACTTATTCCATTAAAAATCAAGATCTAAACTCCAAAGCACAAGTGATCCATATATAACCAAGAGTAATGCATGAATGCAAGATTTTATTCACAAGTATGATATATAAACAAGTAATGATATTCACAATGTATATTTACACCAACACATTTTAATGATTTTGAATTCCCCGGAAACGCCGCCAAAAATTGATTCGCTTCTAAAAGATCTAGTTATTAACACTCAATTAATGCATGGCTTAATTTAAAACCCTTTTTGTGTAGATGTAGCATTGGTAAATAGGGATCGTTCTGGATCGGGGAATTAAGGGACATTGAAAACAGTTAGTAGAAAGATAAAAGATAAGGGGGTTTAAAAGATGTGTAACCGAAGTTACGTTATATAAACTACAAATTTAAATGCGAATGCGAATGCTGATTTGTACCTGCAACAATCACATTATTTACTCTAAGTAAACTGACACTTTTACGTAAGCTAGTCCAAATCAACAATCACATTATTTACTCTACTCCTACTTAACATATATACATATATACATGCGACACCATTATCCACTTACCATGTCAACGCACTAATACTTGCACATATTTAACCAATTATGAAATCTTACCTTCCTTACCTTGATTACCATCATAAACTCTTCATATGTCAAGTGCTCCGAAAATGCAGACATAAACAGTTACAATATATTCACCTTTAGTTATTGACTGAATGCTCCGGTAACGCGGACATAAAAATTAGGTCTCCTCAAACTAAATCTAAATGCTTTGATAACGCAGACATAAACACTTAGCGTCAATTTGAAGATTAAGCACAAAAACTTATGACATAATTAAAATTCAGAAAGTAAAACACATGGATATTGAATTAAATGTTACAAACATTAGAAGAGATAAACCATCACAAATATTGAATTAAAAACACGACTAAGATTAAATTCAAGAACTTAGGGGAATAAAAAGTAGTTATATTTTTGGAATCTCTGAAAACGCAGAAGGATGCCAAAGTGGGTGGATTAGGTGAATTGTTATTCACTAAGAACTCTGAAAAGGCAGAAGGAACTTAGCAAAGATGGAAGAACACCAAAGAATGCAGCAATAAGAACTTTTGTTTAATTTAGAAGAGTGCTTCGTTTAAAACTTGGAAAAAAAATGATAACTGTGTAATGGGTGTCTAAAAATAAAAGTGAGGACATCTATTTATATAGGGTTACAAAATCTTCAAAAAAAAAAAGGAAATGAATCCTAATTAAAAGGTTTCCTTGAAGAAAAAGAAAAGAAAATCCAAGTTTAATTTGGATAAGTTTTCCTCAAGGAAGAAGTAAAATACTGCTCGAATAGTAACATAGAATGAATCAATGGATGTTGGCTGAAAAGTGGGCTGAAATTCGGTGGGCGCACATCAACGTGGATCAAAGGCAAGGAAAGCTGCATTAGGCACTTCGGTAAGCGCTAGCTGAAGAGAATATTTGATGTTCAAGACACACTGGCCAAAGCACTAGGCGACCCATTCAGGACATGCACGCCAAAGTAAATTGTTCAGGATCAGTGAGCGTATGCCGAATCGAGACTTGGGACTACTAGGAGGGAATCGATAGGGAGCTATTAAATGATAAGGTTCTTTTTTGTGGCTTCCCTTGTTTCGATCATAACTTCTTTGATATAACTCTGATTGAGATGATTCTTTCGCTAAAATTATCATAATTCCGAGCTCTATCAAATTCTACACATTTTTCACAAAATATATTATTTTCTTCAATTGTTTGATACTTTACATTAAAAGATAAGTATAAAGGGTATAAAATGTCAGGACCGGTCCCAAATCCCCCGGGATTAACGCGGAACCTGCCTGATCCCGTCTGACACCACGTGTCAGACTAGGGAAAATTCCATCTCTGCCCTCGCCGGGGCTATCAGAGTGCATCAGGATCGTAGGAGGAGGGGAGTGATGTCTCGTCTCTGCTACAGCCCGCATCCGTGATCAACCTGAAGGGCATTAAAACACGAAAACTGTGAGTGGACAATTTAAACATTTCATTTAAAAACATTTTCGTATAAAGACATTTATGCCCTTCATAAAAACATACGCATGCATTCCAAAAACCGTTTAGTAAAACATTCATAAAACCATTTGTCAACTATATTCAAAATCATTCAAGGGTTCATGCCCGGTTCCCATAAACCGTCATGACCCACAAACACCTTTCAAGGGTTCATGCCGGTTCCCATAAACTGTCATGAACCATAAATCCATTTGGGTCCCTAACCCGAAATCACAATCTAAAACATGGAATACAGAAATCAAAACAATAGGAACTCAGCCCAATTCACATCACGTGGGTCTCAGCCCAAAATCATTCTTAAAACATCGAATATGGGGTCTCTGCCCCAAATCACTTTCTAAACCATAAAATACGGAACACGGGGTCTCCGCCCCCAAATCACTTTCTGTAAAACCTCATACGTATCGACATACGTATAACCCATCCGAGGCACTTCCGAGAAGATGCGAACTCGGGGCACACAGCCCCTAGGGAACACATCCCCGATATAGTCACGATGTCAATCTCTATCTAGTGTGCACACTACTCGGGGTCTCACTCCAAGTCTTCTCCCAGGAATCTCCATCTGGGAGGCTCAATCACTGGATCTAGTCTGAGCTCTCTCTCTGGATCTAGTCTGAGCTCTCTCTCTGGATCTAGTCCACACATCCCTCCGGAATCTGGTCCGGGACCACATCATATCTAGTAACCACCACTCCTGGAACGGGATTCCTATGGGGATACCCATTCTGGTCTGTAGATCATGACTCTCCAGGTCGACGCTGGAGGAGACCATATAATCAATATGGAGGGTTCATTCACACTTTCAAATACTCTTTTCTTTTTTTCTCAATTCACTTTTCAATTGGGTCTCAAACCCGATTCATTTCAACAGGATTCCTCGAATCCGAGTCAAATCACTTTCACAGGCCTCGGCCTAAATCCTCAGTTCAACTGGGTCTCATGCCTGAATTCTCATTTCACAATTGGAACTGGGACTCAAACCCGATGTTACAATCAATTGGGCCCTAGGCCCGAAACCATTACTGAACAGGACCTCACGTCCGATTTCCCAACCAACGGGGCCTTAAGCCCGATATCTCAACTAAATGGGTCTCAGGCCCGATATCATAAATCAACGGGCATCAAGCCCGATAGTAACACTAACTGGGCCTCAAACCCGAATCGTAAACCAACTGGACCCTCGGTCCGATCGTATAGCTCAAATGGACCCTAGGTCCGATTCCTCGTCAATTCAAAGGGACTCCAAGTCCGAAAGTTAGTAAATCAATTGGGTCTCAGGCCCGATTTCATATTTCTAAATCTGAAATCCATTTCTTAAACCCTCGTTGAAAACCTAGAACGTATATGCATCGTATAAAACCGTAAATCTCAAAATACGTGCAAATACATAAATCATAGGCTACCACAAACAAATGCACTCATGGCATCACAAAATATATTAAACATTTATGCATGCATCGAGTTCATAAAACAAGTCCACTCACAGACCGTCCAAAGCCGCGCCTCAATACGCGTGCCATAACCGTCTCCCCGGTCAAACGTCGCCTCCGGGATTCCCAAACCTGTCCAAATTAATTTAGAGGGTTACTAACTACCTTAATAACCCCTCACTAAAGTTTCGTAATTTTCCCAATTTTCTAACTATTTTTAAACGTGAACATAAAACTTCGGACGTCCCGAACTATATCGAAACGGTGTACGATTGACACGAAACCAGTCCCAAAATGTTCGTTACATCGAATAGATGATTTCGTATGTTGGAACCATCCCCAAATACCCAGTCACGCGCCTTCACGCGCCCCTGGAAGTGGCCTGCGCGTGGGCCCACACGCCGGCTACTGTGGATCGTCCCTGTCCCTGCGACGGCCGGTTCAAACGGCGTGACCGGTTCGACTCAGTTTCTCCCTCAATTTTCATCCGTTTGCCTCCATTCCAAATCCTAAATTCCTATTTTCAAGTTTTCTAACTAACCCAATCCCTAAACCTAAGAAAAACCCACCTGAAACCCCTTGTTCGAAATGGACCTCACGGTCCAGTTTTTCCATAACTCTTTCCAGCCCTCCTCCGTCGTGGACCACCCTCCAAACCATCTTAAAACCTCCCTAGCAACTCCCTAATCATTTCTCAATCACCCACAACGACCCATAATGTCATATTCGAAAAAATGGGAAAATGGGCATTAATCGGGTAATCGGGTTACCTGGTCTTCTCCACCGTGTATGGCGGTCCAGCCTCTCTCAACCACCATCCTCGATATCCTCAGACTCTCTCTCACTCCCTGGCCTCTCTGTCATGATCATAGGGTAAGGGTTGGATTGGAAATGGTGATCGGGTTTGGTTGGGGGAAATGGGAGAATGATCGATGTAAAGGGGAAGGGGGATGCATGGGTTTGGTTTGGATGGGCAATGGATAGGTGACACTTGTCACTCATCCATTGGCCTGTCCAATAATATCTGGGCTCCACTAAAAGTCAAATAATCCCCATCTCGTAAAACATGCAATAGTATGTTCGAACTTCCGTGAACCGTAACTTCGTCGTCGAACGTCCGAATTCGACGTGCCGCCTGTCTACGGATTCGTATCGTCCCTATCTATGTAACGGTCTTTGGCCCTCGGCCATCGAACCTCTCGGGTCAAAAGTCAACTTTTGGCCCAAATTACCAAAATTCCCTTGAACTTCCGAACATCATAACTTTTTCCTCGGACGGCGGAATCTAGCGTGCCACCTGTCTATGAACTCGTGACGTCCAGAACTACGTCACGGTCATCAGTCAAAGTCCATTTAACCGCCGAAACAAAAAGTCAACAATTTGCCCATTCCAGGGGCAAAATCGTCATTTCGCTCGAACGTCCGCTAATCCTCGTCTCATCTCCGATTAGTCTCGCTAATCCATCATTAATTCTTAATTAATCCCGGTAATTCGGGACGGGTCGTCACATAAAATGATATAAAATAATACTCAAATAAAGGCTTATCACTGGCATTAAGAAGTTTATAGTTAGTCGGTTTCTTGACTACAAGATGGTAGACTCCAAAACGGTTATCAACCAAGTCCAAGAACTCCAACTTATTCTCCATGAGATTAAGGCAGAGAACATGGTTCTAAGTAAGACTTTCCAAATGGCTGCTGTAATTGAAAAATTACCACATTCTTGGAAAGACTTCAAGAATTATCTCAAGTATAAGCGCAAATAGATGGGACTTGATGATTTGATCGTAAGGCTGGGAATTGAGGAAGACAACTATAATTCTGAAAAGAAAACCATTAAAAATTCCATGATGGCTAAGGCACACGTTGTGGAAGATAGGCCAAAGAATAAGAAAAAGAGGAAACATGGAGAAAGCTCTAGTCAATGGAACTCAAAGAAAATTAGAGAGTTCAAAGGAAAGTGTTGTAAATGTAATAACCCTAGCCATAGGGCAGCAAACTGCCGATCTAAAAAGATTAAGGGCAATACCACAGAAGTTCACATGACTAAAGGAGGATAATATTTTGATTGATCTATATGAGTTCAATCTCTTAATTGTGATCTCTGAAGTGAACTTGGAAAGCAATACCAAGGAATGGTGGATAGACACCGGAGCTACATGACACATCTGCTCATATAGGAAGATGTTCACAACCTATCTTGAAGTGACCCAAAGGGAGCAACTATTTATGGACAATTATTCGGCTTTCAAGGTTGAAGGTCAAGGAAAGGTGGTTCTTAAGATGACTTCTGGCAATGAACTAACTTTGAATGAAGTGGTACATGTTCGGACATTTGAAAGAGCCTGGTTTCTGGATCTTTGTTAAGTAAGAATGGATTTAGATTGGTTTTTGAGGCTGATAAATTTGTACTTACTAAGAATGGGATATATGTGGGGAAAGGGTAATTGAATAATGGTCTTTTCAAGATAAATGTAATGATTGTTGTACCTTCTATTAATAATAATAACATAGTTTATTATGCTTATATTATTGAGTCCCCAAATGTTGGACATGATAAATTAGGACATGTTAATTATGATACTATGTGTAGTTTGGTTAACATGGATTTACTACCTAAGTTAAATATTGATGCAAATCACAAGTGTGAAAATTGTGTTGAAGCTAAACAAACCAGAACATCTTTTCATTCTATAGAACAAAGTACAGAACCTTTGGAATTAATTCATAATGATATTTGTGATTTAAAGTATGTGCAAACTAGAGGTGTTAGAATGTATTTCATTACTTTTATAGATGATTGCACAAGATATTGCTATGTTTATTTCTTAGAAGTAAAAATGAAGCCTTAGTAAGGTTTCAACATTATAAGAATGAAGTTAAGAATCAACTTAGTAGAAAGATTAAGGCTTTGAGAAGCGATATAGAAGTTAAATATGTTACTCCCTTCACTGAGTTTTGTGCTCAGTATGAGATTATTCACCAAACAATTGCGCCTTATTCACCCCAACAAAATGGGATTGCTGAACGCAAAAACCAAACATTGAAAGAAATGATGAATGCTATGTTGATAAGTTCTGGAGCAACCTAAAATTTGTGGGGAGAAGCTTTGCTTTCTGCAGATTATATTCTCAATAAATTACTTCATAAGAAGTTAGAAAAGATGTCATATGAATTATGGAAAGGTCAAAGACCTTATTATAAATATCTCAAAGTTTGTGGGTGTCTTGCTAAGGTAGTGGTGCCAGATCCCAAAAGGGTTAAAATAGGACCGAAAACCATTGATTGTGTATTCATTGATTATACTTCTAACAGTAGTGCATACGATTCCTTGTACATAAGTCATATAACAATGATGTACATGTGAATACAATTATTGAATCAATGAATGCAACCTTTTTTGAGAATGCGTTTCCTTGGAAAGATGCACATGAAGGACGTTCTCATATAAGAACTTATGATAGCAGTAATCTTGAAAATCATCAAGATCAATCAAATCAAGGATCTGAAGGACTTGAAAATGAGGTTGAACCTAGACGAAGTAAAAGGGAAAAACGTCCAAGTCGTTTGGTCCTGATTTTCTAACATATTTATTGGAAAATAAAGCTCAAACCTACAAAGAAGTAATGTCATCCCCTGAAACTCCTTTTTGGAAAGAGGCTATTAATGCTGAAATGGATTCCATTATACTAAACCATACATAGGATTTAGTGGATCTCCCTCATGGGAATAAAAGTTTGGGTTATAAATGGATTTTTAAAAGAAAGATGAAAATCGATGGATCCATATATAAGTACAAGGCGAGACTTGTTGACAAAGGTTATAAGAAAAAAACAAGGCTTAGTATATTTTGATACTTACTCACCAGTTACGAGAATAACATCCATTAGAATGTTAATTGCAATAGTTGTTTTTCATAATCTTGATATACATCAAATGAATGTTAAAACGACCTTTCTAAATGGTGAGTTAGAAGAGGAGATTTACATGGAACAACTAGAAGGATTCATTGTTCATGGACAGGGGAAGAAAGTATGTAGGCTTGTTAAGTCTCTGTACGGCTTAAAGCAAGCACCAAAGCATGGCATATAAAATTTGACAATGCAGTGATGTTAAATGAATTCAAAATTAATGAGTGTGATAAATGTGTCTACACAAAAGTCACATGAAATAGTTATGTCATAGTATGTCTTTATGCATACGACATTCTTATTATTGGTAGTAATAATGATATGATTAATCTACCAAGAAAATGTTGACCAGTAATGTAACGACCCGTCCCAAATTATTGGGATTAATTAAGAATTAATGATGGATTAGCGAGACTAATCAGGATTAGCCGAGGATTAACGGACGTTCAGGGCGAAATTACAATTTTGCCCTTGAATGAGGGCATAAAGTTGACTTTTGACCTTGGACGTCCGATGCAAAAGGGTCGAGGATCGTTATGTAAATCGAGTCGATACGAGTCCGTAGACAGGCAGCACGTCGAAATCGGACGTTCGACGAGAGAGTTACGGTTCACGGAAGTTCCGAGGAACTATTGCACTAATCACGAGACGGGTGGACTTTTGTCTGGAGTGGGGCCCAAATTTTTAGTGTAGGCCTAATGGATGAGTGACAAGTGTCACCCATCTATTGCCCCCATTACACAGATGCATGCATCTGTATCCCCTTCCTCATTCGATCGACCAAACACCCCGATGAACCCAAAACCAAACCTTTCCCCCATTTGAATCCATGTAAATCCGATGAGTGGGAAGACGTGATGACGGTGGCAGAACGGCCAGCCGCCGTGGACGGCGGAGGAACTGCGGGAAACAGGTGAAAACCCGAACCACTGTTCTTTTTCAATTTTTGAATTCGTGTTTTGGACGTTAGGGAGATTGTCTAGGGATTAGAGAATGGTTGTGGGGTTGTACAAGTCGTGTGGACTAGGAAACGAGGGTTGAGGATGGCTGAGCAGCCTGGAATGGCGGCTAGGAGATTTTCCGTGGCTGCCCACCGAAATCATTTTTCAGCCAAGTAAACCCAAATCGAACCTCCAAACACGTTTTTAGGAACCTTAGGAACTAAATGGGATCATTAGGATGAAGTTTCGGCCCCTAAAAGTGCCCAGAACATAGAATGGAGTTTTGGGTTCAAAATGGTTTTCTAAACCAATGGGTTTTAGGATTGTTTTCATTGTTTTGATTGCATAAAACAATCTCTAGGATAGATTAGAGATGATTGATGGAAAGAAAGAAGAAAAAGGACGGAAATTTAGGAGGGAATGGACCTGGACCGGATTGCAGGTGGACCGGTTCGGACCGGTTTGGTCGAAGGTTGAAGTTGATACTGTGCAGGCGCGTGGACTTCACGCGCAGCCCCTTTGGGCAGCGCGTGGGAGCACGTGGGCCAACTTTTGGGGAAGTGTCCAACATGTGAAAACATCTATTTGATGTAACAAACATTTTGGGACAATTTTTGCGTCAATCGGACATAGTTTCGATATAGTTGTAACGACCCGTCCCAGAAAGTAAAGTTTAGATAGTGATTAAGATGGGATTAGTGAGCTGAATCGGTGGTTAGTTGGTCTCGTTGGGGTCGTTAGGGCAGAATGACGATTTTGCCCATGGTTCGGGCAAAAAGTTGACTTTTAGGTCGGGTGGTCTGATGGACTTTGACCAGTGACCAGGACGTAGTTTAGGACGTCACGAATCCGTAGACAGGTGGCACGCTCGATTCCGACATCCGAGGAGGAAGTTGTGATGTTCGGAAGTTGGTAAAATAAGGGGAAAAGTTGACTTTTTGGACGATCGGGTTTTGGTACGTTGACCGAGGATGGTTACGTAGATCTCGTTGTCCTGAGTTCGATGACAGGCGACACGTATTCATCGGACTTACGATGTGCGAGTTACGGGTCTAGAAAGGTAGTGGCATAACCGTAAGTTTGAGTTAAAATGAGGGGCAGTTTGGTCTTTTGGTTGTCTGGGGAATTGTGCACAGAGAATGTAGATGGAGGGCTGAGATTGGGCCATGTGTGAGAGGATGGAGTGGATTGGTGACATGTGGCAAGTGTGTAGTGGGTTCTGGGGGGTTCTAGTGTGTGCACGGCCCAAATAATTGGGGTGCAACCGTGCAAGTGTGAGTGTTCTTCGACCCAGATAGAAACAGAGTGAGGCGGTGAGGAAAATTGGAAGGTGATCGTGGATGTTGATGAGTTCTGGTGAGTGATGAGTGATCAGAAGGAGGTTGAGAGATGCTGGGGTGGTGCTGAGAAGGTTAGAAGGCGTGCTGGTGGTGTGTGAGTGAGTTGAGAGCCACGGGGAAAAACCAGAAAAACAGAGAAGAACTGAGGGAGCTGGTGGTGCTGTGGCTGTGTGTAAGTGCAATTGACCTCGAGAGGAGGCTGAGGTGGCTTTGTGGACTCCAGGGAACACGGCGGCGAGCACGGTGGTGGACGGTTGCAGGTAATCCCTCATCCCTGTAAACTTGCCCTGTTTTCCCGTTGAGTTTCAAATCGAAAGTCGTGAGTTGAGGAGTTGAATCAAAGAGGTTAGGGAGGTCTAGGGAGTTCAGTTGAGTTTTAGGAGTTTACTGGTTGTGCTGCCGTGACAGGAGGTGCACGATGGCGGTTGGCATGACGGAGGGGACTCTATGTGCTCTGTTTCGGCCGTGAGTTTCAGACGGGAAGTCGTGGACTTAGGGAGTGAGTCGAGGGTTTCTGTGAGTTGGGTGTGACTCAGTGAGGTCTTAGGAAGAGTTTAGGGTCGACACCGTGAAGGGGGAAGACCTGGGTGGCCGGGAAGGAGAACAGGGGAAAGTACAGGTTTCTGTTCGAGCTTGAGTCGATAGGTTTGAGGGGGAGTCGAGGTGCTAGAGTGAGGGGGAGGAGGATGGGATGAGTAGCCTAGGACTAAACGAAGCTGTTGGTGAAGAAAGGAGGTGTTTGGTGCAGGCACGGCGGTGAACCGCTCTCACCGGTTCAGGTTGCAGGCCACTGGTGCGAACCGGGTCGACGTGAGGTTGACGATGGTACTGTAGCTGGCGCGTGAGGCTCACGCGCAGCCACTTTAGGCGGCGCGTGGGGGCGCGTACGGCGGTTCTGGGGAAAATGGTCAACATGGTTTTTGGTCTAAGTGTTATAACGAGTCAATTGGAAGTGGTTTTGGGTTAATCGGACGTCGAATCGAAGTAGGTTTGCGAGGGTGAAGGTTTAGGGTTCCGATTTGTTACGTTTAGGATTCGGGGATTTTTGAGGGAATCATAAGTGTGTTAGTGACGTAATTTGGTGGTTGTTGACAGGATCGGGATTTCCCGAGGAAGCTGAGGAACGTGCTAGACGTTCAGGACGCGATTGAGGGCGCGGTACTATGAGTGGACCCTTTCCTTAAACTCGAACATGCATTACTGTTTTCTATAATTGTTTTATGTATGTGATTTCATGATTGTTGGATTTATGATGTGATTTTATATAATTGCACGGTTTTCGAGAAATAACGTATTTTGCACGTTTTACGAGAAAAAGGTGATTTTGAATATAAAGTTATGGTTTTGGGGGTTTCAAACGTTAAATGATTTCTAATGATTATAAGTGGATTTTGGAATATGATTTTGAGGATCAAGGTTTTGGTTTTGAAATCGGACTTTGACAATTGGACTTTGGTTTTAAGATTGGAAAGTGGATTTCCGGATTTGGATTCGGAATGACGGCTCGGACTGCCGAAGGGCATTAGACCGGTGATTTCGGATTCGGGTTTGGATGTGAATTCGGAAATGGTTTTCAAATGGTTTTGATTGGATTTGCTGGATCTGGATATTGGGTTTAAAGACCCGGATATTGATTGACGGGGGACGGGCCCGGATTGGGTTTAAAGACCCGGATTGAGTTTAAAGACTCGGGAGTTTAAAGACTCGGATATATTGATATTTCCCCCGTAGGCCTGTTGAGTTTAAAGACTCAGGAGTTTAAAGACTCGGATATTATTGAGGCCTGGATTGAGTTTAAAGACTCGGAAGTTTAAAGACTCAGATAGATCCAGCAGGTTTGATCGGAAAAGAACGGTTTGATATTCACGGTTATGATACGGTTTTATGATGCTCATGATATGACTTTTATACCCGTTTTATAGTGTTTCTGTTTCTTATGATGTGGGTTATGGTGATTTGGGTTATAACTGTTTTATGAACTGGGTTATGCATGTGGTTTCAAAACGGAGGGCTAAACCCGGTTTTCTTATAAATGGTTTTGGAAACTTTTCTTTTATTTATGGTCCACTCACACCTTCTGTTTTTACTGCCCTCCAGGTTGTGGAGCTAGCGTGGGGTCTTGACGCCGAGGCAGCGTCTGATGCATAGAAGTCACGAGAGGGATCCCGGAGTATTTTAATTTTCCGCGTGCGTGTAACTAGTTTATCGGTTTTATTTCCTGTGTATTTGGGGACTATGCTCTGTAAACTGTTAACTTCGGGTTGTATTGTATAGTTTCTCCTGCGTCTGATTGGGTGTGTTGGTGTGTTTACGTGAGTTTTACTTTGGTGTTGTGTCGGGGAGTCAGACGGGAGCAGGATTTACCTCGGGTATCGGGGCGAAACCGGGGTGGGTCCTTACAATAGTTCAGGGTGTCCGAAGGTTTAGGATCGAGTTTAAAAATAGTTAAATATTCAAGAAAATTACGGGGCTTGAATGAGAGGTTAATGAGGTTGTTAGTAATCCTCTATAATGATTTGGACAGATATGGGAGTCCAGGTGACGGTGATTAGCCTAGAGAGACATATGGCGCGCGTATTGAGGCGCAGCTTTGGACGGTCTGTGAGTGGACTTTGTTTTATAAATCGATGCATGCATAAATGTTTTATATGTGTTTATAAACATGTTTTGTGATGCCATGAGTGCATTTGTTTGTGGTGTATCAGTATTTACGTATTTGCACATATTTCGAGGTTTTTAGTTTTATACAGTCCTTATACATGTGTTTTCTATGACGGTTTAATGGAAAGGTTTTGGATTTGGAAATGTGAAACTGGGCATGAGACCCATTTGATTTTGTCTCGGGCATATGGCCCTATTGATGACCTACGGGTCCGAGGTGTGGTCACGATGAGTGATGTGTGCACAGCGACGGATGATACGACGCTCGCCTCCGAACTTGGGGTGTGTTCCTTCCGGAGAGGACATGATGCACGTCCTGTTTTCGAGCAGCCACTGGAGGCTCGACTTTGGAGTGCTGACGGTATATGAGATCGATCGGTGATGTGTGCACTATGATCTAGAGGCGGTCGCGACAGTTGATATGTTCACGGCGACATACCAGGATTGAGAGCGGTCCTAGACTGATGGTTGCACACATTACTATGATTGGAATCATAACTGACCCTGAGCTATCAGGCTCGATGCCCAGTTAATTTACGAAATCGGGCTTAAGTCCCAGTTGTGGTTTATGAAATGAGAATTCGGGTTTGAGACCCTATTAATTTGGATTTGAATCGGATTCGAGGAATCCTATTGTGATGCTCGGGTACGAGACTCAGTTGAACTATGATTTGAAAGAAAAGAATGTTTTCACACTATAGTGTATATACCCTCCTATATGAGCGGATTTGGTCTCCTCCAGACGTCGTAGATCCTGGAGAGTCATGATCCACTACCTGGAATGAGTGACTCCAAGAGGGAGCACATTCCAGGAGTAAGAGATATGATATAGTCTCGGACTGGGTCTGGAGACATTCCTCCAGATGTCGTAGATCCTGGATTTTGGACAGATCCTCCCAGACGTCGTAGATCCTGGGGGTAGACTCGGAGTGAGACCCCGAGTAGTATGCATACTTATAGAAAAATCGTGACGGGTATTGATTAGACATCAGAGAATGTTAAGGATGGATTATATATATATATATATGTATTTCACTTATATTGTTTGGGGGTCGAGACCCCGTGTCCTATGATTTGGATATGGCTTTTGGGCTGAGACCCACATGTATTGGATTTGGGCTCAGACCCTGTGTTTTATGAATGAACGATTTGAGAAATGGTTTTTGAATGCATGCATGCTTTTAGTGAAGGGTATAAATGTATTTTTATGAAATTGTTTTTATAAATTATTTGTTTGTTCACTCACAGCTTTTAATGATTTTAATGCCCTTCAGGTTGATCGTGGATGCGTGTTGTAGCATAGACCGAGACATCACACTTCTTCTCCAATCCTGGCGCACTCTAAAAGCCCCGAGTGGGCTGAGGCTGGAATTATCCCTTGTCGGGACCCGTCCCAAATCCCCCGAGATTAACGTGGGACGCGCCTGATCCCGTCTGACACGAAGTGTCAGACCAGGGAAAATTCCGTCTCTAGCCCTCACCAGGGCTTCCAGAGTACACCAGGATTGTAGGAGGAGGAGTGTGATGTCTCGATCTCTGCTACAGCCCGTATCCGCTATCAACCTGAAGGACATTCAAAACATTAAAAGTCGTGAGTGGACAAAACAAATATTTTAATAAAAACATTTCACAAAAAGACATTTATGCCATTCACTGAAAAGTATGCATGCATTCGAAAATCATTTACCAAAACGTTCATAAAATCATTTGAAAACATTCTCAAACCTTTCAAGGTTTCATGCCCGGTCCCCATAAACCGTCATGAACCATAAATCCATTTATGGGTCCCCGACCCGAAATCACAAAAAAAAAAAAAAAAACCGTATATCACTACATTGGAACTCAGCCGAAATCAAACACAAGTGGGACTCAGCCCAAAACCATTCTCAGTGAAATACCAAATCATACGATATGGGGTCTCCGCCCAAACCATTTCCAAAACATCGAATACGGGGTCTCCACCCCAAATCACTTTTAAAACATAGAACACGGGGTCTCCGCCCCCAAATCCCTTTCCATAAAACCTCATACGTATCAACATATGTATAACCCACCCGCGACACTTCCGAGAAGATGCCAACTCGGGGCACACAGCTCCTAGGGAACACATGCCCGATATATGTCACGATTAATCATATCTATACTAGTGTGCACACTACTCGGGGTCTCACTCTGAGTCTTCCCCTAGGAATTCTCCATCTGGGAGGCTCTATCTCTGGATCTAATCCAAGCTCTATCTCCGGATGTAGTCCGAACATCTCTCCGGAATCTAGTCCAGGACCACATCATAACTTCCACTCCTGGAACGGGATCCCTATGGGGATACCCATTCTGGTCTGTGGATCGTGACTCTCCAGATAGGCATTTGGAGGAGACCATATAAATCAAATGGAGGGTTTGTACATTTCAATTACTTTCTTTCTTTCTCAAAACATATTTCAACTAGGTCTCATACCTGATTCATCTCAAGAGGATTCCTCGAATCCGATTCAAATCCATTTTCACAGTCCTCGGCCTAAATCCACAGTTTAACAGGGTCTCATGCCCGAATTCTCATTTCATAAACCGAACTGTGACTCAAGCCCGATGTTACAATCAACTGGGTCTCTCGCCTGATATCACGAATAACTGGGCCCTAAGCCCGAAACCATAACTCAATGGGGCCTCAAGCCCAATTTCACAATCAACGGGGCCTTATGCTCGATACTACAGTCAAAGGGGGTTCCATCTCGATATTACAACCAAATGGACCTCAAGCCCAGATTCACAAACCAACGGGGCTCTCGGCCCGATCGCATACTTAAATGGACCCTCGGTCCGATTCCTTGTCAAATCAAATGGACTCCAAGTCTGAGAGTTTGTAAATCAAATGGTTCTCGTGCCCAATTTCATATTTCCAAATCCAAAACCAATTCATTAAACCCTCATTGAAAACCTAGCACATACAAGCATCATATAAAACTGAAAATCTCGAATTACGTGCAAATACGTAAATCCTAGGCTACCACAAACAAATGCACTCATGGAATCACAAAACATATTCTAAAACAATTATAAAACATTTATGCATGCATCAACTTCGAAAGAAAAGTCCACTCACAGACCGTCCGAAGCCGCGCCTTGATACGTGTCGTCACCTCCGGGATTCCCGAACCTGTCCAAATTAATTTAGAGGGTTACTAACTACTTAAATAACCCCTCACTAAAGCCTCGTAATTTTCCGGAATTTCTAACTATTTTTAAACGCGAACCTAAACCTTCGGACATCTCGAACTATATTGAAACGATGTCCGATTAACACGAAACTAGTCCCAAAACGTTCGTTACATCGAATAAATGATTTCATGTGTTAAAGTCATCCCCAGAAAGTGGGCCACGTGCTGCCACGAGCCGCCCAAAGGGCCCTGCGTGTGGGCTCACGCGCCACTTTTCCAGCGTCTTCAACCTCCAGCGGCTGGTCCTAACCAGCCGGTCCTGTGCAGCTGGTCCAGCCGAACCGGTGTGGCCGGTTCAGCCATTTTCCTCCCTCATTTTTTCGTTCAATCTTTTCCTTTTCAATTCTAAACTTCCTACATAATCCATAGAAGTCTAAAGGGATGAAGAAAACTAAGAAAAACATGGAAACTCAACCCGTTTTGATTTGAACCCCACGGTTCAAAGTTTCCAATTTTTCCCCTGGGCTTCCTCAACTGTGAACCACCATCAAAATCATCTTAAAACCTTCCTAGCAACCTACTAATCATCTCCTAATCATCCAAAACTATCCATAACGTCAAAATCGAAATAAATGGGAATTTGGGTCTAACCGATACCTTGCTCTGGTTCTACCTCCACCGTTCACGGCGGCGCCGTCCTGGCCAGCCACCACCCTTCTTCCTGCTCTCTCTTCCTTCCATTGGTCTCAATCATGGTCATAAGGGAGATTGGGTTTGGATGGGGATGAAGGTTTGATCGGGTTGGTTTGGAAATAGGGAAAATGGTCGAACACGGTTAAGGGTGGATATGCATGAGTATGTTTGAGTGTGCAATGGATGAGTGACACTTGTCATTCATCCATTGGACAAGTGATAAATATCTGGGCCCCACTTAGGACAAAAGTCAATCCATGTCGAACTTCGTGCAATAGTACCAGGGAACTTCCGTGAACCGTAACTTTCCCGTCGAACGTCCGAATTCGACATGCCGCCTGTCTACGAATTCGTATCGTCCTGATATACGTAACAGTCCTTGGCCCTCGGCCATCGGACCTCCCGGGTTAAAAGTCAACTATTTGCTCTTATTCAACCAAATTACCAAAATGCCCCTGAACTTCCGAAAATCATAACTTCTTCCTCGAACGTCGGAATCGTGCGTGCCACCTGTCTATGAACTCATGACTTCCCGAACTACGTCACAGTCATCCGCCAAAGTCCATTTGACCGCCTGAACGAAAAGTCAACGATTTGCCTATTCCAAGGGAAAAATCGTCATTTCGCCCTGAACGTCCGTTAATCCTCGTCTAATCCCCGATTATCCTAGCTAATTCGTTATTAATTCTTAATTAATCCCGATAATTCAGGACGGGTCGTTACATCCCTGGTCTGACACGTGGTGTCAGACGGGAGCAAGCACGTCCCACGTTAATCCTAGGGGATTTGGGATGGGTCTTGACAAGTAAGTTTGATATAAAAGATATAAAGGTTTCAGATGTTATTTTAGGAATTAAGATTTCTAGAAATCTTGATGGATTAATATTGTCTCAATGTCATTACATTGAGAAAATATTTGCCAAGTTTGGAAAGTAAGATAATAATCCAGTAAAAACTTCATATGAAGGTAACCTTCATTTGACTAAAAATACTACTCAAGGAATATCACAAGTACAATACGCACGTATAATTGCCAGTTTGATATATGTCACAAACTGCACTCGCCCTGACTTGGCTTACTCAGTTAATAAATTGAGTAGATTTACAAGTAATCCTGGAAGAGATCATTGGAAAGCCATAGTCAGAGTTCTTGGTTATTTGGACTAAACCAAGAATTATGGACTGCATTACACAAGATATTCGTATGTGTTAGAAGGTTACACATATACGAATTGGGTATCAAATGAGAAAGACTCATAACTCCATAAGTGAATATGTCTTTAACTTAAGAGGTGCAGCGGTCTCTTGAAATTCAACTAAGTAAACATGCATAGCTTGATCCACTATGGAATCTGAATTTATCGCTTGAGATAAAGCTACAGAAGAAGCTGAGTGACTTCGTAATTTCTTATAAGATATTCCAAACTGGTCGAAGCCTGTGTCTGCTTTGTGTGTACACTGTGATAGTCAATCGATTATTGGAAGGGCACAGAGTATTATGCATAATGGCAAGACTCAACACATATGTCGAAGAAATAAAATCATTAGGCAACTACTGACATGACCCATCTCAATCCCCCTGGATTATCGTGGGATGTGCTTGCTTCCGCCTGACACCGCGTGTCAGACTAGGGATAAACTCGTCACCCGCTCGGGGTTCATTAGAGTACAACAGGATCGGTGGTGGCATGTGATGTCTCGATCTCTGCTACAGCCCGCATCCGCTATCAACCTGAAGGGTATTAAAACCATAAAAGCTGTAAGTGAACAAAACAACAGTTTTATAAAAACCATTTATATCAAAAATAAGTTTATACCCCTCACGTAAAAGCATGCATGTATCATAAAATAGTTATTTCAAACGTTTTCTCAGAAGCAAGACGTATTGCTTCCCAAATCAAAACACAGTGAAAAATGCTTCTCAATCGAAGCCATCATCTTAGTAGGGTCTCAGCCCAAAAATCGAACATATAAAACACATACAGAATCTCAACCCAAATCATTGAACTCGTGGGAACACATCCCATGGGAACTCATCCCAATATTAGTCACGTTTCTCATCCTAGCACATGTGCATACAGTTCAGGACCACTCATAATCCTAGCATGTCGCCGTGAACACATCACTCGTCACTACTGTCTCTAGATCATCACGAACACATCGCCGATTGATCTCATAATATCTCATCAGCACTCCTAAGTCGAGCCTCCCTCGGTCATTGCTTCCTGCGACTAGTCGACAATAGGCAGTGCATCGTGACCTCTCCAGAAGGAACACATAGCAATCCGGAGGCGAGCGCCGTAACACCCGGGACAGACCCAAATGTTATCATCATACATAGGGCCTCAAACATGGAACACCATAAAATGAGTCACAGCCCGAAATTCTAGTGTCCTATGACACTTCACATCCCAGGATTCCTCGAACCATATCAAATCCACAACTGGGACTCATGCCCAAAATATCTTTCATAAAACTCATAACTAGGTCACTACCCGACTTATCTCACCTTCGACTATACTCTAAGTTAAACCTCAAATCAACTGGGTCATACGCTTAAAGGATATTTCCAAAGCTGAAAACTAGTTCTCATTTCCAAAACACTTTCAAATCATAGTTCAACTGGGACTCGTGCCCAAATCTCGATTTCACGCTCCCATGAAATTCTCAAAAATCTTATCTCAGTTCCTCTGTTTCACGCCTCTCCATGAAACCTTCAGAATCACACAAAACACAAGCACGTAGCATACTCGGTCGAAGCCCAAACATCATATAAAACAGAAATCTTGAACTACGTGCAATAATGCATTTTCCTCCGAAAATGCCCAATAAATCATATTTAAATCACATGCACTCATGGCACCTCAAAACATGTTCATAAACACATATAAAACATTTATGCAAGCATCATATTCATAAAACAAAGTCCACTCACAGACCGTCCAAGCTGCACTCGATAAGCGTGCCATAAGCCTTTTTGGGCTAATCTGACCTCTTCCGGTCATCCGGAGCTGTCTAAATCACACTCAAAGGTTACTACTAACCTACACAAGTCCATATCAAGAACCCCCAACATTCCCTAAAAAGTCAACGTGTCCCGAACACGCTTCCCAAGGCTAAAAACCTCGATTTGACCAACCTAACGATCTTTGATAGACTCGAAACCATCACCATTGGATTTGTATCATTGAAACCTTTAAAATGGTTCTGATCTCACCTCAAAATTTGAGCCTACGCGCCCTCACTCGCCTGGTCAACCAAAAAGTCAACGTTAACGTCATGCTGATGTCAGCACTAACAACTCTGACAGTGCCACGTGTCAAGTCCCCATTGGTCCTTGTTTGACATGTCAGTCTGACATTGTCAGATTTGACATCGCTGACGTCATCAGTCATCTGTGTCCTTCGTCGGGTTTTGTAACTGGGTCTGTGCGACCCGCGACCTAATGATAGGTCTTCAATTAAACATTATTTTATATTATTTTATACCCTTTATACTTGACTTTTATTATTAAATTAATAAACAACTGGAGAAAATAATATATTTTGTGGGATTTTTGTAGAAATAAATAAAGCATGAAATTCAAAGCATTTCGGCGAAAGAATCATCCCAATCGGAGTTTTAACGAAAAATATATGACTAAAAGAAGGGAGGCACCGAAACTTGCTTGGAATTTCGGTGGGAAGCTGCTAAAATCCAGAAACTCAAACCAAAAATCAGCATCTTTCCCCAAAATCAGCATCTTTTCCTCAAAATCAGCATATTTTCCCTAAAATCCACCCAATCTCATCATTTCCATCACTTCTTCATGTATTATTTTATTGTTATTTTTATATTTTAATTTTGTACTTTATTTAAACAATTGTGGCACTCCCTCTATAAATAGGGAGGCCATTTCATGTATTTGGGGAGTCCCCCATTAGTTTCATTTCTCTATTTCTTCCATTTTTCTTAGTTTTTAGTTCTTGGTTTAGTTCTTTTGTTTCTCTCTTTTGAGAGACATTTTTTAGGACCATTTTAACTTCTTGTAGATTTTCTTATTAATTAGCTTTCTTTTAATTCTTGTTCTTAATTTATGTTACTTTTATTTTTCTTAATTTCATTTCTTCTTTACTTTGTTCTTATGATATTTCTGTGAGATCTCTTAAACACATTTTTATGCTTTCCTTAAGAAATACCTAGGCCAAGTAATTCTAAGGCAATTCAAGAGTTTTAAGATCGAATTCCTCGTATTTCTTCTTCCATCTTCACAAGTTTCCTGCCGCTGTTCGGTGATTCTTGTGAAAATCCATACTTTTCTACTTAAATTCTTGTTATTGTTATTGGTATTACTTATGATTCAATATATGTGTTGGTATTTTCTTTCTAACATTTGTAAGTAAGAATGCAATCTCTATGTGTTTTACTGTTTGAATTTCTTTTACTTCATATGTTTTAGTGCTTAAACTTCAATTCGAAACTAAATGTTGATCCGCTGTTCGGGGCATTTAGAATAGAGTTGAAGAGATTTAATGTTTGATCGCTGTTCGGCGCATTAAATCATTAACTTAAGGTGAATCATATTGTAAGTAATAATCCGTTGTTCGGTGCATTTATAATATGAAAAATGTATGCATGTATTTGAGATGATTAAGGTAGGATTTCGTGATTGGTTCAATATGAGCATGATGTTAGAGTGTTGGTAAAAATATGTGTTTAAAGAAAGTTCACTAGTACAAAGGTTAAAGTAGAAGTAGAATTAAGTATTTAATTATTTTTATTTGTTTTCTTTATTTTATATTTACAACCCTTTTCAAACCCCCATTTTTAATTCTTTATTCTTTTATTCTTTTATTCTTTCATTTTATTCTTTATTCTTTAATTCTTTATTCTTTATTTTTTTATCACTTTATTCTTTAATTAATTGATTTTTTGATCATTTAATTCTTTTATTATTTAATTCATTAATTTATTCATTATTCTTTCCCACTAATATATTATTAATGTTCCCTAATTTCCCCGGTTAATAACGATCCCTATTTACCAATACTACATCTACACAAAAAGGGTTTAAATTGCATAGCATTCAAATTGCGTGTTTAATTTGATGCGTAGTTTTGGCATTATCACCTAACTCGACCGGGAAACACTCATTTGGCCACCGTTTTCGATGTCGTTGGTTCCCCCGCAATCGTCCAGTCAATCCTAGGTGTTCTATGGATTCAAAACAGGGAAAATAGGTCCAGAATTTTACCTTTCGATTTGATCTTCACGGCCCAAAATTCCAGTCCCTGTCCAGGGCGTTTTCACCGTCCACCGCCTCAGTTTTTGATCCTCCTCGACTCGCAAGGACCCCACGAACCCCATCCAATCATCAGTACTCATCCAAAACGTAAACTTAACAATCCCCCAAATTCAAATTCAACTGGGTCTCGGGTTTTACCTTTACCCGTGGCTCCACCGCTGTCCACGACGGTTCTGTAATCCCCTCACCATCATCTTCTCACCCTTAGCCTCCCTCACATTCTCTCAAGGTTCCTCAATCGTATCAGTTAGGGAAGGGGGGATTTGGGTTTTGTGGTTTCTGGTATGGATGAATAAACAAAGATGATGATATGCATGTATGTGTGTGATAGGCAATGGATGAGTGACACTTGTCACTCATCCATTGGGCCTGGGAAAATATCTGGGGCCCACTCCAGACAAAAGTCCACTTGTCTCGTAAAACATGCAATAGTACCTCAGAACTTCCGTGACCCGTAACTTTCCCGTCGAATCGGAGCCGTAACTTTCCCGTCGAATGTCCGATTTCGACATGCCGCCTGTCCACGGACTCGTATCGACACGATCTACGTAACGATACTCGGTCCTCGTGCAATGAACCTCTCGGGTCAAAAGTCAATTTTTTGCCCTCGTCTAGGAGCAAAATCGTAATTTCGCCCTGAACGTCCGATAATCCTCGACTAATCCCCGATTAGCCTCGCTAATCCTTAATTAATTCTTAATTAATCCCAAAAATTTGTGGCGGGTCGTTAAAACTACTCTCAAGTGGTATCATTGTCATTGATTATATAAAGTCAAATGTGAATTTAGCGGATATGTTTACAAAAGTTTTGATAAGAGAGCAAGTTTACAAAACATCGAAGGGAACGAGGCTAAAGCCTATTCCTTAAAAGTTTGCATGATGGACACCCAACCTAGTTGACTAGAGATCCCAAGATCTAGGTTCAAAAAGGACAACTAAATTATGTATAACTAAAAACGAGCATTGTGGGAATATTCCCTTTGCCCATTCCTATGATAAAACAATGTTGCATATAGTGTGTGAGGATAAACTCAGCTTTTAATGATTCCTATGGCTTGGAAATCTAAGTAGGGTATAGTAGTATACTCTTAATAGGAAGGAATAAACCTATATTAGTGTGAAATGAGGCCATTTCTATGAGAATTGTAAGACTGAATTCTCTAAAGTACTAATGAATACTAGAGTGTCCATGGCTGAAAGGACACAACAGAGAGCCAAACGTGTTAAAAAGGCTATTATGTGGGTAAGATTGTCTTGGTTTACCTAAACAGTCTGGCATTTCAAGACATCACGTTCACTGGTTAGCTAATAAATCTAATCTAATTTCACTACGGAAGGTTCAAGGCCAAAAACTATCTATCCCGATGTGATATATTTTCGACTAAACTCTTTCAAGCGTCTGCATTATTGTACATTTGTATTTTCAACCTAATTTCCATTCATTTGGCGAATTTTTAGGAAATTAAAGATTTAATTTCTAACAATGTGAATGAAAATTAAAATAACAAAATTGTTGGACCATCGTACCTTTAAAATTAGGATTTGACCCTAATAATTAATTCAAAATTTTCTGGATGAATGTTAATTTGCATAAAATTAATTTTAGATTCGAAAATTGAAGAATTATATTTATATATATATTTTTGAATTAAAGTGCCATTTGGTTTGGCAACCTTTGGTAAGAGGGCATATGGCAATCCATGAAGAGGCATATATAGAAGTTCAATGGTTACATACAATGTCTCTTATTAAGAGATGTGTCTCTTATTAAGAGATGCATTTCTCATTAAGGGATGTATCTTTTATTAACAAACGTGTGATGTGTCTCTTATTAAGAGATGTGTCTCTTATTAAAAGATGTGTCTCTTATTAAGGGATGTATCTTTTATTAACAAACGTGTCTCTTATAAAGAGATGTTAACACATCTATAAATAGAGTTGCCTACAATTCATTTCATTCATTAAAAAATATTCAATCATTCAATATATTTGTGGAGATTGAATATTAGTTTTAGAAAACATACAACTTTAGAATATTTCAAGAGAAAGTTTTAAACACAGTTTGTGTTTGCTATTTTTGTGGATTGAAGTGCTGTTTCCGCAAGAAGTTGATCGTTGTATCATGAGAGACGTTTTCCAAGCAAAATCCTTGAGCACTGGCGAGGAGGCAATTTTGTTTTAAGGAAATAGAACCAAATTCTAGACTTGATCATACATGTAAAGTGTCTCTTACTCATTTCCTTTGTAATTCATTTATTTGCTTATAAAGTTTTTTTTTTCTTCATATTTATGTGAATATATCAGTGACCAATACTTTTACCAACAAATTATATGATACTTCCCTAACATGCTTTGGCTGATTATTTTACCTGATTCAACATGACCACATTTGGGCATGCTTTATGTGACTACTAGTAGACTAATTTCCAATCATATCTTCTTGATTGAGTTTATCATTTATACTCGGGCATGCTTTATCGATGATAGTCATTATATTCTCGAGTATGACTTAGTTGTGTTGATTGTGTTGAAAGATATTCCCATAATGTTTGTTTATGACTATAATTAAAGCACGATAACCTGGAGATGGTTATCCAGAGATACACCTTCTAAGTCAAGTTAGTAGTTGCATACCCACCTAGAAGTCGTCGGTATCTTAGGTACCTGTCTGATTTGCCACAGATCAACCTCCACATGATCACTGTTCAAAACGGCGGTCGTCTAGTCCGCCTAGGCGCTCGAAGTTAAGAAACAGCCCCGCATAATGGATGAGCCCCTTGGTGAATTTGTTTGTACATCTTTATATATATATATATATTTAGTTATATACGTTCTTATATATATAAATTTAGTCATATAAGTTAATTTGTTTATTAAATACTTAGTTAATAATACAAGTATTAATTAAAACAAAGATAATAAATTTAAAAACAGAATGTTGTATATTAAAATTAATAAAAAACTTACATTTTCAACATCTATGATTTCCAACTCAATTTACTTGTCTAGATAATTAATTTTTATTTTGAAATTATTTATTAGTATTCATTATATTATTAGTTTGTTGAATTTAGCCTTTAAAAAAAAATACCGCCTAGGCCTCGCCTAACCGCCTAGGCACTAGACCCCTATCAACTGCCCTACGAGCGTCTAACACCGTTTTGAACTTTGAACATGATCGATCACCCGCATTTGCTCAAATATTAGTTGAAATAACGTCAGCTTGCCCCTGAGCTCTAGGGGTCATGGAGTGAAAATACTTATCACCCATCCTTCACGTGGTTGAGACACACGAGCAAATCATAAAATACCCAGCTTATCATGAGCATATGACCCAAGCGACTTAAGAACATATTTAATGGGTCGTACATTGTATACTGGTATCTCATGATGAGTTTTGAGACCACACATTATTTTATTATTATTTTTTATAAAACATGCATGTTCTCTACTATGGAAACTTTTGAGTTATTTTCAAAACTGAGGGTTAAAGTAACTTTTATAACTTGTGATTTTTCACTAATATAACTGTTAGGTCCACTTACCTTTCTGTTTTCGTGCCCCTTAAGTCCCGGTGGTACTTTATGCATCTAGAGGATTTCGATGTTGCTGCTCTGGAATTTACAACGCTAGTTTGAGTTTGTCGCATCGGAAATCAGGGAAGTTCAACTAGTTGCCTAAACCTTGTGATTATCAATAAATATACTATGCTATGCACTTCTGTTGCCACATGAAATGCTAGTTAATTTTTACTAATTATATTTTACACGACCTCCTAAAATTTACCTTTGAAACTCTTGACTTTCGTCATCTGAACGTCATCATTCAGATATCAACTATCATAAAGATGTCCCTTCGCTAGACCATTGTATATGGATACCAATATTGATAGTCCTTCTTGGTAGGAAATTTGTAAATTCCAAAAAAAGGCTAAAACTCTCCCCGTAAATCCTCAATAATTTTTGGACCTGGCCCTCCTCCCATCCCCCTGAACTTTTGGTTCTGTTTGGGCTTTGGTCGCCTTCGATTGGACTTGGCTGTCCAAGACCAACAGAAAAAATAATTATAGCCCAAAAGAAAAATAATTACATGCTCAACAACAAAAAGAACCCAACCCAAGAAGCCTTTTGACTTGACATGAACTAAACATCATCAGAAGAAGAACGATCTGCCATTTCTCCAATTGGTGAGAAAAAAAAAAATTAAAAAAAAAAAATGAAGATGCAGTCCGAAATCTCGTCTCCTCTTTCTGAAGACTTTGCGTAATTCGACCAAAAAAACAGACTTTTGAGTAATTGAGTTTTGAGTGGCCTCAGCCCCCGTCTCTGACAGAGAGATCCGATCAGAACAGAACATCACACCTCCACACTGACCATCTAGATCCCACTCTCGCTGGCGATCGCCATGTTCTCCGCCGTCAGATCTCTCTCCCTCCTTATCTTCGCGCTCTTTCTCGTCTCTACCGCGTTCGCCTCCGAGGCAGATCACAAGGTAAACCCAGACGCCCCTCCCTCCATCTCTCTCTCTCTCTCTCTCTCTCTCTCTCTCTCTCTCTCTCTCTCTATTGCGTTTCCCTAACTCTACATTTGTTCGGCTCCTAGTAGATCTCTTTCTTTGTATTTTTTATCCTTGGATTCCGTCTCAGATCTGTGATTTGTACCGCTTGTTTCCATCTGGGAGTTTCCGTTTTTTCTCTTTTTAGTGCATTTTCGTGTTTTAATGATTGTAATATGTATGTCTAAGTCCTCTTACCTGACGGGGTAGTTTTGTTAGGGTTAGTTCTTATCTTTGTTTTATTTATTAGTAGTTGCTCTTCCTGTTTCATGGGTGTGTGGGGCGAGAGAGCTTGTAGTGATGAATTAGGACTTGCACTGGTGTTTGACTGTGGGGATGCGGGATGTTAATATTGGTTCCAGTGGCCTCAAGGAAATCAATGATGGCATTGTGTACTTTATGCCTGCGGTTGGGTAGATTTATACATAGACAGACGGTACACTAGCACATATCTAGTATCTTGTGTTGTGATTGCATGATTGATGTTGAAACTGTTTCGAATGGAGCTTGATTCTGATATGATTTTCAGGGTCATGGATATGTAGTTATATTATGTAAAGTTCTATTGAAGTTCCAAGATCTGACCTTTGGAAAGCGTAGTGTATTTTTCTTTTATTTAGATTAACGCCTTAAAAGGGTTTGATTATTCATATATATATATATATTTAAAACCTGTTGTATTATTCTCTAAATCTTATTTTTGAATTTCACCAATTTGGAAACTTCTCTCCTTTGCAAGTTCAAGATTCAAAGAAAAATTAAGATGTTTCTGGTCCACATATATATATATATATATATTACTTTTCGGCCTCGTTCTAGTCATCAAGTTGGCTGGCTTAGTATTACTAAGGTAGAGGCCATCCTGATAGATTGTACGGATGGCTGTCTGCTTTATTTATAGATGGAAATGACACTAGGCTGAAGACTTGTTAAAATCTTCACTTGCCCACTAAAATTTCGCACACTTTGCCCTTCTTTCTTATATGTTATTAATTTACCTGTACGGTGTTTTTCTTTACTAAATCTAAGTTAACGCCGTTTCTTGCACTGCCTTGATAATTGTTCTCGGACTCTTGGTTTGGGCCAAGCTTTATTAAACAGATAGTGTAAGATATTGATCTTTGTAATGCCTATGTATGCTCATGTGCTGTGTTGCTTCGACGCATGCATTTATTTATTCATGTTTCTTTCACCAAGTATTGGAATTTTTTGTGTAACTTACAGTTGTAAATTCTTCAATACTCTCTCTTTGACTTCTGCAGTATCAATCAGAAGAACCAGTTACCCTTTGGGTAAATAAAGTTGGGCCATATAATAATCCACAAGAAACGTACAATTACTACAGCCTTCCTTTTTGTCGTCCATCTGAAAATGCTGGTCACAAGTGGGGTGGTCTTGGTGAAGTCCTAGGTGGAAATGAACTTATTGATAGCCAGATTGACATAAAGTTTCAAAGTATGTGAGCTTTGTGTTATATATTCACCAAGTCTATGTTTTGGTTTGTGAGTAATAATTGCAACTGGTTGTATCTTTTTCTCCATGCAGAATCTGTGGATAGGGCTCTCATTTGCCAACTTGAACTTGATGATCAAAAAGTTAAGCAGTTCAAGGATGCAATTGAGAATAATTACTGGTTCGAATTTTTTATGGGTATGTTCTACATTAATATTCCTTGGTATGATACGTGTACAAGAATATGATATCTGTAGGATTCCCAGAATTTACATTCTGAATCACTGGTGGAGTTTCTTTTTAAAACTTGTCTTATTAATAAAATGTTTCATAGTCAAGGCTATTGTGTGTATGATTCTTGGTCTCTGTGTAGATCGATTATATATGTTTATTTCTCTGGGACTTGTGTTAGTTTCTGTCGCAATTCGGATGCATCCACTGATCTTGTATTTTTTATCGTTAACATGCTATTTCCCCTGGATTTGCTGTGCTGGATATGAGTTCAGATGATCTACCTTTATGGGGTATGCATTATGCTCTTTCCTTCAAAGTTTGGGTCAATGTATATGATATCATCTGATTAAGTTGATCCTAATCTTCCCATGATGTTTTAGGATTTGTTGGTGAGTTGCACCAGGACAAGAACAGTGAAAATGGCAAGCATGTCCTTTACACCCATAAAAATATTATTGTTAAATACAATAAAGATCAGGTTAGTGGTATTCCATATCAGATGTGGCTTTATAGTTGGATTTGTCATCTATAATTTTTGTTGTAATAAGTTTATATTTTGTAGATAATTCATGTGAATCTCACACAAGACGACCCAAAGCTGCTGGAAGCAGGGAAAAAGTTGGACCTGACATACTCCATCAAATGGGTTGCAACCCCTATCACCTTCGCTCGTCGTTTTGACGTCTATTTGGACTACCCTTTTTTTGAGCACCAAGTAAGATCTGATTCTGTATTTATATTAGTACCTATCTTTCTTTGTGATATCAAAAGCCTACTATCCAAAGTTAAGCAGAATGTATTGTGTTAAGGGATTTATCACTGGCTGCTTTTACTACAAGTAGTTATCTATTCTTTTGTGTTATTTTATTGAGTTATGTGTGCATCTCACGATATGCAGATACATTGGTTCTCGATTTTCAATTCGTTCATGATGGTTATATTCCTTACTGGTTTGGTGTCAATGATATTAATGCGGACTCTTAGGAATGACTATGCGAAATATGCTCGAGAAGATGATGATCTGGAAACTCTGGTAATGAATATTTGACTCTTTTTTCTAGTCATCTTAAGTGTTTATAGGATTTATCACTTTTTCTTAGTTGGCATTGAGATATAATAGATGGCAGATACTAACTACCCACTTCTTGTGAATCTTTTGACATTGTCCTTTGTAGGAAAGGGATGTCAGTGAAGAGTCTGGCTGGAAACTTGTGCATGGGGATGTTTTTCGGCCTTCTCGGAATTTGGTTATTCTTTCAGCCGTTGTCGGAACGGGCGCACAGCTAGCGTTGCTTGTTCTTCTGGTCATCTTATTGGCAATAGTTGGAATGTTGTATGTTGGGTATGTTGACAACTTGCTCAAAATTTCATGGGATGTTATTATGGGAAATTTTTTCTGCCGTATCTTTATGTTTGAATCATGGACGTTCAAGTGGTGCATATGTTTATGTTCAGCTCAACCACATCCCCACACGTTTAATAGTTCCCAGTCTTAACATGTCATCTCATTTTGTCATGTTAATTAGTTCATAGTGCTCTGTGTTTATGGGGGGAGTTTTTAGAACTGTTACTGTATTTTATGTCTTACATTTTTTTTTTCTGGTGTTTCAGGAGAGGTGCAATTGTTACCACTTTCATAGTATGCTATGCCCTTACATCATTCATTTCTGGTTATGTCAGTGGTGGGATGTATTCACGGAATGGGGGTATGTACTTCTTTCAGCGATACAATACATATTCTAGAAATTGTGTTTAAGCTTTCTAAATTTCTCAACCTTAATTTGGATATTTCTGAGCTTGTGTATAGGCACATGTTTCTCAACTGTTGCTCGTTTTGCCAGGTAAAAACTGGATAAAGTCAATGATTCTCACAGCATCTCTATTTCCATTTATGTGTTTTGGAATTGGGTTCATCTTGAACACAATTGCTATATTCTATGGTTCTCTAGCAGCTATTCCTTTTGGTACGATGGTGGTTGTGTTTGTCATTTGGGCTTTCATCTCTTTTCCACTAGCACTTCTTGGTACAGTTGTTGGAAGAAACTGGAGTGGTGCTCCTAATAATCCATGTCGTGTTAAAACCATTCCTCGTCCTATTCCTGAGAAGAAATGGTATTTAACCCCATCTGTAGTCTCAATGATGGGGGGACTTCTGCCCTTTGGAAGCATTTTTATCGAAATGTATTTTGTTTTCACATCCTTCTGGAATTACAAGGTGAAATTTTGTTAACTTTGTACTATTGGGTTGATATAGTAGACTCGCTGATAGATTAGGTCTGAGTAAAAATGATTACGATAATGGCAGTGCCAATCCCTAGAATAAAGTTACGCTAGTTGGAGAAGTCATTATGGCAGTCACCTTGTAATGGAAATTATCAAAATGAAAGGAGATGGACATGGGTTTCAGTAGCTGGAATTTCATATCCTGAAAGCAATAATTTCCTAAAGTGTCACGTGCGTCCTTTGTTTTCCAACACTGATTCATGGTTTTTGGTTTAATTTCTGTGATAGCAAAGTCAGATTTATGAATAGTAACATTTTTCTTGGTCTGTGGCTCAACAGGTGTACTATGTTTATGGTTTCATGCTGCTTGTTTTTCTGATTCTCATCATTGTTACTGTATGTGTGACAATTGTGGGGACATACTTCTTGCTTAATGCTGAGAACTACCACTGGCGATGGACTTCTTTCTTTTCGGCTGCATCAACAGCCGTCTACGTGTACTTGTACTCAATATATTACTACTATGCAAAGACTAAGATGTCGGGTTTCTTCCAGACCAGCTTCTATTTTGGTTACACTCTGATGTTTTGCCTTGGCTTAGGAATCCTCTGTGGTGAGTTCTATTTTGCATTAATTAGTAGAGCAGTGGGAATGTGGGTGCTCAGTTTGTGACCGATATATTTAGAGGTTGCAACTTTTTATAATCTGCAGTTACCTGTGTTTGACTGGGATTGTTTAGTATTGTATTTTAATATTATTCGTAAAAAGTTTATTTGGAATTTGTTGAACCTGGTTAGAATTAAGAAGTTGAAACTCTGAAAATTGAAACCCTCATCTGTTTATGTCTGGTGGGATGCATGACGTTGCTCAGCATTGATTGCTGACGAAAATTGGGAGACATTAGTTATTTTCCACTAGTACCTGCACTATCTGTTTACTAGGCATCTGTTGCGAAGTATGGAGAATAAACTCAAGTGCCCTGTATCTTACTTGTGTTTCATTTCTTCCCCCTTTGATTGTGTAGGAGCTGTTGGATATCTGGGCTCAAATTTGTTTGTGAGGAGGATCTACAGAAACATCAAGTGCGACTAGAGTTTCTGAGAAAGGAAATGGTCCTGATGGAGCTTCCCTGGGTGCATTGGTCGTTGATGAGGCAATAGATTCTGATTTGGAGGTACATGGTTAGGAATGGGGATCGAGTCTCTACAGATTGAGATCACAGGGTTTTGGGGGTAGGGATGTATTCTTTCTGTGGACTTGGGAAAGCCCTGATGTTTTTTGGGTTTTCCCCGGCTGTAAGTGAAAGCCTTAATTTTAGATTGCAGAGATTGTTTTATAATCTAAGAAAGGTAGCAGATATGTTGGAACTCCTGTTATTTGATTATTTTTCATATTCGACCTTTTACAGATAGGCACCCCCATTACTCTTTCTTTTTGTATGACTTTGGGATGGATGAAAGTGGGGAAGGACTTTCTGAAATCAACTTTTGCTTCGGATATATGTAATGGCTTGTGAATTTTGATTCCATCTGTATTCTGTACCTTGCATATATAAGTATCCTTGTCTGAAACCGCACATTGCGAGTGTCATCATTATTCTGTACTAAAATTCCTAATGTCAGTTTGTAGCCGTCTTCTTTGTCAAGGTTAAATAATTTCTTTCAACTTCTATAGTGATTGAATATGAATGAAAAATGAGGTTATATCTTACAAATTTGGGACGCATTTGTGCCAAAATTTCAAGTAGGATGCAAGAAGTTGAATTTAGATCTTCTTCTCGACAAGTGATGCTATTGAACTTCAATTCTTTGGAGTCCATGGAAAAATAAATAATAGGTTATCAAAAGGGAAAGGAGACAGGATGAGACGAGAATGCGGGCGCCTGTAATTGGTGTGCTCATTCATGGTTTTAGGGTTTGCAGGGAGGGAAAAAAATGAGAGATTGGAAGGAAAACTATCTAGGTTATCAAAAGGGAAAGGAGACAGGATGAGACGAGAATGCGGGCGTCTGTAATTGGTGTGCTCATTCATGGTTTTAGGGTTTGCAGGGAGGGAAAAAAATGAGAGATTGGAAGGAAAACTATCTGTTATGCTGGTTGGTTTATTACTCGAAATACTTCATGAATCAGACACAACCTCCATTTGCTCTTCAAATGTCAAATCATAACAATGTATTCCCCGAATTCTCATTTAGTTAAGTTTGTTATGCTAAAAGTTACACTGTTACTAATGTTGTGTAAGGAGATTTATTGAATGTTTAATCATTTTGCAGAAAAATTATAAAAACCGAAAAGAAAAAAAAATGATGAATAGTGAGTTCGGGTTCTTAACCTATTCTCAAACCTTTCGATCCAATCTAGGTTTCTCTTCACCATCATCATCATCAGTAACCCATTAACCCCAATAACGTCATTTCTCTCCGCCATCATCATCCTCACCATCATTATCATCTTCTTGTAATTAGATAAAGAAAAAGAAAGCAAAAACATAAAAGAAAAGAAATTTAACATCCAAATATAATAAATAAATAAAAAGAAACAAAATTAATTACTATTCCATTGGCAGAATCTCCAATACTAGCTTAGCCAGAAAATCGAAGCAAAATCAAATGGATAAATCGAATCCAAATATCATCGAAAACCTTACATTATCTGAAACGAAAATGAAAACAAAACCGAAATAGAGGGAGAGGGAGTACGAGAAAAGGAGGAAGTATTGAGGAAGAAAGAGAGCCTAGACGTCCTTCGAGCGCCATTGAAGTTGGAATGAAATGAACTAGAGTAGGCTGGAGGTGAAAGAGAGAAACAAATTCCCGAGAGAGTAAATATGTTCGGGTGTGGAGAACCTCATGATATTTATCCCAAAAAAAAAAACTTGTATGATACAAATACATAAAATTTTAAAAAAAAAGAGTAAATATGTATTAGAAAATGATTTCCAATAATAAATTTTGAGATGACGACAGTGGGAATGGTAAAATATAGATAGTGACAGTGTGATGGGGTGGAGGTGGAGGTGAAGGTAAGAGGCGGAGGTGGAGGTGAAGGTAAGAGGCGGAGGTGGAGGAGGAGGTGGTGGTGGTGGTACCGACAGTAGTGATAGTGGGGTGGCGGTAGACGTAGTAGTGGTGATGGCATTGGCGATGATTATGGTGGTTGTGGTGTGGTGGCACTAATTGGGTGGTGGTGGGATATCATCGATCGTGGTTGTGGTAGTAGTGGCGATGTCAATGGTAATGGTGATGAAATGGTTGTCACGACCCATCTCAATCCCCCCCGGGATTATCACGGGATGTGCCATGCTCCTGTCTGACACGAAGTGTCAGACAAGGGATAATTCAAACCTTCAGCCCGACTGGCTTCCAGAGCGCGCCAGGATCCGGTGGAGGAGTGTGATGTCTCGATCTCTGCTACAGTTCGCATCCGAGATCAACCTGAAGAGCATTAAAATCATAAAAAGTTGTGAGTGGACGAAAAACAATAAGTTCATAAAAACACATTTCATAAAGACATTTATGCCCTTCACTAAAAAGCATGCATGCATTCGAAAACCAAATCATTTCCCATGTAATAAAAACCATTTAGGAAAACCATAAACCATTTCCCCTTTTCTCGAATCCTGAGCCTTAGCCCAAAACCGTAAATCCAACATCTGTGGGAACTCAGCCCAAAACCATAGGATACGAAAATCCGTAAATCAAGATCCACGTGGGTCACTGCCCAAATCTATAAAACATAGAAATATCATTTCTGAAATCCAATTACCATGTCATAAATTCAACAAACCATGTTTACCAAATATCATATAACCAATCCTGTCACGGTTTCCAAAGCTACGTGCGTGCTACCGGGGTCTCAAATCCCAAGTCTCCCCAGGGTCCACCCAAGTCAATGTCCGCATATCAATGACCCTCCCTGGAGGTTATAATCCATAATGCCTTTCTGAGAGTAAGGTACCCCACGGGGGCGACTCCACTCAGTTAGTACTCTGTGACTACTCTAGGGTCCACCCAGGCCAACGACCCTTCCCGGAGGAGACAATCCATAAATACAAGGACGGTCTAGGAAAATCCATTTCGAAATCATTCTCAAAACCTTTCAAACCTTTCAAAGGATCCATGTTCGGTCCCCATAAACCGTCATGGAACCATAAATCCATGTTTTCAAATCCAAATCCATTTAGGGTCTCCGAACCCGAAATCACATTTTAAACCATAAAGGGGACTCATGCCCGACATCATAACCAATTGGGCTTCAACCCGATCATGTAAACCACTAGGCCTCAAGCCTGATTTCGTAAACCAACTAGGCCTCAAGCCCGATTTCGTAAACCAACTGGGCCTCAAGCTCGATTTCGTAAATCAACTGAGCCTCCGGCCTGATGCCTTATTAAATCAAATGGACTCGAAGTCCGATAGTTCATAAATCAAATGGGTCTCATGCCCGATTCCATATTTTCAAATCCGAAATCAATTCACGAACCAATTGGGCTCCTGACTCGATAATGTAACTAAAGTGGACTTCAATTTCGAGGGTTTCCAAAGCAAATGGGTATCATGCTCGAGTTCACCTTTTCAAATCCAAAACCATTTCATTAAATCATTACCGAAACCATAAGCACGTATAATCAGCGTAAAACCATAAACTTCGATTTACGTGCAAATACGTAAATCGCCCCGAAATACGTGCAAAATGTAAATTACCCATATCCCCATCATCATCATAGAATTCACATATGTAAAGAATATAAAACATTTATGTATGTATCACAGTTTAGAAATCAAGGTGCACTCACAGATCGTCCTAAGCTACCGCCTCGATATGCGTGCCCTAAGCCTTCCCGGGCTAATCACCGTCATTGAGACTCCCAAACCTGTCCAAATCATACTAAAGGGTTACTAACTACCTCATTAACCTCTCATTAAAGCCCCATATTTTTTTCCAAAATTTTAACTATTTTTAAACTCAATCCTAAACCTTCGGACGTCCCGAACTATATCGAAACGTTGTCCGATCGAATCGAAACCAGTCCTAAAATGTTCGTTACATCGAATAGATGAAATTACATGTTGAACATTTCCCCAAAGGATGGCCCACGCGCCCTCATGCATTTCCCAAAAGGCTGCTCGTAGGCTCCACGTGCATGGGCACTTCATATCTGTCCTCACGCAGACCGGCTGGTTCGGTCCAACCCTGCAAATTCGGTCCGACTGGACTGGCGTGACCTGTCCAAGCCCATAGCTCCTCCATTTTTGGTTCGTTTTCCAATCTTTCAATTCTTTTAGGTTCCTATCATCATTCTCTATTGATCCATGTCCTCAAAACACATGAAAACGTCAACTTTCCTCCGTCGTTTCCAGCCATCTCCGACCACCACTGCGATCAAAACCAGCCCCTACAAGGTCGTATGAATCCTAAGAATAGGTTTGAATCGAACTAAGCTTCCAACAACGTTCAAAACTCATTTTTCTAATTTTGAAATCAAACGGGTTCTCGGGTTCTGACTTACCTCCGCCTTGGACCGCCGTGTCGCGTCTTCCATTAGTCCCTTTGGTCACTCCCTCACTATCTCAGTCCTCACTCACGGTTCTCACACTAACACAGAGATGGATATGGTGGTGAGGTGATATGTGTTGTGTGTTTGTTTATTTAGAGGGAAATGAAGATGATGCTCGGGTTTAGAGAAGGAAATTTGAAGATGATAGCTGATGATGATAATCAGATGAGAGAGATGAACAGTGGAGATGAGAGGAAATCAGATGAGATGAAGATGGAGGGTGGAGATTAGAGATGGGTGAAAGAATTATATATATATATATATATATATATATAATCCACCAATTAAAACCTAGATCCACTTTTTAGGGGTAATGACTAATTGGATGAGTGACACTTGTCACTCATCTAGGGGCCCCACATTATTAAATCAGCCAATCAAATTTAGCCATATAATTTATGCCTCGAAATGCGTGAATAGTCCAATTTCACTTCCCTTGACCATAACTTCTCCGTCCGACGTCCGATTTCGACGTGCCGCTTGTCTACAGACTCGTGACGTCCCGATCTACGACACAGTCATTGGTCCTTGTACATTTGACTCCCCGAGTCAAAAGTTAACATTTTTCCCAATATCAGGGGTAAAACGATCATTTTACACCATCTGTTTGATTTCGCTCAACTAATCATCGATTAATCTCCCTAATCCTTCGTTAGTCACTAATCTAATCCTAAAATTCGGGACGGGTTGTGTAAGGACCCGTCTCAGAAATTCGGATTAAGGAATTTATTAGTGACGGATTAGTGAGCTTAATCGGTGGTTAGTTGGTTACTTTTGGCCCGTTAGCGTAGAATGGCGATTTTGCCCCTAGTTTGGGCAAAATGTTGACTTTTAGTTCGGGCGGTCAATTGGACATTGACCGATGACCGTGACGTAGTTCGGGACGTCACGAGTTCGTAGACAGGTGGCACGCCCGAGTCCGACATCCGAGGAGGATGTTATGATGTTCGGAAGGTTGAGGGCATTACCGTAATTTGGTTAAAATAGGGGAAAAAGTTGAATTTTGGATTTTGACACATAGACCGAGGACCGTTAGATAGATCTCGTCGCCCTGAATCTAACGACAGGCGTCATGCGTTCATCGGACATTGGACGAGCGAGATACGGGTCTAGAACGGTGAAGGGCAAAATGGTAATTTTGATTCGTAGGGGCATTTTGGTCTTTTTGGTGCATTTGGAAATGTGCAAATAAGATGAGGACAAGTGTACTGGTGCCATTGGATATTTTTGAGAGGGACCATGGGATTGGGACAGGTGGCAATGGACTAGAGGGTTCTACAAGTGTGCACGGTGTGAGTTTAAACAGGTATGCGTGTGTGTGCATCGTGTTGGTTCAAGAGGAAAAACAGAACAGAATTGAGACCGTGAGAACCGACTCAGACAAGCCCCTCAATCCTTCATCTATTTACCCTTATGATCTGAAAGGAAAGGAGGGAAGGAGGAAAGAAGAGGAGATTGGTGGCACAGTCACGGGCACCGCCGTAAGTGGTGGTTGTTAACGATCGTGGACCTCAGCCTTCTCAAACTTGATCAGATAGTGATGGTTGGTAAAGGAAAGTTGGAGAAGAAGTTGGGGGGATGGTGTTGGTGCCCACGGCCAGTGACGACGGCGATGGCAGAGTAAGTTCTCTGTGGATTTTTGTATGAAATCAAAATGGTAGTCTCAGGTTTACAAGGTTTTATTCAAAATGATTGATTGGGTTTGGTTTTGGAGGACTTAACGGACTAAATAAGCATCAAACTGAAGGGAGTGGTGGTCGGAATCACAGAAGCCGAACAAACCAGGGAGGTGCGATTTTTCCTTCGATTCAGGAGGTAGAATTCTGGCCTTAATTTCGTTGTTTGAATAGGTAGTTAGATAGGAAACATTGAGACTAATTTAATGGTATCAATAGATTTAATTTTGGACTGAAATTAGATGGGAACCGTGAACGCCGGTTCACTTGAACCAGTTGAGCCGCTGAACCGGTCGGACCGGGTTTTCCCAAGGAAGACGATGACACTGTGCTGGGCGCGTGGCACACAATTCGAGGAAGGTTTCAACACGACTTTTAAAGTATTTGATGTAGCGAACATTTTGACACTTATTTCGAGACGATCGGACATCGCCTCGATATGTTTCGGGGTACCCGAAGGTTTTAGACCTTGGTTAAAAATAGTTAAAAATACGGGAAAATTATGGGACTTTAGTATGACCTTTGTGAAGTAGTTAGTGACCTCGTTATGAGATTTGGATAGGTTCGGGAAAGTCGAGGATAGCGAACTGGCCGGGAATGGCGTAAGTGCGCGCGTATCGAGGCGACGTCAAAATGGTATGTGAGTGGACTTTGCTTTCTAACTCTTGATGCATGCATATATATTTTTATATGTTTTCTATACTTGATTCTATGATTTGATTTATGATTGTGATGGTTTACGGTTTGTGCACGTTTTTCGAGAAAATGACGGTATTTCACGTTTTACGAGATTTGACGGATATTGTAATTTGAACTTGGTTTTAATGAATTGATTTCGGGAATTGGAATATGATTTGATGTCAAAGGAAGTAAAAAGAATCCGGAAAAGTGTTTTCGGAAAAGGGTTTCGGCTTGAGGCCCAGTTCAAAAAGTGGTTTTGAGAAACGTGATTTCGAGTTTTGGAATCGGAATTCCGGATGACAATTCGGGATTCGATTCGGGACTTGAAAGTGGATTCCGGGTTTGGGTTCGGAATGGTTATTCCGGATGCCGGCTTACGGAATGATGGTTGCGGACTCGGATCTGGAAAGGAGGTGGATATGAGTTCTGGATTTGGATTTGGAATAACGGTTCTGGATGTCGGAAGGGCTTCGGACCAGTTGTTTCGGATTCGGATTTGGATGTGGATTTTGAAATGGGTTTCAAACGGTTTTGGATTGGATTTGCTGGATCTGGTTATTGGGTTTAAAGACCCGGATATTGTGATTGACGGGGGACGGGCCCGGATTGGGTTTAAAGATCCGGATTGAGTTTAAAGACTCGGATATATTGATATTTCCCCCGTAGGCCTGTTGAGTTTAAAGACTCGGAGTTTAAAGACTCGGATTATTGAGGCCTGGTTATTGAGTTTAACGACTCGGGTGTTTAAAGACTCGGATAGATCCAGCAGGTTCGATGAATGGAAATGTGGCATGGTTTTCATAAAGGTTTTCTGACGTTTTGGGCAGTTGCCTAGATGAAATGGTTTTCAGTGATTTTGGGCTGAGGTCCGGGATTTGAGAAAAAGGAAAATGTGTTTGGTTTTCATACGTGTTTTATGACATGAAATGAATATGCATGCATTGGTTTTGAAACAGAGGGTATAATTGCCATTGTTTTATGAAATGTTTTTGAACTTAAACTTTATTTTTGTCCACTCACAGTCTTTTCGTGTTTTCGATACCCTCCAGGTTGTTGCGGCGCGAGCTGTTAGTCGAGAGGGGCGGAGACATCACGCGTACGATCCACAGTAGACTCTGCGCACTCTAGGAAATTCGGAAGTTTTGGACGGTCGGATTGAGAATCCCTTGTCCGACTTACGTGTCACATGAAGGTTGGACATCTGGTTGGCCTTCGTGTCATACGTAAGTCAGATGGGAGCAGGGCTTAGTCCCTAATCCTGGGGGATTAGGGGTGGGCCCTGACAGGTTGTTACAACCTTCCCCCTTTAAATAATTTCGTCCTCAAAATTCCAACTATCCCGATTCCATAACCAGCTCGTAGAAAGCAAAATTGACCCCACATTAAATGTACACTGGTACACCCACTAACCAGCACAATACTTGTCTGCACCCAAACGTCCCACCAATATTCATGTTGCATCGACTATACCCGACCATGTTGAGTGAAAATCATCACATGTTCCGAGTTGATATCACCTGAAATTTCTGCCATTGCGCTGACACATTCAACCAAACTGCCACCACTTGATAGTCGCCAGTCGAAACTGACATTATACTCACTTGTGGTTGCACTAACCACCAACTCACTCGATCTGAATGTGACTGAACCCCATCGAATACCTTCCCAGCAGTGAAAACACATCTCCGCTCTAGGGTTCCACTAGCCATCCACGGTTATGAGCACCTGCTCATACCATCACTGATCCCATCAAAATCACTCTGGCCCAATGTACAACATCTAATGTCCAGTTCACATTCTCAACTAATCCATTGATATCGGAACTAAGCCGATTACCAACAAGCTCATCAACATACCTCTGGTATAACCTATATACCGTCACCAGGCACCATTCAGGCCTGTCTAGTATCAGTCATTGCACAACGTACCTTGTACGTACATCCATCCACCAACCATCCTACTACATAGTTCGTAGCTAATCGCGTTTCAATTCTGGAGTCCATCTGTCCAATCCAGTACTAGACAGATCGAATACTCCAACTCATCATTCATTCCGAGTCCCATGGTCACCCGACCAGCATCACAACGTCTACTCCCAATCACGTAATCCAACACGTACCAATCCGACTCACGCCTACCAAGGCGTACCCATTCATGCCAAAAGAGCATCCAATCTCACCCACGTCTACCGAGACGCACCATCTCCGAACCTATCGGTCACCTACTCAATCGATTACCAAGACAACTCGATTGACTTTGAAAGGAAGCCAATCCCAACATTCACGTATCCAATACTGGCCAATCCAACCCTATCAGATACCCACTATTTCTATTAATACTCATACGAGATTAACCTCGAAAAGAAGTTCAGTCCCAACATTCCCATATCCAAATATCTAAGTAAGAGCAATAAACTCTCCACCTACCCTGATCAATAATATCACGATCTTGATTCACCTGGGATCCACACATGCCCACTCTACTAACTACCAGATTTCAAGTCATAGGGTCTTACACCCTCATTGAATCCGTATACTATCATATCGTTCCTTAACCGTTTCACCTCTAATCACTCAGTCAAAGACGGAACACGTCTAGACTGAGGTCCTCTCCAATTACCTCGTATCGGTCCTTGTTATTCCACCTAGGAAAAGTCAAAGATGATCCAAGACAATGACATCAAAATTCATCCTACGTGAGTGTAAGCACAAATCCACTGCACCCACCATACCAGGTAACCCAACAACGTCTGCCACCAAGCAGAAAATGAGAAATCTCATTCACCTAACTTTGAAATACCCAACTCCTCCTGATGAACCTAAACGAATCGCGGGTCCACCCACCAATACATGATCAACGTACTGGTGAAAAAAGCCATCATATGCCATGACAGAACCTGAGAAGTCACCCTAAATGACTTCGAAGTACCCATTACCAATGCAGAATCAAGCATTCCCCTCGTCGCCTCAATTACGATCTCTCTCGATTCTAAAGTTCCACCCAGGTTGGAACCAACCCACTCGGACATCAACCACGTGTCCGTAACCAGTCTAACTCACTACCAAGTTCGCATATCAGCTTATACCGTTTATGTACATCCAAAAGGATGTGGTCCATTACTACTTGATTCACACGTCTTAACTACTGCTGGATCCCATCCAATCCATCACTATCTGAGATCCACTACTGGATCCCAGGTACCGAACGTATGCCCATCATGACGGAGTCACATCCCGACTCGTAGCTCATCGTCATCACAATCACCGGCACCAGCACCAGCACCCTGTGTGTGAATCAGACAACCTTGGATCTTTACTCATACCAAGCAACGACCCCGTACCTCTACTCAAGTTGGAGTAATTCTGCCTCCCTCGTACCCAAAAACTCTGTTTACAGTCACCTTGATAACTCATACAAGAAAAGGAAACGTTCCCTGAACGTCCCCCGATTCTCAACAACCACAACTACAACCACTCTCGATAGTAGTGCTTGCCACAACTCGTGCAGACCCAACTATCCTTGAATCATTTCCACTAGTTATCATACAGGCATCCTAACTATCAGGTTGATAACGAACTATGGCCCATAGAGACATCATATCTTCGACCTGCGCGTAGCTCAAGAGCAAACCTACTCTGATACCAATTGTCACGACCCATCCCAATCCCCCCGGGATTATCACGGGATGTGCCATGCTCCTATCTGACACGAAGTGTCAGACAAGGGATAATTCAAACCTTCAGCCCGACCGGCTTTCAGAACGTGCAAGGATCCGGTGGAGGAGTGTGATGTCTCGGTCTCTGCTATAGTCCGCATCTGTGATCAACCTGAAGGACATTAAAATCATTAAAAGCTGTGAGTGGATGAAAAGCATTAAGTTCATAAAAATAAATTTCATAAAGACATTTATGCCCTTCACTAAAAAGCATGCATGCATTCGAAAACCAAATCATTTCCCATGTAATAAAAACCATTTAGGAAAACTAGAAACCATTTCTCCTTTTCTCGAATCCTGGGCCTTAGCCCGAAACTATAAATCCGACATATGTGGGAACTCAGCCCAAAACCATAAGATACAAAAATTTGTAAATCAAGATCCACGTGGGTCACTGCCCAAATCCATAAAATAGAGAAATATCATTTCTGAAAGCCAATTACCATGTCATAAATCCAACAAACCATGTTTACCAAATATCATATAACCAATCCTGTCACAGTTTCCAAAGCTACGTGCGTGCTACCTGGGGTCTCAAATCTCAAGTCTCCCTAGTGTCCACTCAGGTCAATGTCCGCAGATCAATGACCCTCCCTTGGGGTTATAATCCATAATACCTTCTTGAGTGTAAGGTACCCCACGAGGGCGACTTCACTCAGTTAGTGTTCCGTCACTACTTCGGGAAACACTCAGGCCAACGACCCTCCTCGGAGGAGACAATCCATAAATACAAGGACGGTATATGAAAATCCATTTCGAAATCATTCTCAAAACCTTTCAAACCTTTCAAAGGATCCATGCCCGGTCCCCATAAACCGTCATAGAACCATAAATCCATGTTTCCAAATCCAAATTCATTTAGGATCTCCGAACCCGAAATCACATTTGTAAACCATAAAGGGGACTCATGCCCGATATCATAACCAATTGAGCCTCAAGCCCGATCATGTAAACCACTGGGCCTTTAACCCGATTTCATAAACCAACTGGGCCTCAAGCCCGATTTCGTAAACCAACAGGGCCTCCGGCCCGATGCCTTATTAAATCAAATGGACTCAAAGTCCGATAGTTCATAAATCAAATGGGTCTCATGCCTGATTCCATATTTTCAAATCCGAAATCAATTCAAGAACCAATTGGGCCCCTGGCCCGATAATGTAACTAAAATGGACTTCAAATTCGAGGGTTTCCAAAACAAACGGGTCTCATGCCCGAGTTCACCTTTTCAAATCCAAAACCATTTCATTAAATCATTACCGAAAAAGTAAACTCTTGTTCGAGACCCTTTTTTTTTGGAAACCCTCGGACTCGAAGTCCTTTTAGCTACGTTCTCGGGCTAGAGGCCCAATTGGTTCTTGAATCGGTTTCGGATTTAGAGATATGGACCGAGAACGAGACCCATGTGATTTATGAATTCTCGGGCCTAAAGTCCATTTGATTTAACAAGGCATCGGGCTGGAGGCCCAGTTGGTCTACGTATCGGGCTCAAGGCCCAATTGGTTTGCGTATCGAGCTCGAGGCCCAGTTGACTTACATATCGGGCACGAGGCCCATTTGGTTTACAAAATCGGGCACGAGGCCCATTTAGTTTACGAAATTGAGCATGAGGCCTAGTTGGTTTACGATTCGGGCCGGAGGCCAGTTTGTATGTGGATTCGGGCTTAGGGCCCTTTATGTTTTAAGATTGTGATTTCGGGTGAGGGACCCATAATTGATTTTTATGGTTCATGACGATTTATGAGGACCGTCATGATCCCTTGAAAGGTTTTTATGGCTCATGACGGTTTATGGGGACCGGGCATGAACCCTCGAAAGGATTGATAATGTTTTCAAAAGGTTTTTCGTATACCATCCTTTATATATGAATTGTCTCCTCCGGGGAGGGTCGTTGGCCTGGGTGGACCCCGGAGTAGTCACGGGGCACTGACTGAGTGGAGTCGCCTCCGTTGGGTTCCTTACTCTCAGAAAGACTATGGATTATAACCCCCAGGGAGGGTCATTGGTCTACTGACATTGACCTGGGTGGACCTTGAGGAGACTTGAGCTTTGATACTCCGGGTAGCACGCGCGTAGCTCTAGATACCGTGACACGATTGGTTATATGATATTGATAAACATGATTCCTTGGTTTTTTGAAATAGTGTTTTATGGATAATAAATGGATTTGGGTTGAGATCCCACATATGTTTTATATGTTACGTATTTCTGTAAACGGTTTTGGGCAGGGGCCTGTATGGATTTGGTTATCGAAACATATGTGGTTTGATAAATAGTTTTCCTATGCATGCATGCTTTTTAGTGAAGGGCATAAAAGTCTTTTTATAAATGTGTTTTACTGAACTTATTACTTTTCTTCCACTCACAGTCTTTCTGGTTTCAATGCCTTTCAGATTGAATATGGTGCGGACTGTAGCAGAGATCGAGACATCAAATACCTCCTCCGGATCCTGGCGAACTTTGGAAGCCGGTCAGGCCAAAGGTTCAAATTTTCCCTGGTCTGACACTCCGTGCCAGATGGGATCAGAAGCGTCCCTCGTTAATCCCGGGGGAATTGGGACGGGTCCTGACATTGGAGATGTTAGCCCTTAGTGGGAGTACGTATTTTAACCTGAGGGTTATTGGTTGGAACGTGTCAAAGAAGTATACTGAAAAGGATCTGACGTTAACTTAGTATAACCGACCCGTCAGAGTGAGTGACAAGCGAGACGTGGACATTTCTGTCTCTAGTGAGATTTATGAGCCAAAGTGTGGCTGTGTCGGACGTGTATTTTTACACGGGCACTCTCGTGATGTGTGCAACGATCCGTGTGCAGGGACATGATTGGATTCCACAGTTTGGTTGTGGAATTAGGTCAGTTTGAATTTTGAGGACGAAATTATATAAGGAGGGGAGGTTGTAATGACCCGTCCTGAATTCCGGAATTAGACTAAGACAAATTACGGATTAACGAGGCTAATCGGGGATTAACCGAGAATTAACGAACGTTCAGGGTGAAATTATAATTTTGCCCTAAAACGAGGGTAAAAATTTGACTTTTAATTCAGGAGGTTCGATGGTCGAGGGTCGAGGACCGTTACGTAGATCAGGTCGATACGAGTCCGTAGACAAAGGGCACATCGAATTCGGACGTTCCACGGAAAAATTACGGTTCAAGGAAGTTCCAAGGTACTATTCATAGCGGTACGTTTTATGAGGCGAAAGTGAACTTTTGTCCTGAGTGGGGCCAGATCTTTTCCCCAAACCCAATGGATGAGTGACAAGTGTCACCCATCCATTGCTTCCCTTACACAGACACATGCAACCACCCCCTTTCTGTTTCATTCGATCGGCCATCCAAAACCAGTTAACCCCAAATCCAAACCACTCACATTTGCATCCATCCGAGGCCAGCAGAGGAGCTGAGGGTGAGTGATGGAACAAGGGAGACGGTGGCAGGACGTCCAGCCACCGTAGACGGCGTTGGAATGCACGACAAAGGTAAACTCGAACCACCTGTATGTTTTTGAATTTGGATTTTTGGATTGGGACGTTGGGGAAGGTATCTGTTGATTAGGATAGGTTTAAGAGGTTGGTAGGAATATTAGGAGAAGATTTTGGGGGCTGAGTATGGCTGAGAAAGTCAGAAACGGCGGTTGGGAGGTTTTCGGTGGCAACCCACCGAATTCAAATTTCGACCAAGTTAACCCAAATTGATCCTCCCAAACTATTTTTAGGAATCCTAGGAACCTATTGGAACCCTTAGGATGAAGGTTGGACCCCTAGAAGTGCCCTGAACTTAGGATGAAAGTTTTGGTTTAAAATAGTTTTCAGAACCAATGGGTTTTAGGCTTGGTTTCTTGGATTTGAGGACATAGTTTGGTAGGAAATGAATAAATGAAGCCATAGGAGTTGGAATGGGTGAAAAAGGACGAAAAATTAAGGGGATATGGAACCGAACCGATTCCATCGGTTTAGTTGGACCGGGTCGCAGAACCGGATCGGACCGGCCGGTTTGTCGTAGGTCAGGATGACACTGTTCCCGGCGCGTGGGTTGCACACTCAGGGACTTCAGGTCATACGTGGGGGAGTGTAAGGCCTCTTTTAGGGAAACTTCCAACTTGTGAAATCATCTATTCGATGTAACGAACATTTTGAGATTGGTTTCATGTCGATCAGATATCGTTTTGATATGTTTCGGGGTGTCCGAAGGTTTAGGGTCGACTTTAAAAATAGTTAAAAATTCTGAAAAATTACGGGGCTTTAGTGAGGGGTTATTTAAGTAGTTAGTAACCCTCTATTACGATTTGGACAGGTTCGGGAGTCCCGGAGATAGTGATTGGCCCGGGAAGGCGTATGGCACACGTATCGAGGCGACAGTTTGGACGGTCTGTGAGTGGACCTTATTTTCTAAATTGATGCATGTATAAATGTTTTATATGTGTTTGTGAACTTTTTTTGTGATGCCATGAGTGCATTTGTGTGTTTTTACGTATTTTCACGTATTTCAAGGTTTCGGCCTTATACGGTGCTTATACGTGTTTGTGGTTTCAGTTTTAATGAAATGGTTTTGGATTTGGAAGTATGAAACACGGGCATGAGACCCATTTGGTTTTATCTCAGGTATGTGGCCCTATCGATGACCTACGGGTCTGAGTCGTGGTCGTGACGAGTGCTAGGTGCACGATGACGGACGATACGACGCTCACCTTCGAACTGGGATGTGTTCCTTCTGGAGAGGTCACGATGCACGTTCCATGGTCGAGCAGCCACTAGAGGCTCGACTTCGGGGTGCAGACGGTTCAGGAGATCAATCGGTGATATGTGCACCATGATCTAGAGGTGGTCACGTCGGCTGATATGTTTACGGCGACATACTAGGATTGAGGGCGGTCCTGGACGGATGGTTGTGCTCATCACTACGATTGGAATCATGGTTGACCCTGAGATATCGGGCTTGATGCCCAGTTGAGTCATGAGTTCGGGCTTGAGGCCTAATTGGTTTACGTTTATGATTTCGGGTCGGAAACCCTAAATGGATTTCTGGGTTCATGACGGTTTATGGGGACCGGGCATGAATCCTTTGAAAGGTTTTAAGAATTTTTTCGAAAAGGAATTTCATATACCATCCTTATTTATGGATTGTCTCCTTCGGGGAGGGTCGTTGGCCTGGGTGGACCCCGGAGTAGTCACGGAGCACTAACTGAGTGGAGTCGCCCCCATTGGGTACCTTACTCTCAGGAAGGCTTGTGGATTATAACCCCTAGGGAGGGTCATTGATCTGCGGACATTGACTTGGGTGGACCCTGGGAGACTTGGGATTTGAGACCCCGGGTGGCACGCACGTAGCTTTGGAAACTGTGATAGGATTGGTTTTGTGATATATATATATATATTATATGATATATGATATACTGGTTTTGGGCTGAGTCCCACATGAATTTGGGTAATGGCTTGTATGATTGGTTTCATTTACGATTTTGGGCCAAGGCCCTAATGGATTAGTAAATGGTTTTCGAATGCATGCATGCATTTTAGTGAAGGGTATAAATAAATGTCTTTCGAGAAAATGTTTTTATAAATTATTTGTTTTGTCCACTCATAACTTTTAATGTTTTGAATGCCCTTCAGGTTGATCGCGGATGTGGGCTGTAGCAGAGACCGAGACATCACACTCCTCCTCCGGATACTGGCGTACTCTGAAGCCCAGAGCGGGCTAAAGTTGGAAATTTCCATTATCTGACACTTTGTGTCAGACAGGATCAGGCACGTCCAGCGTTAATCCCGGGGCGATTGGGACGAGTCCTGACATTTGACTCCGCGAGTCAAAAGTCAACATTTTGCCGAAGACTAGGGGTAAAACGATCATTTTACACTGTCCGTCCGATTTCGCTCAACTAATCACTGATTAATATCCCTAATCCTTGATTAGTCACTAATCAAATCCCGAAATACGGGACGGGTCGTTACAATAGTGGTGGTGTCAAATGCAGTGGCGGTTATGATGATGGGGCAAACATTATGGTAGTGCTGGTTGTGGTGGTGATGAGGTGAGGGTGTAGGTGGTTGTAGTGGGGGTTGGTGGAGGTGGAAGTGGTGGGGGAGGGGAGGGGGGGGGGAGTGGTGGTGTTGGAGGTGATGATTTCGGTAGGAGGGGTGGTGGTCTTGGAGGTGATGGTGACGACTATGATGGAAGTGACGGTGACGATTATGGTGGAGGTGGTGACGGCGACGACAATGATGTGAAGGTGGTGGTGGTGGTGGTGGGGGTTGGTGTAATGGCCCGGAACTTCAAAAAGGGCAAAAATGTAAATTCGAAAAAGATTTGTATAAAAATGACATTTATACCCTTGTGAATAGTATGGTCAAACATTGAAATTTGTTTGGCAGGTCGAACGGATGTTGGCCGATGACTGTGACATAGTTCAGGACGTCACGAGTCCGTAGACAGGTGGCACGCCCTATTCCGACAATCGAGGAAGAAGTTATGTTGTTCAGAAGGTCGAGGGTATTTTGGTATTTTGGTTAAAAGGGAAAATTTGTTGACTTTTTACACGAAAAGTATTTTTCACGCAATTGGAGGACCATTAGGTAGGTCTTGATTCCCCGAGTTCAACGATAGGCTTCACGCTGTCATCGGACGTCGGACGGTCTAGTTACGGGTCTAATTATGTGAGGGGTAAAATGGTAATTTGGACATTTAAGGGGAAAATGGTCTTTTGGCAACTTGAATTATGTGAGCAATTAGATGAGGACACCTGGGCTGGATGGATTGGATATTTTGGCTGAGAACCACAGAGATGAGCACATCTGTCCACTCTCCAGAGGCTTCTAGCCAACTCTCTCCGTTTATCATTTTAAATTGGGCTGAATCGATCAAAAGGGGGAAAACATAGACAGAGGGCAATCATCCATTTTCAGTGTGTGAGTGGTGTGTGAGTTCATTGTGTTAGTGAGTGAGAGATCAGAGGCTTGCTTGTGACCTTTGTGAGTGTGTCTTGGTGAAGGACTGAGTGAAGAGTGTGAGAAGTGAGAAAAACCCAGAGATAGAGGAGGAAGAAATTGTGAACAGCCGTGAACTTCAATCGATCAAACCAATCTAAATATTAGTTGTGGTGGTGTTCAGTGAGCAGGAAGTGAACATAGGACGTGAGAGAGCACGGTGGAAGCCACATCGGAGGATACAGGGCAGGTAAGCCACTAAGACTGCTCTGTTTTTCCTGAAACGGTTTAAAATGAAATCGAGAGTTTTGGCGTGTTGTTGAATAACTGTGTTGATCTTTATCATATTAGGAGGTTTCTACTGAACCCAGGGATTCAAAACCGTGATCGGAGAGGCTCGTGGTGGCTGGGAATAGAGAGCTGAAAATCTCTGAGTTTTAGTTCGATTTTGAGAGGTATGAAATAGGGTCTCATTTTATGTTTTCGTTAGTTAAATCATTTCTAAATTGAAGGACGAATCAAAGGGTGAAGAAAGTATAAAAAATGGACGGGAATTTGATGAAAACCGGTCTTTCCAGCTCAGTTGGACCGGGCCTGTCTGGACCGGTATGAACCGGGCTAGTTGGAGGTTGACGATGATGAACAGTGTCGTGCGTGGCTCCCACGTGCAGCCCCCTTGGGCGGCACGTGAGGGCGCGTGGGGCCAATTTTGGAGAAGTATTCAACATGGTTTTCACTCTAATCAATGTAACGAACATTTTGGGACAAGTTTCGAGTCGATCGGACATCGTCTCGGGGTAGTTTTGAGTGTCCGAAGGTTTAGGGTTTAATTTAATTACGTTTAAAAATCCCAAAAAATTGGGAAATTAGTGTGAGCTTAATCGAAGTGTTTGTAACCCGAAATTATGACATTTGACAGGTCGGGACATTCCTGAGGCGTCCGAGGAGCATATGGGACGCGATTGACGCGTTCGAACTTTGTGAGTGGACTTTTATTTTCTAACCGAGCATGCATAACTGTTTTTATCTACTTAATCAATGATTTTAAATATGGTTTTATGTTTTGGATTACTATATCTGCGTTACATAATTGCACGGTTTTCGAGACGTTTCTTAATGTATACGTATTTCGACACGTTTTACGAGATATGGATTTATGCAATGATTTGATCATGATTCCGATGCTATAGTTTTGGGATGTAAACATATGACTTGTTTTCAATGATTACAAATGGGTTTTGAAAAGTGATTTTGATAACCAAGATTTTGGGTTTTCGAATCGGATTTCAAAAATCGAGATTTGGTTTTAAAGCATTAAAAAGGGATTTCTGGATTTGGATTCGGAATAATGATTCTGGACGCCATCATGGCTTCGGAATGGTGATTTCAGATTCGGATTTGGACATGAATTTGGAAATGGTTTTCAAATAGTTTTGGATTGGATTTGTTGGATCTAGTTATTGGATTTAAAGACCCGGATATGATACTTGACGGGGGCGGGCCCGGATTAGGTTTAAAGATGCAGATTGAGTTTAAAAACTCGGGAGTTTAAAGACTCGGATATTATGATTTTCCCCCGTAGGCCTATTGAGTTTAAAGACTTGGGACTTTAAAGACTCGGGAGTTTAAAGACTCGGATAGATCCAACAGGTTCGATTGGTTGATGATATATTTCGTATTTCATGTTTTTATGATGATTTTTTCATAATGATTGCTATACGGTTTATACGGTTGTTTTTCAGATACTTAGTTATGCATGCATATTTCGAAATAGAGGGTAAAATCCTGGTTTGCTTTTAAAACTGTTTTGAAACTCTTATTTTTTTTAGTCCACTCACACTTTTATGGTTTTAAATACCCTCCAGGTCGTGGTGTGAACATTGAGGCTAACGTTGAGGCAGAGGCAGAGGCATAAATTTTTCCCGTTGCGCGTGTAGTCAGCTCATAGTAGGATTTTTTTCTTATCTTGTACTGTTACTATGCTCTGTGCTACTGTTGACTGGTTGTAGTGTACTTTCTCCCTGGTTTGACAATGTCTGTTTTGTGGTTATTGCGGTTATTTTAGTCTTTTAAAGTTTGATTGTCATACAGGAGCAGAGTTTGTCCCAATTATCGAGGTGATAATCGAGGTGGGTCCTGTCAATTGGTATCAGAGTATAGGTTGACGGTTTGTGTCTGGCACGTGGATGTTCCTAGGTTGATATACTAACTTTATGCCTCTTTCAGAGAACGATCGACCATGACTCCGAGACGTGAGCCCCATCCACGACCTGCAGAAGACGTTGCGAGAGATGCTGAGAGTGGTACGATTAAGCGAGCCCATCGTCTTGGGGCTACTACGTTTAGCGCTGGGGCAGACCCTGAAAAATCCCACTGGTGGATTACTCAGCTTGAGCGGATTTTTGCGGTGATACGATGCCCCCCTGAGGATCGAGTGTTATTGGCCACCTTTTTACTAGACGGTGTCACATATGAGTGGTGGTATACCCTTGAGCTGTCAGGTTGGGATGCCCACACAGTGACTTGGGAGACATTTCGTGAGTGGTTCCTTGACCAGTATTATCCCCGCTCGTTTCGCGATGCTAAGGAGGCAAAGTTCCTACAGCTCAAATAGGGGAACATGTCAGTGGCCGAGTATGAGCAAAGGTTTCAGATGTTATCACGTTTTTCTCTAGCTTTTGTTGCTACGGAGGCTGAGAAGTGCCGCAGGTTTGAGCTTAGCCTGCAAGGCGAGATTCGAGCTATTTTGACGGCTGTATCTTTTGCTACCCTCAAAGAGTTATCAGATGCTACAGTGTGGGTGAAGGCTAGTTTGCTGGCATGACCACAGTTCTCGAGTGGCGGACGACGCCGAGAGCGTCCGTTTCCTGGAGCATCGAGCTAGAGAACCCCGAAGAGGGGCAGTTATAGTGGAGCTTCATCCGCAGGTGGTGATCGGTTTGGTAGACCGGGTAGTTTCCAGGGTTCCGGGTTCCGAGGATCTAGAGCAGAGCCAACCCCGCAAGAGAGTGCGACATCAGTTGCTTCCACCGGGAGACAGAGTGGTAGACCGAGTCGGGATGTTTGCTATTACTGTGGAGAGCGAGGTCACTTCAGGTGAGAGTGTTCATCTTTACCCCAGGAGGGTGGCACGACAGAGCAGGGTCGGAGCACCGCTTCAGTTTCAGGGGCAGCAGGCACTAGAGGAGGTGGTGGTGCTACTAGTGGTTCGAGGGAACGCGGTCGACCTTCGGGACCCTAGGCCCGAGTTTTTGCGATGATGCAGCAGGAGGCTCGATCAGCACCTGGCGTGGTGACAGGTACGCTTACCATCCTTGGTCATGATGTACATGCTTTGATTGATCCCAGGGCTACCCATTCTTTTATATCACGGAGTTGTGGATTGGTAGCGGATAGAGAGGTGTCCGCACTGGGTTATGATATTGGTGCGAGTACGCCCACATGTGAGGTGTATGTCGTGAATCAGATCTTGAGAGAATGTCCAGTATTGGTAGGCGATGTTGAGTTAGTGGCTGATTTGATACTATTGGATTTACATGACTTTGATGTTATTCTGGGAATGGACTGGTTGACCATGCATCATGCTTCTATCGAATGTTTCGATAGAAGGGTGACTTTTAGGAGTCCGGGGTTACTAGAGACCACTTTTCAGGGAGATCAGCGAGTGCTACCTACTGGTGTTATTTCAGCTCTGGAGACAAGCAAGTTGTTAAGGAAGGGATGTTAGGGATATTTGGCCCACGTGGTGGACACACGTGCTGTAACAACCCGTACCTTCGGGAAGGGTAAAAATGTAATTTTATAAAGTTTTGTATATAAAGGACGATTTTGCCCTTGTGAATAGTAGACAAAAAGTTGACTTTTTGCATTACCGATTGGATGAGTGTTGACCCTTAACCGTGACGTAGGTTAGGATGTCATGAGTTCGTAGACAGGTGGCAGGTTCGATTTGGATAACCGGAGGGAAAGTTATGACGTTCGGAAGATCAGGGGCGTTACCGTAATTTTGAGTAAACGAGGAAAATGTTGACTTTTTGGAGGACTTGTGATTTTCACGTAGACCGATGACCGTTAGATAGGTCTCGACGTCCTGAGTTCAACGACAGGCGGCACGCTGTCATCGGACGTCGGACGGAAAAGATACGGGTCTAGAACGTTCGAGGGCAAAACGGTAATTATTTACACAAGGGGTATTTTGGTCATTTTCTTTCAGCCAATTGGATGAGGACAAGTGGCTGAGTGGGGTAGGAGATTTTCTGCTTGACCATCGGATTGTGGACACGTGGGGGCACTGGATTGTTCCATAAGGTTCTCAAGTGTGCACGGCCACACTTTGCTCATTTTTGAACCGTGCAATCCTTCGACAAACGCAGAAAACAGAGAGAAGAGTTTGGAGAGGCGGTGATCGATTCAGTGCAAGGGAGAGTGAAGAGTGAGTTGAGAGAAGGACAGTGAGGCAAGGAGGTGCTGGTGATCGCGGTTTGGAGCTGCAACCGTGCACGGAGGCTACACGGTGGACGGTTGGGTTTTGAAGAAAACAGAGAAGGCGGTGGACTGTGGTGGCTGCTGTGCCGTGTGGTGGATCGATTCAAGCCACTAGGAGACTCAGGAGACTACGGGGAGTCCAACCAGCACCGCGGTAAGCGGCGGTGCTCACGGCGGAGCCTGAATCGAAGGGTAAGTTCCTTTCCCCTGTTTTCCCGTGGATTTTAAATTCAAAAGTCGTGAAGGTAGGATGAGAATCGAGGGGATTGGTGAGTGCAGTGGTGTTCAGGGAGGTTCTAGGAGTGGTGTAGGACGGTCGCCGTGACGGGGGCGTACACGGCGGAGCTCAGTCGACGGAGAGTACTCTGTACTCTGTTTGGCCGTGAAGTTCAAATGCAAAGTCATGGAGTTGGGTGTAGAGTCGAGGGATTAGGAGGTTAGGGTGAAGTTCAGGAAGGTCCTAGGCGTCGATTAAGATGAACGCCGTGACGGGGGAGGACCTGGGCGGCCGGCGGCCAAAACAAGGGCTACGGGCCGTCTGTTTCGAGGCCGTGAACGGTGGGTTTCCAGCCGTGATTCTTCAAGGTTAGGACATGGTTAGATTGCTTAGAATGGGATGAAGAGAATGGGATTGGATTGGACTGGATTGGTGGTCGGATTACAGAGAACCGGTCACACCGGTTCAATTGTGTTGAACCGGGTGACTCGAGGAAGGAGATGCACTGTAGCAGGCGCGTGAGGCCCACGCGCAGCCACTTTGGGCGGCGCGTGGAGGCGCGTGGGGAGGAATCCGGCCAAGCTTCCAACATGAGTTTAGTCCTAAATGTTCTAAGGAATCCAATGGTATAGTTTTCGGGTGAATCGGACGGTGTTACGGGGTTGTTCGGGAATCCAGACGGTTACGGGTTTAGGATTAAAATATTATTTAATTCCCGAAAAATTGGGGAAATTAGGATTAGGATCCTTGATGTATTTGTGACCCTATTTGGTGCATTTTGACAGGACAGGAGGCACCCGAGACGGTCGAGGAGCGCACGGAGCGCGACTGACTTGCTCAGATTTGTGAGTGGACTCTTTCTTACCTTCGAGCATGCCTAACTGTTCTATCGATATTTATGATATTATGTGTGTTTTTATGCTTTAAATGATGGTATTACGTGATTGAAATGTTTGCATGTTTTTCGAGACGTTTCCGGATTTTGCACGTTTTTCGAGAAAAAGCCGGTTTTCAGATTTTGATGCCATATTTAAGAAATTCACCCTATAAATGTTTTCTGATGATGGTAAATGGGTTATGAAACATGATTTGGGATTTCCTATGGTTTTGGTATGAACATGGATTTTCCGGATTTGGGTTCGGAATGTCGGTTCTGAACGCCGGAAGGGCTTCGAACTGGGGATTCCGAATTCGAGTTTGGTGATGGGTTTCGGAACGGTTTTACACTGAAATGGATTGGATTTTCTGGATCTGGATATGGGTTTAAAGACCCGGATATTGATTAACGGGGGACGGGCCCGGATTGAGTTTAAAGACTCGGGAGTTTAAAGACTCGGATATTTATGATATTACCCCCATAGGCCTATTGAGTTTAAAGACTCGGGAGTTTAAAGACTCGAATTTATATTTGAGGCCTGGTTGAGTTTAAAGACTCGGATAGGTCCAACAGGTTTGATCGGAAATGATGATTTGATGTCATGCTCTGCTTTCTATATCAGTTTTATAGTGTTTCTGTTTCTTATGATGTTCCATATTCTGCTTTTCTAATATTTCGTTGGGCATGCCTGTTTTCAAAACGGAGGGAACAACTTATTACTTTTCCTTAACTCTGATTTGACGATAAACTGTTTGAAACTTCTATTCATTCCAGTCCACTCACACCTTCTGTTTTTAAATTTCCCTCCAGGTCGTGGTGATAGCGCTGGGGTGAACGTTGAGGCAGATATCGAGGCATAGAGCTTACAACGTTCTTCCGTTGCGGACTTAGAATTGTAGGACTTTTTGTGCCCATTTTGTAGAACTATGCTCTGACTTACTGTTGTATATATTTACTCCTACGTCTGATAGTTATGCTTATAGTTGTATTAAGGTTATTTGTGGTACTGTAAGTGTGATTGTCAGACGGGAGCAGGGTTCATCCCGGATATTGAGGTGATATTTGGGACGGGTCCTGACACGTGCTGCACCATTGAGGGCGGAGGACATTCTGGTAGTGCGGGAGTTTTCAAACGTCTTTCCGGAGGATTTGTTGGGATTGCCACCCCACCGAGACATTGAGTTTACCATCGATCTTATTCCAGGTATGCAACCTATTTCTCAGACACCTTACCGTATGGCGTCAGCTGAGTTGAGGGAATTGAAGTCGCAGTTGCAAGAGTTGGTCGATATGGGGTTTATTCGGTCGAGTGTGTCTCCTTGGGGAGCTCCAGTTTTGTTTATCAGGAAGAAGGATGGAGGCTTGAGGCTCTGCATTGATTATAGGTAACTGAACAAGGTAACAATCAGGAATAAATACCCCTACTTCGGATTGATGATTTGTTTGATCAGTTGAAGGGAGCCCGATACTTTTCTAAGGTCGATCTTCGCTCCGGATATCATCATTTACGGGTTAGAGAAGAGAGCATACCCAAAACAGCTTTTCGGACCAGGTATGGCCATTATGAGTTTGTAGTAATGCCATTTGGTTTAACTAACGTACCAGCGGCATTTATGGACTTGATGAACCGATTGTTTCGGTCATACCTGGATCATTTTGTTATTGTGTTCATTGATGATATTTTGGCATACTCGAAGAGTGCGAAGGCGCACGAGAAGCACTTGAGGATGGTGCTTAATACCCTGAGGAAGAATCAACTGTATGCGAAGTTAAGCAAATGTTAGTTCTGGTTGAATAGTGTTGGTTTCTTGGGTCATGTGATTTCAAGGAATTAGCGTGGATCCTCAGAAGGTTGAGGTAGTAGCGAATTGGGACCAGCCTAAGACAGTGACCGAGATAAGAAGTTTCTTGGGGTTAGCCGGTTATTACAGACGTTTTATAGAGGGATTTTTTATTCTTGCTACTCCATTGACACAGTTAACTTGGCAGGGAGTCCGATTTGTCTGGGATGAGAGTTGTGAACAAAGTTTTCAGGAGTTGAAAAGGCGTTTGACGTCTGCTCCTGTGTTAGCCCTTCCGGATGATAGTGGGGAGTTCGAGGTATACAGTGATGCCTATTTGCAAGGTCTGGGGTGTGTTCTGATGCATCATGGGAAGGTGATTGCTTATGCTTCCTGACAGTTGAAACCACATGAACTGAATTACCCCATTCATGATTTAGAGCTTGCAGCCGTGGTACATGCGTTGAAAATTTGGCGACATTACTTATATGGTGAGAAGTGCAGAATCTTTACGGACCATCAGAGTTTGAAGTATCTCTTTACCCAGAAGGAGCTGAATTTGAGACAATGCCGATGGTTAGAGTTGATTAAGGACTATGATTGCACCATCGAGTATCACTCGGGGAAAGCTAATGTGGTAGCCGATGCCCTGAGTCGGAAGTCAGCTTGCTTCTTGTCAGATTTGAGGATGATTCGTTTGCCCTTGTTCGTTGAACTCCGTAAAACTGGAGTAGATTTGACTGTTGATAGTCATGGAGCGTTACTAGCGGGTTTCCATGTATGGCCTGTCCTGGTTAATCAGATTATCGATGCTTAATTTCAGGACCCCATTTTGGGCATCATTCGGATTGAGGTTGAAGCTAAGGAGAGACATGATTTTGGAATTCGTGAGGATGGAACCTTGGTAAAAGAAGGATGGTTGTGTGTACCTGAGGATGAAGCACTAAAGAAGGAGATCCTTGATGAGGCTCACAGTTCAGCCTATGCGATGCATCCTGGTGGGACCAAGATGTATCGTACACTTCAGGAACATTACTGGTGGTCTAGTATGAAGCGTGAAATTGCTAAGTATGTCAGTAGATGTTTGATTTGTCAACAGGTGAAGGCCGAACGACAGAGACCTTATGGAGCGATGCAACCACTACCGATCCCAGAGTGGAAATGGGATCATCTGACGATGGACTTTGTGTTTAAACTCCCCAGGACATCTAAGGGTCATGATGGTGTGTGGGTGATTGTGGATAGGCTCACGAAGTCAGTACATTTCTTTCCAGTGCGGGAGAACTTCAGGATGACGCAGTTTGCTCAGTTGTTTTTTGATGAGATCATCTGGTTGCATGGTACTCTAGAATCGGTAGTTTCCGACAGGGATTCGAGATTTACCTCACGATTTTTGCAGAGTCTGCAAGAAGCGTTTGGGACAAAGCTACATTTCAGCACTTCTTTCCATCCTCAGACCGACGGACAATTAGAACGGACCATTCAGATTTTGGAGGACATGATGCGAGCCTATGTTTTGCAATTTCAAGGTACTTAGGAGTCGCACCTAGCGCTGATGGAGTTTGCTTATAACAACAGTTATCAGGCGAGCATTGGAATGGCCCCTTATGAAGTTTTGTATGGACGACAGTGTAGAACACCGTTGTGTTGGACTGAGGTGGGTGAAAGGAAATTGTCGATTTCAGAGTTGGTAGACTTGCCCAGGAAAAAGTTGCACTTATCAGAGATAGACTCAAAGCAGGTCAGGACCGACAGAAGAGCTATGCCGACCGTAGAATCAGAGATCTTGAGTTTGAAGTAGAAGATTGGGTCTTCTTGAAGTTATCCCCTTGGAAGGGTATGTTACGGTTTGGCAGACCAAGGAACTTAAGTCCCCGCTACATTGGACCCTACGAGATTCTGGAGAGGATTAGTCCTGTTGCTTACTGGTTGGCATTACCATCAGATCTGGCTAAGGTACATAATGTTTTTCATGTGTCTATGCTTCGGAAGTACGTACGTGACGATTCTCACATTCTAGAAGCACAACCCGTCGAACTTAAAGAAGATTTGAGTTTTGAGGAGCAGCTTGTGGAGATTCTGGACCGTAAAGACAAGGTACTACGAAGGAAGACGGTTCCCTTGGTAAAAGTACTGTGGAGGAATCATAATGTAGAAGAAGCAACTTGGGAACCCGAGGCTTTAATGCGTGAACAGTACCCCTATTTATTTCATTAAATTTCGGTGACAAAATTCTTTTAAGGGGGGTAAATTGTAATGGCCCGGAACTTCAAAAAGGGCAAAAATGTAAATTCGGAAAAGATTTGTATAAAAATGAAATTTTTACCCTTGTGAATAGTGTGGTCAAATGTTGACTTTTGTTTAGCAGGTCGAACGGACGTTGGCTGATGACTGTGACGTAGTTCGGGACGTCACGAGTCTGTAGACAGGTGGCACGTCTGATTCTAACAATCGAGGAAGAAATTATGTTGTTTGGAAGGTCGAGTGTATTTTGGTAATTTGGTTAAAAAGGGGAAATTTGTTGACTTTTTACACGACAAGTATATTTCATGCAATTAGAGGACCATTAGGTAAGTCTCGATTCCCTGAGTACAACGACAGGTGGCACGCCGTCATCGGATGTCGGACGGTCTAGTTACGGGTCTAGTTATGTGAGGGGTAAGATGGTAATTTGGACATTTAAGGGCAAAATGGTCTTTTGGAAACTTGAATTATGTGAGAAATTAGATGAGGACACCTAGGCTGGATGGATTGGATATTTTGGCTGAGAACCACAAAGATGAGGACATCTGTCCACTCTCCAGTGGCTTCTAGCCAACTTTCTCGGTTTATCATTTTAAATTGGGCTGAATCGATCAAAAAGGGGAAAACAGAGACAGAGGACAATCGTCCATTTTCAGTGTGTGAGTTGTGTGTGAGTTCATTGTGTTAGTGAGTGAGAGATCTGAGGCTTGCTTGTGACCTTTGTGAGTGTGTCTTGGTGAAGGACTGAGTGAAGAGTGTGTGAGAAGTGAGAAAAACCCAGAGACAGAGGAGGAAGAAACCGTGAACAGCCGTGAACTTCAATCGATCAAACCAATCTAAATATTAGTTGTGCTGGTGTTCAGTGAGCAGGAAGTGAACTTAGGATGTGAGAGAGCACGGTGGAAGCCACGACGGAGGATAGAGGGCAGGTAAGCCACTGAGACTGCTCTGTTTTTTCTGAAACGGTTTAAAATGAAATCGAGAGTTTTGGCGTGTTGTTGAATAACTGTGTTGATCTTTATCATCTTAGGAGGTTACTACTGAACCCATGGATTCAAAACCGTGATCGGAGAGGCTTGTGGTGGCTGGGAATATAGAGCTGAAAATCTCTGAGTTTTAGTTCGATTTTGAGAGGTATGAAATAGGGTCTCATTTTGTGTTTTCGTTAGTTAAATCATTTCTAAATTGAAGGACGAAACTAAGGGTGAAGAAAGGATCGAAAATGGACGGGAATTGGATGAAAACCGGCCTCGCCGGCTCAGTTGGATCGGGGCCGGTCTAGACCGGTCTGAACCGAGCTGGCTGGAAGTTGACGATGATGAACAGTGCCGAGCGTGGCTCCCATGCGCAGCCCCTTTGGGCGGCGTGTGAGGGCGGTTGGGGCCTCTTTTAGGGAAGTGTTCAACATAGTTTTCACTCTAATCGATGTAACGAGCATTTTGGGACAAGTTTCGAGTCGATCGGACACCGTCTCGGGGGTAGTTTTAAGTGTCCGAAGTTTTAGTGTTTAATTTAATTACTTTTAAAAATCCGGAAAAATTGGGGATATTAGTGTGAGCTTAATCGAAGTGTTTGTAACCCGAAATTATGACATTTGACAGGTCGGGACATTCCCGAGGCGTCCGAGGAGCATACGGCACGCGATTGACGCGTTCGAACTTTGAGCGTGGACTTTTATTTTCTAACCGAGCATGCATAACTGTTTTTATGTACTTATTCCATGCTTTTAAATATGGTTTTATGTTTTGGATTACTATATATCTGCTTTACTTAATTGCACGGTTTTCGAGACGTTTCTTAGATGTATACGTATATCGACATGTTTTACGAGATATGGATTTATGCAATGATTTGATCATGATTCTGATGCTATAGTTTTGGGATTTAAACTTATGATTTGTTTTCAATGATTACAAATGGGTTTTGAAAAGTGATTTCGATAACCAAGATTTTGGGTTTTCGAATCGGATTTCGAAAATCGAGATTTGGTTTTAAAGCATTAAAAAGGGGATTTCTGGATTTGGATTCGGAATGATGATTCTAGACGCCAGCATGGCTTCGGAATGGTGATTTCGAATTCAGATTTGGACATGAATTTGGGAAATGGTTTTCAAATAGTTTTGGATTGGATCTAGTTATTGGATTTAAAGACCCGGATATGATACATGACAGGGGCGGGCCCGGATTAGGTTTAAAGACCCTGATTGAGTTTAAAGAATCGGATATTATGATTTTCCCCCGTAGGCCTATTGTGTTTAAAGACTCGGGAGTTTAAAGACTCGAATTATATTGAGGTCCGGATTGAGTTTAAAGACTCGGGAGTTTAAAGACTCGGATAGATCCAGCAGGTTCGATTGGTTGATGATATATTTCATATTTCATGTTTTTATGATGATGTTTCCATAATGATTGCTATACGGTTTATACGGTTTTTTTTTTCTTCAGATACTTAGTTATGCATGCATGTTTTGAAACGGAGGGTAAAATCCTGGTTTGCTTTTAAAACTGTTTTGAAACTCTTATTTTTTTTAGTCCACTCACACTTTTATGGTTTTAAATACCCTCCAGGTCGTGGTGTGAACGTTGGGGCTAACGTTGAGGCAGAGGCAGATGCATAAAGTTTTCCCGTTGCGCGTGTGTAGTTAGTTCACAGTAGGATTTTGTTCTTATCTTGTACTGTTAATATGCTCTTTGCTACTGTTGACTGGTTGTATTGTACTTTCTCCCTGGTCTGAAAATGTATGTTTTATGGTTATTGCGGTTATTTTAGTCTTTTAAAGTTTGATTATCAGACGGGAGCAGGGTTCGTCCCAATTATCGAAGTGATAATCGGGGTGGGTCCTGTCAGTTGGTGGGTGGGTGGGTGGTTGTGGTGGAGGTTGGTGGTGGTAGTGGTGGAAATGATGGGTGTGCTAAAAGAGGACTTGGTAGTAAAGGTAGTGGTTGCAGTTGTGGTGATGGTGGCGATAGCGGTGAAGGTGACAATGGTGGTGTCAACATGGTTATGGTGGTGGTGGTGACATTGGCGGCAATATTAGATTTGATGATGGTGGTGGTGATAATGTTTGTGCAAGGGATGGTAATGATGATAACTATAGTAATATTGTGGTGACATTTTACTTAATATTGTATATCTTTTATTTTTTTTTCTCTATTTAGTTGTATCCTAAAATTCATAAAATAATAATTTGTTGTTTTATAAAACGTAGGCAAATTATTTTATTTTTTGTTTTCATTTTCTAAATTCATTTTTTTTAAATGAGTTAGCAAACACATTTTACAATTTTTTTTTGTATTTGAAAAACAAAAAACTGTTTTATCAATTGATACCAAACGGGCCCTTAAACACCTAATAATTATAAATTAGTCCAAGTTCTAAGCCTAATTTATAAATTAGTCAACTTAACATATAAAATAGTCCTTTTACTGTTTTTTTTAGATTTTTACTATGCTCTTTTTTTGTTTTTTTTTTTAAGTTTTTAAATACCGTTTATACCATTTTTTCAGATATGTATGAGAAATTTTCAAATTTTAAATATTCTTATTGTATAGTTATTTTTCAAAATTAATTAAATTAAGATAATTCTAACTAAATTTCAGAAGATTTATTTTATATTTGTTTTATTAAATAATATCTTATATTTTTAAAGAGTCATAGAGTTACATGTATGTTATTTATTTTATTATTTTTTGTAGGTAAATTAATAAGAACCTATTTATTTTATTTTCTTTTGAGAGAGGTATATTAAAATATATATACCTATTATGATACAATTAAAATTTCTATATATGTGAGCATCTTATTTATACAGAAGAGTTAAGTAGGTAATCTTATTTAATTTACCTGTAAGTCTAGAATCAGATATTAGTAGGTATATACATATAATATGTAATGGCACACCTATATTTGTTTAAAAAATAACGGACTAAAAAGAATGATATAATTTGACAAACAATTAAAAAAAACATTTATTTTTTATTTTTTACTGTCTATTTACCATAGTAGATTAACTTATAAGTTAATCTTAAAAATTAGACATATTTATAATTATCCCTGATACTTATATGAGACTGAGACTTGTGTATGATACTTACCCAACCTTAGCCACTAATAAACAGGAAGATGATGAATAGATAACCATTGGTACCTTACACAATGACGCCCTAAGAAATCACACACCCATGCATATAGATATGTGTAGTTTGTTTTAGGTATCAAGTTATGAACTGATATTATATAATTCTAAAATTAAGAGAAAGCTCCTCTCCAGAATACTTATAATTGAACACCTATAGCAGTTAATAGATAACCTTTCACCAACCAGAATTCAATCACAAAACCTCAATGCTCCAAGCCACCTCAATCTGCTGCTTCTCAATTTAAACAGGAAAATTTTCCAATCACTTGTAGTCAGATCTTTAATTACAAGTAGTCTACTTTCTCAAGATTTATATGGCTGTGTAAAGCTGTATATAATCCTCACATATGATTCAATAAGATTTAAGTCTTTTCATCACCGTTTGAATAATCTTATATGGTATCATTCGCTCTCTGACTTACCGTCAATGCTCGTTTCCACTATTCGTTTTTTCCTTGTTCCTCATCATGTCTTCTTCCTACCTTTCCTCTGATTCCCTTGCCTCTCCTCGTCCTTTTGTCTCTCCAACCCTCATCCTTAAGCTTGACCATACTAAGTACCAACTCTGGTTAGCTTAAATCCTTCCCCACATTTGCAGTCGTTCCCTTCCTCCGTTCATTGATGACACCTTTACCTATCCTCCCCCTTTCTTGATGCTGCTCCCACTGACGAAAAATTCACGTATAAGTATGTTGCCTCCAAAGTCGCTGTTCCTGTCGTCCCTAATCCTGCTTTTGATCTCTAGGTCCAATGTGATAAGCTGATCCTCACTTGGATCAATGGGTCGCTCTCCCTTTCCTTTCTTGGTATCATGGCTCGTCTCTCCACTGCGCATGCCACATGGCTTGCCTTTGCCAGTTGGTTTGCTTCTCCTAATCAGAATTTATTTCTTCAATTACGGGCTGAGCTCTACATCAACCCACTGTGGAGGCATGTCCATCTCTAATTTCCTTGATCATTTCACTGCCCTTGCCAACCGTCTACCCTATCTGGTTCTCCTTTCTTGATATTGACTCCTCACTATCATCATGTCCAATGTCGGCCTTATGATGAGAACATGGTGGCCTCTACTCAAGCTCGTGACTCTCCTATCACTTACGATGGCCTCGAAGCCCTTTTCCTTATTTCCCGACAACAGCTCTAACCTCTGCAGTGTCCTGCCTCCGATGTGACCCTCATAGCCCTTGATGCGTCTCATGGCCGTCATTTTTTTTTTTTTTGTAGTTGTGGTCACCGCTCCTCCTTCATGCCTTCACCTAGTAGTGGGTCTAGCATCTATATATGGCGGCTCTGGTATCTCTGGCAGTTCTAGTGGCTTCAATCGCACCTCGAGTTATCACTGCGACTCCGACCCTCCTCGCACATTGACTGCACCTGGCCTCTTGGGTTTTGCTCCCCCTTTGGCATTGTCTTCTAGCTCTTCCTCTCCTGAGCAGAACATATTCTACAAGATTTGCTCTCACCTGGACAAGTATGCCATCTTCGTTCCTAGACAATAATGAAACACTATCGCCTGATTGTAAACAAATAATGTTGTCTGTATGAATGGACCATCAATTTGAATAATATCAGATGACGCTTATTAATTATTGTCTAAAATATCATATGATTTTTTTCCGAAAAACCAACGTCTGTTATAAAAAAAAGACCCAAGTCCAAAACTGTCATCTATTAGCCTATCAGATGATGTTTTTTTTCTCAAAATGTTGCTAATGAAGCATTAGAGGACACTTTTATTAAAAAAGTATTGTCTGATGGTGCATCGAAGGATGCTTTTCAATAAATCATACAACACTTCTATTGAAAACACGTCGCCTATTATACTGAATTCTCACAATTAGACCTCAATTTTTTTTTTTTGAAAATTGTTGAAAAAGCGGTTATAATGAATTCTCACAATTAGACGACAATTTTTTTTGCCGAGATGTGTGATGCACTTGTAGATGACAATTTTGTACAATAAAACAATAATCCTCAGTTGTATGAAACTTCTTATACAATGGTTTTAACCTTATTTGGCAACAATATTTGTGTCAATTCATTTGGCATCATTCGTTGATTCACATATAAATTATTTTCAATCAATAAAAGGATATATATTTTTATAAAACATATCCATCAAACACCATTCTTATATTAAATGCGCTAAAATCCAAAAAAATAGCCAATAGATTTAATTTTTTGCAATCTCAAAAAGTACAAATTAGCTATGTAGCCAAAATAAAGAGGCAAAATTAACATAAAGTCATGTTTAGGCCATGCAATTCAATTGTACCCGTCATTTCTTATGCTACCTACACCAATGCTACATAGTTTCCGAAAAACCGGCTCACTCACCATGCACTTCATCAATCACTAAATATTAAATAGGAAACAGGCTCACTCACCACGCACTTCATCAATCACTAAATATTAAATAGGAAACAGGCTCACTCACCACGCACTTCATCAATCACTAAATACTATATGGGATGGATAATGTTCCTTGCATCCTAATTTCTTCCATGGTCCAGAAGAATATGATATAGTGTGTTTAACCATTGATTTAGTTCAATCACCAATTCATCGAGAAAGGGATATTTTGTCAAGCCTTGCAACGCTTTTGTTTCCTTTAACATTTCTTCCATCAAGAACACCTTCCTTCCACAATCAATCAGCAGTACTGGATCTGCGGGGCAGAATTCCCAGAAAATTCAGTCATTTTCGTATTCTTTTCTTTGGAAATATTGACATCTAGGGTTGATTTCTTACCTGCTTTTGAATATTCTGTTCTGATTTATTGTTCTTCCTCATTTGTTGTCTGAGATGTTATACTAGCAACCATATCCTCAAGTTTTCTTAAAGCACCTTCAATAACCTCCTTTACAAGTTTGGGATCTTCTTCTGAAACAAGATTGAAACTTATTAGCTTCCAAGCAAGCTACATATGTGATCATTTTGTTTCACACATAAAAGATTTATTTTGAAGACTAAAGAGAGATGGAGGAGGTTAGTCCCATAATGAATAAAAGATTCAACATGTAGAATTCTGTAGTTTTTTTTTGTATATTTCACATTTATGACAGCCGAATGGCTGTATATATAGAGGATTGGATGGAGAGAACTACAAACAGTTATCTCCTTGTTCTTATCCTATTGTGACTGGAGTTAGTAACTGACTAACTGCCTGGAACTGTCACTAACTTATGCTAACAGTATTACACGGGTCAACCTATGCTAACTTAGGATTTACACGGGTCAAGGGTCAAGTGTTACATATTTCTACATCCCCCCCGCAAACTAGGTACCCGCTGGGTGACAAGTTTGGAAGTCAAGAAGCAGTGCCGTTCAGCCGGAAGACCCTTGGTGAAGAGATCCGAAAGTTGGTGTTGAGATGGAACAAAGTGAACCTGATGGGTGCCAGCAGTAACCCGCTCTCGGAGAAAGTGGTAATCAAGGGCGATGTGTTTCGTCCGTGCATGGAACACCGGATTAGAGGTCATGTAGGTGGTACTCAAATTGTCGCAGTGAAGATGCACTGGCCATTGATGCAGCAGGTTGAGTTCACGCAGAAGGCTTGTAATCCAAATGGTATCGGCACAAGTGTAGGCGAGTGCACGATATTCTGCTTCAGAGCTGGAGCGAGAAACGGTGTTCTGTTTCTTGGCAGACCAGGAGATGAGATTCGGACCAAGGAAAATACAGAAGCCAGTGATGGATCGTCGAGTGTCATGGCAACCTGCCCAGTCAGCATCCGAGAAGGCATGAAGGGGAGGAGGAGAGGCTGAACGCTGAAGATGAAGTCCAGTGCCAAGTGTGCCTTTAAGGTAACGGAGGATACGTTTGACAGCTTAGAGATGGATGTCTGTTGGAGAGCTCATAAACTGGGCAACCTGTTGGACTACAAAAGAGATATCTGGGCATGTATGAGTTAAGTAAAGTAAGCTACCAACAAGCTGGCGGTAGACAGAGGCATCAGGAAGAGACGTGCCAACATGAGCAGAAAGAACATGCTTGGGAGCAACAGGAGTAGGTGATGGTTTGCAATCTGCAAGGCACTGCGCTGCAGGATATCAAGAGTATACTTGTTCTGGGTGAGATGCAAGCCAGTAGGGATCGGGGTTGCTTCAATGCCCAAGAAGTAGTGGAGAGGGCCCAAATCCTTGATGGCAAATGCATGAGATAAGGAGGTTTGGAAGGAGGACAGATCCTGGGAGGAGTTGCCTGTCAAGATAATATCATCCACATAGAGAAGGAGATACATAATGCATGAAGATTGATGATAAATAAACAGTGAGGGATCTGCCCGACTCTGCATGAAGCCATAGTGGAGTAGGAAGGACTTGAAACGATCAAACCATGCCCGGGGAGCTTGCTTGAGACCATATAGTGCTTTGTGAAGGCGGCAGACATGAGCAGGGTGCTTGGGATCAACAAAGCCAGGGGGCTGGACCATATATACCTCCTCGGTGAGGGTACCATGCAAGAATGCATTAGTTACATCCAGTTGACGGAGAGACCAGCCAAGTGAGACAGCAAGAGCAAGGACCACACGGATGGTTGTGGGTTTAACAACAGGGCTGAATGTTTCGTGGTAATCAAGGCCCTCTTGCTGGTGGAAGCCTTTGGCAACAAGACGTGCCTTGTAGCGTTCAATTGAACCATCTGCACGTTGTTTAAGTCTGAAAACCCATTTACAACCCACGGCATTGGCATGTGGTGGTTTGGGAACTAAGGACCAGGTTTGCTGTTTGAGAAGGGCAGAGTACTCAGCATTCATTTCTGCAGTCCACTCAGGAGAACGAGAGGCCTGTGTGTAGGAGTGTGGCTCATTGGCTGAGACTGTGACAGTAGTGAAGGCTTGAGGGAGAGGATATCGGGAGGTAAAGAGGAGATTTCTGCATTTGGAAGTGCCATCTTTGCTTCGAGTAATCATAGGGTGAACATTGTGTGGTGGGGAAGGTGGGAGGGAAGTGGAGAGGTTGCTGGTGGTCGCAGAAGAATGTGTGGAGGAAGATACAGTAGGATTGGGAGTAGGGGACATGGCTGTGACAGTGGGAGATGGAGGAGGAGAGGAGCCAGGTCGATTAGGGGGTGATGGGGTGGTGGGGAGGCCGGGTACAGGGATGGAAATCAGTGGGGTGAATGAGAAGTCTGTGGGCGGAGTGGTGGGGTTCTGTGGGTAAGGGAAGTCAAGTTCATTGAACAGAACATGACGACTGATGTAAACCCGACCGGTAACATGAAGACAGCAATAACCAGCGTGATGAGGGCTATACCCTAGAAAGATGCAAGGGAGACTGCAGGGTTGAAGTTTGTGTTTGGAGTAGTCACCGAGATAAGGGTAGCAAGAGCAACCAAACGGTTTTAAGATGTGGTATGGGGGTGGTTTGTCATGAAGTTTGGTCTATGGAGAAGTCCATTGTAATGTAGGTGTGGGAAGAAGATTAATGAGGAAAACAGCAGTGGTGACAGCATCTGCCCAATAAGAGAAGGGCAGACCTGCAGTTAACAGTAGTGTTCGACCCATTTCAGAAATATGGCGATGTTTTTGTTCAGCCAACCCATTTTGTTGTGGTGTATGAAGGCAAGAGAAACGTTGGTGAATACCATGGGTGCTGCAGAAAGTTTGGAAGGCACGGTTTGTGTACTCAGTTCCACCGTCACACTGAAGTTGTTTAATGAAGGTGGAGTATTGGGTTTGGACGTAGGCAAAAAATTTGGTGAAGTGTTGGAAGACTTCGGATTTTAGGCGAAGTGGAAAGACCCAGCTATAACAAGTATAGTCATCAGTAAAAAGAACATAATATTTAAAACCAGAGACAGAAAAGACAGGAGACATCCATACATCGGAATGAATTAAATCAAACGATTTTATTGATTTGTGTACAACAGAAGAGAAAGAAAACCGAGTAGATTTACTTATTGCACAGTGATTACAAAAAGGGTGCAGAATTTAAAGACAGAGGAGGACATAGGTTGGACTTGGCTGCAATCATGCGGAGGACCTGTTGAGATGGATGGCCGAGACGCTGATGCCAGAGATTTGGAACTGCAATAATGAGGAAGGCTTGTGGTGGGACGGAGTGTTGCGGTGTGATAGGGTAAAGACCGTCCTTACAGGGGCCCTGAAACAGAATAGCATTTGTAAGCAAGTCATGAACAATGAAGTGAGTATGGAAGAAGGTAAGTTTGACTTTGTGATCATGGGTGAATTGAGAGACAGATAAGAGGATTTTCTGGATGGTGGGAACATGAAGGACGTTGGATAGTTGAAACATAAGAGGACCTGAGGTGAAAGAGACTTTACCGGTTTGATGGATTGGAAGGGTAGTACCGTTACCAACCATAACCTGTTCGGGAGGAGATGTGGTAGGCTGCTGTGGAGAAGGAGGGTGCATCGTGACATGGTGAGTAGCCCCCTGTGTCAGGATACCAGTTTGGATCAGAGACATTGGCAAGATGGAGACCAGCAAAGGCGTTGGACAAGTTGGTGTCTGGTGACTGAGACAATTGGGGACATTGGGCAAGCAACATGTCCAAAACGGTTGCAGGACCAGCACTGAGGACCTGAAGGCCGAGAGGGGGGTGGGGGGAAAAGAACCCAGCACACCAGGAGAGGAGTTAGGTGATGAGAACCTGGTGTATCCTCTGCGGTAAGAGGGACTACGTCCACGATCAGGTCTAGAGCCACGCTGGAAACCGGATCGGCTACGGGCTTGGTTGGAGGGATAGCCGTGAGTGGCAGGGCTGGTATAGAATGCAGTGGGTGGATTTTGGCTAGCAGGTGGAAAGGCAGGGGCGGTATAGAAGGCAGTGGGTGGATTGGGACCAGCAGGTTGAAAAGTGGATGCTTATTGGGCCTCAAAGGAAAGGAGGCGGGCCCGGAGATCTGAGAAGGGAGGGAGGGGTGGAAAATTTAGCATGGCAGTGACAAGCATGCTATATTCTTGTCCAAGTCCACGGAGAACAGCAGTCACTAAGTCGATGGAGGATAAGGGTTCATTAATGGCAGCCAGGGAGTCAGCAAGGGCCTTAGCATGAGTGAGATATTCAGAGATGGATTTGGTACCTTTGGTGAGAGACATGAGTTGGAAACGAAGATGCGTGGCATTAGCAAGGGACTGTTGGGAGAAATTTCGGCGGAGACAGTCCCAGATTTCACGAGAGGTGTGGAGGCCAACCACTTGAGATATGATAGGTTCAGTCAGCGTTGCTCTAAGCATGCTGATGAGAGTTTGGTCTATCTGAAACTATTGTTGATAGACAGGATTAGGAAGTGGGACAGAGGGAGAAGTGAGAGCAAAGGCAGAGGAGTCGGATTGGGGAGAAGATTCTGTCGAATTGGAGATGGTGAGGGTTTGAGGAGGAGGTGGGTGTGTGCCGTCAATAAACCGCCAATAATTATGGCCAACAAGAAACGGTTTGATCTGGCTTTCCCAGAGTAGGTAATTAGTTTCAGTGAGTTTGATGGAAACTAGAGTGGAGACATGGTTTGGAGAGACGGAAGGGGTGGAGCAAGAGTCACTGGCCATGATGAGAGAAGAACACAGAGGATCGGGTGATGGTGATCAGACAGAGACTCTGATACCATGTAGAATTCTGTAGTTTTTTTTTGTATATTTCACATTTATGACAGCCGAATGGCTGTATATATAGGATTGGATGGAGATAACTACAAACAGTTATCTCCTGTTCTTATCCTATTGTGACTGGAGTTAGTAACTGACTAACTGCCTGAAACTGTCACTAACTTATGCTAACAGTATTACACGGGTCAACCTATGCTAACTTAGGATTTACACGGGTCAAGGGTCAAGTGTTACATATTTCTACACAACAAATGCATTTAGATCAGTATACACAAGAAATCACCTTCTGCACTTCCAATATACTCTTCCTTACAAGTATTTCTGGCAATTGACTCGTGTAACTTCCTGAATTCACAAATTTTTAACATGTATAACAGTAATTCAGGAAATGATATAGCACTCATAGATGAACACATGTTTCTCCCAATGAGTGTTATTGAATATCATCTTCATCACAGACTCACAATGAGTGTCTGTCGGATATGCAAAAAGTAATTGATATTAAATGCAGTTATTGGGTTTCTAAATTTCAAAAATTCATTTATAGTATGCATTTCTGGACTATGAGTATCCGGAGGAACATAAGCGTTTCTCCAAAATCATCCATTGATGTCTCTATTTAAGTTATAGAACTTACCTTGAAGCATTTATCCCCACTTAGAAGACTTTTCCATCCGCCTTCAGCATATGGTTCACCTCCTGATACGACTAGGTTGGGTCGAAATCTCATTGGACTGATTTGACCTGCTGCTCCATGAGCACCCTTTCCTACGTCTTCTGCCATCATTTTTTCAGTTGTATGAACTTTCAAATTCATATATTTCGAGGAAAAGTAATTCATATATATCGAGGAAAAGTAATTCATATATATCGAGGAAAAGTAATTCATATATATCGAGGAAAAGTAATTCATATACACCAAAAGGCCACTAAATTGGAAAGAGCATATACTCTGATTGTTCATGTAAAGAAAATTTGTTGCCCAATGCTAACTTGGGCCTCCGGTCGAACATGTTCTTCAGCTAGCCATGTCTTCAAGCTTCCATGAAAAGACACATCTAAATCCAGTGTCTATAGGAAATGAAGGAATGCAATACACATACATGTAGATAATAAAAGCACAAATCTTTCCGGAGACAGAAAAATCTTTGGTCCACTTAATTAAATATTCCAGAATCAATGGAGGTCTGCTGCCCCTCTCACAAATCCATTCTCAATTTCTTGTCCTATCAAAGTTCCAGTCATAGCTCCTAACATGTTTCCAACTGCATACACAATTCATTTTCATTTCCATTAGTGAGAATCTCAAGATAACAAATAGTTCTTAATGAAGGGGCAAGAGATCCCAAAACACCCCTTGTCTATAAGCAAAAGCCTCACACTATAAATTGGGACTACTAATTTAACAAATCAATCGCATTTAAGTTCATGCATCTTGCTAGGAAATAAATTCAATTTTTGGTCTACAAAATCTACAAATTTGAATGCATGTAATAGAATGTTCTTTCAGATACCCACAAGTCAACAGCCAAATCCAATTCATTTCAAATACCAACGACAAAAACACAGAAACCGATAAAAATCTAACACCCTATAAGCCATTAAGAAAGAAAGACAAAAGTTTTTCATAGCAAATGACAATGAACCAACAAAACCGAATAAATAAAAAGAAAATGAGGAAGAGAAAAACACGAACCCAATGCAAAGAAGAAAGTGAAGATCGTAAAGAAAATATTCCACAGAATCACAGACATAGCAAAGTTGCAAGATTCCTTGACCTTTTCGAAGAAATTACAAAAGGAAAAGGTAGAGGACGAGGAAAAAAGAGATGGGTGCGCAATAAAATCCATTTTTGGGTCAGAAATTGGTGCGCTTATAAATGAAACCTCTTTTTGCAGCTGATTTAAAACCCTTTAAAGAGGCCACAAAAATTGTTGTGTATAGAAATCAAGCAAGTGAGACCAACAAACAACAACAAAACTAAAAGAAAGAAGACGATACTTGAGATTGATTTTCTGTCATTCCGAAATCAAACCTCGATTCGAGGAGATTCTAAGGCTTAATTAGGTCGCACGCATTGGGCCGTTTCAGAACTCGGTTGTGGTGCTCGGTTCCATCGATCCTGTTGAGTTGGTTTCAAGCGTCGAGATGGTCAGTCGGGTTGAGATGCGGGGGATAATAGGTTGGGTTACGACGGCCGGATTGTGGGCAAACGATGCAAGTTGTGCAAACCATTCTCTGTTTTCAATGTCGTCTTCGAAATGGTTGGGTGACAAGCGGAGCAAGGTTGTTGTCGGCACAAGAGGGATGAACCAGTGAGATGAAAGCGCAAGAAGGATGAATCAGTGAGCCGAAGGCGAAGAGAGAAGAAAGGATTGCGACTGAGACAGGGAGAGAGCAGGTCTAGGGTTGAGTAGAAAATGGATGCACACATGGGGATCGAGGGTGATATATATCAACAGTAACGCAGCGTGTATTTTGGCTTTTGGTCGTTGCCACTTTCATATATGACAATAAATTGTTTTTTTTTTTCAATCCAGTAATAACTTTATTAATAAACGAACATTATAAGGCAATGAGAACGCACCCAGAAAAATTTAAAAGAGACATAAATATACATATAAACAATACTAAATTTATATGTATAGAAATCCAAAATCGTAAATATAAACCACCCCAAAAGTAACCATAGATTCAAAACATGGAAAACTGTCATCGCCCAATCTGCCGCTATCGCCCAATCTGCCGCTATCACCCGTTGCTCGAATCGCCACGAACCAGCAAACACTGAATTACCAGAAGCAAAGTAAGTGAAGGTGAAACCGAAGAAGTCAGCGGAAAATAGGGATGAGTATGTCACCTGCGCAAGAAACGCTCTCATAATCCATTCGACAAGTGCATATTGCACTTTGAAAGCAACCCAGTGTCAAAACAGCCACTGAGTTAATATATGGACTTCGGTGGCAAAGTATTCAAGGTCCATCACTATTGAGGGCATTGGATGAGGGAAGATGACCGGATTGAGGCATATGCGAAGGAAGCTGAAATGGTGTGGGAAGACAAATCTAGGAGGACTTCGGAAATCTCCAAAGGAGGAGAGGGAAAAGTCTCGATAGTGGGAGGAGCTGGAAACACGCTACAAAGAGCGGAGGACATAACTAAAATAAGAGGGCTAACAGAAAAAAAAAATCGAAAAAAAGAAAGGAAAAACATAAAACAAAAAAGAAAGGAGCAATAAAAGAAAATTGGAACAGCAAAAAAAGAAAAGGGGGGATGTGATGCAAAAGTCGTGGGGATTTCCACGACCTAGGTTTGGAGGGGGGGCTAGGAAAAAAAACACAACAAAGAAAACACTGGAAAAACGAAAAAAGAAAAAGGGAGGGGGGAGGGGGGTGGGGAGGATGCAGAGGGCGTTGAGGGACCTAAGAAAAACACTGGCAACAAAATAACAAAAAAGGGGGAGGGGATACATCGGGTGGGAACTAAGAAAACCTGGAAAAAAAAACAAGAAAAAAGGGAGAGGGGGTGGAGAGAGGAGGGGGAACTAAGAAAAAACTAGAAAGAACAACAAAAGAAAAAAAGGGGAAAGAGGGAGGGGATGTAGGGGGTGGGAACTAAGAAAAACTGGAGGAAAAAAAAACAAGAAAACCAGGGAGAGGGGAAGTAGAGAGGAGGGGGAACTAAGAAAAAACTGGAAAAAAACAACAAAAGAAAAATGGGAAGGGGATGCAGAGGTCGTTTCGGGGTGGGTTGGGGGGGGGGGGGGGGGTTGGGGAGAGGGGGTGGTGTTGTTGTTAGGGGCAGGAGTTTTTCTTAGATCCAGAGGAGACCAAAGGAAGAACCCCACCCCATAGCTAGGGTCGGCTGTGCAAGATGATATTATCTCTGGAGTCAATCAATAAGCCAAAGAAGAGTGTCTCAGTTTTCTGTTTTTTCTAAAACCCGACAATAAATTGTATTGTCATCTACTATATACACGACCGTTTGCTATACACGACCTTTTGACATTTTTACCACTTCTATAAAAGCATAGATGACAATTTTTACATATTTAATAAAACTGTCATTTGATTAGTGTCATCTAATGCTAAAAGTCGCATAGTTTTCACTCAATCATGGATTGTTAGAATCGCCTAAACTTAGCATTTAGAGGTCGTGCCCCTCCCTAGTGCCTTCAAGCGCTCACTGTCAATCAGTATGTGGTGTCGCATGCTGCTTGGGTTGTGGATACGGTGCCAATGTCCATCTTACCCCTACTTGCGTTAGAGGTGTCTTAGGCGGTGCAACTTTGCTAATTTCTCATATTGATCCTTACTCTCTTTCTTTTCACAAATACCCTTATTCTTTAAATGATGTGCTTTATTGCCCTCAAGCTTCTTCTCCTTTTTATCTGTTAATTGTTTTTCTCATGACCATAATTGCTCCTTTACTCTTTTTCCTAACTATTTTTGTCTCCAAGATCTAGCAACTGAGAAGACCCTTTTTTGGGGTTTGGTCGATAATGATATCTATCTTATCTCCTCTTCCCATTCTTCCCATCCTCCTCCTAGTGTCGCTATTCATGGCATTCATGTTGCTCGCAATGTGTGGCACTCCTGTCTTGGTCATTCGGTTCCTTCAATTTTAAATTATTTACTTTCCACCAATAAATTTCTCATATTGGCACCGTCAAATCTCATAATTTCATTTTAATTTCTTGCCTCTTGGGCAAAAGTAGTAAGCTCATGTTTGTTTCTTCTTCTCTAGTAGCTCTTGTCCTTTAGACCTTGTACATATTAATGTATGGAGTTCTTCTAATAATTCAATTTTTGGTTTTAAATATTATATCTTATTTGTTGATGAGTTTTCCTATTACTCTTAGATTTATCCCATGCGTTTAAAATTCGAAATTTACTCTCACTTTATTACCTTTAAATCCATGGTTGAAAATATGTTAGTCCTTGCAATCTGGCAGGGATGGTGAATATACAAGTATACTATTTTCTTCATTTTTATCCCAACATGGCATTATGTGTCGCATTTCGTGTCCTCATCAACCTAAACAAACTAGTCCAGTTGAACGCATGCATTATCATATTGTTGATACTGTCTCATTTTATTATTAGCCCATGACTTTGAGCTATCGGTCTACTGGGTCGAGGCTATGCATACGGCCGTCTATTTAATTAATTGTCTTCCTTCTCGAGTCCTTAATTCTCGCTCCATTTATCAAAAAAATTCGTGAGCTTCTTGATTATTCTTTTCTCAAAACTTTTGGTTGTACTTGGTTACCATATCTTCATCCTTATAGTAATAATAAACTTCAGTTTCGCTCCACCAAATGTGTCTTTTGGGTTACTCTTTAAATCATTAAGGTTACTGCTGTTTATACCTCTCCACCAAATTTTTATTACTTGTTATGTCTTTTTCGATGATTAATATGTCATTATCACTCATTCTCCACAATGTTCTTCATTTTTGTCAGGCCCTGCACCACCTCTTCAAATTATTGGCCCCCCTCCGCTAGTGACATGACCCATCCCTAATTCCTCAGGATTTACTCATCATGCTCCCGTCCGACACCACGTGTCAAATTAGGGATAATACCATGACCTAAATAGAGTCCACATCTTTCCAACAGGGACCCAAAACATAGCTGTCAAATACACATGGACTCACACACGGAGTCCATATCTTTCCAATAAGGTCACAAGCCTAAAATATCATTTTATAAATCCGTAACAAGGTCACAAGCCCAAAATCTCATTTCCAAATCCGGAAAATCATTTCACTATTCAAAATCACTTTTGACTGTAATCCAAGTCAAAATTGATAATCAACGGGGACTCAAGCCCGAAATAGCATTTCACGCATCTCTGTGAAATCATTCAAAACTGAATATCATCATTCAAATCATGATCCAACCAATATATAAATCATCATGAAATTCCTCATTCAAAGCCATAAATAAACTAGGCGTTTCAAACAATATTCATAAATCATTTAAACATATATATGCATGCATCATTTAGAAATCAAAGTCCACTCACATACCGTCCATGCTGCGCACTCACAATCCGCGTTGTAAGCCATTCCGAGGCTAATCTAAAGTCTTCGGAACATCCGGACCTATTGACACGACCCATCCCAATCCCCCCCCCCCGGGATTAACGCGGGATGTGCTATGCTCCCTTCTGATACGAAATGTTAGACAAGGGATAATTCATATCTCATCCAATAAGGGGCTCCTAGAGCGTGCCAGGATCGGTGGAGGAGTGCGATGTCTCGATCCCTGCTACAGCCCGCATTCGTGATCAACTTGAAGGGCATTAAAACCATTAAAAACTGTGAGTGGACGAAAATCAATAGGTTCATAAAACGCATTTCATAAAAAGACATTTATACCCTTTACTAAAAAGTATGCATGCATCGAAAACTAGTAATCAAAACATTTACTTAAATGAACCATTAGGGCCTTAGCCCAAAAACTATAAATCCAAACATGGGAACTTAACCCAAAACAGTAGAATACCAAATTTCAAAAATCCAAAACCAAGTGGGCCATTGCCCAAATCCATAACACAAATCCACGAACACCGAAATACCATTTCATAAATTCAATAATCCATATTTACCACATAACCATGCTCGGCATCCCAAATGCCTAGCGTCTCAGACACTTGACGTCTCAGACGTCATATCTCACGGTAAAAGCAACGCGTGCTGCACGGGGCCTCTCCGGGTCCATATCTCTTACATCCCAGATGTTTGACGTTCCAGACGTCTAATCATAGAAATCCCGCTCCTGAGTCACTATACGGTCCGGTCGCTCTGTATAATGACCCCTCTCAGGCAACGCACTGTGACTTCCGTAGTGTCCCAGACACCTGGAGGAGACCATCCACAGATCCTCGTATCAAGATGGTATATGGAAAACAGTTTTATAAAGTTATTTCAAAACATCTCAAAGGGCCTTGCTCGGAATTTCCATAAAACGTCACAAATCCATTTAGGGTTCTCGACCCGAAATCACGTTTATGAAACATAGGGTCCCCGACCCGAAATCACATTTATAAATCACAATTGGGCCTTATCCCTGATTTCATAAACCAACTAGGCCCATGGCTCGATCACATAACTCAAATGGGTCTCATGCCCGAGTTCACCTTTCCAAAACCAAAACCATGTCATCAAACCATCACCGAAATCACAAGCACGTAAAACCATATTATAAAATCGTAAACATCGAAATACGTGCAAGTACGAGATTACCTCGAAATACGTGCAACCATGTAAATCAACCATGCCACAATCAACTATACTAGAGGTTTACTAACCTCTTCATTAACCTCAAATTAAAGTCCCGTAATTTTCTCGAATTTTTAAACATTTTAAAATTGGATCCTAAACCTTCGGAGACCCCGAACTATATCGAAACGATGTCCAATCAACACAAAACCAGTCCCAAAATGTTCGTTACATCGAATAGATGATTTCACATGTTGAACAATTCCCCAAAATGTCCCTTACGTGACACCACACACCACCCAAAGGCGCTGTACGTGGGCCTCACGCGCCTACTGTTCATTGTCTTCTACCTTGGGCAGACTAGTCTGATCCAGTTCGACTGGTCCGACCTATCCAACTTGACCGGCGTGACCGGTTTAGGCCAATATCTCTCATGTTTTCGATCCTTTTTCTTCCATTTTTGTTCTTATATCTTCATCTAATCCTATTTTATCATCATATGGCTTCAAAAACAAGAAAACAAGTCCAAAACCATACTTTTCAAATTTGATTCTTGGACCATCCAACCTCCCCCATCGGTTTTCCATTATTCTAGCCACCTTTGTCCATCCACTTCATCCTAAAGGGTTTGTACAACCTCCATACAACCATTTCCATCAATAAAACCATTCAACAACCACTAAACATTCAACTTCCATGTTTGAAACTCAAACGTACCTTTCATGGCTTCGCCGGCCACCGTCCACGATGACGCAAGCCATGGCCACCATCCTCAATGTCTCGTCTCCCTCTCTCACTTTCATTCACACACCAAAGCCAGAAAATGAAGATTGAAGGGTCATGGGAATGGGTTTTGCACGGTCACGGGTTGGAAGAAAATAAAATGATCCATCAAGGGGAAAATAAAAGCATCCCACCGTGTGGGGGAATATGCCAATCAGATGGGTGACACTTGTCACTCATCCGCTGGTTCCTTCCTGAACCTTCCCCAATCAAAACTTTTTACTTGTCCTCTTTCTCGATTTTTGTGCAATAATGCCATTTTTTGTTTTAGACCCGTAACTTCTTCGTCAAACCTCCGATTTTGACGTGCCGTCTGTCTACGGAATCGTGACGTCTCGATCTACGTCACTGTTATCGGTCCTCGTATGTTTGACTCCCTGAGTCAAAAGTCAACATTTGCCTAATTCCATGGGCAAAACAGTCATTTTACACTGTCCGTCCGATTTCACTCAACTAATCCTCGATTAGTCATCCTAAATCCATAATTAATTAATATTAAATCCCAATATTTGTGACGGGTCGTTACAACCTTCCCTCCTTAAATAATTTTGTCCTTGAAATTCCAACTATCCCGATTCCACATCCATATCGTGGAAAGCAAATTCAAGCTCACATCATGTGTACACTTGTACACCCACTAACCAGAACAATACTTGTCTGCACCCAGACGTTCCATCACGCACTTACGTCGCATCATTTACACTCGACCACTTCAAGTGAAATTGACCACACATTTCGAGTTAATACCACCCGACAATTCTACCATTTCGCTGACACATTTAGCTGACACATTCAGCTTGACGGTTCTTCTCAGTCACCAATCCACCCTAACATCTGCTCCCACCGGGAGTCACCAAATCTCACTCATTAATCCACACTGACACCACCAGCTAAACTGTCACCACTTAGTCCTACCATCCTGTTATCAGAGCTCTAACCATTTTCCAGTCAGTGACCTCACCTCGTACCACAACTCCCTCAATGTAGCGTAAGATCAATAACAGGATCTCACCTCGCAGGGCAAGCTCAAACCTGCGACATTTATCGGTCTCAGCATCCACATCTGTCAACTCCCCCAGTGATCCACGACGCTAGTGAGAATCACAGAGCAGTCGCACCATGTAAAGCAATCCGTGGCTACACTAACCAACAACACACTCAATTTAAGTATACATATACCAACATCTTACTGGACTTGTTTGTAACTGGACCCCATTAAATACCTGCCCAACAGTGATAACATCACAACTCTAGGGTTCCACTAGCCGGCTCTGAGCACTTGCTCATACAATCACCGAACCCATCAAAATCACTTTGGCCCAATGCACAATATTCAATGTCCACTTCACGTCCTCAACCAACCCAATGATATCGGAGCTAAGCCGATTACCAACACGTTCAACCATACACCACTGGTATATTTTATATACTGTCACCAGGCACCACTCAAGCATGTTCAGTATCGGTCTTCACTCAATGTACTGGGTACGTACATCCAACCACCAACCAGCCTACTACACAACTCGTAGCTAAACACGCTTCAATTCTGGAGTCCATCTGTACAGTCCACTAGTAGACAGATCGAATACTCCAACTAATCATCCAACACGAGTCCCATGGTCACCCCGACCAGCATCAAAACGGCTACTCCCAATCACGTAATCCAACACCTACCAATCCGACTCACGCCCACCAAGGTGTACCCATTCATGCCAAATGAGCACCCAATCTCACCCACATCTATCGAGACGCACCAACTCCAAACCTATTGGTTACATGCTCAACCGATTACCATACCCTATTCGATTGACTTCGAAAGGAAGCCAATCTCATCATTCATATATCCAAGACTGACCAATCTGACTTCGTCGGATACCCACTCGTTCTATTAATATATCATACAGGATTAACCTTGAAAGGAAGTCAGTCCCATCATCCCCATATCCAAATATCCAAGACAGATCGGATACACCTCAACTCACTCAACTACCGTCTCGTACCAGATTAACTTCGAAAAGAAGTCGTCCTAACATTCCCATATCTAACTTCTGTTTTGTCATCTAACTAACTATTCGAAAAGATTCTTCAACTGTCTCACAAAACGATTCTCCTCTGCTCCTAGCTTAGCATAATCAACAAGGCGAAGTCTACCAGCACGGGCACGACATCACGATCCATGCCTTCCTGATCCACCACCTAACTTGATAATCTAGATCACAATCCTGATCCATCACAACATCACCCGATCATTAACATCACGATCCAAATCCACCTAGGATCCACACATGTACACTCTGCTAATGATTAGATCTCAAGTTATAGGGTCTTACACTCTCATTGAATCTGCATCCTATCAAATCGTTTCTCAACCACTTTCACCTCTAAACAGATCAGTCAATGAGGGAACACGTCTAGACTGTGGGTCCTCTCCAATTACCTCATACTGATCTTGTCATCCCACCTATGGAAAATCAAAGATTGACAGGACCCATCCCAATCCCCCCCGGGATTACCGTGGAATGTGCCCTGCTCCCGTCCAAAAAGAGGTGTCAGACAGGGGATAACCAAAAGTCACTGCCCAAACAGGGCTTCCAGAGTGCGCAAGGATCGATGGAGGAGACGTGCAATATCCTAGTCTCTGCTGCAGTCACATCCGTAATCAACCTGAAGGGCATTAAAACCAATAAAAGCTGTGAGTGGACGAAAATCATTAAGTTCATTAAACACAGTTATAAGACATTTATGCCCTCCAATAAAAACGTATGCATGCCACGAAAACCAGTAACCAAAACGTTTGTTCAATCAAGCCATTAGGGCCTTAGCCCAAAAACCGTACCTCAAAACCAAGTGTGGGAACTCAGCCCAAAACTGTGGAATACCACATCTAGACATAATAAACCATGTGGGCCACCGCCTAAAGCCATAAACATAAATCCATAAATCGAAAACCATTTAGGGTCCCCGACCCGAAATACCATTTCAATAACCAATAATCCATTTTTACCACATAAACACAAATCCAACCGAAAAGCCATTTCATAGATTCATTAATCCATATTTACCATTACAATCTCCAGCATCCCAGATGCTTAGCGCCCCAGACGCTTGACGTCCCAGATGTCATATCTCACGGTATAATAAGCGAATCGTGCTGCCCGGGGTCTCTCCGGGTCAATATCTTTGACATCACAGATATCTGACGTCCCAGACGTCAATCATAACAATCCTTCTCCTGAGTCACTATACGGTCCGGTAACTCCGTACAATGACCCATCGCAGACAACGCACCATGACTTCCCCAGAGTCCCAGACATCTGGAGGAGACCATCATATATCCTCGTATCTAGATGGTATATGGAAAACAGTTTTATTAAATCATTTCACAACATTACAATGGGCCCTTGCCCGAAATCTCCATAAACATTATAATTCCATTTAGGGTCTCTGACCTGAAATCACATTTATTAAACATAGGGTCCCAGACCCGAAATCACATTTATTAACATAGGGTCCCAGACCCGACATCACATTTATAACCCAACTGGGCCTCATGCCCAATTTTATAAACCGCTGGGCCCACGACCCCATTTTATAAACCACTGGGCCCACGACCCTAATTCGTAAATCAACTGGGCCCCTGGCCCGATAATATAACTCAAATGGGTCTCAGCCTGATTTCGTAACAACTGGGCCCCTGGCCCGATGTCATAAAGCAACTGGGCCCCCGGCCCGATTACGTAACTCAAATGGACTTCAAGTCCGAGGTTTCCAAAAAAATTGGGCCTTAAGCCCGAGTTCATCTTTCCAATTTCAAAACCATTTCATCATATTATATCCAAGTCATAAGTATGGAAAATCCGTGTAAAACCGAAAAAACCTCGATTTACGTGCAAGCACGTAAATCACCTCAAAATACATGAAACCGTATAATTTACTAATATCCAAATCAACATCATACAATCACAATCATAATCCATATAAAACAGTTAAGCATGCATAGAATTTATAAAACCAAAGTCCACTCACAGACCGTTTAACGATATGCCTCGATACACGTGCCATAGGCCTTCCTGGGCCACACCACTATCACCGGGACTCCCAATCCTGTCCAAATCACAACATTAGAGGGTCACTAACCTCTTCATTAACATCCTCTTAAAGTCCTGTAATTTTCCCGAATTTTTAACTATTTTTAAACTCGATTTAAAACCTTCGGACGTCCCGAACAATATCGAAACGGTGTCCGATCGACACGAAACCAATCCCAAAATGTTCGTTACATTAAATAGGATAGAATTCATGTTGACCTCACCTAGAGATTCGTGCCCATACGCCGTCACGCGCCGCCGTGAGTGGCTGCGCGTGAAACCCACGCGCCGCCGTGAGTGGCTGCGCGTGAAACCCACGCGCCTGCTACAGTGTCATCGTCCCAACCCGTTTGTCTGGTAAACGGATCCTGTTGGCCCGCGAGATAACCCGATTCCTTTCCTATCAATTCGACACCAATTCATTCAATTGAACATTCAGTTAGCTTTGTTTTAAGTCCAATTAAAGGTCTGTAAACCTGATTACATCAATCCTTACCTGAAATCCCACGGTTCGACGATGAACAATGAAGAACACCCATCACTGTTCCTTCTTCGAAATTCGTCCATTCCAACTGATTTCTTCCAATTGATTCACCCAAAAGTATAAGTGGACCATGAGAAACTCATTTCCCAAACTAATTTCATCGTTCGATCATCCCACGATCACCACTCAACCTTCAAATTTGCTCACGGTCATCAAGTCCGTTCAGAGCCAAATAGTCACCAAATTGCTTCCTTCTTTCCATGGTTCTGATCGTGGCACTCCCAGAAAGCTCGAATTGAGCTCAATTCTGATCCTCGGAGCCTATCTCTCAGTATTCGAATTTCCCCCCAAATTTTCTAATTTTTGATTTTTGATTTCCAGTTCCCCCTTTGTCCTCGTAATTCCCTTGTTAATTCTGTCTCTCAAAGCTCTCAATTTTCTCCTCAAAACCGGTTGTGGAAGGGAGCTCAATTCTCCCAATTTCGGATGCTCATTGTTCACGGTTTGAAGACAAAGAAGATGATTAATGGAGGATTAAGGGTAATTAACAAATATTAGAACATAATGATGATGTTGGGAGGGAAACATGGAGCAGATTCTTGGCCTTAAAACAAGGGATGGGTGACACTTGTCACTCATCCAAGCAGCCACATCAACGATCACTATTCATTATTATAATATTATTTTAATCGGAGCCTCGGTTCGTTCAGGTAATCGAATTCGTTCCCATGACCATAACTTCGTCGTAGAATCTCCGATTTCGGCATACCGTCTGTCATTGAATTCGTATCGACACGTTCTACGTAACGGTCCTTGGCCCTCGTCCATTGGACCTCCCGGGTCAAAAGTCAACATTTGGCCCCAATTCTGCCAAATTACCAAAATGCCCCTCAACTTCTGAACATCATAACTTTCTCCTCGTGCCACCTGTTTATGAACTCGTGACGTCCTGAACTACGTCACGGTCATCGGTCAAAGTCCGTTTGACCTCCCAATCAAAAAGTCAACATTTTGCCCACGACCAGGGGCAAAACGGTCACTTTGCATCGTTCGTCCGATTTCGCCCAACTAATCACCGATCAACCCCACTAATCATGATTAGTCACTAATCTAATCCCAGAATTCGGGATGGGTCGTTACAAAGATGATCCAAGACGATGACATCAAAATTCATCCTACGTGAGTACAAACACAAACTCACTGCACCCACCACACCATGTAACCCAACATAGTCTACCACCAAGCAGAAAATGAGAAATCACGTTCATCTAACTTCGAATTACCCAACTCCTCCCGATGACCCAAAACAAATCACGGGTCCACCAACCAATACTCGATCACCGTACCGCTGACACCCGACATCATCGGTTACAGGGTAGAAAAATGACAAGTTCACCTTCACCAACCAATAATATATGTTGACAACTTTTTGACATCTATCCCCAAACCACCTGTCCGTTGATAACTGTTTATGCACATCCAAAAAGATGTAATTGGTGACTATCTTGTTATCTCATCTTCACCTTTACAGGCTCAACTCTCGAGTCTCCATGATATTCACAAGTACACAATCTTCACCTCAACACTACCATTAATTCTCTTTAGCTTCTTCCAATTTCAATAGAAACACACAACCACTCAAGTTTTGGGGTTGACGACAACTCCCCGAATCCACTAATTTCCATGACGTCCCCTGCGTCATCCAAAACTCCTCGTGTCTCAATCATACCATTTCACCCATTCATCACTTAGTCATCTCATACTTGTTGGGACTTAACCCACCACATCACAATCCCTGCTGAATCCCATCCAGTCCATCACTCACCTACTGCCAAATCTCATATACCGCACGTATGCCCATCACAACAGAGTCACATCCCAAATCGTGGCTCATCGTCATCACAATCACCAGCACACAATGTGCAAATCAGACGACCCAGGATCTTTGCTCATACCGAGCAACGACCCTGTACCACTACTCAGGTTAAAAGAATTTTGCCTCTCTCGTACCTCACAACTATGGGTATCACCACTCTGACAATCCACAACAAGATAATGAACGTTCCCTAAATGTCCCCCAATTTTTAACAACCACAATTACATCAATCAACCTCGATAGCCAGCCATCTCCACACGACTGTCGACAACAGTCCTCGTCATCGAGATCTGCATCCACACATCACACTATTATTCGGTCCAACTCGGAATTCCATACATCATCTCATAACCATACTCGTGGATCTAATCCCATCATTTCACTTCGTGTCGGGCCAACCAATCTTCATAATTTTGAATAGACTCACTAGAGTTGTCCACATAGTCATCCACGACCTAACCCGCTCACAACCTGGGGTTCGACCTGACAGACCACCTCGACTTCGGAAAGTCGTCCCATCCACAACAACTACAGACTCACAATTCTAGTTCATCAATCACAACTAAGGTTCGCCTTCCTAGACCATCCATCATAAATTAGGGTTCCACAATCACACCCTAGGGTTCCTCTGAACCCGACTACCCTCTACAGTATAATCCACAATCTAACCGACCCCACGATCTAGACATGGTATGGACGTCACTCCAATCCTACCATTAACTCAACTGGGGTTTCCCTAACCCAATTGCTCCAAACAGCAAAACATAACATCACATGACTGAACCGTTGGACGGTCATCACACTACCAATCCGTCAAAAGTAACCCTACTCAAGTAGAAACACACTGATGCACGGCGTATCGGGCCAATCACACACTATCCACTATTCATTCTTAACAACTACCAAACCGACATCCTACTATCAAGTTGATAATGGGCTGACCACGTAGAGACATCACATCCTCGACCTGTGCGTACCACAAGAACTACACAGTTTTCCCGAATAACGACAACCTCGCTCTAATACCTCTTGACACGACCCATCCCAATCCCCTCAGGATTAGCGCGCGATGTGCCATGCTTCCGTCTGACACGAAGTGCCAAACAAGGGATAATTCATACCTCATCCCAGAAGGGGCTACCAGAGCGCGCCAGTATAGGTGGAGGAGTGCGATGTCTCGGTCCCTACTACAACCCACATTCGTGATCAACCTGAAGGGCATTAAAACCATTAAAAACTGTGTGTGCATGAAAATCAATAGGTTCATAAAACACATTTCATAAAAAGACATTTACGCCCTACACTAAAAAGTATGCATGTATCGAAAACCAGTAATCAAAATATTTACTTAAATGAACCATTAGGGCCTTAGCCCAAAAACTGTAAATCCAAACATGCGTGGGGACTCAGCTCAAAACAGTAGAATACCAAAATCCATAAATCCAGAAGCAAGTGGGCCACTACCCAAATCCATAACACAAATCCATAAACACCGAAATACCATTTCATAGATCCAATAATCCATATTTACCACATAACCATCCTCGGCATCCCAGATGCCTAGCATCCTAGACGTTTGACGTCCCAGACGTCATATCTCACGGTAAAAGCAACGCGTGCTGCCCGGGGTCTCTCCGTGTCCATATCTCTAACATCCCAGAGGTCTGACGTCTCAGACGTCTAATCATAGCAATCCTGCTTCTGAGTCACTATACAGTCTGGTCGCTCTGTCTAATGACCCCTCGCAAGCAATGCACCGTAACTTTCCCAGTGTCCCAGACACCTGGAGGAGACCATCCACAGATCCTCGTATCAAGATGGTATATGGAAAACAGTTTAATAAAGTCATTTTAAAACATCTCTAAGGGCCCTGCCCATAATTTCCATAAAACGTCACAAATCCATTTAGTGTCCCCGACATGAAATTAAATTTTTGAAACTTAAAGTCCCAAACCCAAAATCACTTTTATAAATCACAATTGGGCCTCATGCCCGATTTCATAAACCAACTGGGCCCTGGCTCGATCAAATAACTCAAATGGGTCTCAACCTGATTTCGTAAACCCATTGGGCCCCTGTCCCAATCACATAACTAAAATGGGTCTCTTGCCCGAGTTCATCTTTCCAAAACTAAAACCATTTCATAAAACCATCACCGAAACCACAAGCACGTAAAACCACATTTTAAAATCGTAAACATCGAAATACGTGTAAGTACGGGATTACCTCAAAATACGTGCAACCATGTAAATCACCCATGCCACAATCAACACTATAGAAATCACATATGTAAAACATATAAAATAGTTATGCATGCATCACAGTTTAGAAAACAATGTCCACTCACAGACCGTCTTACGCTACACCCTCAATACGCGTGCCATAAGCCTTCCCAAGTCACATCACTATCACCGAGACTTCTAAACCTGTCCAAACCACACTAGAGGGTTACTAACCTCTTTATTAACCTCTCATTAAAGCCCCGTAATTTTTTCGAATTTTTAAACATTTTAAAACTCGATCCTAAACCTTCGGACACCCCGAACTATATCGAAACGATGTCCGATCGACACGATACCAGTCCCAAAATGTTCATTACATCGAATAGATGATTTCACATGTTGAACAATTCCCCAAAATGTCCCTCATGCGCCCCTACGCGCTGCATGTGGGCTTCACATGCCTACTGTTCAAATTTGCCAGTTCAAAAATCTCTCGTGGTTCCTTCTAAAACCTTCCCCAATCAAAACATACCACTTGTCCTCTTTCTCGATTTTCGTGCAATAGTGCCATTTTCCGTTTGGACCCGTAACTTCTCCGTCGAACCTCCGATTTCGACGTGCCGCCTGTCTACGGAATCGTGACGTCCCGATCTACGTCATTGTCATCAGTTCTTATACGTTTGACTCCCCAAGTCAAAAGTCAACATTTACCCAATTCCTAGGGAAAAATGGTCATTTTACACCGTCCGTCCAATTTCACTCAACTAATCCCTGATTAGTCATCCTAAATTCATAATTAATTAATATTAAATCTCGATATTCGGGATGGGTTGTTACACCTATCGAAATCATTCCCAAAGGTCAATATCAACCTGTACAAGTCCAAACCATAAACCCTCCAAACTCCAGGAATAGTAAATGTGTCCCGAACAAAGTTCCCGAGACTAAAAACCTCCAAATGACCTATCAAACAATCTAGAATCGACATGAAATCACCTCCATTGGATTTAGATCGTCGAAACCTTTTGAATAAGATATGTTTGACCTTGAAATTAGTGCCCATGCACCCTCACACGCACCTGGTTAATGCTTACGTCATTGCTGACGTCATCTTGACAGGTTTGGCACTTGACAGTCTGAAAACCTGCCATATGGCACACCCTTACTGGTGCCATGTTTCACCATCTTACACTACCACGTCACATGATGATGTCACCTACTGACATTATTACTACCACGTGTCACTAGCAAGTCTAACACCTCTCTAACACCTTGCCACGTGGCAGTACCTCACTAGTCCACGTGGTTTGACAAGTTTTACGTGGACTACCACGTTAGCTGACAAGTCCTGAAATTATGCCACGTGTTACCATCTCACTGGTCCACGTGGTCTCACAAGTTTGACGTGGCACTACCATGTCAGCTGCTAACTAGGCTGACACCTAGCCACGTGTCACCCTCTGGTTGGCCACGTGACCTGACATGCTTGCCACGTCATCATCTTCAACCCTCAGCCGGGTCTTCCCGCGACCCTATAACGGGTCCTTTGACCCGCGACCCTAACCTGGTCGTATCTCCGCTGTCGGACTACCATTCTTCACCTTTTTTTGAGCAATCTGCTCATCTCTAACTCAGTAACCTTCCCACGACCTCAAAATCAAAAGAAAAAGGGTATAAGATTACCTTCCAAACTCGATCTTCATGACCAAACTTCCAGCCTCCTTCCAGGACTGTTCTAGTAGCCTCCACCTCCCATTTCTGTCTCTACGAGCTTGTCTAACCTCATAGAACTTGGACAAGGCTTCAGAATGGTTTCCAAACATCCAGAAATTGAAATTCCAAAATCAACCATAAAAGGGTTTCAGGTTTACCTGGGTTTCACGACCACCTCCACGATGTCGCTGCCGTCCTTATCATCCCACTTCATCTCTCAGTCTTTCTGTCAAGAAGATCAAAAGAAGAAGATGATGGGAGAATGGTTTTGGGGTGGGTTTCAGGTAGGATGAAATGAAAGGGAAATGAGATGCATGAATTAGGGGAAATGGGCCAATAGGATGAGTGACACTTGTCACTCATCCATTTGTCTTGCTAGATGTTTTGGGCCCACTAGCAAAAAAACTAAAAGTCAATCCCTTTTGAAAAACGTGCAATCAAAATAGTTCGTAAAACCATTTTTGACCCGTAACTTTTTCGTACAATGTCTGATCCTGACGTGCTGCATGTCTACGGACTCGTATTGTCTCAATATACGTACTGGACTTCGGTCCACGTGTAATTGACCTCTCGGGTCAAAAGTCAACATTTTTTCCTTCTTCGGGAAAAAATTTCATTTCACCTTGACTAATCTCGATTAGTCTCGATAATTCTCAATTAATTCTTGATAATCTCGTAAATTCGGGATGGGTCGTTACATCAATCCTCCTTAAAAAAAATTATCCTCGAAATTCACCTTGATCCAAATCCACATCAAAACTGCGAAAATCCAATCTTGCTTCCAACCTGAGGCTCTCACGTGTATACGTACACATCCAACATCTAGCCACAATACTCAACAGAAACCAAACGTCATCCGACATCAACTACGTTCCAACGATCAATGCTGGAGCTCTGTCCATCCTCAACGACCGTATCTGACAAACAAGTGACCAAACTGTCACTAGAAATCCCAAACTCAATCTCAAGTGTAATGACCTGTCCCGAATATTGGGATTAAATATTAATTAATTATGAATTAACGTGACTAATCCATGATTAGTTGGGAGAATTCGAACGGACGGTGTAAATGACCGTTTGCCCCTAAAATTGGGCAAAATGATGACTTTTAACCCGAGAGGTCCAATGCACGAGGACCGAGGACCATTACATAGATCGAGTCGATACGAGTTCATAGACAGACGTCACGTCGAATGGGGAATTTATGGTCACGGGATCGAAATCGGGTTAATTAACGTCACGGGAATTGAATTAAATAATCTTAAAATCTAATTGGCTGATTAATTAATGTAGGGCCCTTGGATGAGTGACAAGTGTCACTCATCCCATTGGTGGGTATCCCTAAATTGGGGATCTATGTCTATTGGTCCATTTAATTAATTAATTAATTCATCTCACATCTCTTTTTCTTTCCGTTCAAACATTTTCATCCTCTGCGATTTTCTTCTAAATCGTGAACCTCAACCCCATACTAGCCCCTTCAATCCTCATCTATCATCCTTGGCTCGTGAATGAAAGTTCGAGAGTGAGATGAGACGATGACAGTGGTGCTAGCGGCATCGACCGTAGTGGACAGTGGCTGGTAAGCCGTGAACGGTGAGTTTTGAGTTCAAATTTGGAAAATTGAATCTAGTGATTGTTGCTTGATTCTAATGATTGAAGATGTTTTATGGAGGTCATAGGAGGTGTTTGGGATTGATTTCGAGGCCGATGGTGGTTTGAGGTGGCTGGAAACAGAGGTGGAAGATTGGCCGGTTGTTCTTCGATCGGGAGGGTAACTTCTGGACTTAGTTTTAAGGTTTTGAGTAGCTGGATTGATAGGAAATGGAAGGCGAAACTATAGGAATTAATAGGGTTGAAAATAGTTGAGAAATGGCTGAGAACTGGTCTCGACAGTTCACTGGTTCGGTTGAACCGGAAGAACCAGATAACAAAGTCTGAACCGGGTTCGATTGAAGGTTGAAGACGACACTGTTCCGGTGCGTGGGTTTCACGCGCAACACCTTTGGGCGGTGCGTGAGGCCGATTTTCAGGTCGTGGTCAACATATGTTTTCATCCTTTCGATGTAACGAACATTTTGGGATAAGTTTTGAGTCCATCAGACACCGTTTTGGGGTAGTTTTGGGTGTTCGGAGGTTTGGAGTCTATTTTAAATACATTTAAAAATCCCGGAAAATTGGGGGATTCAATGTTAGCCTATTTGAAGTAGTTAGTGACCCTCGAGTGTGATTTGGACAGGTCCAAAAGTTCCGGAGATGGTTATTTAGCTCAGGGAGGCTTATGGCACACGTATCAAGACGGTAACTAGGACGGTTTGTGAGTGGACATTGATTTCTAAATTAATGCATGCATAACTATTTTATGTGTTATATATATGTGATTTCTATGATTATGATTGTGGTATTTATGATTCAAGTATTTTCACGTATTTCGAGGTTTATGGTTTTATACTTTGTTTCTACGTGATTCTGGTTTTAATAATGGTTCATTGGTATGATTTCGGATTTGGAAATATGGAACCGGATATGAGACCCATTTGTGGATTTACGATGGCTTTATGGAAGTCGGGCATATGCACAATTTAAAGGTTTTAAAGGGATTTATGAAACATTTTTCAATATACCATCCTTATGATCTAATATCGCCCCTACAGGGAGGCTCAGGAACCTAGGTGAGCTTGGGGGAGACTCGGCTTGAGACCGAGGGGCACACATAGCTTTAAACAAGACGTCTGGGATGTCAAGCATTGCATGCGAGGGGTTATTCTACAGAGCGACCAGATTCTAGAGTAACTCATGAGTAGGATTGCTATTATTGGACGTCTGGGCCGCCAGGCATCTGGGATACCGAGGATTGGTATATAACGGTGTTTGATTAGATTATGATTTATGGATTCACTGGATTATGTATTTGGATTTTAAATTTATTGGATTTATGAAATGGTATTTCAGTGTTGGTGATTTTTGGCAGTGGCCCACATGATTGGACTTACGGTTTTGGGCTGAGTTCCCACATACTTGGATTTATAGTTTTGGGCTAAGGCCCCAATGATTTATTTCAGTAAATGATTTCATTGCCGGTTTTCGAATGCATGCATGCTTTTTAAGTGAAGGGCATAAAACGTCTTTTATGAAATGAGTTTTATTAAACTATTGATTTTTTGTCCACTCACAGCTTTTAATGGTTTTAATGCTCTTCAGGTTGATTGCGGATGCAGGCATAAGTTTTGGGCTATCCCTTGTCCAACACTTCGTGTCAGACGGGAGTATGGCACATCCTGCGTTAATCTCGGGGGGATTGGGATGGGTCGTGTCATCAAGTCTCAAACGAGACATCGACACTCATAAATCCCACATGTCGCCTATATATGTGTACTCAGGATCCCAACTGATAATCCTGCTCTTGCTGAGCATCACAAGTCCTTTGTCTCATTCAACGGTCTCTAACCGTGAATCACACTTATGACACACCATCATGACCAGCCAGTAACTCACGGCTCCACTCTCTCCGTTCAAGTTCCTTATCCACATCTGACTCGTACTAGAGTCTTCTCATAGTGCCTCATATCACTCAGTGACCAACGCTGTGATCCTGACTCCTCTCGAGTCTCAAACTGACATCTCACTCATCCTAAGTTTATTTGGACCCTATCGAATACTTGCTATAGCGAGACAATCACACTAGAATCACAAGGTTCCTCTGGCCCACAACCATGGCCCTGAGCTCCATGTTCGCACAACAACTGGACCCTCTAAATCCACTTTACGCTAGCGCACAGTATTCGATGTTCGATCTTTGTTCTCAATGTTTAATCAACATCGGACCCCGTCCGATTACCATACCATGTCAATCTCGGACTCAATCTGATGATCGTACCACATCAATCTCGGATCTCATCTGACCATCATCTAGCTACCATGCCAATCGTGGCCTAACACTAGACCAGATCCGTCCAATCTCAGACCTAGATAGATCGCATACTAACTTAATTCTTCTCGGAGTTCTCCTGGTCACTTGACCAACACTTGAGATGTGTCCAACACATACTCATCGAGATTTTCAAAAAAACCAATCGTCTTATGTCTACCATGATGTACCAATCCAAACCTCGACCCCCATCCTGATGAGGCAAAGGGTTGGATCCTGAAGTGTGTTGTAACCACTAATCCAACAATACTCTCAAACCACATTAATTTGACTTTCTTCGGAGTCAATCTCGTCAATGACTACAAGTAGAGGGATAAACCTCCACCCGACAATCAATGACACTCAACCAGCCTGAGTGAATCCAATCTTAATCGTCCTAATTGGCCGACGCCAATTCGACACTATCTTGATCCACGACCGTCTTGATCCTCGCTAATCTATAGCTAACTCGATTCTCAACCAAATCGATCCACAACCACCTTGATTCACACTCATCTCGATCCTCAGTGGATCCACACATCTCGATCCTCGGTGGATCCACACTAGTTCTCTCAACCAATGTAACATGGCCCATATCACCAACACGGGTCCACCAAAACGGATACTCACTCATCACGTTAAGTGACACCAAGCACCTTCCGCTCCTCAAGTGATTCAAGTTTGGCCCATAACCTAGGTGTCAAGTTCTTAAACAACCTTTCAAACCAAGAGTAATAGCAACCATGCTGCATGCATACTTAGAAGTCCTTATCAAAGAAGCAGAAAATGAGAAGTTTTATTCATCAACCAATAATATATGCTGGTAACTATTGTAGTGATTCTCCCACGATCGTATCACTCCTCAAATCAGCTCAACTTTTATAAGCTTATTCATCCATGAGTGATGAAGATAGTTCATTAGGGTGATACGTGGGAAGGAATACTCTTTCCATACCATATCCCTATCCAGATGCTTCGCCGAATCTAACTCTCAAAGTTCCATCGAATTTTGACAAAGAACACTTGGGCCAACAAGAGTGACATTCCAAGCCAACTTAACCCAAATTCCATTAAGTCCTGTAACTGGACTCTCAAGCTCTCAACTCTATCGGTAGGTACCAAAAAGGTGGTTGCAAAATGGGTTACATACCCAGAAAACATCCCCTAGATGTGGCAACCATGTAAATCCTATGTCATCAAAGGAAACTCTGCACAACCGAAATCACTCCAAGCTCACTGAGCTAACTGAGGACATCACAACATGTGTCCCATGTCACTAATGACTATACTATCGTATCCTCCCGGCCTCTAAGCCATAACTCACTTGTATAACAAACAATTAGGACTACCAAATGCAATTGGTTTTTCGAATACTCAACAGAGGAGTAACGGGTAGTCCACAAATCCAATTTGTCTTAAGGTCAAAACCTTATCCAACCGAACAAGGACGATACTGAAATCTCACTGAGCCACTCGGGATCCTCTTTGTCCCGCTCAATGTTTACTGTAACTTGTACATCTGCAACTGAAGGATTCTGAGCTAGAGGCAACCCTCGTCTTAGCTCCTTGGAAAAACATCCTCTAGATGCACTGGCATCATCTAGAATCATCTGATCACTGTTGGATTCCATCCAACCCATCTTCATCCAAGGTGTCACATCCTCCCTCGAGTCTTACTCCTTAGACTTGACAAACACTGACAAATCATCGTTGTCTAAATCACCGTCGCACCCAGTGCGAATCGAGCCAAAACTAGAAAATCTCTCCTCATACCGAGCAACCATTAAATCTCCTGCTCATGTCGGAGGAACTCTGCCTCTTTTGTATCTTGATAAGACTGGGGCAAAAATGACGTTAGAAACGCTCCTTAAACGTCGCTCAACTCTTGATAGTCTCATCCACGTCCATTGATTGCAATGTCAGCCACAAATCTCGTGTAGATTAACCTAAGAAATACTTCAATATTGAGATCAAGCACTAGTATGGCAACCCATCGTCTGTAGAATCTGCTCAAAGCATAAGATCCACTGATCGGTCTACCCCTGGATCCGATCCACAAGTACCACTTTCCTAGTAACTTGTTCAACCAATCTTAAACTAGGGTCATCACTAACCCCCGACTATTAGGAGCAGCATATCCATCCTGACCAATCGTTAGTCATGACACTGCAAAAGTCACCATAGTGGGATAACGGGTTGATTGGATCTCATCTACTCGTAACTCTACAACTTCCAGCCGTTGGGCAAGCAAGAAACTCAGCCCTCATCGGGTCTACTCAGCCCTACTTGGGGTCGGGCCATACTGAACACGGCATCTAATGCCAAATAGAACCTATGGCTTCCTATTCTTATCCTCACTCTCAGGTTGATGATGAGATGTCATCGTAGAGACATCACGTTTGAAGCATGTGCAACACCACAAGAGTGACTCAGTGTTCTGATACCAAGCTGACAGGACCCATACCTAATCCCTCAGGATTTACGCGGGATATTCTACTCCCGTTTGACACCACGTGTTAGACCAGGGATAATACCGTGACCCAAACAGGGTTTTCCAGAGTACGGAGCGGCATGTGATGTATGGGTCTCTACTACATGGTATCAAAAACCATTAAAACTATGAGTGGACAAAAATAATCAGTTGGAAAACAATTTGACGAAAATGACATTAATACCCTTCAATTAAAAACATACATGCGTCATAAACAAGTATCTCAAATACTTTCTTAAAATCAAATCATTTTTCTTTTCAAATCAATAACACTGAAATCATTTGTACATAAAGCAATAATAAAAAACATGACCAATCCTCGTATCCAACATCTGTCACATATCATACCAACATATCATCAACATTCATGTCATTTGTGTAACGCGTGCAAACAAGCTCTAGGATTTCTCAAGTTCGAGCACATCACCATGAATACATTACCAGCCGACATTCAAAATATCGTTGTGAACATATCAACGATCGATATCATATAACATAAGCACTCCTGAGTCGAGCTTCCCTCGGTTTCTTGACAACATGCAGTGCATCGTGACCTCTCTAGAGGGGACACAGCGCATCCCAGAGGCGAGCAATAATCATCGGGACCTCTTTGGGAAACATATTCACACCGGAGTCCTTCTCCGGGGAAACACATTCCTACCAGAGTCATATCAATCGCAATGGGATGGTCTCAGTGAAAGCGTTTATCAAATCAAATCCAGTTTCTCAAGTAGGGTCTCAACCCAAAATCAAACTCATAGGGTCTCAGCCCAAAATCTATCTTGCTGGGTCTGAACCCAAAATCAATCTCATAAGGTCTTAGTCCAAAATCAAATCACATAGGGTCTCCGCCCAAAACATAGATGTCAAATATACATGGGGTCACACATGGAGTCCATATCTTTCCAACAGGGTCACAAGGCCGAAATATCATTTTATAAATCCGTAATAGGGTCACAAGCCCAAAATCTCATTTCCAAATCCGAAAATCATTTCACTATTAAAAATCACCTTTGACTGTAATCCAAGTCAAAGTCAATAATCAATTGGGACTCAAGCCCGAAATAGCATTTCACATATCTCCGTGAAATCATTCAAAATCGAATATCAAAATATCATTCAAATCATGATCCAACCAATATATAAATCATTATGAAATTCCTCATTCAAAGCCATAAATAAATCGGGCATTTCAAACCATATTCATAAGTCATTTAAACATATATATATATATATATATATATGCATAATTTAGAAATCAAAGTCCACTCATAAATCGTCCATGCGGCGCCCTCACAATCCTCGCCTTAAGCTATTTTGAGGCTAATCCAACGTCTCCAGAACATCCGGACCTGTCCAAATTATTCCCAAAGGTTACTATCAACCTATACAAGTCCTAACCATATACCCTCAAAACATCTGGAATAGTAAACGTGTCCTGTACACGCTTCCTGGGGATAAAAACCTCCAAATGACAATTCAAACGATCTCCGATCGACCTGAAACCACCTCCATTGGATTTAGATCGTTGAAACCTTTTAACCTCAAAATTTATGCCCACGAGCCCTCACGCACTAGCCAAACCTCAGACGCACCTAGTCATCTGCGAACATCAGCCCTAGCTGACGTCATTACTGGATAAGCCTGACAAGTCTGACATCCGAAAGTCTGACAGCCTGCCACATGGCACATCTTGACTGGGGCCATGTGTCACCCTCTGACACTACCACGTCACATGACGACGTCACCCGTTGACGTCATATCTGCCACATTTCCTGACACATGTCACTGACACGTATGAAACCTCTCTGACACCCTACCACATGACACCACCTCACTAGTACACGTGGTCTGACATGACTAATGTGGACTGCCATCTCAGCTAACACGTCACCTGACAAGTCCTGACACCATACCACATGGCACATCTCACTGGTCCACATGGTCTAACAAGTCTGACGTGGCACTGCCACGTCAACTATTGACTGGACTAACACCTGGCCACGTGTCACCCTCTGTTTGGCTACGTGTCCTGACATGATGATGTGACTTGCTATGTCATCATCTTCAACCCTTAACCGGGTTGACCCGTGACCCTATAACGGGTCGTTTGACCCGCGACCCTGACCATGTCATATCTCCACAGTTCGACCACTGTTCTTTACCATTTTTTGAGCAATATGCTCGTCTCTAACCCAGGAACCTTCCCACGACCTCAAAATCAAGAGAAAAAAAGGTCTGATATGTAAGGATCCATCCTGGAAATTAGGGTTAAGACAGTGTTTAAGATGGGATTAGTGAGTTTAAGTAGTGCTTAGTTGGGTACTTTTGGACTTTTGCGTAGAATGGCGATTTTCCCCCTAGGTTGGGTAAATAGTTGACTTTTAGTTCTAGTGGTCGAGTGGGTATTGACCGATGATTGTGACATAGTTTGGGACGTCACGAATCCGTAGACAGGTGGCACGTCCGATTCCGACATCCGAGGAGGAAGTTGTGATGTTCGGAAGGTTGAGGGCATAACCGTAATTTGGTCAAAATAGGGGGAATAGTTGACTTTTCTTACGGTCGAGTTTTGACACGTTGACCTAGGACCGTTAGGTAAAGCTTGTCGTCCTGAATTCAACGACAGACGACACGTGTTCATCGGACCTAGGATGCGTAAGTTACGGGTCTAGAAAGGTAGTGGCATAATTGTAATTTAAGTTACAAGTGAGGGGCATTTTAGTCTTTCTGTGTCTTGGATTCGGGCCAATCTGATAAGGCCAGGTGTACAGTGAAGATTGAGATATTTGTGAGAGAGATGAGGGGATGGTGACATGTGGCAAGGGTCTAGTGGATTCCAGGATTTTACACGGTTCCAATTATTTGGGTTGTTAACCGTGCATTCGAGAAAACAGAGACAGAGTGAGGCTGAGAGGAAATCGACCAGGTGAAGGGTGGTGAGTGCTGTTGTGAGCTGGTGAGAGTGAACAGAGATTAAGGGAGAGTTGAGGAGTGAATTGGAGTGGTTGTGTGATCGTGAGTGAGTGAGGAGGAAGAGTGAGCTCACAGGAAAACCAGAAACAGAGAGGGTTTTGAGTGGAGGTGCTGCCGTTTTTGACCAATCGAGGCTGGTGGAGGTGTCCAGAGGACGGAGGTGGACTGGAGGAGTCGTGTAGGCACTGTTGAGCTCACGGCGGCGGTCTGAGCACAGGTAATTCCTCATTCTCTTTCAATTGCTCTGTTTTGCCGTGATTTTCAAATAGGAAGTCGTGGACATAGGGGCTGAGTCGAGGGATGTGGTGAGTTGGGTGAGCTTCAGTGAGGTCCTAGGAACCGTCTAAGGTGGTTGCCGTGACGGGGGAGTGACTGGGTGGCCGGGAACCGAAATAGGGGACTGATCGGGTTTGGTTTCAAGTTTGAGACGACGGGTTATAGGCCGTGTCGAGGTGTGAGAGTAAGGGGAATAGGTTGTTTAGGACTGGACGGTGAGGATGGTGAAGAAAGGAGTAGAAACGGTGCAGGAACGGCGGAGAACCAGGTACGCCGGTTCAGACCGATTCGCCCAAGGTAGACGATGGTGAACAGTGATCGTGTGCAGGTGCGTGAGGCCCACGCGGAGCCACTTTGGACGGCGCGTGGGGCCGCGTGCGGTGGTTTCCGGTGAAGAGTCCAACTGAGTTTTTGTTCTAAATGTCATAACGGATCCATTGAACTAGGTTTCAGGTTCTTCGGACGTCGTTTGAGGTTAGTTCCGCTTGGTTGAAGGTTTAGGGTTCCGATTCGTTACGTTTAGGATCTGGAGATTTTTGTGGGAAATTAGGAGAGTCGTAGTAGACGTGTTAGTGACGTACTTTGGTGACTTGTGACAGGATCGGGAGTTCCCGAGGAAGCCAAGGAACGTACGGGACGTACGGGGCGCGAGTGACGTGCCGGTGACTGTTAGTGGACCCCTTCTCTAAACTCGAGCATGCATAACTGCTTTTAATTACTTGTTTTATGGTCTTCATTATGATTTCATGATTATTGAATGCTTTATATCTATTTTATGAAATGGCACGGTTTTCGAGGAAATTACGTATTTGGCACATTTTACGAGAAAGGCTTGATTACTGCTTATGATGCCATGATTTGGGGTTTTCAAACGATAAGTGATTTTCAATAATTATAAATGGATTTGAGACGTGATTTGATAATCGAGGTTTTCGGTTTTAGAATCGGATTTCGGTAACGAGATTTGGTTTTATAGTTGGAAAGTGGAATTCCGGATTTGGGTTCGGAATGACGGTTCTGGACACCGGAAGGGCATCAGACCGGTGATTTCGGATTCGGGTTTGGATGTGGATTTAGAAATGGTTTTCAAATGGTTTTGGATTGGATTTGCTGGATCTGGTTATTGGGTTTAAAGACCTGGATATTATGATTGACGGGGGACGAGCCCGGATTGAATTTAAAGACTCGGGAGTTTAAAGACTCGAATATATTGATATTTCCCCAATAGGCCTGTTGAGTTTAAAGACTCAGGAGTTTAAAGACTCGGATAGGTCCAGCAGGTTTGATCGGATAATGATTGTTTGAGACTTAAGTTTTATAATATGGTTTTATGATGTTTATGATGTGATTTCTATAACTGCTTTCAATTCTGTTTTATGACGATCTTTATGTGATTTATAACTGTTTTTAGCAACTGGGTTATGCATGTATGATTTCAAAACGGAGGGCCAAATTCCTGGTTTTTTTTATGAAATGGTTTTTTTGGAAACTCTTCTTTTATTTATGGTCCACTCACACTTTTCTGTTTTAAATTGCCCTCCAGGTCGTGGAGCTAGCGCGGGGGTCTGCGTCGAGGTAGCGTCGGAGGCATAGAATTTTCGAGAGTGACCCTGGAGTGCTTTAAATTTTCCGTTGTGCGTGTATCTTGTGTATCAGTTTTCTTTCCTTTGTATTTTGGTACTATGCTCTGTACATACGTTTGACTTCGGGATGTTTAATTTTTTTCTCCTGCGTCTGACTGTGTACTTTGGTGTTTTTCATTTTTCGTGAGATTACTTTCGACCTTTGTGTTGGGGTGTCAGACGGGAGCAGGATTTACCTCGGTTTTCGGGGTGAATCCGGGGTGGGTCCTGTCATGATATTACTTGCCAAACTCGATCTTCACGGCTAAGCTTCCAGCCTCCTTCCAGGGTTGTTCCATCAGCCTCAGCCTCCCCTTTATGTCCCTACGAGCTCGTCCAACCTCAGGAAACATGGAAAAGGCTTTAGAATGGTTTGCAAATGTCCAGACATTGAAATTCTAAAATCAACGATAAATGGAATAAATGGGTTTTGGGTTTACTTGGTTTTCACGGCCACTTCCACGATGGCTCCGCTGTCCTTGTCATATTACTCCATTTCTCAGTCACTCTCTCACTCTCAGTCTCTCTCTCAAGCAGATCAAAAGAAGAAGATGATGGGAGAATGGTTTTCGGGTGGGTTTTGGGTAGGATGAAATGAAAGGGAAGGGAGATGCATGAATTAGGGGAAATAGGCCAATGGGATGAATGACACTTGTCACTCATCTATTGGTCTAGCTATATATTTTGGGCCCACTAGCAAACAAATTGAAAGTCAACCCTTTTTTAAAAACGTGCAATCAAAATAGTTCGTAAAATCGTTCTTGACCCGTAACTTTCATGTACGATGTCCAATCCCGACGTGCTGCCTGTCTAAGGACTCGTATCATCTCGATCTACGTAATGGATCTTGGTCCATATGCAATTAACCTCCCGGGTTATAAGTCAACATTTTTCCCTTCTAAGTCGAAAATCATCATTTCACCTCGACTAATCCCAATTAGTCTCGATAATTCTCAATTAATTCTCAATAGTCCCATAAATTCGGGACAAGTCGTTACACCTGGAGTCAAGCCCAAGTTCCCTAGCCCAAAAATTAACTCCTAGTCCCTTTTCTGCCCACTTGAATGACCAATCCATGTCCTCTTGTACTATCCATGACCCTTTTCTTCCCACTTCATTATCTTCGCATCATCTCTCGTCTAAGTTATCTGCCCTGCTTCATCTTCTCTGTTTCCCGAGTCTCCACCATTCCATATCATCCTTAATCCTATTCTATCGACCTCCCTCTAACCTAGTCTCATTGTCTATCGGTGCCGCACGACCCTAGACCCACCCCCATTGAATCCTCTCATGCTCCCCTACCCTTCCCTCCGCCCTCTCTAGGTCTATCAACGTCATTAGGCGCCTCTCTCGCCTCCCTCACCTTCCGCCATAAAGGTTTCTTAGATTCTTTCCAAGGATCACTCTAATCACTAGTGGTAAGGCTGGTCTATGTAAGCATAACCCTCGATATGATCTTACTGCAATTTTTTACTTTGATGACTAGATTGAGCCCTTTTTTTTACACAGGATAATAAATCTATAGATTGGCATTGTGTAAGGCCGAATGTGTTCAATGCCCTAAAATGTGTTGGAACTTGGTCCATAGTTCCTCGCATCCCTTCTATGAATTTTGTGCCAAACAAATGGGTTTTTGGTATTAAGCGCAATCCCTATGGTTCTATTCAGCACTATAAGGATCGCTTGGTTGCCAACGGTTTTCATCAGCAAGACAACCTCGATTTTGGAGAGACTTTCAGTCCTATGTTAACCATTCCATCATTCATCTCATCTTGGCTCTATCTGTTCACTATCACTAGCTGGTTCGTCAATTAGATGTGAAGAATTCCTTCCTACATGGCTTTCTCACTGAGGAGGTATTCGTGCGCCAACCCACTAGTTTTATTGACCCCTAATTACCCAATCACTTTTATAAGCTTCAGATTTCTCTTTATGGTCCCAAACAAGCCCCGAGCATATGGTTTCAATGTTTCTCCTCCCATTTAGAGGACCTCAATTTCCATCCCTCCAAATCAGACTTTTCCTTCTTTATCTATTTTCAAGGCTCCATTTGGGTTATCTTCTCATTTATGTGGATGACATTCTCATTATTGAAAATGATTCTCATCACATTGGGCACGTCATTCATGACCTGGTTCGTCTCTTTTCCATGAAGAATCCTGGTCATATACATTATTTTTTTGGGTATGGAAGTTTAGTGCACTTCCTTAGGATTATCTCTCACTCAGTACAAATATGTTCATGACTTACTTCTTCGTTCCCACATGATCGATACTGCTTAGCGTTCGTGATAGTGATCCTCTTCAAGATCCCACTACCTATCGTAGTATAGTTGGTGCCATGCAATACCTCACCTTAATCCGACCATATATCTCTTTTGTTGTTAATTAAGTGTTCCAGTTCGTTCATCATCCTACTAATGTTTACTAGGTCGCTGTAAAACGCATTCTTTGGTACCTCATAGGTTCTTCCTTTCACGATTTGTACTACAAATCCAGTTCTCTCCCTCTCTCTCTCCCCCCCCCCCTTCTTTCCCCTTCTCTCTATTAGCCTACACTAACGCTAACTATGTCGGTGATCCTAATGATCGTCGGTTTACTAGAGGTTACTATTTGTATCTTAGGTCTAATTTGATCTTCTAGAGTGCTAAGAAACATGGTAGGGTTTCACGTTAAAGTACAGAGGCAAAATATCGTCAACTTGCCTACACAACTACAACTATTTCCTAGTTTTGTGCTTTGTTTCATGACATTTTCCTTCACTTGCCTTGCCTGAAGCTTTTCTATGACAACATCAAATTAATCTCTCCAGCCTCTTAACTGGTCTTTCATGTTGCATTCATCATGTTGAGCTTGACTATCATTATGTATGTGAGAAAGTTGTTTGTGGTGAGTTACTAGTGTGTTGTGTTTCCACCCATTACTAGATTGTTAACATTTTCCCTAAGGGACTATCTCTTCCCCGGCTCAACAAGGTTCCAATACTCCATCACCCTATCAGCTTTCCGTGGGGAGGGGGTGAGGGTGGTTGGCGAGTAGGGGGTGTGATAGACAAACTATTACTAATCAAAATTCAATCACAAAACCTCCATGTTCTAATAAAGAAAGCAAATTAGGAATAGGAATTTATTTTCATATTCCATCTTTCCTTCTTATATGCCACTCTTTAGGACATTGGAAAAGAAAGAAAATTAGGAATTTGATTGGAATCGATTCCATATATTACTGGAATCGATTACATTTAATTGATGAAATCTAATTACTTATAATAGGATGATATTTTATTTCCCTCGTAATTACGGAGTGTAAATATTACTCAATATACCCATAATTATCACTATTGAACTAGGAAAAAATCATTCAAATGACATAAAAAATACATAGATACTTCTGGTGAGAATATGTGTCCAAATTTTACGAAGAGAAGATAGTTAAGTAAAATCTTAGCACTTTTTTTTTCTGATTTATTATGTTAAATTAATGTTGAGAATTTTTCTGATTTACTAGACCTGCCTTTGCTTAAGTTTATAGAATTAGTACAATAAATTTTAATATTTTATTTATGATTTTAAATATATATTCATGAGTTCAATGTTATGAATATTTTAGTTTATTTTGTCTAAATATTTTATGTATGTGAATTCTTGGTTTTGGGATGATACTTGGTGGTATGTGTTATATAAGGATTCTCTGTTGTGTTTTTCAAGCTTGCATACGGCTTCTGCCTTAAACATACAAACAAAACGGTGTGGAAATTTTTTTCTTCACATGATTTTCTGTTATTGTGTGTTGAAACGTTAAATGTTCCAATTGTTGATTACTCATCGTCCAATCACCAAAAAACGTGTATCCTTCCTCGTAACTTGTCAACCTAAGTGAATAGCGGGTTTCCCGTTAGTACGGGCACCGGTGTGGTGCTGGCCTAAGGTTCTCCGACGGTCAAGTTAGTAACTTTGTTCATAAGAGGAAACAGTAAATGGTAAATTCGGCAGAGTTGTAGTGAATAGTAGATATTAGTTACCTTTATTGGAAAATGTGTACCCCTTATGTATGGGTAGGTAGGATGTTCAATTCCCATAGTTTCGATGTGGGACAAATATTCATTAATTTACGTGCTGACACGTGTTACGTAGATCGAGGATGGATAGACTTCCACGTGTCATCCCGCATTGGGCCAGTGTTGGGGCTGTGTAAGTACGGTGGGTTTGGGCCTTGAATAGAGTCTGGGCTTTAGGTATACGACATAGTGGGTCTGGTCAGATATGGTATCAACAGAAGTCCCTTAAGTCTTTGACTAAGGTGGAAGTTCTCGGTCGGGGGCTTGTCTCATTCTCCTATACTCTGGTGGGGAGTATACCGGCAGTCCCCCAAGTCCCCTAGCGAGAGAGTTCTCCGAGACTGTCTCGGTCACGACGGAGAAGTGGGAAGTGGTCGGTCTCAGGAGAAGGTGTCTCGGCGGAGCCGATGTGGTCGGTCAGGTTCTGTATATAGCTCGGTGGTGGTATCACGGTCGGTGATGAGGGCTAGCCCTTTGGTGGTTTGTCAAGAGTGATGCATCTGTCTCGGCATGGAGTTGTTCTAGGTCGGTGAGGGGTCAGCGCCTGCGGGGAGTGGTGGGAACCAAGCAGTGTACTGGGAAGGACGGTTGGCCTTCCTTGGCTGGATGGTTGACACGTGTCGATAAGATCGGTTAGTCGCAACACGTGTCACCCACTGAGAGACGTGACGCCTCGTAGTCTGTACTAAGCTCTATAAATATGAGGAGTTTTTACCGATTTGCTCACTTTGCGTTTGTGAGAAAAGTGGGAAAATTCTGTCAAAGTAGAAGGTAATTTCCGATTAGCTCTCGGCGGTGGTGCGTACAGTGGTTGCGATTTCTGACTGACAATTCCTCTATGAAAAAACACTGCTAGCATTCCTTAAGCCCAATTGTTCGATTAAATTAGGACTTGGTGAAGAACTGGTCATGAACTTGGTGAAGTTTGTGGTCAAATCGTCGTAGGTCTGAGTCGGTCTACTGAGTTGTGTTTTTCCCCTTTTTTTGTAGATGTCCGGGGATAGTGACTCGGTATCCGAGGGAAAATGCTAAGACTCACAGGGTGGTGAGTCGTCAGACAGTAGTGTGCAGGTTCTCATTCCCATCTCCGAGAGTGAGGACGAGGCCCACTCGGCCGAAGCACAAAATAGGGCGCACTCGGTGCACAGTACGGCTGAGTCCTCTAGGAGGAAAATGGAGACATGCGCAAAGGTTGAGCTGGCCGATTGGTCGGGCGGTGGCAACCTCTTGGTAGACGCCGAGATAATAGTGAAAGTAGGGGTACACTAAGCACTGAAGTTGACCCACGGCCGAGATAAAGGTTTTGTGCGTTTGAATAAGAGAAAACCGACCAATGATGAGTCGGTCTTAGATGTGGTTCCAATTGAACGGGCCGCTTTTACTGTTGAAGAAATGGCCAACAAGGAGACCGAGAAAGGCTTGATGAAGATGCAGATCGAGTTCGGCATTCCTGAGTCGGTGATTACGCAGTTGCCGACAAGAGATGAGAGACCGAGTAACCCTCCGGCCAGTATGGCGTTATTTTATACCAAGATGATGCACCATGGGGTGAGACTGTTGTTGCATCCCTGGTTGCGGAGGATGGTGAAGAAGATGAGGGTGGCACTCAGCTAGCTCAATCCCAACATTTGGATCGTGCTCTGCTCCCTCTACACGGTCTTCTGTTGGGCCGAGCAACCGGAGCCGACCTATGCCCAGCTCATGTACCTGTATGAGTTTGGGTTCCAATAGCAGAGCACGGGGTGGATCTTCGTCCGCCACCGCAAAAAGAGCAAACGGGGGGAGTTTATCCTAGACATACCAACCTCCCAGAAGTCGTATAAGACTAAGTTTTTCCTGGTTGGTGGTAGCTGGGAAGGGGATACCGAGGGACCTCCAATACCGTCCAAATTTCAGACCCAAGGTGGAAAGTTGTAGCATAGGCCGACCATTTTTTTTTTGTATAATTGTTTTTGATTTGTATGCTAAGTATGGTTATAATTGCTAATTGGTTTCTCGGTGTGCAGGCTTGTTCCCCGACGAGGAGATCTCAGCGGAAGAGAAAGCAGTTGTACACCGAGTGAGGGAGATCTTAGACGACCTGAATCAGAACCGACGCATCCTTTGGTTGCCAAGGTTTCAGTACAAAGTCGGCCTAATCGATACCAACGAGGGTAAGTTATATATATATATATATATATACACACATACGCTGACCAACGCCTCGGTATTTCAGTTCCGTATCACCTTGGTAGCCGAATTTTGAAGGACTGCGAACAGCTAAGGATGAAGGCCGACAAGACTGCCCAAGAGTCTGCTTCACTATTAAAAGCTTCCGAGCATCTCGAGCTTTTCCTCATGAAGAAGAAAGACCGAGGGTCAAAGGGCAAAATGAACGGACTAATCGCTCGAGGTAGGGCCAATCCTCCAAGCCAAAGCCGCCAAGTCCTCTTCGGTCTCCGAAAAGAAAGCAAACTGATAACGACGGAGAATGAGTGCTTTCTCCTGACCCCCAGAAGGACAAAGGTACGAAAAGAGGGTGAGACAATCTTGTCAGCGCAGGGGGAGATTGGGGGGCAGACGAACCATGCCGCCCCTAGAGTTCAACCCTCCACTGTCCCCTCCCCCCCCACCCCCCCCCCCCCCCCCTCTCATCTGGATACGAGGATTCTTGAGATGCTGAAGAAATAGGGGGACGTGAACCTTGGTGTATTCACCGAGGGAAAGACGCTCGATGAGGGGACCAGTGCTGAGGCTACCCTTTGTTGCCCGAGGCAGATAGTGCCATTGCAGAACAGAGTCTGTCAGGGGGCGCCTTTTTTCCCCTGGACGAGTTGGCCGACGTCCAATGCTGGTCGGCCGACCAGAAGATGGAGAAAGCCCTGCTACTCCTAAGCAATGTAAGTTTTGTAGGCTGAGTAGGTTTTGTTACTTTGTAGGCCGATTAGGTTTTGTTCTAACATTTGTCATGTGCAGGCTCTTGGTGAAGTCTACCTCCAGTTCGGTAATGCTCAGAGGAGGGTGTCCCTGGCGAGGAGGGACAAAGACCGATTGAGGAAGAAGCAAGAGGAGCTCACTCCCAAGCTCCAAGAAGCCGAGAGAGCGATAAAGCAAGCGGCCGACCTAACCCGTCAGTTGGAAGCCGAGAAGTGGAAGACTCATGAGGCCCTAGCCTCCAAGGATCAGATAAAGCCCGAGCTCGAGGTCAAGGAGAAGGACCGGCAGCGGCACTGGAAGGAACTGTGCCGGGTGAAGGCGACCAGGGAGGCCGATTTGGAAAAGGCCAAATAAATAGCCGTGGCTGAGTTAAAAGCGTCCGATGAGCAGGAAAAGATAAAAAATGAGTATACAGCCTACTGCGAGCAGGAGGAGGGCCAAGATATCACGACCAACTGTTAAGACCCCCTAGCTCGGTCAAGACATCGCGGCCGACATGTTTGAGAGACGAGTCGGAGGAGGAGGAGGACCGGGCGGAGGATAAGGCTGAAGACCTTGGGGCTACTCAGCCGAGTTCCAAGGAAGAGCTCGAGCTGAGCAATCCTCCTCACGAGCCAACCGTGTAGTCAGAGGCAGTGCTGGAGCCCGAGGAGCAATCAATGGAAGAACTAGTGTAGGGTCGTGCACTGTGTACTTTATTGCTTTTCTTTTTTGTTTAGTAGTTGATAGGACAGTCGAGCGCTGGTATTTTGTAAAGCTCTTGCAAACCGAGCATAATAGGTCTGCATGAATTTAATCAGACTTGCCCCAACGAAAAATGTGTGCAAACCGAGTAAGCCCCATTTTGATTCACCTATTTGTCTAAGTGTTGGTGTAAGCCAAGTAAGGCTGTTCACCGACTCCAATGTTTAAGTCAAAAATAGAAAGTGTTGGGGTGTAGTCCGAGTAAGACCTAACCCTGACTCGTATGTTTGAGTCTAAGTGTTGGTGTAAGCCTAGTAAGGCTGTACACCGACTCAAATGTGTGAGCCAAAAATAGCAAGTGTTGCTGTGTAGGCCGAGTAAGACTGAACTCCGACTCGTATGTTTGAGTAAAAGTGTTGGTGTAAGCCGAGTAAGGCTGTATACCGACTCCAATGTGTGAGCCAAAAATAGCAAGTGTTGGGGTGTAGGCCGAGTAAGACCGAACCCCGACTCGTATGTTTAAGTCTAAGTGTTGGTGTAAACCGAGTAAGGCTGTACACCGACTCCAATGGTTGAGTCAAAATATCAAGTGTTGGGGTGCATGCCGAGTAAGACCGAACCCCGACTCGTATGTTTGAGTCTAAGTGTTGGTGTAAGCGGAGTAAGGTTGTACACCGACTCCAATGTTTCAGTCAAAATAGCAAGTGTTGGGGTGTAGGCCGAGTAAGACCGAACACCGACTCGTATGTTTGAGTCTAAGTGTTGGTGTAAACCGAGTAAGGTTGTACACGGACTTTAATGTGTGAGTCAAAATAGCAAGTGTTGGGGTGCAGGCCGAGTAAGACCGAACCCCGACTCGTATGTTTGAGTCTAAGTGTTGGTGTAAGCGGAGTAAGGCTGTACACCGACTCCAATGTTTGAGTCAAAATAGCAAGTGTTGGGGTGTAGGCCGAGTAAGACCGAACCCCGACTCGTATGTTTGAGTCTAAGTGTTGGTGTAAGCCGAGTAAGGCTGTACACCGACGCCAATGTGTGAGTCAAAATAGCAAGTGTTGGGGTGTAGGCCGAGTAAGACCGAACCCTGACTCGTATGTTTGAGTAAGTATGAGCGTTGGATGACAAGTATGGTATAAATGGAAGAGTTCATAGATAAGGGGCGCCAAGGTCGGTAAATTACAACAAGTTATAAGATGAAGAAAATACAAAGTTTAAATGAAGTATTTCTTTAGGTGGTCGGCATTCCATGGGTGGCCGAGGTGTCGCCCACTTGAGTCTTCCAATTCATAGGTGCCGGGCTAGTAGACCCTTATAACTCGGTAGGGGCCTTCCTAGTTTGGGCTGAGACTCCCAGCTGAGCGATCTTTGGTGGCGATGCTGACCTTCCGAAGGACCCAGTCTCCTTCTTGAAATCCCCGGTGTTTGACTCTGGCGTTGTGATAATTGCAGAGCCGCTGCTTGTAGGCAATGTTTTTGAGGTTAGCCTATTCCCTGTAATCTTCAATGAGGTCCAAAATGAGTGCAAGCTGATGGTGATTTTTTTTGGGCTGGTAGGTCGACACCCGGTAAGAAGTTTTATTCAGTTCAGCAAGGATGACCGCTTTTGTTCCGAAGGTCATTGAAAATGGGGTTTCATTTTTCAACGTTCGGTAAGAAGTCTGATATGACCAGAGTGCGTTAGGGATGATTTCAGACCACTTGCCCTTGGCCTCATCTAGCTGTGTTTTTAGCGTGTGCTTGATGATTTTGTTGATGGCCTCTACGTGTCCGTTGGATTGGGGGTGAGCTGGGGGAAGCGAAGAAGGGGCGGATATTGTGCATATCACAAAAGGCACGAAAGTGCGCGTTGTCGAATTGTTTCCCATTGTCCGTGACAATGGTGTGTGGAAGACTGAAACGGAAAAGTAAGAATGTTCTGGAAGACGAAAGTTTCAATCTGGGTCGTGGTGATAGAGGCCAAAGCCTTTGCCTCTACTCATTTTGTGAAGTAGTCCACTGCCACTACTGCATACTCTATCTTGCCCTTCCTGGTGGGCATTTTCCCGATTAGGTCAAGTCCCAACTGTGAAAAGGGTTAGGGGCTGATCATGGGTGTGAGGTTTTCTAGAGGCAAATGGAGGAAAGGGGCAAACCATTGACACTTATCACATCGCTTGGTCAGTTCTGCTGCATCCCCGTGCATGGTTGGTAAGTAAAAACCTTGCTGGAAGGCCTTATGGGCCAGCGATCGTGGACCAAAGTGGTTCCCGCAAATACCAGCATGTATCTCCTCCATAATTGCTCTGCCTGCCTCCAAGATGAGACATTTTAGGAGGGGCAGAGTAAAACCCCGCTTGTATAGTTGGTCGTTGATGAGTGTATACCGTGCTGCTTATCACCGGACCTTCTTTGCTTCGTTCTTGTCGGAATGGAGAGTTCCGTTGGTGAAGAATCCCAGCAGTGGAGTCATCCACGTGTAGTTAGTGTTTATTGCGCAGACCGCCGAGCACTGGGTGCTAGGTTGATTAAGTATTTCGACAAGGACATTGCGACTCTCTCGCTCATCGAGGGAGGATGCAAGCTGGGTTAGAGCATCGGCGTGACCATTTTCGGAGCGGGGAATTCGTGTGATAGCATAACTGTGGAAACCACATAGTAGAGATTTTGACAATGCTCTGTATGCCGCCATGGAAGAGTCTATGGCCTCATAATCATCGTTGATCTAGTTGACGATGAGCTGTGAATCGCTATATATTCTGATCTATTTTGCATCCATGGTTTTGGCAAGGCGGAGTCCCGCAAGGAGGGCCTCAATACTCAGCGGCGCTGTTGAAGGCCTTGAACAGAAAACGAAGGGCGTATTACATTTGGACCTTGTTTGGTGTGGTGAGGACAAGTCCTGCCTCAGACCCATTGTGGCAGGTTGATCCGTCAACGTAGAGGAGCCAAGTCGACCTAGCAGGGTCGAGCTAGGGGCTCTCCTCATCCAAGTATGTGTTGTGGATGAAGGAATAAAGGACGGGATGGTCTCATATGCGGCTGCCACTGGAACGTAGGAGAATTCAGAAATAAAATCTGCAACGGCCTGCCCCTTCTCAGCTGTGCGGGGGAGCGAAGGTGATGTCAAATTTGCTGAGTTCGATCGCCCATTTGAGTAACCTTCCCGACGTTTCAGGCTTCTGGGGCACCTGCCGGAGTGGTCTGTCGGTCATGACGATGATGGAATGAGCCTGGAAGTAGGGGTCTGAGCTTCCTGGAAGACATGATGAGGGCGAAGGTGAGCTTCTCCAGGTCAGAATACCTTGTCTCGGCGTTCTACAAAGCCTTGCTGACATAGTATACTGGGTGCTCAGCGCCGTCTTTACACTTAACAAGCACCGAACTGGTTGCAGAAGCGGAGACAGATAGGTACATGTAGAGGGATTCGCCGGTGTCGGGTCTCGCCAACAGCGGTGCTCTGTCCATGTATTCCTGGAGTTCGGTGAAAGCCTTGGTGCATTCCTCAGTCCAGGTAATGTTTTTGGATTTGCTCTTAAGTGCTTTGAAGAAAGGCACACATTTGTCGGTGGCTTTGGAGATGAAGCGTGTAAGAGCTGCTACCCGGCCGATTAGGCTTTGTACCTCCTTCTAGGTTCATGGGGGCTCCATATCGACTAGGGCCTTAATTTTTTTCGGGTTGGACTCGACATCTCTTTGACTAATCATGAAACCCAGGAACTTCCCAGAGCCGACTCCAAAGACGCACTGGCCGGGTTCAACCTTATCAGATATCTTTTGACGACGTCGAACATACGCGAGAGGTTGGGGATGTGCAGGTCAGCCGATTTACTCTTAACGAGCATGTCATCAATGTAGACCTCCATTGTTTTCCCTATATGTTCTGCATACATGAAGTTCACTAGGTGCTAGTAAGTGGCCCTCTCGTCTTGAGTCCGAAAGGCATTACATTGTAGCAATATAATCCCTGGTCTGTTCAGAAGGTTGTGTGTATTTGGTCTGCTGGGTGCATAAAAATTTGGTTGTAGCTCGAGTATGCATCCATGAAGCTTAGGAGTTCATGCTTGGCCGTGGCGTCGACCAGTTGGTCTATCTTGGGTAGAGGGAAACTTTCCTTGGGGCAAGCCTTGTTTAGATAAGAGAAATCAATGCATATTCACCATGCTCCTGAGGGTTTCTTGACGAGGACAACATTGGCTACCCAGGCGGCATAGACGGCCTTGCGGAAAAAATGAATGGTGCTGAGTTTGACGATTTCTGACTTCATAGCCTCGGTTCTTTCTGCGTCGTAGAGGCGACGCTTTTGTTCGACGGGCTTGTAAAAAAGAGTGATACTAAGCTAGTGGCAGATAACATCAGTGGAGATACCGGGCATGTCAGTGGAGAGGGTGGTTCGATCTTCACCTTTCGGTCTACAAAGTTTTGGGAGAGTATGATCTCCGACTTCCTCAATGGGTTGTGGGTGTAGTGTTGTTGAATGGTCCCTAGGGTCCTCAATCGGCCCATCTTGTATTTTTTGTGCATCTTGAGGGTTGACGGGGTCAGCCTCAAACGCGGATTCTGTCACTGCCATATTTTCTTTCGGTGGCAGGATAGGGGTGATAGAGTTGCACACCCTTGCAGCCATTTGGTCTCCTCGGACTTGGCCAATCCTAATGGGGGTTGGAAATTTCACCAGAAGCAGGTGGGTGGAAACAACGGCTTTTATTTGGTTAAGTATTCCCCATCCGAGGATAACGTTGTAAGCCGCGGGGCAGTCCACCACTAGGAACGGTGCAAGCACAGTTGCCCCCTACTGATGTGATCCGAGAGAGAGTGGGAGGGTAACTGTACCGTGCGGGACAATGGAGTCCCCAGTGAAACCAAAGAGTGGCGTGGGTGAACGGTCCAGACTAGATTCTAGGATGCCCAACTATTTGAACACTTTCATGAAGAGGACATTGATAGAGCTTCCAGTGTCGACCATCACTCACTGTATGTCAAAGTTGGATATTTCTGCCATAACGACGATCGGGTCATCGTGAGGATAGAAGATCCCTCGTTCTTCTTCCTCTGAAAACGTGATGGGCGCCCACCCAAGTCGGCTAGTTTTCTTGGCCCTGCCATCTTCGATGCTGAAGAGCTGGTGATTTTGTTTGGTGGCCCTCAGGAAGTTTTTCTTTGCTCGGTTGGAAGTGAGAGGGCAAGAGATGGATGGCCCTCCTGAGATTGTATTAATCTGTGGGTTGCGAGGTGGAGGCGGTGCATGCTGGAGAAATTGGTTGATCTTCCCATCCCGAGCCAGAGCCTCCACCAGGTACCGGAATGCCACACACTGGTCGATGTTATAGCCATTATACTTATGGTATTGGCAGTAGGTTCCTGTGTCTTTGCCAAGCTTGCCCTTGGCCAGCGCCCAAGTAGACTTTGGGATCATGTGCTCCACGTTGAGAAGGACGTTTTCATAGGGAGTATTGAGGATGGTGTAGGTCTCATACTTGGAGCGAGGAAGTCGTTTCTCCTTGTTGTTTGGCCGCTCCCCATGTTGTCTTTCTTGGTGATTCGGGTTTTTACCCTTCTTTCTGGGGTTGTACAGATTGTTGATGTGAGGGTAGTCTTTTTGTTTTCCCTCATAGCTTTAATGCCCCTGCTCTTGAGGACGCTGTCCTGAGCCTTGTTGGTCCGGGGTGCTTGGTATGTAAGTTTTTACCGAGTCGGCTCGGGGAGGTTGGTAAGCATTGGCTGTGTTAGACTTTTGGCTTAGTGTTTCAGCCTGGGCGTGCACCGCCGCCTGTTTCATAATCTCATTATATGTGGTCCAGCCTTGAGTGTGAGTTGCGTACATGAAAGGGGAGTCTCGGATGACAGGACCCATCCCAATCCCCCCGGGATTAGTGCGGGATGACCCTGCTTCCGTCTGACACGAAGTGTCAGACAAGGGATATTTCTGACCTTTGCCCTCCCGGGCTATCAGAGTACGCCAGGATCCGGAGGAGGCATGTGATATCTCGGTCTTTGCTACAGTCCACATCTGATGTCAACCTGAAGGGCAGTCAAAACATTAAAAACTGTGAGTGGACAAAAATAAAGAGTTTATAAAACATTTCAGAAGAAGACATTTGTACCCTCCACTAAAAAGCATGCATGCATTCGAAAACCATTTAACCCAAGAAACCATATGTGGGAACTAAGCCCAAATCAGATATAAACCAAGGTCGAAAGACCACAATGAAATCGACCATACGGGTCATTGCCCAAAACCTGTGTAAACACACATAATATATCACATACATATATAATATATCTCATATACCATACATCATATATACATATAATTCACACAACCAATCCTGTCACGGTTTCCAAAGCTACGCGCGTGCTACCCAGGTCTCAATCCGAGTCTTCTCAAAGTCAAGATCAATGTCCGTAGACCACTGACCCTACCCGAGGTAATAGTAATCATAGCCTTCCTGAGAGTAAGGAACCCAACTGGGGGGTGACTCCACTCAGTCGGTGCTCCGTGACTACTCCGGGGTCCACCCAGGCCAACGACCCTCCCCGGAGGAGATAGTAGAACATGGAAAGGAAGGTAGATGAACATATATATACATAACATAAACGTTCATGACCGGTTCCCCTGAACCGTCATGATCCATAATATCCATAACCAAGGTAACAAGCCGGATCCCATAAACCGTCATGTACCGTAATAACATAACCATGTAACATGTCGGTTCCCATAAACCGTCATGTACCGTAATAACCAACAAGGGTTCATGCCGGTTCCTATAAACCGTCATGTACCGTAATAACCAACAAGGGTTCATGCCGGTTCCCATAAACCGTCATGAACCACGATACCATAACAAGGGTTCATGCCGGTTCCCATAAACCGTCATGAACCTGGGAATCCATTTAAGGTTCCCTGACCTGAAATCAAAACCGTAAAGTGACTGGGTCTCGTGCCCGAACATAGGACATCAGTTGGGCACCGTGCTCGGAATCTGAGGTCATATGCCCGAGACAAAACCAAATGGGTCTCATACCCGAGTTTATCCTTTTGAAATCCAAATCCAGTTCATTTAAATCAATAAAGAAATACATACCCGTATAAGCACCGTATAAGGTCGAAACCTCGAAATACGTGCTTATACGTAACCACATACAAATGCACCCATTGCATCATCAAACAAGAAATTAAAACATATAATGACATTTATGCATGCACCAATTTAGAAAACAAGGTCCACTCACAGACCGTCCGAGCTGCCGCCTCGATTTGCGTGCCATTCGGCTCCCCGAGCCGATCACTATCACCGGGACTCCCAAACCTGTCCAAATTTTAATAGAAGGTTACTAACTACTTAATTAACCTCCTACCAAAGCCCCGTAATTTTCCCGAACTTTTAACTATTTTTAAACCGACCCTAAACCTTCCGACACCCCGAAAACTATCGAAACGATGTCCAATTGACACGAGACCAGTCCCAAAATCTTCGTTACATCGAATAGAAGATTTCCCGTGTTGAACACTTTCCCAAATTATGGACCACGTGTCCTCACGGGCCCCTAGAAGACCATGGTTACTGTTCATCGTCATCCTCCTCAGAACTGAACCAGTTACTATTCACGAGCACTGTTCACCGCACGGTTTTCTCCGGTTTTCGGACTGATTCGGGGTCCGTTTGGTCCCATTTTAATTCCTAAATTCCTATTTCTTCATTTCCTATCTAACCCAATCCCTAAAACTAAGAAAAACCACCCGAAACGGAGCTTCCATCCGCCATCAATGGTGGCCGGATTTTCTCCGGCCGTTCACGGACATTTCCAGCCATCCCAAGCCCCAAAACTAATCCCATTAACCTCCTAGAGTCCACAGAAATGTTTCCCAATCCTTAGAATCGAACAAAAACTAACAAAACCGAAATTTGAATTTTTGGGCATTTTCTTACCTCACGGTTTCTCTCCACCGTGGCCACCACCTTCACCCGTCGTGGCTCGCCGTTCCTTGCCTCTCATCACCTCACTCACGGTCACACACAAGCACATGAGGAATGGTGGTATGTGTGTGTGTGCTTGTTCGAAGAACAAAGAAGAAAATGAAGAAAATATGGAGGGGGGGGGGGTTTCGGGTTTGATGAAGAGAATAGAAGAAAATGATGATAATTGATGGTTTAATCTGATGAGAGAAGAGAAATTGATTAGATGAGATGAGTGGTGAGGATTAAAAGTTAAATGGAATGGATGGCTAGGATTTAAGGTTGTTAAGATTTGATTAAAAAATTAATTAAATAATAATATTTTATTATTAGATCCACAATTTGGGGGAGTTAGCCAATAGGATGAGTGACACTTGTCACTCATCCATGGGACCCACTAAAATATCTGCCCAATCAGATTTCGCCAAATCATCCCCGTCTCGAAGTTCGTGCATAGTGAAATCGAACTTCCGTGACCCATAACTCTCTCGTTCGAAGTCCGATTTCAGTGTGCCACCTGTCTATGGATTCGTATCGTCCTTATCTACGTAACGGTCTTCGGCCCTCGGCCATCGGACCTTTTGGTCAAAAAGTCAACATTTGACCCCATTTAACCAAAATTACCAAAATGCCCCTAAACTTCCGAACGTCATAACTTCCTCCTCGAACGTCGGAATTGAACGTGCCACCTGTCTATGAACTCGTGACGTCACGAACTACGTCACGGTCATCGGTCAATGTCCATTTGACCGCCCAAACAAAAAGTCAACATTTTACCCACGCTAGGGGCAAAACGGTCATTTCGCATCGTTCGTCCGATTTAGCCTAACTAATCACCGATTAACCTCACTAATCGTGATTAGTCACTAATCTAATCATGGAATTTGGGACGGGTCGTTACATCAGAGGCCACCTTTGAAGGCCGTGAAGGCTGCCCTGTCGTTTGTCTCGACACAACTGGAGTATTCATGACTGAACCTTGTTGCGTACCTCTGCAGTGACTCGTGTTCACCCTGTTTTAGCTGGAAAAGGTCTTCGGCTGAGGATAAGCGGTCAGTCTGGATCATGAATTGGTTCATGAAGGTGGATGTGAGCTGTTCAAAAGAGTCGATGGACCCAGACTCCAACTTGTAGAACCAATTGATCGCTACCTCGGTCAGGGTGGAACTGAAAATGAGGCATTGCTCCTTGTCTGCGAGGTTCTTTAGGGAGATGGCTGAGTAGAAGTTGTTCAGGTGATTCCATGGGTCTTCTTTTCCGGTGTAAAGCAGGATCTTCAGGGGTTTTATTTCGTGATCGATTCTGAACTGATTAATTCTTTCTATGAAGGGCCCTTGACTGGTTTTCGACCAGGTTGGTCTTGCTACCCGAGCTGTCCTGGCTTCAAGTGTCCGGACTCGGTCCATGAGATGCTGGACAAGTGAGTCAGTTCTGGATAGTTGTGGTGCCCCTCGGTCTTTTCGTGAGGTCTTCTCGGTACCCCTGGGTTCTTGGTCGCGGCCAATCCTCCATGACCACTCAGCATCCCTCCTGGGGGACAAGTACTAGGAGCCATTACCCCTGCGGCTGGCCTGCCCTGACCACTCGGTGTTCCTCAGACGGGGTGGTTTCTGGGAGCCACTGCTCCTTCGGTCAACCTGTCCTGGCCACTTGGTGTTCCTCCTGGGGGCAGGTCCTGGGAACCATTTTCCCGGTGGCCGACCTGCTTGACCGCTCGGTGTCCCTCCGGCAGAGTGGTTCCTGGGGGCATCCACGTGCTGAACCGAGCTAGGTTGACCGCTCGGTGTCTCCGCGGGAAGACCTCGACGGCTGTCGGCCTCGTCGCGAGTGGTTGATCACGTGTTGTAGCAGTCAAGCTGACTTGGCGGTACTCTCAGCCTCCTAAGATGAGTCGGTGACGGGGATGGGATCTTCTGATGAATAGGTTCTGTGACTGTTGTCTGGGCGGGACCACCAAGCGGTGATGTTTGCTCGGTGGTGATGGTTTTTTTCTTCCTCGGGACGAGGATCGGGTCGGCGAGATTGGTGGTCATTGACTGAACGATTCCATCCCGGGCCTTCGCTTAGGGCGTCGCGGGCGACACGGTAGATCCTGGTGTCACCGGGTTGGTTGCTAAGGATGATCAGCATCTGAGCGTGTTTCTTGCTTGGTTCGGTATCTACTTGTTAATTTTTACTTGGCTCGGTCACCGTGTAACGACCCGTCCTGAATATCGGGATTTAATAATATTTAATTGTGATTTACTAATCTGGGATTAGTTGGGCGATTTCGGATGAATTGTGCAAAATGACCGTTTTGCCCCTGGGCGTGGGCAAAACGTTGACTTTTAATTCGGATGGTCAAACGGACTTTGACCAATGACCGTGACATATTTCGGGACGTCACGAGTTCATAGACAGGTGGCACGTTCGATTCCGACGTTTGTGGTGAAAGTTATGATGTACGGAAGTGCAAGGGCATTTTCGTAATTTGGACGCTATAGGGGGAAATGTTGACTTTTTGATCGGGGGGGTCCGATGGCCGAGGACCGAGGACCGTTAGGAAGGTCTCGATGACATGAGTTCGTGGACAGGCGGCACGCATCAATCGGAGTCCGTATGACCGAGCTACGGGTCAGGATGCGTGAAGGGCATTTTGGTAATTTTCTGCACAAGGGCAGAATTGTAATTTCACATGGGGGCACTGTTTCATTGAACTGGACGTGAGGTGGAATGTTGGTGCGATCGATCCCATGGATTGTTTACCAATTAAATGATTGATTTGGGCCAGTTTGAGGTGGAATTGCACATGGGGTTGAGTTGGCATCGATCACAGGAACGTGGGAACTGGGTTTTCTATTGTTTCCGGTTCACTGCAGGGGAACATTACACAATGGATTTTGGACACTTTTGGATGCCTTTAACAGCTGAATTGGATTAAAGGAATGGTGTGTAAGTCGTGTGGGTTCTTCTGTGATTGAGAATGGAAGGATTGAGTGAGTTTGGGGTTGGATTTTTCTGAAAACCCGAAACTGGTTTCTGGGAAATTCAAATGCAAATTTCTAGTTTTAGGCCAGCCCAAGCCTAATTGATGATGGATTGAGCTTCCTGGAACTTCAACGTGTCGAACCAGATCAAATGGGGCAAGCTTTGGGGCTCCTAGGGCCGTGAACGGACGAGGTGGACGGCTAGAAAACTCAAGCTTGAGTCGTGGTGATTGAGGTAACGTCGTGTTCAATTAATCATGTGAATTGGTTCGTATTAATCCTTATAAGCTTCCTGTGAAGTTAATTTGGCAATGGTTGAGGATTGGTGAAGTTTTGGTGATCGACTCGTTTTGGGTGATCACGGGTTGTTGGCACGATTATGGATTGGTTGATGTTAATCGATGTCACAGAACTGAAATTGGTTGGTTGATGATTGTTATAGGGTCAAGAACGGATTGAATTGATGTCGAATTGGGTGTGATTTAACCGGATCCTATCGCGGGCTTTCCAACCCGTTTACTAGACAAACGGGTGAAGATGGTGACTGTAGCAGTCACTGTAGCAGGCGCGTGGCTTTCACGCGCAGCCACTCACGGTGGCGCGTGACGGCGCGTGGGCACGAATCTCGAGGTGAGATCAACATGACTTTTATCCTATACAATGTAACAAATATTTTGGGATTGGTTTCGTGTCGATCGGACACCGTCTCGACATTGTTCGGAATGTCCGAAGGTTTTAAATCCAGTTTAAAAATACTTAAAAATTCGGGAAAATTACGGGACTTTAATGGGATGTTAGTGTGGAGGTTAGTGACCCTCTAATGTGATTTGGACAGGATTGGGAGTCCCGGTGTTAGTGGTGTGGCCCGGGAAGGCCTATGGCACGCGTATCGAGGCGCTCGGTTAAACGGTCTGTGAGTGGACATTGGTTTTATAAATTCGATGCATGCATAACTGTTTCATGATTGTTATAATTGTGATTATATGATTTATTTTGGATATCAGTGAATTTATATGTTTTCACGCATTTCGAGGCGATTTACGTGTTTGCACGTGAATCGAGGTTTTCTGGATTTGCACTGATTTCCATAAATATGGATGGATATGATTTCATGAAACGGTTACGGATTTGATAAAGTAAAATTGGGCCAGGGGCCCAGTTGACTTATATATGTGATTTCGGGTCGAGGACCCTAAAATGGAATTGAATAAACTATTTCGGATTTGATTCAACTATTTGGACTTATGACGGTTTTATGGAAATTCGGGGCAGGGCCCTTGTGATATTTTGGAAATGAATAATAGAATGTGTTCCATAAAACCATCTCGATATGAGGATATTTATATCCTGGTCTCCTCCAAGTGTCGGGGACACTGGAGAAGTCACGGTGCATTGCCTGCGAGGGCTCATTGTACGGAGCTACCGGACCGTATAGTGATCCAGGAGCAGGATTGCTAGACGTCATGGACGTCAGACATCGGGGATGTCAGAGATATGGACCCGGTGAGACCTCGGGCAGCACGCGTTGCTTAATACCGTGAGATATGACGTCTGGAACGTCAAGCGTCTAGGACGCTAGGCATCGGGGATGTAGGAGATGGAAAAATAATAAATGAATATTACTGGATTGACGAAATAACTCTTGGATTGACTTTTGGAATTTGAAACTATGCTTTGGTTTCCGGGCTAAGGCCCTAATGGTTATTTCAAAATAAATATGGGATTATTGGTTTTTGGTGCATGCATATGATTTTACTGAGGGGCATAAATGTCTTATAAATGTTTTTAACAAACTTGTTTATTTTCGTCCACTCACAGCTTTTGTTTTTAATGTCCTTCAGGTTGATTCCGGATGCAACTGCAGTAGAGACTGGGACATCATACACCTCCTTCATCGATCCTACGCACTCTAGAAGCCCGGTTGGGCAGTGGCAACAGGTTATCCCTTGTCTGACACCTCTTGTCAAACGGGAGCATGACACATTCCATGGTAATCCCAGGGGGGATTGGGATGGGTCGTGTCAAGTGGTATCAGAGTAGGTTTTGCTCTTTTGTGCGCGAAGGACGAGGGTGTGATGTCTCTTTGGGCTGCAGTTCCGTTGTCAACCTGATAGATAGTTTTGGTGGATTGGGTGTGTGTGGCCCGATACGCCGTGCATTGATGCGATTCAACCCAAGTGGGTTGTATTCGATTAACTGGTAATGTGGGACCGTCGGTTAGGTCACGTGATGATGGACGGTTGTGCTACTGGGCACAGCCGGGTTCAGGGAACCCCATTTGAATAATGTTATGGAAATACGAAACTCAGTTGAGTATTGGTCTATGTTTTGGACCCTGGTAGTGTTGGCTAGTGTACGGGGTGTTGGTGCATCGGAGTTAGCCGATGACCTTCGTGGTGGAACCCACGATGGAACCCACGTTGAGTTGACGATTGGATTGGATTGAACGTCTATACGATGTCAGGACCGCGGGGTCGGTCAGGTTGTGGATTTTACTGCAGAAGGCAGTTGGGTTCGGTGGAACCCTAGGGTGTGATTTTGGAACCCTAATTTATAATTGATGGACCGGAAGGTGAACTTTAAATGAGAACTTGTGTTGCGGCGAGCGGCTGAGGTCGTGGATGACCATGTGGATGAATCAAGTGAGTCTAGTCAGGATAATGGGATTCGATCCACGGATGCGGTTACAAGATATGATGTGGATTTCCGTGTGGGATCGAATGGTAGTGTGATGTGTGGATACGGATCTTGACAACGATGACTGTTGGTCGACAGTTGTGTCGAGATAACTGGCTATCGAGGATATTTAGTGTGGTTTTGACACTTGGGGATCAGGGGATGTTCAAGGAACGTTCATTATCCTGATGTGTGGATGGTCAAATTAGAGGTACCCATAGTCGTGGGGTACGAGTGGTGTTACGGGATCGTCGTTAGGAATGAACGGAGATCCAGGGTAACAACTTTGCACACAGTGTGCTAGCATGGATGTTCGTGTGCTAGCATGGATGTTCGTGTGCTATGTATGGATGTTGGTATGTTGGTACTTTTATGCCAATACTAGTATGGATGCCTGTGTGCGGATACTAGTGTTGATGATAGTGCGTGGTGCTGGTACTAGCACTGGTGCTGGTACCGGTGTTGGTGATTGTGATGACGATGAGCCACCAGTTGGGGTGTGACTCTGTCCTGATGGACATATGATTGGTATCTGCGACTCAGTGGTGGTTGAGTCATGGACTGGATGGGATCCAGTGGAGGTTGTGTCGTGTTGGGATAAGTCCCAACCGATTTATGATGACAAGTGATGAACGGATAAAATGGTATGATTGAAACTTGAGGAATATAGGGATGATGTCCCCTACGTCATAAGAATCAGTGGATTTGGGGAGTTGTTGTCAACTCCGAGATTGGTAAGTTTGTGTACTGCTTATATCCCCAGAGGGTACAAGGAAATTATTGAAATTGGAAAAGTCGGGGAAACCATTCGTGGTATTGACGTGTGATTTTGTGATTGCGAATCACTTGGAACCTGAGGATTGAACCTGTTTAGGTTGAGATGTGAGACGGAGGCAGTATGGTATGCACATTCCGGCAAAATTGTAGATATCCCGTTCGGAATCGGGGTGTGTGCGTACATGATTATTGGCGGACGTGAGGTCCGAGTAATGAATTGATTTTGGACACGTGGTGGTCCAAGTGAGGTATGGACATGGGCAGTTCAGTGGTTGGACTTGACATCTCATTGGGAACATGTCTGTTTCCAACATGGTTGGAACTCCCGATTCGGGAAGAGTTGTGATTGGGAGACGAGAGGAGTGCTCGTTTCCACATCGGTGTTTGGTATTCCGAAGTCTTTGGGGGTTGACTTCTTATTTCCTGCCGTGGCAGATGATGATTGTTGCTACCAGTACGTTGAGCGTGTATTGGTGGGTGGACCTATGTTTGGCTTGGGGTCATTGGACACAAGCAGTTGTGTATGATCTTGGATTTGGTGGTGAAATGCGAGGTCATCTTTCCACCAAGGGAAATTTGGCGAATGATTCAATGAGGGTGTAAGACCCTACGATCAGCTTTCAGATGGATTGCTTGCTATGTGAGCATGTGTGGATCCTAGGTGGATCTGATTTGTGATGTTGTCGACTTTGGGCATGGTGACAATCTAGGATCGTGATGTTACTTGTCCGATGACGTAGTGATGGATCTGGGTCGTGATCGTGATGATCCATATTGGATGAGAGTTTATCACTCTTACCTTGGTATGTGAGTCGTAAATGACGGGACTGAACTTCTTTTCGGAGTGAAGTCCATATGGTTGTTACTCGGTTGAGTAGGTTTCCGAAGTGGTCGGATTTTGTCAACCTTTGACGTGTGAATATTGGGATTGGCTTCCCTATGAAGTCAATCGAGTGTTTTGAGCAAGTAACAGATAGGATCGGTTATGTTACGTCTGGGTGGAAGTAAACGAGATTTTGGGTTTTGGAATCGAATTTCTGGGTGACGATTCAGGATTCGATTGCGAAGCTCGAAAATGGATTACTGGATTTGGGTACGGAATGATTATTCCAATGCTAGCTTACGGAGTAATGATTTCGGATTCGGATTTGGAAATGGATTAAAAATATGATGTCTGGGTTCGAGTTCGGGATTTCTTACGAAATTGCGAATTCGGATTCGGAATTGGAACTAGATGACGGGTGGAGCTCGTTTTGTCTCATGATGGTTTGGGCAAATGTACTCCATTATTGGAACGTGTTTGGCTACGACTTAGGTGGTTGTAGGCGGATTGATGGATTGATGTACGTACAGGGTACGTTGTACGAGGATTGAGACTGGTTAGGCTGAGTAGGTGCCCAACGGCGGTACATGGGATGTACCAGTGGTGTGTAACTAAACGTGTTGGTAATCGGCTTGGTTCCAATATCATTTGTTTGGTTTTGATTGTGGACTGGACATTGGATACTGTGCGCTGTGCAGAGTGATTTTGTCGGGTTCAGTGATTGTTTGAGCAGGTGCTCTTAGCCATGGTTGGCTAGTGGAACCCTAGTGTTGTGATGTGTGTTCACTGTTGGGCAGGTAATCAATGTGTTCCAGTTACACCACTTGATTGAGTAAATTGACGGTAAACATACACTCAGGATGAGTGAATTGGTGGCCAGAGTAACCACGAGTAGCCTTGTGTGACTCGATCACACCGTGATCTCCCAGCATCTTGGTTCGCTGACGGAGTCGGCGGTTATGGATATTGAGATTGATTTGTGTCGCAGGAATGGGCTTGCCCTGCGAATTGAGATCATGTGGTTGATCTTGCGCTACATCGAGAGTGATGTAGTACGTGGTATTGTCACTGACGGACAGATGGTTGGGGCTTTACTAGGGTGGTAAAGCTTTGCGATGACAGTTTGACTGGTGGTGTCAGCGTGGACTGACAAATGAGATTTGGTGACTCCCAATGGGAGCAAATGTAAGGATATATTGGCAATGGAAGGGAACTGTTTGGCTGAATGAGTCAGCTTAATGGTTGAGCGATTTTATTGCGGATCAGGTGATCAATTCCACTCGAGGTGGTCGATTGTTGTTGATTATGACGTATGACTATGATGGGATGTCTGGGTACAAACGAGGCTGGTGTTGTCCCAGTATGTGGGTGTACAAGTGTACACAGATGTGTGATCGAATTGTTTTCCACGAGGTGTTTGTGGAATAAGGTTGTTGGTAATTTCGAGGACGAAATTCTTTAAGGAGGGAAGGTTGTAATGACCCGTCCCGAATATCGGGATTTAATAATATTTAATTGTGATTTACTAATCTGGGATTAGTTGGGCGATTTCAGACGAATTGTGCAAAATGACCATTTTGCCCCTGGCCGTGGGCAAAATGTTGACTTTTAATTCGGATGGTCAAACGGACTTTGACCGATGACCGTGACGTAGTTCGGGACGTCACGAGTTCATAGACAGGTGGCACGTTCGATTCCGACGTTCGTGGTGAAAGTTATGATGTACGGAAGTGCAAGGGCATTTTCGTAATTTGGACGCTATAGGGGGAAATGTTGACTTTTTGATCGGGGGGTCCGATGGACGAGGACCGAGGACCGTTAGGAAGGTCTCAATGCCTTGAGTTCGTGGACAGGCGGCACGCATCAATCGGAGCCCGTATGACCGAGCTACGAGTCAGGATGCGTGAAGGGCATTTTGGTAATTTTCTGCACAAGGGCAGAATTGTAATTTCACATGGGGGCACTGTTTCATTGAACTGGCCGTGAGGTGGAATGTTGGTGCGATCGATCCCATGGATTGTTTACCAATTAAATGATTGATTTGGGCCAGTTTGAGGTGGAATTGCACATGGGGTTGAGTTGGCATCGATCACAGGAACGTGGGAACTGGGTTTTCTATTGTTTCCGGGTCAATGCAGGGGAACATTACACAGTGGATTTTGGACACTTTTGGATGCCTTTAACAGCTGAATTGGATTAAAGGAATGGTGTGTAAGTCGTGTGGGTTCCTCTGTGATTGAGAATGGAAGGATTGAGTGAGTTTGGGGTTGGATTTTTCTGAAAACCCGAAACTGGTTTCTGGGAAATTCAAATGCAAATTTCTAGTTTTAGGCCAGCCCAAGCCTAATTGATGATGGATTGAGCTTCCTGGAACTTCAACGTGTCGAACCAGATCAAATGGGGCAAGCTTTGGGGCTCCTAAGGCCGTGAACGGACGAGGTGGACGGCCGGAAAACTCAAGCTTGAGTCATGGTGATTGAGGTAACGTCGTGTTCAATTAATCATGTGAATTGGTTCGTATTAATCCTTATAAGCTTCCTGTGAAGTTAATTTGGCAATGGTTGAGGATTGGTGGAGTTTTGGTGATCGACCCGTTTTGGGTGATCACGGGTTGTTGGCACGATTATGGATTGGTTGATGTTAATCGATGTCACAGAACTGAAATTGGTTGGTTGATGATTGTTATAGGATCAAGAACGGATTGAATTGATGTCGAATTGGGTGTGATTGAACCGGATCCTATCGCGGGCTTTCCAACCCGTTTACTAGACAAACGGGTGAAGATGGTGACTGTAGCAGTCACTGTAGCAGGCGCGTGGCTTTCACGCGCAGCCACTCACGGCGGCGCGTGACGGCGCGTGGGCACGAATCTCGAGGTGAGGTCAACATGACTTTTATCCTATACAATGTAACAAGCATTTTGGGATTGGTTTCGTGTCGATCGGACACCGTCTCGACATTGTTCGGGATGTCCGAAGGTTTTAAATCCAGTTTAAAAATTCGGGAAAATTACGGGACTTTAATGGGATGTTAGTGTGGAGGTTAGTGACCCTCTAATGTGATTTGGACAGGATTGGGAGTCCCGGTGTTAGTGGTGTGGCCCGGGAAGGCCTATGGCATGCGTATCGAGGCGCTCGGTTAAACGGTCTGTGAGTGGAAATTGGTTTTATAAATTCGATGCATGCATAACTGTTTCATGATTGTTATAATTGTGATTATATGATTTATTTTGGATATCAGTGAATTTATATGTTTTCATGCATTTCAAGGCGATTTACGTGTTTGCACGTGAATCGAGGTTTTCTGGATTTGCACTAATTTCCATAAATATGGATGGATATGATTTCATGAAACGGTTACGGATTTGATAAAGTAAAATCGGGCCAGGGGCCCAGTTGACTTATATATGTGATTTCGGGTCGGGGACCCTAAAATGGAATTGAATAAACTATTTCGGATTTGATTCAACTATTTGGACTTATGACGGTTTTATGAAAATTCGGGGCAGGGCCCTTGTGATATTTTGGAAATGAATAATAGAATGTGTTCCATAAAACCATCTCGATATGAGGATATTTATATCCTGGTCTCCTCCAGTGTCGGGGACACTGGAGAAGTCACGGTGCATTGCCTGCGAGGGCTCATTGGACGGAGCTACCGGACCGTATAGTGATCCAGGAGCAGGATTGCTAGACGTCATGGACGTCAGACATCGGGGATGTCAGAGATATGGACCCGGTGAGACCCTGGGCAGCACGCGTTGCTTAATACCGTGAGATATGACGTCTGGAACGTCAAGCGTCTAGGACGCTAGGCATCGGGGATGCCGGAGATGGAAAATAATAAATGAATATTACTGGATTCACGAAATAACTCTTGGATTGACTTTTGGAATTTGAAACTATGCTTTGGTTTCCGGGCTAAGGCCCTAATGGTTATTTCAAAATAAATATGGGATTATTGGTTTTTGGTGCATGCATATGATTTTACTGAGGGGCATAAATGTCTTATAAATGTTTTTAACAGACTTGTTTATTTTCGTCCACTCACAACTTTTGTTTTTAATGCCCTTCAGGTTGATTCCGGATGCGACTGCAGTAGAGACTGGGACATCATACACCTCCTCCATCGATCCTTACACACTCTGGAAGCCCGGTTGGGCAGTGGCAACAGGTTATCCCTTGTCTGACACCTCTTGTCAGACGGGAGCATGACACATTCCATGGTAATCCCGGGGGGATTGGGATGGGTCGTGTCAGACCGTGTGTACCTTCTTTTTCCCCGCCACTCGACGATTTCTTTCGGCACGCTCGGCGCACTCGGCCACCACCTTGTCGGCCTCTTCTTTATCAATGCGGGCTCGGTGCCCAACGAGTTCTACCTACGTGACTCTTAGCTGCTCGGCCACCTCAGCATACCGATCGTCGAGTTCCTGACATCTCGACTCGTCCTGCGTACCCTTAGTTTTGACCTCGGCCCTGTCGCTCTAGAGTCTTTCGATTATCTGTAAAAAAGTTTGGAGAGGGGTCCCTCATTGTTCTGGGGCCTTGCCCAGGTGTGATCTCACCGAGATCGTGGTCGCCCTGCATGTTCACTGTCGGCGAGTTCGTTCTCGGCGTACTAGGTGGACGAGTGACAACTCGGTCTGGTTGAGCGTAGGTAAACTTAGTCAGTTTCCCACAGACGGCACCAAACTGTTGAAGCGTGAAATGAACTAACTGTCGATCACTCGTCGTCCAATCACCAAATAATGTGTGTTCTTCCTCGTAACCTGTCAACCTAAGTGAATAGCGGGTTTCCCGTTAGTACGGGCACCGGTGTGGTGCTGGCTTAAGGCTCTAAGACGGCCAAGTCAGTAACTTTGTTCGTAAGAGGAAACAGTAAATGGTAAATTGGGCAGAGTTATTGTGAATAATAGATATTAGTTACCTTTATTGGGAAATGTGTACCCCTTATGTATGGGTAGGTAGGATGTTCAATTTTCATAGTTTCGATGTGAGACAAATACTACTCGATATGCGTGCTGACACGTGTTACGTAGATCGAGGATAGATAGACTTTCACGTGTCATCCCGCATTGGGCCCAGTGTTGGGGTTGTGTAAGTACGGTGGGTTTGGGCCTTGAACGAAGTATGTGCTTTAGGTATACGGTCCAGTGGGACTGGTTAGATATGGTGTCAACATTGTGTATCTAACAAACAAAGATGGAATTTGTCTGTTATGTGATTTTTTTTATTCGTGTGATGTCTAGTAATGTACGAGATTAATATGTATTCATGAAAATCATGATTTCTTTTATGTGAAGGATGGATTCCCAATCAATTGATCAACATAGAGGAAGAGGAAAAAACAAACATGTGTTGATTGCAGTACATGATCAAAAATTGGTGAAAGCTATAACAGAGTTATGTGTTTATGACAAAAATGAAATGTGATAATGGTTTGAAACTAAGAACATTTGTTCAATTAGGAAAAATATTTTTGGAGAAACTACCTTATAGTGGGATCAAGGCAAGTCCACATATTGAGTCCCGAGTTAAGACTTTGAAAAAACAGTATACTACTCTCTTAGATATGCTAATCTCTAACAAGGGCTTCATATGGGATGACCATAAGAAAATGATTATTTGTGAAAAGGATTTGTATGAAGGTTGGGTCAAGGTAATGATTTTATTTATTTTTGTTTTTAGTTGTATGTTTTTGTAGTAGTATCAATTTAACGTTTATATTTCTACCCATGCATAGAGAGTCACCCAACTGCTCAAGGATTGTGGCTTAATTCTTTTCCACATTTTAAAATTCTTGGACCTATTTTTGGGAAGGATCGTACTTAGACATATCTTAATTATATTATTCGAAAATTTTAATAAATTTGAATAATATATGTTTTGATATTGTAGAATATGATTTTTAAGTTTATATTGAATGTTTGATTTTATTTATTAGTTTTTATAATCATGTGATACATTACAAAAGGGTGCCTTTGTAAACATAATTATTATTTTTGTTTCATTACATAATTTGCCAAAAGCAACTAAGAAATGGAATGCTTAAAACCTCGCTATTATTCCAACTCGTTCCAGAACGAAAGTTTTAAACTATTTCCATGTTGAAATAGGAAAAGAAACAGATATAATTTCTTTCCTTTTTCTTATATTCCAAGCATCGAAACGGAACCTAACATCTAAGCCTTTTCATCATCGTTTGAATAATCTTACAGCAGCAACATATGTGCATATTCTACCAGAGTAAATTAATTTCGCATATTCTACCAAAGATATGTGCATATCATACATCGATCTTGGGCTTCAACTATCCCTTCATACACGCTCAATAGCCGAGGTACTTCAACTATATATCTTGTGACAAACTTGGTGAATAAGTCACTCTCCCCAGGCAACAACACAGGCTGCAAACTAAAAGGTTTCAATTTCATTTATGAATCCTTTCAGTAGCTTCAACAACCAAACATGTTCACGTGATAATTTTCTTCTCCAAGTTGTAAGGCATGACCAATGGGTTCTTAGCAATCATTTCCGAAGGCCACCCCCATTTCTTCCACGCAAAAATTGCATTACTTGCATTATTTTCGTCTCCGACAGCACCGTACACTCGGGGTTCTTCCTGATCCGCAGAAACATCATCATCCTCAGACCAACCCCCAACTCTTATAAACTCCAACATTTCGACTCCATATGATTTATGTTACGACAAAATGCACTTCTGGCATACACAGAAGATGATGTTTGCATATCAAAACCCATTTTCTTTGTTGAATCAAAGATTGAACCCGTCGCGAAAAGTCCTCACAATTCCTGCAAACAGCAAACAATTAGCTATCGTTGCCTCGATCGATTTACCCGGGGGGTTGTTCGACCAAGAACACTCTGATGCCTAAGTTAGCTTCGAGAGAGGAAAGGGATATACTTCGAAACGAAGAATCAACGTACCTTGGAAATGAAATGTGCCTTCCTATTTATAGGAAAATCTTGGGAGCCTTGGAGCGTTCTGATTGGTCGGTTGAATATTTAATTAGTAAATAATATATTATTATTAAATATATTATTTAATAATTGTAATGATGGCTCATTATGATAGTAATGATATTTGTTGTATTTTAATATTAATATTAATTATCCATTATTAAGAATAACGATAATTAACTCTCGGGGAGAATATCAATATTACGGAGGTTTTAACCCGATCAAATAACGTATTTAACTGGTAAATAGATTATTTAATGTGTAGGTGTTTTTCAAATGATCAGCGTTATTTGCCAAGGGCAATTTGGTCATTTTTGGGAATTACGGGACACGTGGCGGCTCCATAATTTTCGGATGATTTTGGGTTCCACAAATGCCCCCACATCGATTCGGTATTCAGGGAATTCGGATGGATGTACATTGTTTGGAGTCTTATATTACCGGGTTACCGGTTACTGTTGGGTCCAAGAATCGAGTCAGTGTTTATTTGACGGTTTTGCCCCTGGTTATAAGGGTAAAAGTCAATTTTTAGTTTTAGAATGACTATTCTGGGTTTAGTGGTGTGAACCAGACATAATGTGCAAAATGACTATTTTGCCCCCAAGCATGGGCAAAATGTTGACTTTTGAACCGGGGGGTCTAAAGGACGAGGGCCAGAGACCGTTACGTAGGTCGAGTTGATACGAATCCATAGACAGGCGGCATGCCGAAATCGGAGATCGGATGCGAAAGTTATGGGTCTACGAAGGCGAGGGGCATTTTCGTAATTTTGGAAGCGAAGGGCAAAATGGTCCTTTTGAGATGGGCGAACGGTGGACGCTGACTCATGCTACCTGCCAATGATATTTGCTGCTTTGTCCAGACAAAGTGGAGGAAATCATGGATTTAGGGACCTTAAAACCCTTAATTAGGGAAAACTTAATCATTTTGTCCAAATCTTGACATTGTTAAATAGAAGAGCAATTCGGTTGTGAGAATGAGAGATTGGAGAGTCTGAATTGGAGCAAGACAATCTCGAAGGACAGAGGGGTCGCTGGTTTTGCAGATTTTCGAAAATTCGAAAATTGTGGGGAGAATTCGAATTCGGATTGGCGAGCTCTAAGGATCAAAATTGAGACTCGATTGAGTCTTCTGAGGTCATTTCGAATCGATTCACAACAAAAACGAAGAGAATTGGGGCTTGCTTGAGCAAGAACAGAAGCTCTGATTTTTGCTCGAAATCGAGCTTGAGTTCGAGCAGCTGGAGGTATAATTTTATGAAATTGATTATGTAAAAACTTTTGTTTTATTCTCACAATACTCTCTGTGTGATTTAATTTGAAAAACAGGGATGAATTGGACGAACCCGATCACGAAACCCGTTTGAGAGTTCATCGGGGATTTATCGGATTTTGGTTATAATTGAAGTTTTAAACGTTACAGAACCTAAATTTAAATGGTTTAGATGAAATCAGTTTAAATAACGAAAGAAAACAATGCCCAATTGAAGGAGAACAAATCGGGTCTCAACGCGGGTCTCCAACCCGTTTACCAGTCATTCGGGTAGAGGAGACGCACTGTAGCAGTTACTGTGCTACGCGCGTGGCTTCCACGCGCAGCCGCTTGCGGCGGCGCGTGAGGGCGCGTGGAGGCGTTTCCGGGGAGATTTTCAACAGGTGTTTTATTATATTTGATGTAATGAACATTTTTGGTGTTGGGTCCGAGACAAACTGACATTGTATCAATACTGTTTCGAGGGTCCGATGGTTTAGGTTATACCTTTAAATTTTTATTAAATTCCTGAAAAATTGTGGAAAATTGATATGATGTTTTTAGAGTCATTAATGACCTTTTATGTTGTTTTTTGGACAGGATTCGAGATTCCTGGAAAGCGTGGGAAATTATGGAAGTGCGTCCGGCTTGGAAAATGAGCGGTTTGGACGGTGCGTGCGAGCATTGGTAGGCTGGCTCACATTTAACGTGACCCTTGCTAGTACCGCAAATATGCTTGCTACGCATCAAGAGTCCGTCGAAGGTGTTTAGAAACTTTGTTGGAGCGGGTGTACTACCGGTGCCACGTGGTGGACGGAGTTTGGCTGAACAGTCGACGGGGACTTGGCGGTGACTGAGTGCACTTGCGGACGTGACTAGTGAGCATCGGTAGGCAGGATCACACTTACTGTGACTCTTGCTAGTACCACATACATACTCGCCATGCGTCAAGGTGCTGAGAGACCCGGCAAACTTGCCCTGTGGGAGCGTGGCGGTTTTCGTGGCCTAAGTCTATTCCGAGGGAAAGATATGGAATCTGAGAAACCCGACGACTTCATGGAGTGGAAGGCTCGCAATCAAATTTCCTTTTCAAGCGACGTTCTCGTGGAGCTTGGCGACAGATGTTCTTCTAGAGTTTCGGGACATGAGCCGACTACTCTCTCCATGAATGGCGAGAAGCTTTCAGACATCCCAAATAAGGAGTGGTTGTGCGTTCCACTGTGCTTGAAGGAGACCGTTGTTCAGAAGAAAGACAATAAACAAGGACTTACCGGTTCTTGGGAGAAAAAACCATGCCGAGCAACTTCTTTCCTAACCCATAAGCATACCGAGCAACTTCTTTCCTAACCTTTCCGTTCTGGCCCTACGAATGTGCCATCTTGATGCGAAGGGCAGGCAGAAATGGAAAGTTATGTTGTTGATGTGAGATTGCGATAACTTAAGAAAACTTGAGGTCTCAATTTCACATCGGAAGCCAAAATGGGCGAGTTGGAGATGAGCCGTGCAGAGAGGATGCTGATAGAAAATGAGCGAGATACAACTCGAGATGAGCTCTCCCTGCTGCACAGAAATTTGCAGGACTCAGAAGGCTTTGATGCTTCGATGACGAAGGCTTGAATGCTTCGCAGGGCGAAGGCTTGGATGCTTCGATGACGAAGGCTTAGGTGCTTCGCATGGCGAAGGCTTAGATGCTTCGCAAGGCGAAGGCTTGAATGCTTCGATGACGAAGGCTTGGATGCTTTGACGATGAAGGCCTAGGTGCTTCGCATGGCGAAGGCTTAGATGCTTCGCAAGGCGAAAACTCAGATGCTTCGATGACGAAGGCTTGGATGCTTCGATCATGAAGGCTTTTACATTAGAGAGAATAAGTTTTGAAATTTGTACATGGTGAACAAATCAATTTGTTAATCTCATTTCATTGATACTTGAATTCAGAAGGCAACTTGAAAAGCAAAATTGAAAAGCTTCATAGAGTTTTATGTCTTTCTAATGCTGACTTGCGTCTAGTTGATGCGGATCACCTTTGACGCTGGCTCGTTTGACTCTTTGTTCTCCATGTGATTTACAGTCTTGTTTTTGATGTAGTCTGTACAATGCCCCTCCCTCAGGAGATTTCGGAGATATCTTTCGAAAGATATACATGTGCTGATATTGTGCCCATAACATTCATGATAGGCTCACCATTTGGTTTTATCAGCATTCTCTTGATTGCCTTTGACTGGCTCTGGCTTCTTAAACCATGGCTTGTTCTTAATTTCATTGTGGATCTGATGGGCTGGTAAAGATAGCTGCAAGTTAGGCTTCCCCATAACTGGCGTTTGGGAGTGTTGCCCTGCCTTTCGCTTGTTGAGCTTTCCAGTTGCAGACTTTCCATGGGGTTCATCCTCATCGGAGGCCTTTTCGCTAGTCCCAGCATGGCCATGAGTATGAGCGGCGCGCTTCTCGTCCTCCCAACTTGCATGTCGCTCTGCTAGCGAAAGTATTTTGGAAAGACTTCGCGCATTGCTCATGACGATGTCCCCGTAAAGCTGGCTGTCTCGAGGGAGTCCTTGCTTGAATGCCATTGCCGCAACAAAGTCATTACAGCCGATAATGCGAGATTTCTCCTCACAAAATCTCCGTATGTATTGTCGCAGAGTGTCTTTTGCTCTCTTTCGGACAGAGAAAAGATGGTCGTCTTTCACCTCGATTGTCCGAAGTTGTGCGTATTCCTTCACAAATGTCAAAGCCAACTCTTCGAAGGACTCAATCGACCTCGGGGGGAGATGATTGAACCAAGTCATGGCTTGGCCTTGAAGGGAAGCTTGAAAAACTTTGCACATGAGCGCATCGTTAGACCTGTGGGGGATCATGACTCCTCGATAATGATCTATGTGTTTTACCGGGTCGGAGGCTCCTTTGAATGAAGTGAAGTTTGGCGTTGCGAACCTCTGGGGGAATGGCTCCTCCTCAATATCCCTTATAAAGGGCGTAGAGAGCCGTATCTGGCGACGTAGATCATCCTCTAGATCGCCACCTTGTTGAGCACGAAGGTGCATGTCCAGCATTTTTTGAACATCATTAGCCTGCAACGCTCCTTGCTGAGGCGATGAGTCCCTTTTTGCTAATCGTTGAGAACCTCTTTGAGCTTCTCCCCCTGTTCTCTGGGATCGTGCAGGGGAGTAGGCTTCATTTTCCCCTTTACTACTGTGGGCAGATCGTTTTGGGTTTTTGTATAGAGCTCGAAGTTGCCCCCTGCTCCTATGTGAGTGTTGTGAGTGCTCTGCCCGTGAAGTTGCCCCAGTCCTACCTCCTAGCTGTTCACGTACTAACGGCTTTAGGCGTTGTGGGCTTTTCGCTCGATGAGCGTGACTTTCTTCTCCAGAGTCGCCTAGCGAAGTATCTCGTTACATTGTTTGGCAGCGAACCTGCTCTTTCCTAGGACGTCTTTGGGCATTCTCTTGTCTTCCACGTGACGTGGATCGTCTGTCCTGCTCCTGGATTGGTCTCTCTGCTAGGAGTTGCTGTAAGAGCTTTGACTGGAGTTGAACTTGTTTGCTTAACCCTTCAACTTGCTGCGCCAAGTTGTCCTGGGGAGGTTGGTGATGACTTCTCCTTGAGATGTCATGACACCCGTCCAGAAACTCCCTTTGGACCATGCTTGTTGTGAGTTGATCATGTCGTAATGCATTGCCTATCAAACTCTCGTTTGCCTGTTGTAAAGTCGAAGTTCCATCCCCTAGCGCGGGTACTTGGTTAGCTGGAGAGGGGAATGCTTCAGAACTGAAGGTTGGCCTCCCTTCGAGTGTCTCAAAGGGCGCTTCTATGGACACACGCCCGAGTCGAGCTGGGCGCTTCTCCAGAGTTTCTATGTGAGCTTCATTCCTCGTCTGGGCCGTTGAGGCAGAAACACCTTCCCCGGCTGACTGAACGGATCGACGAACTTTAGCCATGCCGATTCGAAGAATGTTGAGTTGGAAAGCTGTTTGATGGATAATTTGAACAACGTTCAGAATCTTCGAACAATGTCGATGAACGACGAACGAAGGGAGATGAACGATGAACAAACGTTCAAAATCTTCGAACAATGTCGATGAACGACGAATGAAGAAAGATGAACGATGAAAGAATTCCTGATGAGTGATGAAACAACGTTCAAAATCTTCGAACAATGTCGATGAACGACGAACGAAGAAAGATGAACGATGAACAAATTCTTGATGAGTGATGAACAACGTTCAAAATCTTTGAACAATGTCGATGAACTACGAACGAAGAAAGATGAACGATGAATAAATGAGAGAGCTTCTTCTGAGTATAACTCAATAACTCTCAATGAAAGCACCAATTGTTGAATCAAAGATTGAACCCGTCGCGAAAAGTCCTCACAATTCCTGCAAACAGCAAACAATTAGCTATCGTTGCCTCGATCGATTTACCCGGGGGGTTGTTCGACCAAGAACACTCCGATGCCTAAGTTAGCTTCGAGAGAGGAAAGGGATATACTTCGAAACGAAGAATCAACGTACCTTGGAAATGAAATGTGTCTTCCTATTTATAGGAAAATCTTGGGAGCCTTGGAGCGTTCTGATTGGTCGGTTGAATATTTAATTAGTAAATAATATATTATTATTAAATATATTATTTAATAATTGTAATGATGGCTCATTATGATAGTAATGATATTTGTTGTATTTTAATATTAATATTAATTATCCATTATTAAGAATAACGATAATTAACTCTCGGGGAGAATATCAATATTACGGAGGTTTTAACCCGATCAAATAACGTATTTAACTGGTAAATAGATTATTTAATGTGTGGGTGTTTTTCAAATGATCAGTGTTATTTGCCAAGGGCAATTTGGTCATTTTTGGGAATTACGGGACACGTGGCGGCTCCATAATTTTCGGATGATTTTGGGTTCCACATTCTTAATCTCATCCACAACTTCATTAAACTTTTCATTATTTTGTGTCCAGTGCCTGCAAAATGAGCTGCAACAGAGAAATGCATGATTGGGGCTAGGTAAGTTGCGTTTGAAAACAGTAACCACGTTTTGCCTCCGAAAGAAGACTCCTAAGAAAATCCTAAGTGGGTGTAAGGATTCTCTCTAAGCTCTTGCCAAACGGTGAGGATTGTAAGCCAAATTTTTTTGCAAGGTCCTGCCTTAGAACCCCAAAAGAGCTGAAAAACTCAATCTTGGGCAAGAGGATTTTCATAGAAATTACAGATTTCATCGTTTACAATTTTGCCACCAGAGTGTCAGACTGTCAGTGTTTGGATGATGGAAAGGTTGATAGCACTAGTGTTGCCCAATGACATTCTGAACTTGTTACCAATGTATCCACGTCCACGCTTCGACATTTTGGCCTATCCTGATTCAAGGATTTGCAAACAAGGGGAACTTAAGTTCATAACCAAACTGCTTAATCCTTATAATATCACAAAGTACACCTGGAATCACAATAATATATAACAATTGCATTTTTTGGTCAATTTCAGAATGTTTTTTTTCCGAAGTCCAGCAGATTTGGGTGAATTTCCTACATCACCTTATATTGTTTTCATGTTTTGAGCCAGATTTAGTTGGTGTTTATGGTTTCAATATCACCTACTCTTGACAAAACCCTTACAAGTTGATATTGAGTTTTGTTAGCATTATTGTATGTATTGAAACAAAAAATTTTATTTTAGCCAATTTGCCAAAAACTTTCTTGTGTGCTCCATTTAGGACGTGTGCCTACCATGTTCAGTCATTCCATTTGGTCCTCTGTGGTGATAATAAAAAGATAAGAGTTCGCCACAATTTATTGCCACGTGGCAGATAAGGGTTGATGCCACCTCATCCTCCTCCCAGTTGTAGCCACACTATCTCCACAAGCCATCCCATTATCAACACTACTAAGCCTTTTCCACTCTCTTTAGCTTCAAACCACAAACAAACCTTAACTTATCCCTTCCTTCCACTTCCAACTTCCAGTTTCCAGTCCCAGCAGCAGACATGGCAACCACAGCTGCTCTCTCAGGCACCATGGTGAGCACCTCCTTCATCCGTGGCCAGCCGATGACTAGCCTGAGGCTCGCTCCCAACGTTGGTCAGGCTCTTTTCGGGATCAAGGCGAACCGTGGAGGGCGTGTGTCAATGGCTGCCTACAAGGTGAAGCTGGTCACACCTACAGGGCCACAAGAGTTTGAGTGCCCAGATGACGTGTACATCCTCGATCAGGCAGAGGAACTTGGAATTGACCTGCCCTACTCTTGCAGGGCTGGGTCTTGCTCTTCATGTGCTGGCAAAGTTCTGGAAGGGAATACGGATCAGTCAGATCAGAGCTTCCTTGATGATGAACAGATTGAAAAGGGATTTGTGCTCACTTGCGTTGCTTACCCTTCATCTGATATTGTCATTGAGACCCACAAGGAAGAGGAACTCACTGCTTAAGTATGATTTTGATGATTGATATTCATCTCTCTATTTTCTTCCACTTCACAAATGTCTTCTCTCTTGTCATGTTTTGATGCCTGGTCAGGATAAGGTTGTCTGTCTTTGTTTCTAATTAAATGAGTTGCTTAATGTTTTTCTTCTACTTTCACTTCTTGTATCAAACCATTAATCTAGCTTGTAAACCTTCATATGAATTCTCTCTCCCTCTTTTGTAAACTCTTACTAGCGTTCTCAAGCATTATCAGTTAGTATAACTTAATACTGTGATTATCCACTCATGGTAGTGAACAGAAAGCACCCTTAGTTTTCTGAGTTTCGAAGTGAAGGGTTGGGTCTTACAAGCAATACTTAATACGTGAATGCATCCGAATTTTAAACATTGCTTAATTAATAAGGATACACATCAATGCCTCGTTTGGTGGCAACGATTGGATTGTATAACTCATGAACTTTAAAAGTATTTTGAAGCTAGAAGCGAAAGGTTTTCCAAGTTGAGAAGATTTGGATTGGATATTGATCCTTTATGCTGTATGACCGTATCCCCTCAACATGAAAATGATTCCCTTCTACTTTCAAAAAGCATTGATTTTTTATGAGTTATCCAATCCAACTAATTCTAGCCACCAAACAAGCCCCAAGTGTGAAGTCATTACTCTAAGCATGAGCACCTAACCAGTACATACATTTCACTCGGCACCTTTACAATCTACCTAATCATCTGAATTAACTTGTCTATTTCACAATACCTAAGCGCAAGCTCGTGAAGCCAACCTCAACTGGCTAACTTATCAAACAATACTCTGAACTCTTGACAGAGAACTAAGAAGAGTTCAGAGATACCACCTTTTTACGTTTTCCTAAACAACTCTAATAGGGTATCCACTTTGCCTTCTACTCCATTACCTTCATCATCTTCGTCACCGTTGATTGGGGGCTGAGTTCCACTAATTTTTAGAGATTCAGATAAATACTCTTCCACACGGAATGAATATTCGTGTTGAGGTGGTTCAGAAGTGTCGACAACCGCCTCAGGTTGTTCCATTGGCGCAACAGTCACTTGATGTAAGGAGTCCAAGGAGGAGTTCCGAGATAGAGTGCCAGATGCAACTGTTATCTCATCCCTCTCATCAATTGTTGTGTCAAGTGAACAAACTGACCTTGTAGCATGTGACTGCACAGAATCACGCTTGGACCTCTCCTTCACTCTCTTGCACCAGCTATGAAGTGAATCTCTCACACTCTCCGCAACAAGAGCTTTCTTGCACCGGGATCCCATCTGCAGCCATCAAATACCAAGAATCAATCACCAATATAACTCAGTTTCGTTCAAGTTGAACGCCTATTAATCTTATGAATCAGTAATGTAATTAAATTTCAATCATTGAAGGGTTATTTAAACAAACCTGTGTAACAATTACGTTCAGAGGCACTGTGCTGTAGCTACACCAGAACTGCACAAGAATGCTGCATTTCCGAAATTAAGACAGAGATTGTAATATCCATGTTCATAAGTATCAGCGAAAGAAGTGGCATGACTAGGAAGGCAACATACCCTGAGACCAACCGCATAACTATCATTAAGTGGCTTTTCATGAAGCAAGATCTCTCCTTAAGCCCCCACTACACATTCAAAGAGCAAAAGTCAATACATTTTCCCTGACTGAAAAGAAAAGGCACAACTGACATATTAGTCGATGACTTATGTCTTACCAAGGACCAGAGAAATGTTGCCATCTCAAAGGCATTCTGCAGGCATGCACAAGAAAATCAGCGAGTGTTAATATCAAGAAGAGAGCACTACAAATTATAAATGATATATGCAACGTCAGATAACAAATAGAAATATTCATGACCTGAAATATGATGAACTGTATCAATCGTAGTAGTATCACCGGTTTTCCAAACCAAAACAAATCGTCGCGTGGCTTTACTTGAGTCCCAGTAGTTGGCCCTGTTTGCTCCACGATTTCAAGTGCTAAGGAAGACACGACATGCTGGAGCTTTGTTCCAACCAGCATGACAAGCTTCAACATGGAGAAATGTTGAAAATCAAATCATTATAAAAGTTGTTTAATAATAGAGAGCCAACGAGTATTTAAACTTACAATGGCTGGGATGAAAGAAAGCCAAAAGTAAATATTCAAACCTGCAGAAATTGGGAAAATGTTAGGAAATAAAGCCTCAATACATAAATATGAAATGTATTTATTAGCATTCTGAGCATAAAAGTTACCATGAATATTTACGAAAATGCAGATGATAGCATAACTCCAAAGTGGCCAGCTACAAAATCAGAAGTTAACTCAGATACAAGCTTACATACCGCCCTTAAGATAATTAAGAAATGCTAGGGAATTAAATCTAAGAGTTATAGCAATAAAATATGGACAAAATTATTCTCAATACTAAATTACTGTACGCTGTTTAAATTTTTTATTTTTTTCAGCATCTCATCTATTCATTATCGAATGAAAGAATCCAGAAAAGTGCATACCTGATACCCAGAATGCCCTGAAATTCATCTTCCATGCTCCGGACCATATATTTATGAAAATTATAAGAAAGCGGAAGTTTGTGCTTCTGCATATTATTAACATACAAACAAATTGTCGAAAAAAAACAGACAAAGAAATTGCAACACAAATCAGTACAACAATCGCATGATAAATTGATGTGCCTAAATATGTATTATATATGTAAACATCATTTTCTATCTATGTAGATGAAGAAAACAAATTTACACCCAATAGGAAACCATCATGAAAACTAAGGGCATCAAGACTAAAATACTCACACTGATGAAGCCCAAACGCAGAGCCAAGTAATCAGATCTTCGAATGGAACTCTTAAATTGACGTAGAAAGCATAGCTGCAGCATTAAGACAACTTATGTGAGGTCATTAGTTTTAAAAACATGACATTAAAATGAAAGTGGCCTCCACTTCATGAGTCAAGACTCGAGACAGAAGCGCCCTGATAAAAAAACGAAGGGGATTCAGGTAAATCTTTTATAACGTTAAAAAGTTACCATCCAAATCAGAAGCCGATTCCTACTCCAAGGATGAGATGTGTGATGAAAAATAAAGGTAGATTGCCGCCTCATGACCTTGTTTTTCTTTGCTATAGAGCAAACAAATATTAGAAGGGTAATATAACCAAAAAAATATATATGCTTCTAAGGCATGAAAAGATAGGAAGGCTATTAAGAAAGGTATTTACAAATTGCAACTCTACAAATTGCAACTCGACCATTTAAACTTTGTACCTTGCAAACTCGCATCAGCCAGCAACCCAGCTTGATTTTCCCATTTCCTCCAACTGTAAATCTGCAAACATTTGCAAATGCACACAATGAGATTAGAAATTTAAATACATAGATGCAACCAAAGCCAGCGCAAAAGAATTTGCTTTCGTGTATTCTCTGAAAACATAAAGTGAATATAAGGGACATGAAGATTGCACCTTGCTCATAGCCAAAGCAACAGCCAAGCAACTATACAACACATGGGTGATTCCAAGAACAAACAGGAACCGGTGCAGCTGCTCAAGTCCCTCATATGACACGAATGGTTCACGGCCCTTCAGTTAAAACATTAGAGTTAGTAAGGTGAATGGTGTCGAAAAATCTTTTTAAATTCGACTTCCGGAAATCAGTTTACCTCACCACATTGATGAGATAAAGTATTCAATCCTCTTGGAATTTCAGTCTTGTTAAGAGAGGATGAAGTTTCAAGCATGACAATCTCCTTGGTGGCGTAATCTTTCTCGGAGCAGATATAAAATTGACTGGTGAAAAGAGAAGAATTTACACAAATCTCGGAGATCCACCTCGCCGATTGTGACAACAACAAAGATATTAGGCCAAGCAGCATCAACTCTGCAATTTAGGCCATGATGTCAATATAAAACAAGACAATGACTCACAAAATTAAACCCACATTGTCACATCATTAGGGCTCTTAGAACTTAGAGGCCCTTTCATTTTAGGGTCAGAGTGCTCTTAGAAATCTACCTCTCCCATAACCAACACCAGAATTTACTCAACATTTGCAACACTTTCTATTCAACTCACCTTCCTTAATTTTCTCCAGAGAAACAAATAGGGCTTTCCTCCTAGTCTTCTTCAACCACTGCATACAATAAAAAACGAATAAGTTTAACAAAATTGAAAATCTTAAACCATAAAGTCATTAAACCTTTTAGGATTCAATGAATGAAATATCAAATATCTAAATTAAAATTTATTTCAATTTCCCAGCGTTCTCAGTGACCAAACAGATTTTATTATCAACACAAGTACTGAGTCATTCCTCCAGAATGTAGCTAGCTGGGGCCCAAAAATTAATGAATCCACAAATCAGCATTTTCCTTATAAATTTTCACATCCTCTGAAATCCAACAGATATTTATTATATAGCTATATTCAATTATCTCCAAACAAAATTAAAAGTATGCCAATAGCCAACTGGGCCCCTGGAAAATAAAAATCATAGCTCAGATACATACATTAAGTTCTATCCTATGAATCTTCTGGGTTCAAAGCTGAAAACATAATGTACTCAGTTCTCACATTTTCTCATCAACTAAACTTTTCACTACTAAACTAAAACTGAAAGCACCTTACTTTTCCATTTTCTTAGGAACCAAACAGGACACTACAACCGAGCTCACGATTCTTACCTTTCCAAATCTGTAGATTGACCTTTCAACCAAAAGGCACACAAAGACCATAACCGTGACAAGCGAAGCAACTGAATAGGTTGGTGTCTCAGCCAAGGACCTCTGTTGCTGTATCAGAACCTCCATTGATTCTTCCTATCAACAACAAACCATCAACTCTCAAAGTTTTGAACTTTCTTATTTGGAAAGCTGGGAACTTTCTCGGTAAAATGGAAGAAATGCAAGCGACCCAAGTGGAAAAAGTGAAGAAAAATATTGGAAAGAAAGATGCAGGAATTGGGTGAAGTGGGAAATAGCAAGAAGAAGATGGCTAGAGCCAAGAGCGACCACGTTACTATGTAATATATTAATGTTTCAGTGAGGAGCATGTGGAGGGTTTGAAACTTTGAATTAATAATTGAATGTGATATGTTAGGGGATCTTAAATTTTCTACTTTTAACAAAGGATCTTAATTTTTCTTCTTTTAACATAGGATCTTAATTTATTCACGGTTATTTATTTGGTCTTCGTCGTGATTTTCTAAACAAACCCACCTTCCATTGCTTTGGACTTTGGACTTGCTGCGCCATCTTTCTCTCTCTGTGTGGATGTGATGGTCTCATATGATGCTGCAAGGCCCCTTCAACCAAATCACATGGAGAAGCAGCATATCCCTTCAATCTTTGGAAATTTTGACGATCCAACGGTCATTTTTTATTTGCGGAAGTGGTTAGTTGAAATTAATCAAACTAAAGGGAATTAAATCACTTTAGAGGAGATATCTTAAATTCAATTAATATGAATTTCAGGAAAAAAAAAAACTTAATATGAATAATATTAACGATTGCTTTATGTTGTATTAGACTTCTGCCAGCTGTTAACGTTTTAAATTTTAAATAAAAATAAGAGTATTAATTACCTGAACCAGTATCCTTTTCTTTTTCGAAAACAAAAACGTCAGAATATTAGATCCGAGCAAAGGGGAAAGTCTCTGCTAGGGTTTGGTTTTTACTGCCGCCGCCGGTATTTTCTCGCCCAGGGTGATTGACGACACTTCCTTCAATGTGACTGAGTGTTCTCACAGGTCGCACTCTTCGGGCTGTGAGCGAGTGGATACATGTGAGGCGAGAGTGTGTTGTGTGTGAGAGCTGTCTCTGGGTTTGCTTGTGCCTAAAGGTTATCAACTTAGTCTACTGTGGTACTAAGGGTTTGTTGTGGGCGACACGGTTCGGGTGTGGTGCAGTCGGATGGATCACATCACGACGCGGTTAGGACGCACTCTCTGTCTCTCTTATAGGGAGCGGATTGGTGTGGTCCTTGGTAAACATGAAACCGAGGGCTCCTTGATTGGAGCAAAGTTCACTCTGGCGGCGGAAGTTCTCCAGGTCCAAGATAGTGAATAGGGAGGCTTTTATCTCCATTTTCAATGGTCTGTGGAGAGGAGCAAGTGGTGTTTTGATTAGAGAAATAGGTGATAACCGTTTCCTGGCTCGCTTTAGTGCGATGCGCGACAAGGCCCGTGTACAGGAGATGGAGCCCTGGTTGTTCAAGGATGCACTTGTCCTGCTTTGTGAGCTCCCGACTGGGCAGAGCTTCCGGTCACTACAGATATCTTTGGCTCCCTTTTGGGTGCAACTTCATGGAGTTCCGCCACTCAATATGACGGTGGTTGTGGGATAGGTCCTCAAATAAACATTATTTTATATTACTTTATACTCTTTATACTTAGCTTTTAATATTAAAATAATAAATAATTAGATAAAATAATTTATATTGTGATTTTTCTGTTTAAATAAATAAAATTTGTAATTTGGAGCGTTTTGGCGAAAGAATCGTCCCGATCGGATTTATAACGAAGAAATTATGGACGAAATTCGGTTTAATTGTATAAATTAATATTTATTAAATTTATTAGCCTATATTCATACTTGAGTCTAACTTATTTTGTTTCTTGCTGCCCAAATTAATCCAGCCTAGTTGGAGCAGCCCAGGCCCGCACGAAATAGAAGCTCAACTGCAACAGTCCAATCCAACAGCCCCCAGACATCTGCTTCCAACCCAGTCTCGGTCCGTGCGAAAGAGAAGCCCGGCCCGCTACCCAGCTCGCTCCAGTCCGCCGTACGTCTGCTTCAGCCAGTCCATCACGCCACCAGGCCACCTACCCGCTGAGCCCGTCTGCTTCAACCAATCCATCACGCCAAGCCCAGCTGCAGGATCACCAACTCATGCCGTACGCCCGCGTGCCTGGTCCAATCCATCAGCCCACCTGCTTTGCACCAGTCCGTACGCCCAACTGCTCACCAGCCCAGCTACCGCCTGGCCCGCCTGAGGTCTCACCAGCCCATCACGCCGAAGACTGTAGCTCTGCCACAGTGGCCTAGCCGTCCAACTGCCCCAATTTTCACTTATTTCCCATATTTCCAGCCACAAAACAATTCCAAACTTTACCTAAATTTCATCATTAAACATCATTGTTCATAATTAGTCATCATTTCATTTTCTTTTATTTTATTTTTAATTTATTTGTTTTTGAGTAGCTTTTTACTCCTATAAATAGGAGTGCATTTCTCTTGTTTATGGGGACTTTGTTTTGAGAAAGAACTCCAAAACACAAAATTGTATCCTTCCTTTAGAAATATCAAGCCTAGTATTTCCGTTGCAGTTCTTGAGTTTAAGTTCGCATTCTCGTGTTTATTCATCCATTTTCATAAGGTTTCTTCTGCTGTCAGAAAATCTTATGAATAACATGTCATTTTTATTCCATCCATTTTCGGAATCACAAGTTTTCTTGGATTCCGAAGGTGTAACTTGTTCTTTCCTTTGCTTAAACTCTCATTGTTGTTTCGGTTTTATTTTCTTTAGTTCAATATTTTTTGTGGGTATTTTCTTTCTAACTTTTGTAGACAAGAATATTATTATAATGTGTTCTACTTTTCAAACTTCATTTACTTCATACATTTGAGTGCTTAAGCTTCAATTTTATACTAAGTGTTTATGACCGTGTTTCGGTGCACTTAGTATAAAATTGAAGAGATTTAAATGTTTAATACACATTCAAATCATAAACATTGGGTAAATCAATTTATAAGTGTTTATGACCGCGTTTCGGTGCATTTATAATGTTTATAAAATGTATGCATGAGTGAGATGGTGAAAGTAGAATTTTGTGATGTATTCAAACTTTGCAAAAGTTAGAGTGCTGGTAGATTTTGTGTTTAAAGAAAGTCCACTTGTATATATGTTAAATTAGGAATAGAATTAGTTCATTTATGTCTTTACTTATTTTGCATGATCAAAATCCCTAAAACCCCCATCTTTATTCTTTTATTCGTTTAATTCATTTATTCGTTATTTCATTAATTTATTGATTCTCTTATTTATTAATTCGTTTATTCCTTTATTCGTTAATTCTTTAATTCTTTATTACTTGATTATTCAATTAATTAATTATGTGATTATCTAATTCTTTAATTCTTTAATTCTTCAATTCATTAATTATTCATTATTCTTTTTAACTAACATATTATTAATATTCCCTAATTTTCCCGGTTAAGAACGATCCCTACTTACCAATACTATAACTACACAAAAGGGTTTAAATTTGCACAATACTCAAATTACATGTTTAATTTAATGCGTAGTTTGGGCTTTATCAATTTTTGGCGCCGTTGCCGGGGAAATTAAAAATCATTCTTAATGTGTTAGTATGTATAAAATTGTTTATATTTGAAATGTTCATATTTGTGAATTAAGTATACATATTCTTAAGTTTTATTTATTTATTTAATTATGTTGCCATAATACTTGTTCATATTTTATTCGTTTACTTTCATAGTATTACATGTATATTACTTGTTTACAATTACTTTATTTTATGATTATTTATTCGTTTATTTAATATTTCTATTAAACAAAAAAAAATTAAAAAAAAATTAAAAAATTTAAAAAAAAAATTCGGATAAGTATAAATCAATAGTAGTAAATAAATAAACAATTTAATTTGTGCATACTTAATTTTAGATTGTGTTTTAACTATTCATTTTACTTTTATTATGTTTATTAAATGTTCCTACTTGTTTATTATTTACCTTTACTAAATTTTCATACCTTTTATTTTTGTGTTAGCATAAATAAGTTGTAATTATGTTACTTGTTATTTGTCATACTTGTTCATAATTTGGTTATACTTTTACACACTTAAGTTATTTTATTCATATTTGAGTATCCATTTTTGTTCACAACTTTCATGTCTTATGCTTGCCTTATTATATTAATTAACAATGTTCATAATATGCTTGTTCATAAATTGTATTTAATGTCTTTATTGTGTTATTTCATTAATTGTATTTTATACTTGTTTATTTTATTAATTTTTAGAGCTATATATATGTGACTTTCCTAAATGTAAATATTGTTTCCTATTAAATGTTTTAGAGTTGCATGAATCTCAGGGCCCCTTTTTCTTCAAAATTCTACTTTCGGGAACAGGTAGCGCCCCTTGTATTTATTTTCTCCTTAACCCTTCGTGATGTGTAGATTTCATCACCACACACCATAGACTCGAATCTATGGGCATGAGGTTGGGCCGGAGTTTGTAAACACTCGGGTTTGGTAATTCACCAAATCTTCCATCGGTTGGTTATGGTGTCTAGAAGGGTTATGACTGGTGACAAGTTTTGGATTAAGAAAGAGAACACCAATGGAGTATATGCCCATGCAAGCCTCGGGGTGTTCTCGAAATTATCCTTGCTTCTCGCGTTACATCTATCTCAACTGGCCATGATTAACGTTGAATGGTGGAAGGTAGTTATCAGTACGCGCAGGCCGTACGCCCAGGAAAGTATTATGAGAAGCGAAAGGGGAAAGTTATTCATGACACTCTAAGGCTCTACTTATTGCATAAATAGTTGCATACCCTCCCTGAGATTTCATGATGCTCGGAATTCATCACCGGGCCCCCTAGACTAAGTGAATCTAGGGAAGTGAGATCGAAGGTGTAGGCCATTCTTTCATGAACTGTCACGTAACTCTTATGTCTTGTGCAGGTTCTAATAAATGCATTCACACCATGCTTCATGTAGATACTTTTGTGTTGCATTAGTTTAGATGCATTTGGAACTTGTGCATTTTCTTGCTATTACTGTGACTTTTTGTTAATTATAGCCTCTATTTATGTCACACTGTATGAAATCTATACTCTCATACCCTTACTATCTCTTTTTGTGTATATGTTAATTCCAGCTTAAGTTAATACTTGTTCAAAACTCACATTTTCTTGCTAATTGTGACTTTCTTAACGTATATTCCGAACATTAACCCTAATTCTTGTCGCAATTATTCTGTTTAAATTAACTTTCACTAGCTAAGTACTTGTGTATATTTACCTTCTAACTTAGTGTTCACTTTTAATTTAGGTACGTACTTATGAATGCACGCTCATCAGTCTAAGCTTGATCGGTTGAGAAAGCAACTTGACATCTCACCAAGCAACGCAACATTCAGAGACGCACTTAAGAAAACCAGCTCATCCGGACCACCATCCCCAATACTCGGTGAATCAATAAGTGAGAAGAGTAATTGTAACGCCCCAGACGTTCTGAAAATGTAATATTGTAAAATATTGAATAAAATGACATTTTTACCCCTGTGATTTGTGTGGTCAATTTGTTGACTTTTTGATTGGGAGGTCGAACGGACGTGGAGTGATGACCGTGACGTAGTTCGGGACGTCACGAGTTCATAGACAGGTGGCACGTTCGATTCGGACGATCAGGGTGAAAGTTATGATGTTCGGAAGTTCAGGGGCATTACCGTAATTGGGCGTTGTTATGGGGAAAAGTTGACTTTTTGTTTGACAATTGATATGCATTTGACTCGAAGACCGTTATGTTCGTCTCGACGCCCTGAGTACAACGACAGGCGGCACGCTTGAAACGGACATCGGATGACCGAGTTATAGGTCACGAAAGCTGGAGGGCAATTTGGTAATTATTGCACAGAGGGGCATTTTGGTCATTTTCACGGCGGTTACTGTAGCACCACCGTGAAAAACAGAGTGCGGCCGTGGAGCTTTGTGCGTTCAATTGTTTATGGCTAAGTGGACTGGTGAGTGGGGTTAGTTTATGAATTTTGAGATTGTGGGAAGCATCCCTGCGTGTCTGGGCAGAGACTGAGTGCACGGGCTGGGTTAAATAATGGCTATGGCTTCTGTGTGCGTGGGAGACATTTTCAGAAAATCTCAGTTGGTCTCCCACGGGTTGCTGGCCGTTTGAATCGATCGACAGAGTAAAGGAGTGAGGAGAGGACTCAGTTGGGTCATTTGGCTCAGTTTAGGAGCTGAGTTGAGAGGAAACCGTGAGTGAAACCGTGAAGAACCATTTTCGGGTTTTTGGGGGGAAAGCTCTGAATTCAACTTCTACGGGTTGAGAGACAAACCTAAACACATTGAAGGACTTCTGGGAGTGAAAGGATCTTGTTGGTGCAAGTTTTGGGTGAGGACGACCACTGTTGGCCCTAGAACCCAAGTCACTGCTCCGGGAGAAACCAGTTGGAGGGAAAAATCCCATTCAATTTCTGGAGCCTGTTGATCGAAACCAAAGGCCGTGTTAAACTTCTGGGGTCACTTCGTGCACAACCGTGCAAGAATTGAAGGAGGAGGAGGACAGTTTGGCCGGGAACCTGAGTCTCAGTTTCAGGGGAAAACCAGTGCTGAGGACGACGACTTCCAGGTAACGGCGAGCTAAATTGTTAGTGCCATTGTGTTCGTCTAAGTTCCCTTAATCTACTGGTGAAATTAATTTGAGAATGGAGTTAGTTTGGGTGAGTTCTGGGTGACGACCCGTTCGGCTGTTCAAGTCTGGGTTGAAACGGTTTAGGGACAGTCGAGGTTAATAATTAGTACAGACATAAAATTAATAGGGTATAGAAGGTGTTAGGATTGAAAACGGGAGGAATTGCTTGAGAATTGAACTTGAACTGGTCGGGTTGTGTCGCTGGTGACAGACTCGTTTATCAGGCTATCCGGGTAGGAACGATGACACTGTAGCTTGGCGCGTGGCCTTCACGCGCAGCCACTTTGGGCGGCGCGTGACGGCGCGTGCGATGTCATCTCCGATTACGGTCAACATGGAAATTGATCCTTTCAGTGTAATTAACATTTTCCCTTTAGGATTCGAGTTGTTCGGGAGTCGTTCGGGATAATCTCGGGAGCCCGGAAGTTTAGGTCCTTAAGGTTTATTTCGCCGAAAAATCCGGGAAATTAGGGAAAAATCATACGAGCTATTTGAGGATGTTTGTAACCCTTCTTGTACATTTTTACAGGCCCGGACACTTCCGAAGCTACGGAGGAGCGCGCGGGACGCGATTGACGCGTCCTAAAACCGTGAGTGGACCCTTTTGATTTCTAAATTGGGCATGCATGACTATTTTGCTTATTTATCTCATGGTTTTTACCTATGATTTTATGATGGTGATATGATATATCGGTCTTACATGTTTCCACGTTTTCCGAGATATTTATCGTATTTCACGCATTTCGAGATTACGGTGTTTGCTTATGCATGCGTGATGATTTTGATGAAGTACCTGGATATGAATATGCATGTTTCGGATTTATGATGTTTGATCACATTGTGAAGTAATTTTTGGAAATTGCATGTGTTGGAATTTGCATGTGAGTTCGGACATAAGTCCTGTTATGATGAGAAATGTTTTCGGAATAATGTTGGAAAGAGGTTTGTGATGAATCCTGGTTTATTGAGTTAAAAAAAAAACGGTTTTGGGTTTAAAGACCCGGTTAATGGTTGGATCTGGTTTTGGGTTTAAAGACCCGGTATGTTGATGACGGGGGCGGGCCCGAAAATTGGGTTTAAAGACCCGAATTGAGTTTAAAGACTCGTGAGTTTAAAGACTCGATTATTATGATACCCCCGAGGCCTATTAATCATGTTTTGAGTTTAAAGACTCGTTGATATCCTGGGAAGGCCTAATGTTGAGTTTAAAGACTCGGATGGATCCAACGGCATAATTGTGGTTATTGATTCACGGTTTACTTGATTTGTGCAATTAACGTTCCAAAATGACGGTTTCTGAAACCTGGCATTATTAAATGGTTTTACATGAATTATGGCGATCCTTTGTAATGTTTTTCATGTGTTTCGGAAAAAGAGTTTTCAAAAGTTAATATGCAATTTTGAATATTTGGTTATGCATGCGTGTTACAAAACTGGAGGGCGAACCCGATTTCGGAAAAACTGTTTTTCCTGTAAAACTTATGTTTCGGTCCACTCACACTTTGTCGTTTTAAATTCCCTCCAGGTCGTGGTACAGGTGCGGGGGCAAGCGCCGAGGCAGAGGCGGAGGCGGAGGCATAAAGTTTTCCGTTGCGGAGTAGTTAGTTCACAGAGTAGGACTTGTTTCTTTAACTTGTTATGTAATATTGCTCTGTGAAACTGTGGACTTGACGTCCAGTCGGATGTATTTTGTTTAATCTCCCTGGTCTGACAATGGGCGTGTTGTAATATTAATTAGTTTTTCGGTCTTTTGGGATTCGATTGTCAGACGGGAGCAGGATGCTTCTCGATTATCGAGGCGATAATCGGGGTGGGTCCTGTCAGTAATTCAGACGAGGAACAGACTTTTGGAACACCAGTAGTCATGGCAAGAAATCTGAGTATCCGAGAGCAGACATGTGCTAAAACAAGTGGCACTGCGAATTTCTGCATCCAGTATCCCGAGCCTAGAACCAACAAGAAAGATATTGAGCTCAAGAGTGGAGTCCTTCATCAGTTACCCAAGTTCCATGGAATCAGGAATGAAGATCCACACAAACACTTGACGGAGTTCCAATTCATTATCAGTAGCATGTGTCCCGATGATGCGGATTTGGAAATCATGAAGCTGAAGGCTTTCCCATTGTCCTTGGAAGATAGAGCACGGGTGTGGCTTTTGAGTCTCCCACCCAATCATATCGACTCTTGGGAGAAGCTGGTTCAGGAATTTCTTACCAAATACTTTCCTGCCTCAAAGATTACGGTGTTAAGAAAGGAGATCACTGGAATCAAACAAAAAGATCATGATGAGAATTTCAACCAGTATTATGAAAGGTTTAAGGAACTCTGTGCTTCATGCCCGACTCACGGAATCACTGAAGGATATCTCTTAACCTACTTCTACGAAGGACTCAAAGGTTGGGATAGAGGACTACTTAATGCTGCAGCTAACGGAAGTTTCTTAGCTCGGAGTTTAGTAGACGGTCGTGCATTACTTGAAAGCCGTGCACTCAATGATGCACAATATGAAGGTGCCGAGCCTATTCCAAGAAAAGTACATGAGGTAAGTTCCCAAGTTATTAATGATTCTAAATTAGATAAAATCACCTCTATGCTTTCGAATGTGTTGGAATTAAAGAAACAGGTAGCCCCGGTGTGTTCCGTATGCTCCCAAGGCCATCTTGAGGACCAATGCCCCTACACTGCAAGGGAGGAAGACCCTGGGACTGAAATAGCACATGCCATTGGTGGATTTCAGGGAGGGCCAAGGACCCAAGGCTATAGTTGGAGAGATCCGAACAATGTCCTAAACCCTCAACACATGATGACAGGTCCAACCCGTGCCCCGAATCCTCAACATTTCCAAAAGCCCACATGGCAACCAAGGCCCCCGGTTCCATTTTCTAACTTTTCTCATAATTATGCAAATAATCATATCTCTTCATCTTCTAATCCTGATTATGATAAAATGCTGGCTGCTCTTTCACAAGGGCAGCAAACACTAATGGCTTCGACTCAAGCTCTTGTCACAGGACAGCAAAATCAGCAAAAAGACATAGCTGATCTCAAGGACCAAATGGGCAAGGTCGTAGACTTCATGGGTAAAATCCAAGCTAGTGGGGTTCTTCCACCTCAACCTACACCCAACCCGAATGCAAGACCTGAAGCCAATGCGATTATCACTCGAAGTGGTAAAGTGCTCGGTGAAATAGAGCCAGATCCAGCCGTTTCTGAGGCTGAAAAGCACAAGGTGGCAACTAAGACCACCACGGCACAACCACCATTTCAACCTACCCACACACAAGGTAACAACCCAATCCCTTCAAGTTCTGTTGTTACTAATTCCCCGTCTGTACGTGCACCATTTCCAAGTAGGCTTGCCAAATCTAAGAAGGATGAATCCGATGAGGAGATCTTGGAAATCTTCAAAAAGGTGCAAATCAACATGCCCTTAATCGAGTGCATCAAACAAGTGCCGAAGTACGCAAAATTTCTGAAAGAGTTATGCACTCCAAGGCGCCAAACGAGGGAGAAGGAGGTTGTGATGGTGAGTGAAACAGTTTCTGCTGTAATCCAACGTCGGCTACCCCCAAAGTTGAAGGATCCAGGGAGTTTTTATGTTCCCTGCGTGATTGGTAACAAGTTTTTTGATAAAGTCATGCTAGACTTAGGTGCATCCATTAATGTTATGCCATATTCGTTATATGTTGCCCTAGGTTTAGGAAAATTACAACATGATGATGTTATCATTCAATTAGCCGATCGTTCTAATGTGTATCCCAAGGGATACGTCGAAGATGTTCTTGTGCAGGTTAACCAGCTCATTTTCCCCGTGGATTTTTATGTCCTAGAAATGGAGGATTCTCCTACGAATCAAGCTCCACTAATGTTGTTGGGAAGACCATTCATGAGAACTGCTAAGACAAAGATTGATGTATTCAATGGTACATTAACAATGGAAGTTGATGGAGAGGAAATTGGCTTCAACATTTTCGATGCCATGAGGTACCCGAGTTCCACAACTCAAACTACGTTTTCTATTGATGTGTGCACTTCTTTTGCAGAAAAACATCTTGAATCAATTCGAGAAGACACGCTCAATATGATAATCCAGGAAGGAGTTGGCCTCACTCAATCAGGGGACGCCTTGGTTGAAGATGCGGATTATGAACTAGGGCCTCGAATTTTGGATGAAGTCATGACCCTAAATGAGGCCCCCAGAATGGTAAATCCTCAGGTACCCTTGTCCCTTCCAGTTAGTACTAATGCCACTCCTCCTTCAGTAGTGCAGGCCCCCGTTCTCGAGCTCAAGGTTCTGCCGGACCACCTGAAGTATGCCTATCTTGGCCCGAACGAGACTCTGCCTGTCATAGTGTCCTCTGCACTAACCGAATCACAGGAAGATAGATTGGTACGGGTCTTGACAAAGTACAAGACAGCCATTGGATGGACTCTGTCCGACATCAAGGGAATCAGCCCTACAACCTGTGTACATCGAATCTTGCTTAAAGATGATGCAAAACCCTCTCGCGAAGCTCAACGTCGCCTTCATCCCCCGATGATGGAGGTCGTGAAACAAGAGGTCATCAAACTCTTGGACTGTGGTGTCATCTACCCAATTTCAGACAGAAAATGGGTCTCACCAGTCCAAGTAGTCCCAAAGAAAAGTGGAGTCACAGTTGTGGCGAATAGCGAAGGCGAGCTGGTGCCCCAGAGAACCGTGACCGGATACAGAGTTTGTATCGATTATCGGCGCCTCAACAAAGCAACTAGGAAGGATCACTTTCCTTTGCCCTTCATTGATCAAATGCTTGAAAGGTTAGCAGGTCACTCCTATTACTGTTTTCTTGATGGTTATTCTGGATATAATCAAATCTGTATAGCTCAAAATGACCAAGACAAAACGACTTTCACTTGTCCTTTTGGAACTTTTGCCTACCGAAGAATGCCTTTCGGTTTATGTAATGCCCCAGGTACTTTCCAAAGATGCATGCTTTCTATTTTCTCTGAATATGTCGAAAAAATAATTGAAGTATTTATGGACGATTTCAGTGTCTTTGGGGATAGTTTTGATGCATGCTTAGAACACTTAGAACTTATCTTACAAAGGTGTGTCGGAACTAATCTAGTACTTAACTGGGAAAAATGTCAGTTCATGGTTAGACAAGGGATAGTCTTAGGCCATATTGTCTCTGAAAGAGGAATTGAAGTTGATAAATCTAAAGTTGATATTGTGCGACACTTACCCTCTCCCACTTCGGTGAGGGAGATCCGTTCATTTCTTGGTCACGCAGGTTTCTACAGAAGATTTATCAAGGACTTTTCCCACATTGCAAGGCCCTTGTGCCGATTGCTTCAGAAGGAGACACCCTTCGTCTTCGATGTTGACTGTCAGGAAGCTTTTGAGAAGCTTAAAACTCTTCTAACCACTGCACCCATTCTTTGTGCCCCGGATTGGTCCTTACCCTTTGAACTAATGTGTGATGCCTCTGACTATGCAGTTGGTGCTGTACTAGGACAAAAGCGGGACAAGAAGCCCTACGTCGTTTATTATGCATCCAGAACTCTGAATGATGCTCAAATGAACTACACCACTACCGAGAAGGAGTTGCTTGCTGTAGTGTTTTCTTTAGATAAATTTCGCTCTTATTTACTTCGAACTAAAGTCATTATTTACACTGATCATGCAGCACTGAAGTATCTCCTCGCTAAGAAGGAGGCGAAACCAAGGCTCATCCGATGGATTCTTCTTCTCCAAGAGTTTGACATCGAGATTAAAGACAAGAAAGGTGTAGAAAATGTGGTGGCAGACCATTTGAGTCGCATAGCAAATGAACGAGATCCCGTGGAAATTCAGGAGATGTTTCCGGATGAACAACTCTTCGGAATTCAGGTAAGTACTCCTTGGTATGCTGATATCGTAAATTACTTAGTCACCAAGCAGTTACCTTCCACTCTCACCCGTGCACAAAAAGATAAACTTAAGAAGCATGCTAGGTACTATGTTTGGGATGAACCTTATTTATGGAAATACTGTGCAGATTTATTAATTAGGAGATGTGTCCCTGATATTGAACATAGGTCAGTCCTAGAGTTTTGCCATAACCATGCTTGTGGGGGCCACTTTGGATCTCGAAAAACTGCACTCAAAATTTTAGAATCTGGACTATATTGGCCCACACTTTTTAAAGATGCACATTCATTCTGTTTAGCCTGTGATAAATGTCAGAGATCAGGAAACTTAGGACAAAGGGATGAAATGCCACAACATTATGTTTTAACTGTTGAAATATTTGATGTTTGGGGTATTGATTTTATGGGTCCATTTCCTCAATCTAATGGTTATCTCTATATCTTACTTGCTGTTGATTATGTCTCGAAATGGGTGGAAGCTAAAGCCACCAGGACTAATGACTCTAAAACTGTTGCAGATTTCCTCAGAACTAACATTCTTTCCAGGTTTGGGATCCCTCGGGTCCTGATCAGTGATGGTGGAAGTCACTTCTGCAACAAGACCATTGAAGCCTTACTGAAACGATACAGTGTCACTCACAGAGTCTCTACACCGTATCATCCTCAAACGAGTGGAATGGCCGAAGTCGGCAATAGGGAAATCAAGAAGATCTTAGAGAGAACCGTGGGCCCTAGTCGCAAGGATTGGAACCAGCGATTGGATGATGCACTTTGGGCCTACAGGACGGCCTACAAAACTCCTATAGGGATGTCACCCTATAGGTTGGTCTATGGAAAAGCATGCCACCTTCCGGTGGAACTGGAGCACAAAGCATGGTGGGCTGTCAAAACGTTCAACATCAAGCTAGATGATGCCGGTTTGCATCGAAAGCTCCAGCTGAGTGAGCTTGAGGAAATCAGAAATGATGCATTCGAAAACACTCTGATCTACAAGGAGAAGACTAAGGCATTTCATGACAAGCAGATCAAGAGTAAAACGTTTGACATCGGACAGAAAGTTTTGCTATTCAATTTCCGACTCAGACTCTTTCCTAGTAAGTTATGTTCTAGATGGGTAGGTCCTTTTGTTGTTACTAATATGTTTGCCCATGGAGCCATACAGATCAAAAGCATCGAAACCGGGAAGGAGTTCAAAGTCAATGGCCACAGATTAAAGCCGTACATAGAGGCATTTGGCGAGCACGATGCGGAAACAGCGAAGGTGCTACGGCCTCGCATCATATGAGTTGATTTCAGCACTCCGTCAAAGCACTTGTTGGGAGGCAACCCAACATATTCCCGAGTCGTGAAGGAGCCATCACCGCAGATTTGCTCTCTTTAATCCCTTCACTCTCTTTTATGTTTATGTCTACTTTCGCACATTGAGGACAATGTAGAATTTAAGTGTGGGGGAGTGGTTTACAATTAAAAAAAAAGAGTTATTTAAAAAAAAAAGTTATTTTGGTTTTCTTGAGTCTTTTCGTTTTTATCGAGTCTTTAGTGCCCTTTAACCTGTCAATGATAATAATGAAGGGAATAAGTATATTATGGCTATAAAGATGATCACTATAACTTGAATTCGTTTGTTAATATTTTGTGATTAAATGTTATAACTTTTAAGATAGTGCATGTAAATTGGTACATAAACTAGCATGCTAAGACAAGTATGAATCATTTAAACCTTATGTGAGCTTTAGAACTATATATACATCTTTGATGAGTGATTCATAAGTTCTTTGTTTAAATTGATATACATATGCCTCATAACTACTTGCAATAGATCTTAATGAACTCTAGAGTGCTAGAACTTATTCGATTTGATTTTCAAAGCTTTTAAGTCATTAAACTCTCTGATTTTGGATATGATTAAGGCATTAGGGTTAACACCATAAATTCAAACATCCATGCTCCCTATTTTGTGCGCACAAGTTGCGACCCCCTTAGTTTTAACCCAGTTGAGCCCACATTAAACCTTTCCTTCACCACCATGAATATCTAAACACTTAAGCTTAGTATAGACATCTTTCACCCTTGTTCCAAAGACTTAATTGAAGACATGAAATTGGTGTGAAGAAAAATTGATGATGTTTGGAAGACTTTTGTGTGTATGGATTTACTTACCCAAACTTTGTATATTATGTTATTACCTTGATATTTGCAAAAAAAAAAAAAAAAAAAAGAAGAAGAAGTTGAGACTCTATCAAGGTAATAAAGATTGATTATATTTGAGTTAAGTCCTTTACATTTGAATAATTGAACATGTTCGAAGGAATGAATTCATACTAAGATCGGGAAGTTATGGTTTGGGAATCGTTTAAGTCTTGGAACGAATTTGAGCACCACTTGTCCTATATATTCCTTGCCTCTAAACTTAGCCCCATTACAACCTTCGTAAAGACCTTATGATCCTTAAGATGGTAAACTTTGATTAGTTGAGTAAATCACTTGAGTAAGCTTATGGTTTTGGTTCATTTGTGCAAGTATGTTTAAATATTTATCTTGAGGTGTTTGTTTGAGATTTTGCAAAAGTACTTTACTTCTATTATGTGAACATTTTCTCACATATTTTGAGTGCAAACACAAACCCTTACAAAATTTGAGTGAATTTATGAGTGCATATCCTTGTGAGTTGATTCATACTTGTTTTATTCATGTTGAGATCCATTTCATCATATTTACTCATTATCTTACTTGTTAAAATATTTTGGTACCATGTATTAACTCTTGAATTCTGTATGCTTAAACGCTCTAAGTGAAAATCTTTTATGCCATAATATTAATAAAATTTTGAGACAAATGGTTAAGGGTTTACTTGTTTTGACTTCGTAGTTTAAATTTAGTTTTTGCTAGGGACTAGCAAAGTTTAAGTGTGGGGGTATTTGATAGGTCCTCAAATAAACATTATTTTATATTACTTTATACCCTTTATACTTAGCTTTTAATATTAAAATAATAAATAATTAGATAAAATCATTTATATTGTGATTTTTCTGTTTAAATAAATAAAGTTCGTAATTTGGAGCGTTTTGGCGAAAGAATCGTCCCGATCGGATTTATAACGAAGAAATTATGGACGAAATTCGGTTTAATTGTATAAATTAATATTTATTAAATTTATTAGCCCATATTCATACTTGAGTCCAACTTATTTTGTTTCTTGCAGCCCAAATTAATCCAGCCTAGTTGGAGCAGCCCAGGCCCGCGCGAAATAGAAGCCCAACTGCAACAGTCCAATCCAACAGCCCCCAGACATCTGCTTCCAACCCAGCCTCGGCCCGCGCGGAAGAGAAGCCCGGCCCGCTACCCAGCTCGCTCCAGTCCGCCGTACGTCTGCTTCAGCCAGTCCATCACGCCACCAGGCCACCTACCCGCTGAGCCTGTCTGCTTCAACCAATCCATCACGCCAAGCCCAGCTGCAGGATCACCAACCCATGTCGTACGCCCGCGTGCCTGGTCCAATCCATCAGCCCACCTGCTTTGCACCAGTCCATACGCCTAACTGCTCACCAGCCCAGCTACCGCCTGGCCCGCCTGAGGTCTCACCAGCCCATCACGCCGAAGACTGTAGCTCTGCCACAGTGGCCCAGCCGTCCAACTGCCCCAATTTTCACTTATTTCCCATATTTCCAGCCACAAAACAATTCCAAACTTTACCTAAATTTCATCATTAAACATCATTGTTCATAATTAGTCATCATTTCATTTTCTTTTATTTTATTTTTAATTTATTTGTTTTTTAGTAGCTTTTTCCTCCTATAAATAGGAGTGCATTTCTCTTGTTTAGGGGGACTTTGTTTTGAGAAAGAACTCCAAAACACAAAATTGTATCCTTCCTTTAGAAATATCAAGCCTAGTATTTCCGTTGCAATTCTTGAGTTTAAGTTCGCATTCTCGTGTTTATTCATCCATCTTCATAAGGTTTCTTCTGCTGTCAGAAAATCTTATGAATAACATGTCATTTTTATTCCATCCATTTTCGGAATCACAAGCTTTCTTGGATTCCGAAGGTGTAACTTGTTCTTTCCTTTGCTTAAACTCTCATTGTTGTTTCGGTTTTATTTTCTTTAGTTCAATATTTTTTGTGGGTATTTTCTTTCTAACTTTTGTAGACAAGAATATTATTATAATGTGTTCTACTTTTCAAACTTCATTTACTTCATACATTTGAGTGCTTAAGCTTCAATTTTATACTAAGTGTTTATGACCGCGTTTCGGTGCACTTAGTATAAAATTGAAGAGATTTAAATGTTTAATACACATTCAAATCATAAACATTGGGTAAATCAATTTATATGTGTTTATGACCGCGTTTCGGTGCATTTATAATGTTTATAAAATGTATGCATGAGTGAGATGGTGAAAGTAGAATTTTGTGATGTATTCAAACTTTGCAAAAGTTAGAGTGTTGGTAGATTTTGTGTTTAAAGAAAGTCCACTTGTATATATGTTAAATTAGGAATAGAATTAGTTCATTTATGTCTTTACTTATTTTGCATGATCAAAATCCCTAAAACCCCATCTTTATTCTTTTATTCGTTTAATTCATTTATTCGTTATTTCATTAATTTATTGATTCTCTTATTTATTAATTCGTTTATTCCTTTATTCGTTAATTCTTTAATTCTTTATTACTTGATTATTCAATTAATTAATTATGTGATTATCTAATTCTTTAATTCTTTAATTCTTCAATTCATTAATTATTCATTATTCTTTTTAACTAACATATTATTAATATTCCCTAATTTCCCCGGTTAAGAACGATCCCTACTTACCAATACTATAACTACACAAAAGGGTTTAAATTTGCATAATACTCAAATTACATGTTTAATTTAATGCGTAGTTTGGGCTTTATCATTGTGCTCAGAGGATCGGAGGCAAGATTGGAGATATTATTGAAGTGGATCAATTTGAAAGAGGGGAATGCATACGGAAGCTCATCAGGGTCTGTATTTGCATTGATGTCACGGAGCCGCTTATGAGGGGGACATGTGTGGACTTCCTGGATCAAGGTACCCGCTGTTAAAGATTCAAGTACGAAAACCTTTCAACCTATTGTACTCGTTGTGGGGTGCTATCAAATTATACCCGCCTCTGTACTTTGAAGGAGGAGGGAGCTGAACATGAGGGTGGTCTAGATAACCAAGGTGCCCCTAACCCTTTTGAGAGCTTAGATGCTATTGAGGATGTAATGGCCCATACTTCCGAAGAATTGGAAAATGATTCTTTTATTCCCGGTCAAAAGGTTGACTTTTTGTGGTTAAAGTCAAAATATTGACTTTCTGACCGAAACGGTTTTTGGCAATTCCAGAACCTTTGTTAAGAAGTTTTTGGTCTTCTGAGGGCATTGATAGGCGGTACGTCAAAATCGAAATTAAAATGGTTATGTTTCAGGTCTGGACTATGTAAGGGCAATATGGTAATTTGCTAGGAAGGGTATTTAATCATATTTTATTATGAGATTTTTTTTTTGTTGCTGTCCAATTAGCCACTGATAAGTGTCCCTCATCTATTAGGGGAATGTGCCATCGTTTGGCGTGATTGTGTGTGTGTTTAGAGGTGTTGTGTGTGTGTGTTATGGGAGATGGCCGAGAGGAAAACATGAAGAAACAAAGAAGTGAAATAGAAGAGCGGAAGGGGAAGAAAGTGAGACCAGAGAGGAGAGAATAAGGAAGAATTCAGAACAGAGGAAGAGAGGAACTAAGCTAGGGAGGAGGAGGAAACTCGTGAAAATTTTCAGGTTAGGTTTGGTTGGGATGGTTTTCGAGTAGAACTCGTGGAAACGAAGTTAGACTCAACCTTTTGGAGTCCCTGCGGTCCTAATCAGACATTGGGTTGAAGCTGTGGACATTAGAGTTGTCTAGGAACGAAGAACACCATTTGTGGTCGTGAGGTGAGTATTTGGGTCGTGGATTTAGACACGTTTCTTTGAGTTTTGTTTATGTAGATCCCTCCCTAATCTAGTGTAGAAGTTAGTGGTCGAATTAGAATTGAAAAAGGGTTAAAAATGAGTGAGTTCTGGCCGGGTTGGGTCGTCGGGTCGGGCGACTTGAATTATAGAGGAAAAGAATATAAGAGAAGATGAACAGTGTATTGGAGTTGTTTATTGTAGTAGACGTGTGGCTCCCACGCGCAGCTACTTTGGGCAGCGCGTGAGGAGGAGTTTCGAGGAACGGCCAACACGTTTTTTCATCCTTTCTATATTACAAACATTTTGGCACTAGTTTTGAGGCGATCAGACACTATCTCGAGGTAATTTTGGGTGTCCAAAGCATAATTTTATTATTTAAAAATTATTATGAAATTCCCGAGAGCTAGGGTTTGTACCAGGAGGCTATGTAAGGGTTTGGGAAACCTTAATAACCTCGTATTATATTTTTGGATAGAAAACGGAGCTCTCGGAGTCGACGAGGAACGTCCGGAACGCGTTTAAGCGACAAAATTGCACTGTGGGTGGACGTTTTATTTTATTAAAATATTGTGCATGAATATTTATGAGTTTTAAAACGTTTTCCTATGTGTTTTGATGATAATTATGTGATTGAGTATTTTAAATTACACAATTTTCAAGGCTTTTTGTGAACTCTAATTGAGATGTGATCTTTGAGTTTGAGCATGCTTTGTGATTGAATGGAGTCAACTATTGAATTATGGGTGAATTCATATGAAATTGAATGGTGTTGGAAACCCCTTAAGGGCTCGTTTTACGACGCGTCCTTGATTGGTCTTTTCTCGGCTTTTGACTTAACTTCTAGATTCAGGCTTAATAAGGTTTGATTGATGGAATAAAATGGTTTTTCTAAAAAAACTATGTTTTATATGATTTTCTAGACAGTTTTACGAGATTTTGGTCGTATTGGCACGTTTTACGAGAATTGAGAGCTATGGTTGAGGCTTAGGCCTGAGGTTCTGATTGTGGTTTGGATTGTGATATGATGATGTATGATGCTTGTGATGAGGTGTGATGTTGTGATATGATGTGAATATGTATTCCTCGGTTTGCGTGATGTGTAATGATGTGACTTGTAGTGGTGTGATGATCATGTTGATTGTTTGAATGTGTCTCGGACATCGAGCCCTAGACTCCAATCCCGAGCGAATGTGTATGTGATGGCCTACCAGTAGTGCATTTGTGTTATGATGTTTGAGATTGTGTTTGTGTTTTGGGGATGGTTCGATCTAATGATTGATATGTGGTATTGATGTGATGGATGATTATGTATGTGACATGTTGTTATCGCAAGTTGAGTGGTCTGTGAATAATGGTTGTTTACAGGTTAAATACGTTACGATTGTTTCACTTCTACTGTTTTATATCTTGTATGGATGCACGTGTTTCTGAAACGGAGGGTAAATTGCATATATTTACAAAATATGTTTTCTAACATTTATTTTTCGTCCACTCACATTTTCTATGGTTTTACTTACCCTCCAGGTCGCGGCACGATGACGGGTACCATTTAGGAGCGGAGGCATAAACGTGTTTTAGTATTGTTGACGTGACATCTGACCAAGCAACGGGCCTGCCAAAATACTAGACTGAACTACGGGACAAGCCCACCAGAAGACCTCAAAGATCACACAAGGCCCATGCCTCAAAGCCCATCATTACTACAACCATGACCTAACCCTAGATAACTCCTATAAATAGAGAGTCTTCTCCCTTATTCTGGGGACTCAACCTCTTCATCCTTTCTACAAACACTATTATCTCTCAAAGGCTCAGAGCCTTATACTTGTACAAAATATCATATTATTAATGAAAGTGAGACAACATCGTGGACGTAGCCCGATTTGGGTGAACCACGTGCTTTCTTGTGTCTTGGTGTGCGTGCGTGTTTTTACAGTCTCGTTGGTACAATTTTTGCATCAACAGTTTGGCGCCGTCTGTGGGAATCGATACAAAAGGTTATGTCGGTTCTTTTCAATTTTTCTCACCGGCTAAAACACCATGGCCACTAAAAACACCAAGAAAACCCCCAGAAAATACAATATGTCGAATACGCAAGAAGAACCCAGGGACATTCTCCTTTCTAAGTCTGTCGAAGCCCCTTGTGCTTCTCTCACAAAGCCTCTTTCCCACCACAAAATAAATATATATATTGTATCCCCTGCAAACCACAAATTTTTGGTACTTTAAGCCCTTGCAAACTCTGCCCACCACAAACAAATAACAAGTACTTTTTAGCCTTTTGTAGGCACCTACCCACCACAAAAAAATACATATATAATCATGCTTGGTAACCTGCCCCCTGCCACTTGACCCCACCAAGATATTATCTATCTTTATTACAACAGCCCAGACCTCTTCATCGGTCCCCATTGATGTCCCATCGGGCTCCTTGCTCGGTCGGTCTCTCGATGTCCCCTCGGACTCACTGTTCGGTCGGCCTCCTGATGTGTCAGGACCCACCCCGGTTTCACCCCGAAACCCGAGGTAAATCCCGCTCCCGTCTGACTCCCCGACGCAAAACTCAAGTAAAACTCACTCGCATACCAACCAGTCAAACGCAGGAGTAATTAGACACAAAGTCCCGATGGTAGCATATACAGAACATACAAAGAAAATAAAACCGATAACTACACGCACACCGAAGCCTTTACTCTACTCTGGGAACCCTCATGCATAAGAAACAGAAACACTATAAAATACCATAAGAAACCATAATATGAGTATCAGAAACCGTATCAAAACCATAACCACCAAATCATCATTTTCTCGATCAAACCTGCTGGATCTATCCGAGTCTTTAAACTCCCGAGTCTTTAAACTCAATCCAGGCCTTAATCATATCCGAGTCTTTAAACTCCCGAGTCTTTAAACTCAAGGCCTACGGGGGAAAATCAATATATATCAGAGTCTTTAAACTCCCGAGTCTTTAAACTCAATCCGGGTCTTTAAACCCAATCCGGCCGGTCCCCCGTCACATATATCCGGGTCTTTAAACCCAATATCCAGATCCAGCAAATCCAACCCCAAAACCATTTGAAAACCATTTACCAATCCACATCCAAACTCGAATTCGAAATCACTGGTCCGAAGCCCTTCCGGCGTTCAGAACCGTCATTCCGAACCCAAATCCGGAATACCACTTTTCAATCTTAAAACCAAATCTCGTTTCCCGAAATCTGTTTCTAAAACCACAAACCTTGATCATTGAGATCATGTTCCAAAACCCACTTATAACCATTGAAAACCACTTATTAATTGAAATCCCAATATAATCCGAAATCAACCTTTTATCGTAAACGTGCCAAAACCGTCTTTTTCTCGAAAAACGTGCAAACACATAAAATCATCATAACATATTCAAGAAACATCTAGTCCTAAGTAAAACCATAAAATACATTTATAAAAACAGTTATGCATGATCGAGTTTAAGGAAAAGGGTCCACTCACAGTACTGAGCCCTACTCGCGTCCCGAACGTCCAGCCCGTTCCTCGGCTTCCTCGGGAAATCCCGATCCTGTCAAACACCGCCAAATTACGTTACTAGTACGTCTACGAAGGTTCACCTAAATTCCCTCAAAATTCCCCGAATCCTAAACATAAGAACCCGGGACCCTAAACTTTCACCCTCGCGGAACTTAACTCAAACGACTTCCGAGTGACTCGAAACCAACTCCATTGAACTCACCATGACTCCTAGACCAAAAACTATGTTGACCGTTTTCCCATCCGCCGCCGCACGCGCCCCCACGCGCCGCCCAAAGTGGCTGCGCGTGGCCCCACGCGCCAGCTACAGTACACCTTCAACCTCACGTCGACCCGGTTCAACACAGTAGGCTACAGCTGAACCGGCGTCAACGGTTCTCCGCCGTACCTGCACGATTTCCTTCCCTTTCTTCACCTAAAGCTTCGTCCAGTTCCAATATAACCATTCCACAGCTCCTCAGACCTCGACACCGCCTCAATCCCGTCGACTGAAGCTCGAAACCAGACGGCCAACAACCCCTGTTTCACGATCCAGCCACCCAGCTCACCACCCTTCACGGTGGCTTCACCAAACTCTGCCCTGAACCTCACTGAACCTAACCCAACTCGCCTAGACCTTCGACTCAACCCCAATCGTCACGACTAGCCGTTTGAACATCACGGCAAAACAGAGCATACAGGTACCCCCGTCGTGCTAACCCCCGCCGTGTACACCCCCGTCACGGCGACCATCCTAGTCGACGCCTAGGACCCTCCTGAACCTCACCCTGACCTCCATTCCTCTCGACTCTAAGCCCAACCTCACAACTTTCAAATTGAGCAGCACGGGAAAAACAGAGCAAAAGATCTCACCTTCGATTGCAGCTCCGCCGTGCGCACTGCCGCCTTCCACGGTGGTCGTTAGTCTCCCTGCAACCTCCTGCAGCTTCCCCTGCCTTGGTTTGAGTCACCTCACGGCGTAGCCACCACCTCGAACTCACGGCCTCCCTGTTTCCGTCAAAACTTCTCCGCACCTCCGCCGTGCCGCCGTGCACAATTACACCACCAAAACCCGATCAGCAACTCCCTTTCAATCTCCCGTTCCTCCCTCACTCACCAAAACTCGTCACCAGCCACGATCAGTCCTCAATTCCTCCTCACAAACTCACTCTGTTTCTCTGTGTTTGTCGAAGGACTGCACGGTTGCACCCCAATTATTTGGGCTGAGACCACACAGGATTCTCCCAGAATCCTCTACACACATGCCATGTGTCACCATCCACTCCACACACTCCCACATGGCCTAATCCCAGCCGTCCATTCCTTTCTTCTGTGCACAAATCCCAATGTGCCCCAATGACCAAAATACCCTTCTTTTTAACACATTTTTACGGTTTTACCGAAACTTCCTAGACCCGTAACTCTCGCCTCGTAAGTCCGATGAATACGTGCCGCCTGTCATCGAACTCAGGACGACAAGAACTATCTAACCCTCCTAGGTCAACCTACCAAACCTCAATTATTCAAAAAGTCAACTTTTCCCCCTACTCACGATTATGCCCTCAATCTTCCGAACATCACAACTTCCTCCTCGGATGTCGGAATCAGGCGTGCCACCTGCCTATGGATTCGTAACGTCCTCAACTACGTCCTAGTCACTGGTCAACTCCCATTTGACCACCCGAAATAAAAGTCAACATTTCTGCCCGACCCAGGGGCAAAATCGTCATCCTAAGTTCCCGGACCCCTCGGGACCACCTAACCCTTGATTAATCTTACTAATTACACCTTAATCACTCCACTTATCCCTATTCTCGGGACGGGTTGTTACAATATGTCCCCTCGGACCCCCCTCTTCTTTGGTCACCACCGATGTCCCATCGGGCTCCCTGCTCGTCGGCCTCCCCGATGCCCTGCTCGGTCGGCCTCCCGATGTCCCCTCGGACTCCATGCTCGGTCGGTCTCCCGACGTCCCCTCCGACTCTCTGCTCGGTCGGCCTCCCAATGCCCCCTCGGACTCCATGTTCGGTCGGTCTCCCGACGTCCCCTCGGACTCTCTGCTCGGTCGGCCTCCCGATGTCCCCTTCAGACTCCCTCTTCATTGGTCCCCACCGATGTCCCATCGGGCTCCCTGCTCGGTCGGTCTCCCGATGCCCCCCTCGGACTCCCTACTCAGTCGGTCTCCTGATGTCCCCTCGGACTCCCCGCTCCGTGGGTCCCGACCGATGTGCCCTCGGACTCCTTGCTAGGTCGGTCCCCACCGATGTCCTCTCGGACCCTCTACTATACAACCAGGTAACACTTTCAATCAGAAATCCCTTCTAACCATCATTACTGACATACATACATGTCATCGTGCATATTAACATACATGTCACACATACATGCCCTCGCGCATACCGACATACATGCCACTCATACATGACATACATACATGTCATCGTGCACATACATGCCCTCGCGCATACCGACATACATGCCACTCATACATGACATACATACATGCCACTCATACATGACATACATACATGACATACATACATGTCACACATACGTGCCCTCGTGCATGACCTACATACATAACACTCATCCATGTCAAGCATACATGAACTCATACATACACTCCACACATTACCGAGCACCCGCTGCTCAACACATTACCGAGCACCTGCTGCTCCGAGCACCCGCTGCTCAACACATTATCGAGCACTCGTTGTTCAACACATTACCGAGCACTTGCTGCTCCAAGCACCCGCTGCTCAACACATAACCGAGCACCCGTTTCTCAACATTCAATGCTACACTCAGCACACCTATCGACTGAGACGTATCTACAGCTACAATCATTCACAAGCAGTTAGGTTCATACCTGGAGTCATACTCACTGGGGGACTACCAGAGCGCAATCCCTACAACGTCCATCCACTCAGATATACAACACACTACAAGGTGTCTTTTCTTCCGCATCCTACCTCAGTCGAGGACTTGGGGGACTGATGGTATACGGTGCGGAGCAGTGCAAAAGTGAGGAGTTGCTCGATCAGTGCACTTTACTTGAAAGTCCTCAACCGAGGCAGTCCGCCTCAGTCAAGAACTGTGGGACTTGTTGACTTGACATCTGACCAAGCAACGGGCCTACCAAAATACTATACTGGACTACGGGACAAGCCCACCAGAAGACCTCAAAGATCACACAAAAACCATGCCTCAAAGCCCATCATTACTACAACCATGACCTAACCCTGGATAACTCCTATAAATAGGGAGCCTTCTCCCTTATTCTGGGGACTTAACCTCTTCATCCTTTCTACAAACACTATTATCTCTCAATGGCTCAGAGCCTTATACTTGTACAAAATATCATATTATTAATGAAAGGGAGGCAACATCGTGGACGTAGCCCGATTTGGGTGAACCACGTACTTTCTTGTGTCTTGGTGTGCGTGCGTGTCTTTACAGTCTCGTTGGTACAATTTTTGCATCAACAAGTATGTTTAGTGTAACAAGTTCTGTATATATGTTTCGTACTATGAACTTATGCTCTGTATAGAAGTTCTGAATATGTATCTCTGGTCTGGTAGTTGGCTGTTTTGTGGTAGTTATAGATCCTTTGTAAGGATGTTTTCGTCTTTTTGAATAGTAATTGTCAAACGGGGGCAGGATCCCTCAAGTTTTTCTAGTTGTACCAGGAGGGGTACACAACATATAGAAAGGTCTGCTACTTTGGGCAGCGAGAGCCCAAAAATGTGGAGACCAAGTGTAGTTGTCAGGACCCACCCCGGTTTCACCCCTCAAACCGAGGTAAATCCTGCTCCCGTCTGACACCCCGACACGTAACTAGAGTAAACCACCCAACAAGCACAGTCAGACGCAGAAGAAACTATACAAAACATTCCGAAGTTAAAGTATACAGAGCGTAGTACTCATACAGAAGAAGGAAAACCGATAAACTAGATACACGCACACAGAAAATTGAAACACTCCGGGGTCGCTCTCGTAACTTCTATGCCTCAGACGCTGCCTCGACGCCGAAACCCCGCGCTAGCTCCACGACCTGGAGGGAAATTTAAAACAAAAGGTGTGAGTGGACCATAAATAAAAGAAAAGTTTTCAAAACTATTTTATAAGAAAACCGGGTTTAGCCCTCCGTTTTGAAACCACATGCATAACCCAGTTACCAAAATAGTTATAACTCACACAAACCTCATCATAAAAACAGAAACACTATAAAAACAGTTATAGAAATCATATCATAAGCATCATAAAACTATATCAGAAAACATAAGTACCAAGCCATAACCATCCGATCAAACCTGCTGGATCTATCTGAGTCTTTAAACTCCCGAGTCTTTAAACTCAATCCAGGCCTCAATAATATCCGAGTATTTAAACTCCCGATTCTTTAAACTCAACAGGCCTACGGGGGAAATATCAATATATATCCGAGTCTTTCAACTCAATCCGGGCCCGTCCCCCGTCCAATATAATCCGGGTCTTTAAACCCAATAACCAGATCAAGCAAATCCGATCCAAACCATTTGAAAACCATTTATCAATCCACATTCAAACCCGAATCCGAAATCACTGGTCCGATGTCCTTCTGGCATCCAGAACCGTCATTCCGAACCCAAATCCGGAAATCCACTTTCCAACTTTAAAACCTAATTCTGATTCTCAAAATCCGATTCTAAAATCGAAAAACCTTGATTTTCGAAATCATGTTCCGAAAGCCCTTCATAGTCATTCAAACCAATTATCCATTGAAATCCCAAATCCATAACATCATATTCAGAAATCACAATTTTCCTCGTAAAACGTGCTGAAAATCGAACTTCCTCGAAAAACGTGCAATTATGTAAAATCAACAAAACTTATTCGATAAATATAGAATCATGATTTAAAACCATAAAACAATTATAGAAAAACAGTTATGCATGCTCGAGTTTAAGGAAAGGGTCCACTCACAGTACCGAGCCCTCAATCACGTCCCGAACCTCTCGTACGTGCCTCAGCTTCCTCGGGAAGTCCCGATCCTGGCAACAACCGCCAAAGTACGTTACTAACACATCTACAAAGGTCCACCTAATTTTCCCCAAAAATCCCCGGGTCCTAATCGTAACGAACCGGAACCCTAAACCTTCGACCTTGCGGAACTAACTTCAAACGACGTCCGAACAACCCGAAACCAATCCCATTAGACTCGTCAAAACACCTAGACCAAAAATCATGTTGACCGTTTTCCCAACCGCCACCGCACGCGCCCCCACGCGCCGCCCAAAGTGGCTGCGCATGGCCCTCACGCGCCAGCTACAGTGTCACCAGCAACCTCTGGTCGACCCGTTTCGCAACAGTCACTGCAACTCGAACCGGCGTGACGGGTTCACCGCCGTACCTGCACCAAATCAATTCCTCTCTTCACCATCCTCTTCGTCCCGTTCTAAGCTATCCATTCCCCTACTCCAAACACCTCGACTCAACCTAAAACCTGTCGACTTAAACTCGAACAGAAACCCGAACACCTCCCCTGTTTCACGATCCAGCCAACCAGGTCACCCCCCATCACGGCTTCGACCCCCAGAGCTTCCTAAGACCTCACTGATACTCACCCAATTCACCAACACCGTCGACTCACTCCCTAAGTCCACGACATTCAAACTGAGCAAAACGGAAAAACAGAGGATTTGAGGCTTACCTGCGATTCGTCCTCCGCCGTTCGAACCGCCGCACACCACGGTGTCCACTGAGTCCCCTGCAACCTTCTGAGTCTCCTCTCAGCTTGAATTAGGCCAACACACGGCACAACCACCACCACGATCTCTCTGTTCACTCTGTTTTCCCCGATTTTCCCCGTGGCTCACAACTCACCCACACACGACTACTGCTCCTCCCTGCCTCCTCCCTAGCTCTCTTCCATTCTCTGGTCACTCCTCACCCATCAATTTACACAACAGACACAAAACACCGTCCAATTCTCCCAACTCTCTCCCTCTGTTTCTGTACTTCGAACACACCCACAGCACACACCTGCACGATTACCCCAAATAATTGGGACCGTGCACAAGCCTAGAACCAACCAGAACCCCTACGCGTGTCACCATCCCCTCAGCCTTCTCACAAGTGGCTCAATCCCAGCCATCCACTTGTCCCTCTCTGTTACACCAGGCCTAAAGCACAAAGACCAAAATACCCTTCCTTTTAAGCCAAAATTACCATTTTACCCTTACCGTTTTAGACCCATAACTCACACATCGTAAGCCCGATGAACACGTGCCGCCTGTCATCGAACTCAGGACGACGAGATCTATCTAACAGTCCGCGGTCAACGTACAAAATCCTATTCGTACGAAAAGTCAACTTTTCCCCCTAGTTTAGCCAAATTACAATTATGCCCTCAACCTTCCGAACATCATAACTTCCTCCTCGGATGTCGGAATCGGGCGTGCCACCTGTCTACGGATTCGTGATGTCCTAAACTATGTCCTGGTCATCGGTCAAAACCCACTTGACCGTCCGAACTAAAAGTCAACTTTTTGCCCGAACTTGTGGCAAAATCGTCAATCTACCTTAACGACCTTATCGGGACCAACTCACCCCCGATTAAGCTCACTAATCTCATCTTAATCACGGTCTTAACCCTAATTTCCGGGACGGGTCGTTACAGTAGTGGTATGAGACAGACGAAGGGCATGTCGTCCTCTTCTCGCTCAGACTCTCGAAACTTGAGAATCAATAAGCAACAGGAATCAAGAACTGCTCTAGCGTTGCATGAGAGCTTTACCTCTGACATTTCCAACACGACTTCCTCGCCGCTTAAGCATACTATTTCATTATCTAGTAGGGAGGTGCTAGAAGCTAGCCTGGTAGCACACTTGCATAAATTGAAGGAGGGTGAGGAGTATGAAAGGAGGAATATGGAGATGCTTTTTTATGCTGGGCTTGTTGGTATATGGGGTGTTACCTTATCACCCACGCCTTTTAGGGGTGAGGTTATGTCAGTGAGGCGGCAGGATCCTCACACGATGGTGGAGCGTAAGGAAGGGCTGGACATCGTGGAGGCATTAGAGGGGCAAGATCCACTGGGAACTGATCCCTTTAACTTGGGACCTATCATTGAGCATGGACACTTAGTCCATAAATGATTCAAAAAATTGACGATCCGTTCTTAGTCATTCAAGGCCAGTTTAAGGGGCTGGGGCAACTATCGTGGAGGCTCAAAACTCTACTATGTCTTTTGCCCCATGTAACAAAAGAAGGGTGCCTAGTGGAGATGTAGACAATGAAGTTTTTGAAGGCAGTGCAAGGTGTTGTAGGTTAATTTTTTTGGATGATTATGATAAGTTGGTCGGGACCTCCCTTGATGGGTCTCTTGAGCCAAAAGGTATTGCTTCCACCGGTCCCCAAGAGCCGTGATCGCCATGAAAATTAGTTGCTGGAATTGTCAGGGCATCAGTGGTGCTCTGACCGTTTCAAGCTTAAAGGAGTAGTGTAGGCTCTTTAAGCCTGAAGTGGTAATTCTTTTGGAGACAAAGAAAATGAATTAGAATTTCAATTCTTGAAGAAAAAGCTTGGTTTGAGTGTTTATTTTCTATGGAACCCAAAGGTAAAGGTGGCGGTCTTTGTGTATTGTGGAATGAGGTTGATAATGTGGTACTAGTTAAATATACTGATTATATGCTTATTCATGAGGGTTATCCTCTGAAAAAATGGCGATTATATGTTGTGTACACAGTACAATGAAAAATAAGGGAGAAATAGTGGGATAATTTATAAGATAGAATTAAGTGATTTGGAGATGCATGTTTAGTGTTGGGTGATTTTAATGACATTTTGAGAAATGAGGAGAAATCATGAGGTAACTTTCAAAGTGAGAATACTATGAGGAAGTTCAGGAGATTTGTCTCTAACTATGGTCTCTTGGACCTTGGTTTTAAAGGTTATCCCTTCACCTAGAGAAACAATACGAATGCAGATTTTATTGAGGCACACCTAGATAAGGGTCTTTCCTTAGATCAATGGGCTCATTGGTACTCGGAGACACATGTTTTTCATGTGGTAGTTGAAGGCTTGGACCATGCTATGCTTGCCCTTGTTACTGAACTGAAAAAGCAACGATGAAGGAGTCGATTCATCTATGACCCGAGATGGGGATATGAGCAAGGGTTTGTTGAAGTGATCCACAATACCTGGCAGCAAGTAGGCTTGGTTTTATTGAGTACAAAATTAAGGAGGCCTGTTGTGGTATACTTTCTTAAAGGAAGGCTAAGGGAACCAGTGCCCAGAAGCTTATTAAGGAGCTTCGTGAGAGCCTATGTTTGTTGTACCAACAACCCAATTTTGACACTTCCAAAGTCCATGACTTGGAAACTGATCTAAAGGAAGTTCTCAGGCAGGAAGAGATCTACTGGAAATTAAAATCCATAGTCCAATGGTTAAATGGAGGGAATGAGAACACAAAATTCTTTCATGCTAAGACCCTGCAACGTCGAAGGATGAATAAGTTATTAGGGATATTTGATGCTTTAGGAGTTTGGACTGAGAGTGATGCGGGCATTCATGATACTATTGTCAACTTTTTCAGGACCATGTTCACTGCTAGTCAGATTAGTGGAAATAATAAAATGGTGGCTGTCTTCAAAACTATGTGCATATGGCGCAAAACTGTGTCCTAACTAGGGAGGTGGTTGAGGAGGAGATTAGGGAGGCCTTGATGTCTATTCACCTACTAAATCTCTCGGTTCATATAAGTTTACTGCAGCTTTCTTCCAAAAACATTGGAGCATTGTTAGGGCTGACATCTGTGTTTTTGTTACTAGGTTTTTTGTTACGGGCCAGATGGAACCTAATTTCAATCATACTTATATTACCCTTATTCCCAAATATCAGAATCCTACACAAATGTTGCAGCTGAGATCTATTTCTGTTGTAATGTGCTATGTAAGATCATCTCAAAGATATTGACGAAGCAATTAAAGGGGATGCTCAATTGAATCATTAGTCCTGTGCAAACTACATTTGTGGAGGGCCGTTAAATCTCTGATAACATTCTCATTTTCCCTGAAGTCTTACATACCATTGGATAGAAGAAAGGTGTGGAAGGGAAGAAATGGTCCCAAAAATGGATATGGAAAATGCTTATGATTGAGTTGAGTGGAGGTCTTGAAGGATTCATGTTAAAATTGGGTTTTGATAATCATTTTGTTAAATGGATATATGGCTTGTGTAATTTCAGCTACCTACAATGTGATGGTAAATGGTGCACCCTCAGGCTTCATCTAGCCTACTCGTGGGATAGGACAAGGTGACTCACTTTCTCCGTTACTTTTCGTTCTATGTGCTAAAGGATTCTCTTTCGTGGGATAGGACAAGGTGATTCACTTTCTCCGTTACTTTTCGTTCTATGTGCATCAAAGGGAGGAGAAGGTCTTGCTCAGGGCATCCGTGTAGTACCTCATGGTTTGTCTTTCACCCATCTTCTATTTGCCGATGACTCTGTGGTTATGCACAAAGAAACTTTGGAAAAGGCTAACTGTGTTTAGGAGATATTAGCTACTTATGCTGGAGAATTAGGTCAAGTCATAAATTTTGAGAAGAACGATGTTTTGTTCAGTCATGATTTTTCTGAGGAGACAAAGGTGAACTTATCCTAATTATTGGGGATACAATGGCATGATGAGTTTGGCAATTACTTAGGGCTTAAGGTTGATTTTGGTGCTTCCAAGAGACAGGTATTTGAAGCAACCAAAATGAGAATCGAATCGAAAGTCCATGGTTGGGTTGAGCAACATTTGTTTATTGCTGGTAACGAAGTATTCCTCAAATCAGTTGCTATGGCAATGCCCATCTATTATATGACTTGTTTCCTACCTTCCTGCGATGATCTGCCAAGATATTTGCGTATTTTGTCTGATTTTTGATGGGGAAGCTTTGGGAGAAAAACAGGAGTTCACTAGGGTTCTTGGGACAAAATTACCGCACCTAAGAAGTATGGTGGGCTGGGTTTCCAGGATCATAGATGTTTCAATATTTCTATGCATGCAAAGATTAGTTGGAGAATTTTCTCCAACCCAAAGTCTTTCTTATCCAAGGTGCTCCATGATAAATACTTTCCCGGTGAGACTATCTTATAAGCAGTTGAGAAGTGAGGTAGTTCATGGGGTTGGAAGCATATTGTACAAGGATTACAGGTGTTGAAAGAAGGGATCCATTGACTAGTTGGAGATGAACGTAAGATTAGGGTTTTAGGTGACCCGTGGGTGCCTTCTCTACAGGGCCAGGCTGCCCTACCTCGTAGCTGACCTTATTGATTGGGACAGAAAACGATGGAAGGTTTATCTAAACCAAGAGTACTTCAATCCGGAGGAAGCTAAGTGTATTTTGAAAATACTGCTAAGTTGCCTTGGCTACCAAGGTAGCTATGTTTGGCACTTTTGAGAAATCGAGAATACTTATTGTTAATCTACATACTTAATTGCTACTGAAATGCTAATAAATGGTGACAGAGTTCAGAAGGAAACATGGCAATAGGGAGTCAAGTGCCCAACCACGTGATATGCATCTTTGGGAGTCCATATGGAATGCTGAAATGCCTCCTAAACTTCAGCTCTTCTTGTGGAAGTGTTGTAGGAAGTTCTAGGCTGTACGTGCTTATTTGGTGAAGAGAATAATTTTGGTAGACAATGTATGCCCTCACTGTGGTTTAGCGGATGAGACTCAGGTTCATATGTTTTTCCAATGCCATTATGCTCGTATCTTTTGGTTTGGTAACCCTTTGCAAGTGAACTTACGGAATGTGCATGGTGAGGGCTTCCTATGGTATTGGAATTTTTTTCTAAATATTTTCAAACAAACCAGGCAGTAGATGTATGCAACCTAGGTCTTGGTGTTTGGACTTTGGAGGCTTTGGAATTGTCGTAACCAAGTGTGTTTTACTGATGCAATAATTGAATCAGTCGAGGCAATCAACATGATACTAGATCATCTAGGTGAGTTCCTCTCTTCAAACCAGGGTAAACCACGGCTGGTGCATCATATTTTTATGGTACATCCTCCAAAACCTAGTCGTGTTTGATAGGACCCACCCCTAATTACCATGAAAATCGAATTGGTCATGCTCTCATCTGTCATGTCTTATCAGAGAAGGGATATTTCTAACTTTAACCATATTTATGTTTTGTTCAATTAACCAAACATAGTATGTCCTTACGGGTTACCACCCACGTCCGACCCACTTCTCCGACAAGGCGAACAATTTAAGAATTAAAACTCTTTGTTTTCCATACCTTCATAGGTTTACCACTTAGCACCATTTTGTTTACACATTAATTAATACTCAAAAACACATACGTTCAGTTCCTAATCACAATAATTTAATAGTTCATGGAATATGTTTATGTCCACAACCCTTAGTTATTTTATTCTTTATTCTTCTTAATTATCATATGTTTCCATTCAACTAAAATTGTAGTATTATCTCATACTAGATACCCACATTCATATGCATAAAACTATTTTTTTTTTAAATAAAGTCTATGCATTAGACTAATTACCATAATTTACCAACATAGGTTTTCCAACACTTATCTTCAAAATACCATAATAATCATTTTACTCTTCTTCCAAATTATACAATTATAATTCCTCATAAAACTATAGATTTTCATTGTCATTTCACCAAGGCATTTCTTATCCAAACTCACTATAATTCCCCTTCAATATCTCATTAAAAATACGCTAACTTCCCCAATTTATTAACCTAGTCCGTCCTTGCAAGGTTATCGCCCATGTCCAACCCATTTTCCCGACAAGACGAAGAATTGAAGAATTAAAACTCTTTGTGTTCCATACGTTCATAGGTTTGCCACTTAGCCAGAGCCGGTCCAAACATTTAGAGACCTAGGGCAAAAATAAAAAATGGGCTCTCAATTCGCATACTTAATTATTGAAATTTAAATTTTATAAATTGATTATATTATATTTTTATTAAGAAGTATCGTTACAATTTTTTCTATGAGAAAACTCATAAATTAGGATAAAACCCCAAACAAAGAAAAAAAAAGTACATCATATCCAAAAAATTACATTTAATTTTTTAAAACAAATCTTATACTTTTTTTGTAAAATCAGTAAGCAATTTGCAATTATATACAAACTTTTATATTCAAAACAAGAATGTAATTAAATATTGTTAAACTAAGAACTTTTGTAGCAATGACCTTATCAATTTAGGTGAGTTTCTTGAAATTTTCCTGGAATGCGAAAAATACGTAATTAAAGATTCAAAAGGCACACACAAAAAAAAACTAAAGAGGCATAATTTCTAATTTCTAACAAAGAGTAAGAATTGACATGTCATTTGTAATGTTAGATTCGTGGTTTAGACCCATAACATTGATCCTTTGATTATATGAGGGGGCCTTCCTGTCGTAAAAAACTACAACATCCATAAGGGAAAGTTGCCAAATGGAAGTATTCAATTAGGGAAACTGTAATAGAAATTCTATTAAATTAAATTACTTATTTTTTAGGTTTGTAACTTAGGAATATCTCGGATAGGGCTTTCAGAAGGGGAGGCGAAAATGTCTAGATGTCTTCCACTAGAAAAAAAAAATTGTTGAGAAATTGAGGTTAGGGTTTGAAAGTTTAAATGAGATTGCAAAAACTTAAAAATTTAGAACAATTGAGAATTTGAGATTGAAAGATTGATATTTAACCTTAGAATATTGAATTAGAATATTAAAACACTGCGTTTTCTTTTTGGGATTTTGAAGGAGACTTTCTTTTCATTTCTTGTTCACTCGTATCCCCCATATAAATTATCATACATCTTACTATTTTTTTTAATATAACAAAAAAAAAACTTAATTTTGGGCCCTTTAATATTTTTGGGCCCTGGGCCTAGGCCCCTCCTGCCCTCCCTCTTGGCCGGCCCTGCACTTAGCGCCATTTTGTTTACACATTAATTAATACTAAAAAAAAACACATAAGTTCAGTTCCTAATCACAATAATTTAATAGTTCATGGAATATGTTTATGTCCACAACTCTTAGTTATTTTATTCTTTATTCTTCTTAATTATCATATGCTTCCATTCAATTAAATTTGTAGTATTATCTCATACTAGATACACACATTCATATGCATAAAACTATTTTTTTAAAATAAAGTCTATGCATTAGACTAATTACCATAATATACCAACATAGGTTTTCCAACACTTATCTTCAAAATACCATAATAATCATTTCACTCTTCTTCCAAATTATACAATTATAATTCCTCATAAAACTATAGATTTTCATTGTCATTTCGCCAAAGTATTTCTTATCCAAATTCACTATAATTCCCCTTTAATATCTCATTAAAAATATACTAACTTCCCTAATTTATTAACCTAGTCCATCCTTACGGGGTTACCGCCCACATCTGATCCACTTCTCCTACAAGGCGAAAAATTTAAGAATTAAAACTCTTTGTCTTCCATACCTTCATAGGTTTACCAGTTAGCACCATTTTGTTTACACGTTAAATAATACTCAAAAACACAAAAGTTTAATTCCTAATCACAATAATTTAATAGATCATGGAATATGTTTATATCCACAACCCTTAGTTATTTTATTCTTTATTCTTCTTAATTATCATATGTTTCCATTCAACTAAAATTGTAGTATTATCTCATACTAGATACACACATTCAATAAAACTAGTTTTTTTTTTAAATAAAGTCTATGCACTAAACTAATTACCATAATTTACCAACATAGGTTTTCCAACACTAATCTTCAAAATACCATAATAATCATTTTACTCTTCTTCCAAATTATACATATATAATTCCCCATAAAACTATAGGTTTTCATTGTCATTTCACCAAGGCGTTTCTTATCCAAATTCACTATAATTCCGCTTTAACATCTCATTAAAACTGCACTAACTTCTCCAATTTATTAAGATTAATTATGAATTTTTAAATAAGCTTTAAAACTTTGAACGGTCATAAATTTCTCAAACAAAGTCCAATTAACTCAAACCTTGTATCATTGGACTCACAAAATTCAACACTAAAACTTTCGTATTGGTCGAACAGCCCAAGGAGACCGCATGTGCCAGTTAGGGTCTTTGCGCGTGAGCCTCCCGCGCAGGGCCTGTCACTAGTAACCTCTCGCCGGGTCTGCAACTTGGGTCGCTCGACCCGGCGGCCAAACCCGACTGTAATTCCTTCAAAACTCAATGATTTTCTTCTCTTTGGCGTTTGAATTGTTCTTACCTGACCCAAGAGAAGATCTATAACAAGAAAACGAAGTAGGAAGAACTTAAACACGAGAACTCGTACTTGAGTATTTTGGCCAGGTTTCCAACTTCGAACAAGATCGTTTCCGGTGTCCTCCTCCCCTGTTTTCGAGCGGGAATTCATCACACAACATCCATAAAGCTAATAGGAAATTTATGACCAAGGTTCCTAGCTTGGGATGAAGAATTCGCATACAAAAACTCCAAACAATGGTTTCGGGTTTGTCTCCGTTCCTCCATCCCTTTCTTTTTCTCTGTATGTTTTCTTCTTTCTTCTTTTTCTCCACTCTAATTTCTTATTTCCCTCTCTTCTCTGGATCACTCTCTCATCTCCTCTGATTACAGTTCTCTCATGGCCACCATTTTCATGGTTTTTGGCCAGTCTTCCCCAAATGCCAAAATATCACTATACTTCTTATATATAATTGTACATGTCAGTGAGAAAGAGAGTGAAAGAATAATAACGAACCTTCTAGACCAATCACATATGATTCATATGCCAAATGGGTAAATTACCAAATTGCCCTTCAAGCCATATTTACCAAAATACCCCTATGCATTCTTGACCCATACCAACTTAATTCGACGTCCATTTTTTGCATGTCACCTGTCTATGCACTCAGGAGCCCGAGACCTTTGTAACGATCTTTTCGAAGTTCCTAAGAGATGTCCCGGTCAAAATTCAACTCTTTGACTTTTTCTTTTTATTTTTTGGGTCAAAGTCAACTCTTTGACTTTTCAGGGGAAAATGGTCATTTTCATTCTCTCTAAGATCCGAGGTGTCATAGTGTTTGCTAGACTAGGCCCCAGACGGGGTTTGTTAAAAGAAACTGCAATGGGCCCTACCTGGAGGTAGAGGAACGAGGTGCATGTGACTGGGTAAGGAGGTCATCTTCAAGGTCTTTTGTTGCTGCTGGCGGTGTTGGGGCTTCGACTGTGGCTATAGCCTGTATGTTGAAGCTCAAGCTGTGAGAGCCGCTATGTTGGCATGTGCTGATTATGATTGCAAGTATGTTTTGATTGAAATTGACTCTCAATCTCTAGTGCATAGTGTAAAATCAAGGGTATGTGTGGATGCAGATATTGAGGGACTGCTCTTTGACATTTTGCTCTACAATCTATGTTTGAGAGCGTGCCACTCAAGTATATCCCAAGGAAAGCCAATACGGTTGCACATGAGGTTGCTACCTTCTGCAACGTTCTAAACGATGTTCAAGATGGGAGGGTCTAGATCCTTTGTGGTTATTTCATGTTCTATCTTCTGATGTAAATGTTTCATTACGTATTTGATTAATAAATTACCTTTTGGCAAAAAAAAAATAATACCCTTTTTCTCCCCATTCTTTCCATTAACTGCTTTTTATTAATTTTAATTACAAATTTAATATTTATTTTTAATATTATATCTTTAACTATTATATAATCTAAAGGGTATTTTTGTCAAATTTTTTTGGTGAAGTCTTTTAAGTCTCTTAGCTTTATATAGGAGAGATGTATAGCTATGCAAATACGCCCTTCGTAGTTTCACACCTAACGTTTAAGAGAGCTTTATTTTGTGCCTAAATTAATAATAAATAAAACAAATATATAATTACACTTAAAAATATAATTATAAATAAACTTACATAATATGACATTCAAATTTTTTCGGTTACTTTAGAGGGATTAGAACCCTAAGGATATTTTGATCCTAACTAGTTTCCTTATTATTAACGCACCTATTTCCTTTAACAAATTGGCTAATGACCAACTAATTACACGTGGCTAGACACACCCACATAGGCAGGATACTTGGTCACATTGATATGGTCTATGTCACGCCTACACTAAGTGGACTTGCCAAGAGAAGTCCAGGCCACCTCAAGGCACACACTCAGCTTAGCACAACATGTTAGGCTTGATGCCGACCTCACCTAAGTACCGACTTTAATTCATAAATCCATATCATGGTGATGCTTAAGGAAAAAAAAACATGAATAGTGAATGAGATTGCTTTGTTGATTCGCAACCCAAGTATAGTATGTCGGAGGTCACACGTGACAGGACCCGTCCGCGAAGGACATAGATAATCGTGCCCGATCTTGCTTCCGTCTGACAAGTCAACTGAAGTTTCGAAATTACCTTCAGCACTTGCCAAACAAGGGATAATCACACATGTGCCCACTCATGCCTACACCTCCCAATCAGCCTCGATTGTCGCGCCACGACCTGAAGGGTCAATAAAACATAAAAAGTGTGAGTGGACGAAAATAAATCAGTTTATAAAACATGTTACAGAAAAGATATTTCTACCCTAAACGTAAAACCAATGCATGCATTCGAAAATCATTTCATAATCCATTTCATTTCCAATATAAGAAAACCGTGTATGAAAATCAAAATCATTTCCTTTTCTCAAACCTCGGGCCTTAGCCCGAAACCGTAAATATGGGGCCTCAGCCCAAAATCATGAATCAAAATCCACGTACGAGAACATAGCCCAAAAATCCATAAAGCCATATAAACCGGGCCATTTCCCAACACATCCGAAAACATCAGAAATCAACACTAAATCACAAGTCAATCAATCAGCTAGATCTCAATCACCGAGTCTTTAAACTCACACATATCAGGCCTTCCCGAGATATCAATGAGTCTTTAAACTCAAAACACAATTAATAGGCCTCGGGGGATATCACAATAACCGAGTCTTTAAACTCAAAACATATCAATCAAGGGCCCTCCCCCGTCACATCAATCAACCGGGTCTTTAAACCAAAAACCAGATCCAGCAATAGTACCGGGTCTTTAAACCCAAAACCATGTGTAATACATAGCAAATCCAGAATCCATAGTAATCCAATTTCCAAAACCGAATCTGAAATCATATTTTATCGAAATGGGTCTCGTGCCCGAATTCACATGCAAACCCAATGTCACATCATCAAGTCATTACCAAAACATGATATGTGTAAACCATATAAAATCATCCATCAAAGTATAACATAAACTGTATTCTCGAAATACGTGCAATTACGTATTGCATATCGAAATACATGTAAATACGGAAATCGTAATTACCATAAACCATAATCATAATCATAGAAATCATCAATAGAAAGCATAGAAAATATTTATGCATGCATTGAAATTTAGAAAGTAAAGTCCACTCACACACCGTTCAAACGACCTGCTTCCGAGCTGCACGTTTTTTGGTAAATTTCGAAAATCATAATTCCTGTCCAAAATCATTATCGAGGGTCACTAACACTTCAATATACCTCATATAATATTCCCCAATTTTTCTAGGATTTAAATATGTATTTTAAACGTATACGAAAACTTTGGATACACTGAACACTATCGAAAAGATATCCGATTTCCTCGAAATTAGTGCCAAAATGTCTGTTACATTAAAAGGAGCAAGTTTCATGTTGAACTGACCTCGAGATTCGATATCACGCGCCGCCATGAGTGGCTGTGCGTGAAGTCCATGCGCCAGCTACAGTACCGGTTACTGTTCATCGTCCCAACCCGTTTCCTCTATCAAACAGGTCTGTAACCCGCGTGTGAACCCGACTCAATACCCATCAATTCTGCATCATTTCTTTCAATTCAATCATCTAACATCATCGTTTAATTCTTAATTAGAAGCCTGTGATTTAAATTACACCAATACTTACCTCAATCCTTCATTTCGAACTCGACTTTTCGAAGAACATCTGAGCACTGTTCATTCATCAAAGTTCATCAATTTCCATTGTTTTTCTTCAATTGATCCAGCCAAAAGCTTCGTAGGACTATCATAGACTTGTTTTCGATCTCAATTTCATCGTCCAACTCCTCCAATTACACACCCAACCTTCGAATTTTTGAGGAGTCGAGGTACTCCGTTCACGGCCAAAACGACCTCATTTTCCTTCGTTTTTAAAGTCATTTGAGTCGTCTGGGTTCCAGAGAGCTAAATCTAAGCTCAATTGCAATCATAACCATCCACAATTGCAAATTCGACTTTGATCACATTCAATTATCGAAAGGTTTGAGTTTTGGGTTCCCTAGGCTTTGTCTCTCAATTCCTTCTTCTTTTCATTCAATTCCCTTGCTCTTCCTCTCTCAAACTTTCTCAATTGGAACCAGAACGAAGAGGCGGAATGAGGTCTGGGTTTTGAGCACAACCAATGCTCTGTTTTCCTCCCAAATACACGGTACAAAATCTTTGAACTCACCCCACCGCCAGAACACACACCCGTACACTTGCCACCAATCTTACTTAGAGAGTGACAAATGTCACTTAGTGGCATAATCATGGTTGAATCAGCCCAATTACCGACCAATTTCCTATTCAATTGACCAATTACCATTTTTCCATTTTCCTTACAAATTACCAAAGTGCCCTTCATGTTCCTAGACCCGTAACTTTGTCGTCCGAACTCTGATTGACGCGTGCCGCCTGTCTACGAACTCAGTGTCTCGAGACCTACCTAACGGTCTTTACGGATGATCCAAAAAGTGTCCAGATCAAAAAGTCAACTTTCGGCCCTTATAACCAGGGGCAAAATCGTCATTTCCTTCAAATTTTCCAAATTTTCCTTTTCGAATTTCCGGGTCATCACAACCTACCCCCCTTAAAGAATTCCGTCCTCGAAATTCCAATCAGTAGGTGCCATGATATTTCTCCTGAGGAAATATGTCTAAGGTGAACCCGAAACATAATCAACCTCAATTGGATATAAGTCATACCCAACTTATAGAAATCATACAACCAGTCTCAATCATTAGTCAACATCGGGACAAAATTCCTTTATAAACTCCTACCCCATGGGCAGTCATACCATATACTTACTCGGAATACATAGCCTAGCTTACGTTCGAGTCCACACAATTCAGGAAACACAAGTATCAGTCATATCTTCTCGATCACATGTCATCCACTCGTGACATGGTACAATGGCTAGATACTCACGCATATGTCACTAGGCCACCAGGCCAATAAGTTCATAAGGTCCAATAACTCGGGAACTCATTCCCCTAGCTAGGTCAATCACACCATACCTTTTTTCCCAAGGTCACTATGTATAATGAATTTAACCTTTCCTTCTGTTGTGTTTATCATCACAAGCTTCACTGATATCTACCTCCTGCCAATAACTGGCACTCAATACAATCATCCAAACTATATCACAAATCATATTCATTTCTTAACCTCGACTCCATCCAACATCATACACCAAGTATGATCCTGCAGTTAGACCCCAATAGCCTAAATGATCAGAAATCATGTATTACTCCAATCCTATTAAGTTCCATCAATAACAAGATTTCACCTATCCTTAAGTTATCAAACATGCCAATTCTCTCCCCAAATAATACCCGACCCGGCAATGCGGTCGTAATCTCAATGTATCTCGACCATCGCCTTATCACTTATTAAGCCTTTCTTTTTAGCAATCATTACTAATCCTGATGGTCGATACAGTGCTCGTACATTCCTTCCTAGAGGTATATGACCTCTGCATACTCGACCACCTGGGTCGATCTCAATTCATACAAGGAAAGTAAAACTCCTGAGGGTTCAACTAGCATCGACACCTCATCTCACCAAATCCCAAATCTCATAGTGACATCTCATTATACACACAGAAAAGGTCAACATCGAACATAAGTCACTGTTTCTCCACTTGTAACCATTCTATTTCAGTTCACATTTCCAATAACTCTGACCTTCTTCTGGGTCAATCACCATAACTGGCAAAACATTGTAGAGAATCCCTCTACAATCCTCTGTGGTATCCATCAAATCTCAAAACAACTCATGTTCCCCGTGACAGTCTTTAATTATTTTCCATTGACTAATACATCTGTTTCTCCTGGGATTTACACTAATCCCGACCGTTATTCGTATATGTTCCACAAACCTACTTTGGTCGACCAGACCTAACACTTATTCAACCATATATTTTCTCTCTGATGGCATTCAATATATCTGTTCAGTATATCACATGCCCATCCGTAAATGTGAGTACACCAACCAATCATCAATCATGGTACCATACACCATCCAAATGTGGTCAGAATACCTGACTCATCAGCTCACAAATATAACTAGTCCATTTGGTCATCCAAGGGTATCACCATCGACTAACCTTAGCCATATCAAATCCGGACGTCATCTTTTTCTCTTTTACTCATAACCAATAGTCGTCACCATGTTGGCCTCTCTCAATAGGCTCAATAATCACAACCTTCCAACAGAACCACAAATCATTAGCTCGTGATATTGGATACTTATCTCATACCGTTACCTTATTAAGTTGTCCATAATCAACATGTAAGCTCAGACCATCATCCCTTTTTCCTCTTACCGCATAAGGAATACTGGATTCCCCATGGCAACACTGAGCCGAATGAACCCGTATCTACCAAGTCCTGTACCTGCACCTTCAGTCCTTATGACTCAATAAGTGCCACATACCAGGGCGTCCGAGAAACAACTTGTATACTCGACATGATCTCTATAATAAACTCAATCTCTCATCCTGGCAAAACCTCAGGATATATGTTGAGAAATCCATGCATCCTCAGCCCTCATTAGTCATCTCATACACTAATCACATATGCCACACATCTGACCAACAAACTTTGATTACCTCTTACCAACAGTACATCGATTGTGAGGGTTAAAAGCATTCTATAGGGTAACACCCTCGAGTCTCTCTGAAATATAACCTCTGGAAATCCTGGACTCCACATATCATTCTCCAATCGACATACTCGATAGAGGTATCATGAGTCATCAAACAATCTATCCCAAGGATTACACCCAAATCATCCAAGTCTAGAAATACCCCAAGTCAGCCACTAGGAGAATAACACCAGTCATCCTGGGTAGCCTCACATCGATAGATCTACCCCCCTTATGTATCACCAATTTCACCATAGATAATTACCAAGGTTACCACATTAATATCATCAAATTTATCACATCGGTAACTCCAGTCAGTTCACCGACTTCCATACCATAACCAATCACGGATACTCCATATCCGTCCAATGTACAATCTCAAGACACAGAAGAGTGGATAGCCAGGGACCTACTAAGTACCTACATCATGACCACAAGTAATAGGTATCTAGGTCATCACTCCAGGGGCTACTCAGACCTCCAGCTAGTAACTGCAATCCTCATGCAAGTGGCCCCAATCCGATCACGCCCCTACGGTCCATCACGGGCCCTACCAACTCTTCCCTCGCCTACCACATCAACAATCAATGCAGGAGCCAATCCTTGCTTCATTGCACCCCAACAGTGCCATATCACTTTATCAATCAATCTATATAACCATTTCTTTATGATGTGACCAAACGACCCACAATCATAACTATTTTTTAACCTTTCTGGCTCCTCACGAGCCCTGATACATTACCATGACTCATCTCGAGTCCTAACTGGTCTCCTGACTCACTTTGAGTCTCATTCTCATAACATTCATCCATGCCATCATTGGCATACCCGGTCACCGAGCAATTACCGCTGGTGAACCACATCTTATACGACCTATAAGGCCTAAGGGATATCCCATCACATTCTAGACTCTTTAGACACACATTCCACTTAAGGAATCCACTGAGAATAATCTCATCACGAGTGCAACTTGCCCAATTGTGCTACCTTCCTAGCCTCTGGGCTCATTCATCCTTGGAACCCACACAAATCCGTGTTTAACAATTTGTAGTTCACAGTGTACATTGATTAACATCTGACCCCCAATCCCGGGTCAATCTCATCTGAGATCTATCACGAGGCTCATTTACTCTCATATACCCGTCTCACTACCATGCCACGCACGATGCTTATGTTTCGGAGGCATGATGTGGCAACAGAATCAGCAACCTGGCTCTGATACCAAGTTGACAGAACCCGTCCCCGAAAAACATAAATAATCGTGCCCGGTCCTACTCTTGTCTGAAAAGTTAACTGAAGTTCCAAAATTACCATTAGCACTTGCCAAACAAGGGATAATCGCACATGTGCCCGCTCATGCCTCCACCTCCCAATCAGCCTCGATTGTCGCACCACGACCTGGAGGGTCAATAAAACATAAAAGGTGTGAGTGGACGAAAATAAATCAGTTTATAAAACATGTTACAGAAAAGACATTTCTACCCTCCATGTAAAACCAATACATGCATTCGAAAATCATTTCATAACCATTTCATTTCCAATATAAGAAAATAGTGTATGAAAACCAAAATCATTTTCTTTTCTCAAATCTCGGGCCTTAGCCCGAAACCGTAAATACGGGGCCTCAGCCCAAAATCATGAATCAAAATCCAAGTACGAGAACATATCCCAAAAATCCATAAAGCCATATAAATCGGGTCATTGCCCAACACATCCAAAAACATCAGAAATCAACACTAAATCACAAGTAAATCAATCTGCTAGATCTCAATCACCGAGTCTTTAAACTCACACATATCAGGCCTTCTCGGGATATCAACGAGCCTTTAAACTCAAAACACAATCAATAGGCCTCGGGGGATATCACAATAACCGAGTCTTTAAACTCAAAACATATCAATCAAGGGCCCTCCCCCGTCATATCAATCAACTGGGTCTTTAAACTCAAAACCAGATCCAGCAATAGTACCGGGTCTTTAAACCCAAAACCATGTGTAATTCATAGCAATCCAAAATCCATAGTAATCCAATTTCCAAAACCGAATCCGAAATCATATTTTATCGAAATGGGTCTCGTGCTCGAATTCACATGCAAACCCAATGTCACATCATCAAGTCGTTATCAAAACATGATATGTGTAAACCATATAAAATCATCCATCAAAGTATAACATAAACCGTATTCTCAAAATACGTGCAATTACGTATTGCATATCGAAATACGTGTAAATACGAAAATCATAATTACCCTAAACCATAATCATAATCATATAAATCATCAATAGAAAGCATAGAAAATACTTATGCATGCATTGAAATTTAGAAAGCAAAGTCCACTAACACACGGTTCAAACGACCCGCTTCCGAGCTGCACGTTTTTCTGTAAATTCTGGAAATCATAATTCATGTCCAAAATCATTATCGAGGGTCACTAACACTTCAATATACCTCATATAATATTCCCCAATTTTTCTGGGATTTAAATACGTATTTTAAACATATACGAAAACTTCGGATACACTGAATACTATTGAAACGATATCTGATTTCCTAGAAACTAGTGCCAACATGTTCGTTACATTAAAAGGAGCAAGTTTCATATTGAACTCACCTCAAGATTCGGTCTCACGTGCCCCCACGCGCCGCGATGAGTGGCTACGCATGAAGTCCACGCGCCAGCTACAGTACCGGTTACTGTTCATCATCCCAACCCATTTCCTCTGTCAAATGGGTCTACAACCCGCGTGTGAACCCGACTCAATACCCATCAATTTTGCATCATTTCTTTCAATTCAATCATTTAACATCATCGTTTAATCCTTAATTAGAAGCCTGTGATTTAAATTACACCAATACTTACCTCAATCTTTCAAATTGAACTCGACTTTTCGAAGAACATCCAAGCACTGTTCATTCAACAAATTTCATCAATTTCCATTGTTTTTCTTCAATTGATCCAGCCAAAAGCTTCGTATGACTATCATAGACTTGTTTTCGATCTCAATTTCATCGTCCAACTCCTCCAATTACACACCCAACCTTCGAATTTTTGAGGAGTCGAGGTACTCCGTTCACGGCCAAAACTACCTCATTTTCCTTCGTTTTTGAAGTCATTTGAGTCGCCTGGGTTCCAAAGAGATAAATCTAAGCTCAATTGCAGTCATAACCATCCACAATTGTAAATTCGACTTTGATCACATTTAATTATCGAAAGGTTTGAGTTTTGGGTTCCCGGGCTTTGTCTCTCAATTCCTTCTTCTTTTCATTCAATTCCCTTGCTCTTCCTTTCTCAAACTTTCTCAATTGGAACCAGAACGAAGAGGTGGAATGAGGTCTGGGTTTTGAGCACAACCAATGCTCTGTTTTCCTCCCAAATACAAGGTCCAAAATCTTTGAACTCATCCCACCGCCACAACACACACACCCGTGCACTTGCCACCAATCTTAGTTAGAGAGTGACATATGTCACTTAGTGGCATAATCATGGTTGAATCAGCCCAATTACCGACCAAATTCCTATTCAATTGACCAATTACCATTTTGCCCTTTTCCTTACAAATTACCAAAATGCCCTTCATGTTTCTAGACCTGTAACTTTGTCGTCTGAACTCCGATTGACGCGTGCCGATTGTCTACGAACTCAACATCTCGAGACCTACCCAACGGTCTTTACGGATGATCCAAAAAGTGTCCCGATCAAAAAGTCAACTTTCGGCCCTTATAACCAGGGGCAAAATCGTCATTTCCTTCAAATTTTCTAAATTTTCCTTTTTCGAATTTCCGGGTCGTCACAACACGTAAGTTGGTAAATATGCAACATATGGTCACATCACACATATGCTTTATATCTTCCCCATTTTTTTTAGTAAAGGTGTGGATAATAGGCCTATATCATTTTTAAGGGAAAATAATGCCCTACCCATAGTCTTTCTACATTATTTGGCCCCTAATTCATGGAGACATGTCCTAAAAAGCCTCTATAAATAGAAAAAATTTGTCCTCTGTTCTTCAATCTCTAAAGATACTTTGCCCATCACTTTAGGATGAACACAGACCATCGAAAGAAATAAGTTAGGTTACCACAACCTCTTTAGGACGTCTCTCCGGACATATTATGTTCATGTTCATAATCAACATCCTACCAGGTCATATGTGGCCCATTGCTTTCGAGGAAGAATGTTAGGGTTATGGGCAGACCACTAATCTTTTTTAAGGGTGACATGAGATTTTTACTTTGGAACTTCACACTTTTTTTTTTGAATATTATGGACCATTTATCACATCCATATCAACTCGCATGTAACTTTAAGTGGATTGTACTTAGGTTTTGGGTCGGGAATGGTAGAGCCCATTCATTATTCATGTTATTTCATCTTGAGGACTGCCAAGGTATTACTTCACAAATTAGAGTAAGGATAGAGATCCAGATTGGATTGGCATTGAGCCTACTTTGTCATGCAGAGATGAGGGTTAGCCTCGAGTTGACTTAGACCTCTCTTGGTGGACCCACTCGGTGTAGATGTGGCATAGGCATATCGACGAGGTTAAGTATACTAACTGTGTGAGTCCTTTATAAAGGTGTCTGACCACATGTCAGTTTGTATTTGGTTAAATAGGCTAAGGAAATTAAGTGCGTTAAGAGCAATTATTATTAGTATAAACTACAAATGAATTCTTGATAAGATTGTAATTTAGTTAAAAATTGGAATATGACAATTCTTTAGTCTCAGGTCCTTCCTACTATTTTTTAGCCATGCATGTTTATTGTCATCTTCATGTAGAAATGCATAATTAGGATTCTAATTGGTCTGAGTAAATTAGTCGTAGGTCAATCCATCCAGGAAGACCCCTTATTTCTATAAATAAACTTATATATTACAATTGATCTTTTTTTTTCTTTGAAATTTAGAATGAGAGTTGTGTTCTCTTGGGTTTAATGGTAGGGTATTAAAAGTTTTAGGGAGGGTTGGAAGATGTTTAGGTAAGGGTAGTGGTGGAAGAGCTTATAACTTAGGATTTAGGGTTTAATTCTTGATTTTGGGCACAAAATCTAAGAACTAAGCGCTAAACCATAAGGCCACGTTTGATAATGTCATATTGTACTGACTATTTCAGTTAGATAGACTAATCTGCCCATCAGATAGACTGACTATTTAGTCGGGCGTTTGGTACTCTATCGGATTACAATGTCGACTATATTATACTAGTCAGATTATATTATAGTAGTTGATAAGAAATATTTATATCATAAATATTAATTATATATATATATTATGCATTGTTGAAACAGAAACCATACTCGATTAGAAAAATCTCCACAATCCCTACAAAGAACAAATAAGAGACAATCGAAGTTACGGTTTAAGCTTCGGGGGATTGTTCAACCAAGAGCGCTCTAATACTTAAGTTAATTTTGAGAGAGGAATAGGAAATACTTCAATGTGAAGAATGAATTACCTTGAAAGTGAAATGAGCTCCGTTATTTACAGGAAAGTTAGCCTTGAGAGTTACAAAGTATTCTGATTGGTCATTTGATTTTGGAATTAATAAATAATATATTTTTAATAAAACATAATATTTAATAATTATAATAACTGTTCATTATGATGACAATTATAATAATTTAATACTAATAATAATTATCCATTATTAAGAATAATGACAACTAATTCTCATGGAGAATACTAATATTATTGAGGTTTTAAATAATATATTCAACTAGTAAATACATTATTTAATGTGTGGATGTTTATGAACCGCTAATATCATTAACATGGGTAATTTCAATATTTTGGGAATTATGGGTCACGTGGCAGCTCCACAATTTTTTGGTGATTTTGAGTTCCACAAATACCCCCATATCACTTCAGAATTTAAGGAATCCTAACAGATGTACATTTTTTGGAATCACTGCTATCTATACTTGGTATTTTTTGTCTTACACCATTTCAGTGTTGAGAAAATTTGTTGAGCTTAGAATCAAGCTCATATATAACTGTATCGGACTTGATGTGTCACAAAAGGGATATCTGTTTTTTTTTTTACCCAACCCCATTTAAGGACATAAACCTCTTCTAATGGTAGGCTTGGGTGGGTAGGGCTATAACCTTTCCAGCCTAAGCCTATACCCCATCCCTGCAAGGAAGGGTTTTTTCTCCTTAACAGAAGGCTTGATACGCTTTATGTAAAAGCTTAAGTGCTTCTAGTAAGGAGGTTTTGTAATGCTTCCAAGAGGAAGACTTAGAGTGTTTCCTGGTGGAAGGCTTTAAGTGCTTCCTAATTGAAGGCTTTGTGTGCTTCCCAGTGGAAGGTTTTAAGTGCTTCCTGATGGAAGGCTTTAGGTACTTCCTAATGAAAGGCTTTAAGTGGTTCCTGATGGAAGGCTTTGAGTGCTTCCTAGTGGAAGGCTTTTCCAATCTTGAAAAAGGTGTAATTTCATATGGATAAATTGGGAACGACTTGATAACTTTATTGATAAGTTAAATACAACATTTTTTAGTATTAAAGACAATATTTAGAACATAGCAAAAACTAGTCTAGTTTTGTGTTTCGGTTTGTATTAAGCATAGTATTTTCTGAGGTAATGAGTGTTCATGGAATCGCTCACTAATTTCCCGTCCATGGTTTCCAAAGTGTAACTTCCTTTTCCACCTACTTGGTAGATTCAGTAAGGTCCTTCTCATGGGGATTTGAGTTTTTGAGATCCATGCCGGTTTGATGTTGCAAACTTCTTCTTGAGAACAAGGTCACCAAGAAAGAAGTGTCAGATCTTTGCTTTTTTGTTGTAAAAACTTCTTACTTGCTATTGGTAGTTGGAGATATGCTTAACCACTTGTTCCTCTAACTCCTCGCTGAGATCAAGCGAAGTCCTCATGGCTATAGAGTTGACTACAAGATCATCAAATTTGGTAAAGGGAACTGGAACGACAACATGTAGGGGGATGACGACATTGGTGTCGTATGCAAGAATTAATGGAGACTTGCCTGTCACATGACGCAGAGTTGTATGATAAGCCCATAGTGTGCCATCCAACTTTGTTCCCACATTCCTTTTTTATCGTTTAGTCGCTTCTCAATACAATATTGTTTTTTTGGATGCTTCAACTTGGCCATTACTCTGGGGGTAATAAGAAGTTGAAGTGAAGTGTTTTATCTTTCATGACTCAAAGAATTCGCTGATTATTGTGCAAGTGGACTGAGTCCTATTGTCTGTTAGAACTTTGGGAAGTCTAAACTGGCAAATAATCTGGCTCCAAATCAATTGTTGAACGTCGGCTTGGGAAATGTTAGCTAAGGCCTTCGCTTTTACCTATTTGGTGAAGCAGCCAGTAGCGACGATCAGGCACTTCTTGTTTGGGACTAGTGTGCTTGGTAGGGGTCCAACGATGTCAATCCCCCATTGCATGAATGGCTACGGGCTCATCTATGCATGCAGCTCCTCTGGTGGTGCCAACTAGTTAGGCTTGAACCTTTGGCATTTGTCGCATTTTTGGGCACATTGTAATGCTTCCTAATGCAAAGTTAGCTAGTAAAATCCAGCACTAAACGTCTTTTGCGTGAGTGACCTTCAAGTGGAACGATTTCCACATTGTTCTTTGTGAATTTCCGCCAAAACCTTCAATGTCTTGGGAGGCCTCATGAATAGCAAGTTTGGCCTCGACCTTCAATTGGTTAGGCTTGAACCTTTGGCATTTGTCGCATTTTTAGGCACATTGTAATGCTTCCTAATGTAAAGTTGGCTAGTAAAATCCAGCACTAAGCGTCTTTTGTGTGAGTGACCTTCAAGTGTAACGATTTCCACATAGTCCTTTGTGAATTTCAACCAAGACATTCAATGTCTTGGGATGCCTCAAGAATAGCAAGTTTGGCCTCGATAATCTCTTGCAAAAAGACGGCCTTTGTCAACATAGTATCATGCATCCTCCATCTGGATTTTACGAGCTCCTAGTCGATCATCAGGAAATGTGCCATGTTCCAAGTAGTTGAAAAATGGGTCTTGCCAACTTGGTGAAGTATCAACTTGTCTTACTTATATTTCCTTGGTATCAATGATATGTCATTCCAGATATTTAATCAAGATTGAGCGTTTGAATCGAAAATCAAGTTATGATGCTAGATTTGGTAGTGAATCGACTTGTGCATTTCGACACCTGAAAATTGATGAAAAGTGAAAATCGCAAAAGTCACAAGAATTTCTTGGACCTTGTTGTTATTAACCCCGGACATGGTTCGGTATGGTTCGGTATGAAAGTGATATCGGAACCGTACCAAATAATTTTAACCGGTTCGGTACGGTATTTCTAAATATAAAATTGATATCGTACCATACCGTACCAATTATATTCGGTACAGTTTCAGTTTTAAAGACAAATTCATAATTTCATTTATTTATTACTTGATTCAATGTCTAAAAGTAACATTTTGATAAAATTCAGAAATTAGGACTCTTGTTGGGTAACAAATATTGCTCAAAATGTATAGAAAATTTATAACCCAATCAATTTCAATACATCAACTAAAATTAACAACATTAACTAAAAAACCCTAACAAACAATTAAATCCATTAACTAAAAAACTCTTAAAATAAAATTAAATCTATAAACTAAATTAATATACAACTAAATCTATCAACTAAATTAATATACAATTAAATCCATTATTAGCTATTAGATTATTAGGGATTTTTTATGGTTGAATTTAATTTAATTTTTAATTAATTAAAAAATTAAAACCGGTTCGGTTTCGGTATGGGACGGTATTCCGTAACATCGAAACCGATCACGTACCGATTTAAACCAGTACGGTATCGGTACGGTACCGATCATCCTTTCGGTTTTACTATTCGGTTTTTTTTTCAGTTTGGTATGATACGGGACGGGATGGTTTTGGTATTTCGGGACAATATGCCCACCCTTAGTTGTTATATTTAAGCATCCTCGCATCTCGTGCAACATATTCACTGATTGACTGATTAGTGATTAGCTGCGATCAGAATGAATAACAAGTTTCTTTACTCCTAACTCCTTAGTGAGTACAAGTCCACAAATCAATGCTTCATATTCGCTTCATTGTTAGAAGCTTTGAATACAAATTGAACTGTGTATTCCATTATTAATCCATCAAGGGTGATGAGGATAATACCCACTTCTATACCTCTCTAGTTCGATGAACCATCAACAAAGAGTTTCCATAGAAGATTGGAAGTTGAGGGTTGTAGCAAAGGGGAATTAACACACTGATCTCTTGATAAGGAAGAGCCAATCACCTTGGGGGGTTTTGTCTAGCCCCTTGCCATTTTCTCCTTCCAATGATGGTGTGAACTCCATGAAAAAATCTGCTAACGCCTGACCTTTTACTACATTTCTTAGATGATAAAGTAAATCATGTTGACTTAGCTTTATTGCCCACTTCATTACTCGTGTTGACGCATTGGGTGCATGGAGCAACAAACGAAGAGGATATTTTATCATGATGATTACCCGATGGGCTTGAAAGTATGGTTTTAGCTTCTTTGTAATGACCGATAATGCTAAGATTAACTTTTCAAACTTTGGGTATCGAGTTTTTGCATTGAAGAGAGCTTTTGACGTATAAAATACTAGAAGTAGGATCCCATTTTCTTTACTCCGCGACATCAGAAACACCTAGATAAAGGAACATGCCATCACCATCTTTGGGTTTTGAGAATAGTAGCGGAGATATCAAGTAGGTTTTGAGATCTTGAAACGTCTTCTCACAGCTTTCATCCCACTCCTTGTGTGTTTTCTTCACTGTCTGGAAGAAAGGTCAATATTGATATGTTGCCTTGGACAAAAATCTCTTCAGAGCTGCTACTCGGCCAGTGCTTTGAATCTCCTTCAGAGTCGATGTGGACTTCATTTTGGGGATCTCCTTGATTTTCTTTTGGTTAGCCTCGATTCCATGTTGGGTCACGAGGTAACCTAAGAATTTCCTCGTTGGCACTCCAAAAGTGCACTTTATAGGGTTGAGCTTCATCTTGTATTTTTTCAGCAAATTGAAAGTCTCTCGTAGGTTGGTGATATAATCATCTCACTTTTCACCCTTAACCATGGTGTCGTCCACATAGACTTTCATGGTCTTGCCAATGAAGTCCTTGAACATTTGATTTACAAGTCTCTGATATGTCGCTCCTGCATTCTTGAGGCCAAACGACATGACCTTGTAGCAGTATACTCTTTGATCAAAAATGAAGACCATTTTATCTTTGTCTTTCTCGTGCATGAAAATCTGGTTATAACCCGAATATGCATCCAGAAAACTAAAGAGCTCATTTCCTACGGTGGAATCCACTAAGACATCAATTCTCGGTAAGGGATAAATATCTTCTAGACATGCAAGATTGAGATCAGTGTAATCGACACAAACTCGCCACACCCCATTTCCTTCTTCTTGAAAAGTATGATGTTTTCCAGCCATTCAGAGTACAGAACTTCTTCCATGGAACTAGAAATGAGTAGCTTGTTAATCTCTTCTTAGATGATAGCAATTTTCTTAATGGAGAAATTACGACTTTTCTGCTTGACTAGCTTATGATTTGGATTGACGTGCAACATGTTACAAGCAATGACAGGGTCAATTCTAGGCATGTAAGGTAATGACCAAGAAAAAACTTATTTTTCCTCACGCATGAATGCCGTGAGTTTTTCTGTTTCTTTGACATCCAAGCGTGCGCCAATGCGAGTATGTCACTCAGGATATTGAAGGTCAAGTTAGATAAGGGTGACGTCATCTTCTGGTTGCCATACTTCTGAAGTTGGAGGTTCCTCATGAACATTTGTGTAACTACTCGGAAGGTCGAGAAAAGTAAAATTAGGAAAATTAAATGGAAATGACAGTTTTACCCTTATAGAGTCAAAAGTTGGCTTTTTGACCTAGACATCTTTTGGATATTTTGTGAAAACCATTATGAAGGTCTCGGACTCCTGAGTCCATAGACAGGTAGTATGTCGAAATCGGATATTGAATGAGTTTGATACCAGTCAAAAAATTTATTAGGGGAAATATGGTAATTTTAGCATGAAGGGTATTTTGGTACTTTTACATATGAGATACTGTTTGATGGTGACACTTGTCTAGAAAAATATCGTCCTTTCCCCTATATTCTCTTCCATTGACCTAGTCTCCTATATATGTGTGTATTGGTGTGTGTAGTGTGGGTTCGGTGGATAGTGGCGGAAATGAAGAAAAGTGAAGAAGAAAAAAAAAGAAAAACTAGAGAGAATAGGGAGAAAATCATGAAAATAGAGAGGAAAAAGGCAAGAAAGTATAAGAGGAAAAAGGAAAGAAGAAAATGAGAGGGAAACTAGTGAAGGATAGGGGAAAACAGTGATGGAAAAACCAAGGAAACCATGAGTTCCTAAATCGGGTTTTGGTTTTGGGTTAGGAAACTTGAAAGTACATCCTAGTGTGATTTTGGAGTCCCTAAGGTCATCTTAAGCTCGAAAGGATGGAGGTTTAGACGTGGGCACGTGGTACAAACGAACTGTAAGTCATGGTCAAAATCGAAAACAGGAAAGGTTTAGAAAATTACGGAAGAGCGTGCAAGATAGGATACGAACTGTAAGTCATGGTCAAAATCGAAAACAGGAAAGGTTTCGAAAATTACGGAAGAGCTTGCAAGATAGGATTCGACTACGTGGACGATGTGTGAGTAAACCTTTCTTTCTTTAACTTATTATGTATGCATATTTAAATATTTTAAATACTTTACTATGTGATTTATGTGTTGTTGTCTTGATTATGGTTTTTATATGATTTTTGATGACTTTATGGAAATCGTTATAATGAACGTTTTACGAGGTTTGGCATAAACCATGTATGGACTTAGGTTCGGATTCTGAGACATGGATTTGGTTTTAAAAATTGTTATGTGTTATAAATATATGCTTTCTTGATATATTTATGTGGAATGTTGTGTTATGAACAACCCTCCTCAGTGTGCTAGTTGTTTGGTTAGTCTCAGACGTCGAGTTGGGCTCTGTTTCCTGAGACTGATATTATGATTGGTTTGTGACTCAGACGTCGAGCTGGACTCTATTTTCTGAGTAGGTCCATACTCGTACATTGAGTTGGGCTTTGTTACCCGAGTGGATGGCTTACCAGTAGTGTAGTTTGATTATGTGGTTATCGCTCAGATGTGGTATCCCTAAGCAGACACTCGGATGTTGTATTCTCGAGTGGTTATGTGATATGACGATTGGAATTCAGGCATCGAGGATGGGTTGGTTATGTGTAGATTGGAAACGAAAACCCATAAATCAAATGGTTCGTAGATTGGATGTTAGCTCGCTAAATAGGTTGCATTATACTTGAAGTCTAATTACACTGTTACATATGCTTGGTTGACATGTTTTTTATAAAAAATTATATGGAAGTTATTACATGTGACCATATGGTAGCCACTTAGATTTCCTGATGTTGAGAATCACAAATTGTTTAAGAGTGGGGTAAGCTTGTTGTGGTCTCATGGTCAATGCCTACTATCCTTCATATAACTTAGAACTAGTAACAACGGTACACTTAGTAAAGATCAGAAGGTGCAATCATTATAGATAGAAGTACATAACTTTATAGACCATAAGGGTTTAAAGTATTTTTCACCCAGAGAACTTAAATGGACCTAAATCCAAGAAAACAAATATGGGTGAAACTAGTTAAGGAGTGTGAGTATACTATTGGGTATTATCTATGGGAAGCTTTATACTATCGGGTATTGTCTTAGGGAAGCTTATGTAGTGGGTAGTACCTTGAGCAGAACAACTGTGGATTCTATTATTCAACCTTTACGATGCATCGTAAAGGAATCAAGATGTCTCGTATTTGCAGGAAACACTATTGATAAGATAGCACAAAATCAGTAATTGACAAAGTATATGGATAAATACGATGAAATGTTGGCAGACAAAAGATGGAATGATGAAAGCCATATTAAACTTGGTAATTTTTTTTTATCTAGAATAGAAATAAGATTCACTTGATAAGGAAGTTTGCATTTTAACTTCTATGGATACAAAAAAATAAGAATAAGGTCTGGGTGACTTGAACAAATAACTAAGGTCCATGATTTAAATGCATAATTTGTAACGACCCGTCCCGAATTTCATGATTAGATTAGTGACTAATCACGATTAGTGAGGCTAATCTGTGATTAGTAGAGCGAAATCGGACGAACGATGCGAAATGACCGTTTTGCCCCTAGTGATGGCAAAACGTTGACTTTTCAATCGGTGTGGTCAAATGGACTTTGACCGATGACCGTGACGTAGTTCGTGACGTCACGAGTTCATAGACAGGTGGCACGTTCAATTCCGACGTTCGAGGAAGAAGTTATGACGTTCGGAAGTTTAGGGGCATTTTGGTAATTTGGGTGAATAGGAGGTCAAAAGTTGACTTTTTGACCAGGAGGTCCGATGGCCGAGGGCCGAAGACCGTTACGTAGATAAGGACGATACGAATCCGTATACAGGCGGCACGTCGAATTCGGACGTTCGACGGCGAAGTTACGGTTCACGGAAGTTCCCGGTTACTATTCACGATGGCACGTTTTACGAGACAAAAAGTGCAGTTTTGTCTCTAGTGGGCCCAGATATTTAATGGAGGCCCAATGGATGAGTGACACTTGTCACCCATCCACTGGCCAACCTCACCCACTCATGCACCAAACCCATTCACCGTGCATCCATTTCTTCCATTTTTCCTCCATCCATTACCCGATCCCATTTCCAAATCCAACCCAGCCAACCCAACCCCATTTCGGCTAGGACTGAGGACAGAGTGAAGTGAGGATGGTGAGGACGTGGTGGCCGGCCCAGGACGGCGCCACCGTGCACGACTGAGGCCAAACCCGAACAGGTAACCGGTTACCCATTTTCTCCCTTTTAATTTGATTTTGATGTTATGGTTGCTTTTGGACGATTAGGATGAGTTAGTTAGGTTGCAAGTATGATTTTAGGACGGTTTGGAGGGTGCTTCACGGCGGAGGAAGCCGTGAGGGTGGTCGGGAAAAACAGGGCCGTGAGACCCTTTAATTTTGGTTAGGATTTAGGAGGTTTTGATTAGTTTGGTTGATTGGAATAGATAGGAAATGAGAAAATAGGAATTTAGGAATTGGAATGGAGGAAATCGGACCGAAAATGAGGGAGAAGAAGGCCTGGACCGGTTACGCCGGTCCAGTTGCAGAGGTTGGACCGGACCGGCCGGCCCAGACCGGTTCGATCGCTGGAGCAGGTGACACTGTAGCGGTGCGTGAGGCCCACGCGCAGCCACTTCAGGCAGCGCGTGAGGGCGCGTGGCAGGGAATCTGGGGAAGGTTCCAACATGTGAAATCTTCTATTCGATGTAACGAACATTTTGAGACTGGTTTCGTGTCGATCGGACACCGTCTCGATATGTTTTCGGGGCATCGGAAGGTTTAGGTTTGGGATTAAAAATAGTTTAAAATACGGGAAAATTACGGGGCTTTAGTGGGAGGTTAATTAAGTAGTTAGTAACCTTCTATTACGATTTGGACAGGTTTGGGAGTCCCGGTGACGGTGATCGACTCGGGGAGCCGTATGGCACGCAAATCGAGGCGGCAGCTCGGACGGTCTGTGAGTGGACCTTGTTTTCTAAATTGGTGCATGCATAAATGTTATTATATGTTTTATTACTTGTTTGATGATGCCATGGGTGCATTTGTATGTGGTTACGTATAAGCACGTATTTCGAGGTTTCGGCCTTATACGGTGCTTATACGGGTCTGTATGTCTTTATTGATTTAAATGAACTGGATTTGGATTTCAAAAGGATAAACTCGGGTATGAGACCCATTTGGTTTTGTCTCGGGCATATGACCTCAGATACCGGGCACGGTGCCCAGTTGGTGTCCTATGTTCGGGTACGAGACCCAATCACTTGACGGTTTTGATTTCAGGTCAGGGAACCTTAAATGGATTCCCAGGTTCATGACGGTTTATGGGAACCGGCATGAACCCTTGTTGTGGTATCGTGGTTCATGACGGTTTATGGGAACCGGCATGAACCCTTGTTATGTTATTACGGTACATGACGGTTTATGGGAACCGGCATTTACCTAATTATGGATATTCTGGATCATGACGGTTCAGGGGAACCGGTCATGAATGTTTATGTTATGTATATATATGTTCGTCTACCTTCCTTTACTTCTGTTATCTCCTCTGGGGAGGGTCGTTGGCCTGGGTGGACCCCGGAGTAGTCACGGAGCACCGACTGAGTGGAGTCACCCCCCAGTTGGGTTCCTTACTCTCAGGAAGGCTATGATTACTATTACCTCGGGTAGGGTCAGTGGTCTACGGACATTGATCTTGACTTTGAGAAGACTCGGATTGAGACCCAGGTAGCACGCGCGTAGCTTTGGATACCGTGACAGGATTGGTTGTGTGACTTATATATATGTATGTGATGGATATATGATATATGATATGTGGTGTGTACAGGTGTGCACAAGATTTGGGCAGTGGCCCGTATGGTCGTTTTTATTGTGGTCCTTTCGACCTTAGTTTATATCTGCTTTGGGCTTAGTCCCACATATGGTTGTTTTGGATAAATGGTTTTCGAATGCATGCATGCTTTTTAGTGGAGGGTACAAATGTCTTCCTTATTAAATGTTTTTATAAACTCTTTGTTTTGTCCACTCACAGTTTTTAATGTTTTGACTGCCCTTCAGGTTGACATCGGATGTGGACTGTAGCAGGGACCGAGATATCACATGCCTCCTCCGGATCCTGGCGTACTCTGATAGCCCGGGAGGGCAAAGGACGAAAATATCCCTTGTCTGACACTTCGTGTCAAACGGGAGCAGGGTCATCCCGCACTAATCCCGGGGGGATTGGGATGGGTCCTGTCAACGTGGTATCAGAGCGGGGTTGTCTCTATTCGAGCAACCGCGGAGCTTTTGGAGTATGTACGCAGGTCGAGGATGTGATATCTCAAGGGGCTGCAGTTCGTGGTCAACCTGATTGTTGGGGTGCCGGTACGATAGTTAGTAGGATTGGCATGCCTTGGTTCGGCATTTGAGGCTGGGGTTGCCATAGTTCTATCAAGGTTGACAGTGTGGGACCCTACGGAAGGATTAACGTGTTCGTATTCTGGAGTGTGATCGTGAGACGGTTAGTTGGGATCGTCTTCACGATGTCGTAGGATCGGTTCCGACGACTGATTCGATGTTGTGACCATTAGATGGTCGGATTATGTTGAGTTAGATGGATTTACTGCAGTCGGCAGTTAGCAGCCGGATTCGGAGAATCCTAGTTGATTGACGGTAGGATTGGATTGCCGTCATTACGATGTCAAGAACGCGGGGTCGGTCAGCTTGTTGATTTTACTGCTTTTCGCAGGTGGGTTCAGAGGAACTCTAGGTGTGATCGTGGAACCCTACCGTATGTGTATGGTTCGGAAATGTGAGTTGACGAGTGGTGTGAATTTGACGACTATTCGGATTTGGGGTTCGTTAGTCGGTCTAGTCATATCAGCTTGTGTTGGGACTGCACTTCGCAGTCGGGATTGTACTTATCAGTTAGACATAGTTGGTTGTCATGGTACTTTAGTTGTCGTTTGGTGCAACTAAGGTCATCGGTGACCTGGTAGAGGACAGTGGGTTAGTCGGAGTACGGCTGGTTAGTGATTGGTGGGACAAGTTATCAAGGTTGGTACTTGTCGATGGAATCTCGGAGCGGGGATACGGAGTAGTTGGTACAAGCGGTTGATTCCGTTGGATGCGGAGTCTAGATCGCTATATCTGGTGGTTAGGTCTGCACGAGTTGTGGCAGGCACTACTACTGAGAGTAGTTGTAGTTACGATTGTTGGGAATCGAGGACGTTCAGGGGACGTTTCCTATTCTCGTATGGGTTGTCAGGGTGACTGTACCCAGAGTTGTCAGGTACGAGGGAGACAGAGTTTCTCCTATTCGAGCAGAAGTACGGGGCCGTCGCTCGGTATGAGCGGAGATCCAGGGTTGTCAGTTTTGCACATGGTGTGCCGATACTGATGCTGGTTGCGTGTACCGATAGTATTGTGGGCTGGCGCTGATACTAGCGCTGGTGCCGGTGATCGTGATGACGATGAATTACGTATCGGGATGTGACATCCGTCGTGATGGGTATATGTTCGGCATCTGTGGTTCGAGAGTGGATCACGGATAAAGTTAAATTGGTTAGGGGGACACGTGGTTGATGTCCAGGTATGTTGTTTCCAATCTTGTTGGAACTTCGAAATCACGAGAGGGTGGTAGATGATGTAGATGTTATTGATGTTGTTGGTTGCCACTAGTACACTGATCGTGTATTGGTTGGTGGACCTGTGATTTGTCTTGGGTCATCAGGAGGAGATGAGTATATCGAAGTTAGGTGACTGAGATTCCTCATTCTCTACTTGGTGGCAGACGATGTCAGGTTACCTGACGTGGTGAGTGCATCGAGTGTTGTTTGCATTCACGTAGGATGGATTATTCGATCATCCTTGATTTTCCTAGGTGGAATGACAAAGATCGATACGAGGTAATCAGTGAGGACCCACAGTCTCGATCGTGACGTCTATAGTCGTTTGACGTAGTGGTGGATCTGGATCGTGATCTTGATGATCCAGATAGGTGGAGAGTTATTACTCTTACTTGGATGTTGAGTGGAGCATGTTGGGACTGAACTTCTTTTCGAGGTAAATCCCATATGGCTTATTACTCACCTGAGTAGTTGTCCGATGAGTTAGGTGTCTGACGAGGTCGGATTTTGTCTGACCTAGTGTTGTGTTGATGTTGGGATTGACTTCCCTATGAAGTCAATCGATCGTATTGTGGTAATCGGTTGAGCGGGTAACCGATAGGTTTGGTTTTGGTACGTCTCGGTAGACGTGAACGATATTTCAGGTTTTGGAATCAGATTGCTGGATGACGATTCAGGATTTGATTTTGGAACTTGAAAGAGGATTTCTGTATTTGGGTTTTGGAATCGGATTCTGGGTGACGATTCAGGATTTGATTCTAGAGCTTGACTATAGATTTTCTTTTATGGATTTGGGTTCGGAATGGTTATTCCTAATACTAGTTTACGGAATGATGATTTCGGATTTGAATTTGGACATGATTATGGATATGATTTCTGGGTTGGATTCGAGATTTCTTACGAAATTGCGGATTCAGATTCGGATTTGGAAATAGATACTGGGTCGGAGTTTCGATTGTCTAATACTGGATTGGACAAATGGACTCCATCGTAGAAACGTGATTGACTACAACCTAGGTGGTTGTAGGCTGATTGATGGGTAGATGTACGTGCCTTGTTCGTTGTTCGAGGTACGACACCGGGCAGACTTGGGATGTCTGGTGACGGTATATAGGTTATACCAGTGGTACGTTGGAGAACGTGTTGGTAGTCGGATTGGTTCTGATACCATCGGATTAGTTGAGGTCGTGGACTGGACGTTGGATACTGTGCATTGGGTCATGGTATTTCTGATGGGTCTAGTTACACACAGATTGAGTGAAAGGCTTTGTGGGTAAGTGTTTACTCCTGGTTGGGTCCGTTGGTGGTTAGTGTAACCACGAGTGAGTATAGTGTCAGTTTCCGACTGACGACTGTCAAGTGGTGACGGTCTGTCGGAGGTGTCAGCGTGGATCGTTGAGTGAGGTCTGATGGCTCCCAGTGGGAGCAGACGTCAGGATAGATTAGTGATTGAGAAGGGAACCGTCTAGTTGTTGTATCAACAAGATGGTAGATTTGACAAGTAGTGTCAATTCGGACCGTGTGGCTACTGTTCTTCGACGTGGTCGAGTGTAGTCGATACGACGAGAGCGTTAGTGGCACGTCGGGCTGTAGACGAGTAAGGATTATTCTGTTTAGTGGGTGTACGGGTGTATACGTGTCGTGAGATCGAATTATTTACACGAGGTGGAGGTTGTGGAATCAGGATAGTTGGAGTTTCGAGAACGGAACTAAATTAAGGAGGGAAGAACGGTTGGAATTTCGAGGACAAAATTAATTAAGGAGGGAAGGTTGTAACGACCCGTCCCGAATTTCATGATTAGATTAGTGACTAATCACGATTAGTGAGGCTAATCTGTGATTAGTAGAGCGAAATCGGACGAACGATGCGAAATGACCGTTTTGCCCCTAGTGATGGCAAAACGTTGACTTTTCAATCGGGTGGTCAAATGGACTTTGACCGATGACCGTGACGTAGTTCGTGACGTCACGAGTTCATAGACAGGTGGCACGTTCAATTCCGACGTTCGAGGAAGAAGTTATGACGTTCGGAAGTTTAGGGGCATTTTGGTAATTTGGGTGAATAGGAGGTCAAAAGTTGACTTTTTGACCAGGAGGTCCGATGGCCGAGGGCCGAAGACCGTTACGTAGATAAGGACGATACGAATCCGTAGACAGGCGGCACGTCGAATTCGGACGTTCGACGGCGAAGTTACGGTTCACGGAAGTTCCCGGTTACTATTCACGACGGCACGTTTTTCGAGACAAAAAGTGCAGTTTTGTCTCTAGTGGGCCCAGATATTTAATGGAGGCCCAATGTATGAGTGACACTTGTCACCCATCCACTGGCCAACCTCACCCACTCATGCACCAAACCCATTCACCGTGCATCCATTTCTTCCATTTTTCCTCCATCCATTACCTGATCCCATTTCCAAATCCAACCCAGCCAACCCAACCCCATTTCGGCTAGGACTGAGGACAGAGTGAAGTGAGGATGGTGAGGACGTGGTGGCCGGCCCAGGACGGCGCCACCGTGCACGGCTGAGGCCAAACCCGAACAGGTAACCCGGTTACCCATTTTCTCCCTTTTAATTTGATTTTGATGTTATAGTTGCTTTTGGACGATTAGGATGAGTTAGTTAGGTTGCAAGTATGATTTTAGGACGGTTTGGAGGGTGCTTCACGGCGGAGGAAGCCGTGAGGGTGGTCGGGAAAAACAGGGCCGTGAGACCCTTTAATTTTGGTTAGGATTTAGGAGGTTTTGATTAGTTTGGTTGATTGGGATAGATTGGAAATGAGAAAATAGGAATTTAGGAATTGGAATGGAGGAAATCGGACCGAAAATGAGGGAGAAGAAGGCCTGGACCGGTTACGCCGGTCCAGTTGCAGAGGTTGGACCGGACCGGCCGGCCCAGACCGGTTCGATCGCTGGAGCAGGTGACACTGTAGCGGCGCGTGAGGCCCACGCGCAGCCACTTCAGGCGGCGCGTGAGGGCGCGTGGCAGGGAATCTGGGGAAGGTTCCAACATGTGAAATCTTCTATTCGATGTAACGAACATTTTGAGACTGGTTTCGTGTCGATCGGACACCGTCTCGATATGTTTCGGGGCATCGGAAGGTTTAGGTTCGGGATTAAAAATAGTTAAAAATACGGGAAAATTACGGGGCTTTAGTGGGAGGTTAATTAAGTAGTTAGTAACCTTCTATTACGATTTGGACAGGTTTGGGAGTCCCGGTGACGGTGATCGGCTCAGGGAGCCGTATGGCACGCAAATCGAGGCGGCAGCTCAGACGGTCTGTGAGTGGACCTTGTTTTCTAAATTGGTGCATGCATAAATGTTATTATATGTTTTATTACTTGTTTGATGATGCCATGGGTGCATTTGTATGTGGTTACGTATAAGCACGTATTTCGAGGTTTCGGCCTTATACGGTGCTTATACGGGTCTGTATGTCTTTATTGATTTAAATGAACTGGATTTGGATTTCAAAAGGATAAACTCGGGTATGAGACCCATTTGGTTTTGTCTCGGGCATATGACCTCAGATACCGGGCACGGTGCCCAGTTGGTGTCCTATGTTCGGGTACGAGACCCAATCACTTTACGGTTTTGATTTCAGGTCAGGGAACCTTAAATGGATTCCCAGGTTCATGACGGTTTATGGGAACCGGCATGAACCCTTGTTGTGGTATCGTGGTTCATGACGGTTTATGGGAACCGGCATGAACCCTTGTTATGTTATTACGGTACATGACGGTTTATGGGAACTGGCATGTTACCTAATTATGGATATTCTGGATCATGACGGTTCAGGGGAACCGGTCATGAATGTTTATGTTATGTATATATATATATATATATGTTCGTCTACCTTCCTTTACTTCTATTATCTCCTCCGGGGAGGGGTGTTGGCCTGGGTGGACCCCGGAGTAGTCACGGAGCACCGACTGAGTGGAGTCAGCCCCCAGCTGGGTTCCTTACTCTCAGGAAGGCTATGATTACTATTACCTCGGGTAGGGTCAGTGGTCTACGGACATTGATCTTGACTTTGAGAAGACTCGGATTGAGACCCGGGTAGCGCGCGCGTAGCTTTGGATACCGTGACAGGATTGGTTGTGTGACTTATATATATGTATGTGATGGATATATGATATATGATATGTGGTGTGTACAGGTGTGCACAGGATTTGGGCAATGGCCCGTATGGTCGTTTTTATTGTGGTCCTTTCGACCTTAGTTTATATCTGCTTTGGGCTTAGTCCCACATATGGTTATTTTGGATAAATGGTTTTCGAATGCATGCATGCTTTTTAGTGGAGGGTACAAATGTCTTCCTTATTAAATGTTTTTATAAACTCTTTGTTTTGTCCACTCACAGTTTTTAATGTTTTGACTGCCCTTCAGGTTGACATCGGATGTGGACTGTAGCAGGGACCGAGATATCACATGCCTCCTCCGGATCCTGGCGTACTCTGATAGCCCGGGAGGGCAAAGGACGAAAATATCCCTTGTTTGACACTTCGTGTTAGACGGGAGCAGGGTCATCCCGCACTAATCCCGGGGGGATTGGGATGGGTCCTGTCATAATTCAGGAGTGAGTAACGACAAAAAGTCAGTGATGTCATGGATTTGGATACTAAATTAGGAATCGAACATGAGTCAGATTATTGGACTAAGATTTGAGAAAGTTGAAATTGAGAACTATAGTTCGGAAGGAAGCTAGAAAGTAAAGTTGTTAGTTACAATCTCAAGTGATGAATAGGAGTTCAATATAAACTCAAGTTGTGGTTGCAAGCCCAGGTTTTGGTTATGTTTTAACTCAGTATTAAGTATAGTAAGAGTATTAGACGAGTTTTGTGTGGTTTTGGACATGGTTGTTTTGCGATACCGTGTGAAATAATACTTGGATTCAACCCTGGTTGTTCGATTGTGAAGCTTATATGAGTCAAGGATATATGTTCGATTGTGACTCGGAATATGAGTCAAGGATTTATGTTCGATTGTGAGGCTTGTGTGATTTAGTCCATAAATAGTGTCCACCATTAGGGTGATATGTTTTCTCAAATGGTCGAAGTTAAGGATGTCCCCAGACGATTGATGCTCGGGATACTAGCCTATATGTAGTGCCAATATGCAGGATGATTATTCGAGTTGAGACTTGGTTCAACCTAGTTATGGGCTATGTTATTACTATTGTGATATGTGCTTGAGTGTGACTTGAACAGTGTTTAGTACAGTTTTTGAAGTGGTTTATACAGATTGGATTAGTACCCGAGTATCAAGGATTGGTTGAGTGATCTGTTGATTTTGACTTTGGCAATACTAATATCCGTGTCTAAGTAATTTTTATGACATGATGAGTATATGCCCACTGTTATGGTAAGGTGTTTTCCCAAACAAGTGAATCGTTTAAGAAAGTTATATGATTGTTGTGATCCCATGATCTATGGTTATATAATTTAATCCGTGGAAAATGCCCACTGTTATGGTAAGGTGTTTTCCCAAACAAGTGATGTTCGGGGTACAAGTTTATGTATAGTATTATTGTTAGAGACCAGGCCCTAAAATGTATAATGAGATTTTAGATATGTCCAAATGTAAATGAGTGCAGTTTCTAGACATGGCCAAGGCGATACCGAGTTCGGTTCGAAGTCGCTCATGTGATATAGATAGGTTACACGAGATCCCGGAGTTACCTATATTCAAAAGTCGAGAAAAGTAAAATTAGAAAATTGAAATGGAAATGATAATTTTGCCTCTATATGGTCAAAAGTTGACTTTTTGACCTGGATATCTTTTGGATATTTCGTGAAGACTATTACGAAGGTCTCGGACTCTTGAGTCCATAGACAAATAGTATGTTGAAATTGGATATCGAATGAGTTTGATACGGGTCAAAAATTGATTAGGGACAATATGGTAATTTTAGTGTTGAAGGGTATTTTGGTACTTTTACATATTAGATATTATTTGATGGTGACACTTGTCTAGAACAATATGGTCATTTCCCCCATATTATCTTCCACCAACCTAGTCTCCTATATATGTGTGTATTGGTGTGTCTAGTGTGGGTTTGGTGGATGGTGGCAGAAATGAAGAAAAGTGAAGAAAAATAAAGAAAAACCAGAGAGAAGAGGGAGAGGAGAAGGAGAGAATCAGGATAAGAGAGGGGAAGAAGGAGAGAAAGTAGAAAAGGAAAAAGAAAAGAAAAAAACCAAAGGGAAACCAGTGAAGGAAAACCCAAGGAAATTGTGAGCTCCTAAATCGGGTTTTGGTTCTGGGTTAGGAACCTTGAAAGTAAGCATCTCAGTATCATTTTGGAGCCCCTAAGATTGTCTTAAGCTCGAAAGGATGGAGTGGTACGTGGTAGAAATGAACTGCAAGCCATGGTCGAAATCGAAAATTAGAAAGGTTTCGAAAATTACGGAAGAGCGTGCAAGATTGGATTCGACTGCGTGGACGATGTATGAGTGGACCTTTCTTTCTTTAACTTATTATGCATGCATATTTAAATATTTTAAATACTTTAGTATGTGATTTATGTGATTTTGGATTAAGTATGATTTTTATATAATTTTTGGTGATTTTACGGAAATCGTTTTAAATGCATTTTTTATGAGGTTTGGCATAAACTGTGTTTGCACTTAGGCCCGGATTCTGAGAAATGAATTTGGTTTTAGAAATTGTTATGTGTTATAAATTTATGTTTTCTCGATATATATATATATATATATATATATGTGGAATGTTGTGTTATGAACAACCCTCATCAGTTTGCTGGTTGTTTGGTTAGTCTCAGACGTCGAGCTAGCTTTATTTCTTAAGACTGGTATTATGATTGGGCTGTAACTCAGAAGTCAAGCTGGGCTCTGTTTTCTGAGTCGGTCCACACTTGAACGTCGATCTGGGCTCTGTTTTCTAAGTGGTTGGCCTACCGATAGTGTAGTTTGATTACATGCTTAGCACTCATGACACTAGTCCCTAAATTTCCTTGGAAATCTGGCCGATCCTGCTCTTGTCTGAAAACTCTTGTCAAACAAAGGATATCACCAGATTTATCCTTGTTCCTATCTTATTAAATTAACCAAATTAAACCCATCCTTGCAGGGCCACCGCCCACATCCAGCCCACTTTACCCCCGTCAAGTAATGAAATGTACTCGTTCAACTTGTCTGAGCCTTAGTCCTATTATCATAATTGATGCTATTACAATACAACCCATATGACAATATTCAAGAAGTCCATTTGTTTACATATGATAGTTCAAAACATTAATTATGCAACATATCGTGAAAGGTGTACTTATCACCAATTTATAAATTGTCGAGATTATTAAATGATCAGAAAGTGATTATAAATACGCGGTTATAACAAAATTCATATAAAATAATGAAAGTATATAATCAAAATGAATAGGATAACCCTAAAAGGAATAACTATTCACAACCACCATATACTTAGCCAATTTCCTTAACCACACTCCTTTTCGCATCTTTCCCTACTTTCCATCTTATCACAACTCGTAGTTTATGTTTATTAATATCCAAATGTAATTATAACCAAATCCTTAATTTTCCCTAAATTTAATTTAGAATTTAAGTATGAACATACAACTTTGGACCCTTAAAACTATACTAAAACGATACCCAATTAACTTGGAAATTACACCATTGAACTCAGAAGTGGAGAATAAAGAAGTTTCATATTGACAGCAACCCGAAGCACAGCTGCACATGCCCTCACGCGCCAGCGAAGGGTCTCTGCACGTGAGGGCCACACGCTTGTCACATTCACCTTTAACCCTGGGTGGGTCGACCTGACCCAACCCCAATTTCTTCATTTTTCATGCTTTTTCTATCCTTCCATGTCAAACACACTCGTATTCTACTCTAAAGAAGTTCTACACTCACAAAAATAAAGAAACTTACCTTAAAATCCCTATCTAAGGTTTCCATCTTTCGGTCATGGTGTCCAGGACTATCCTACTGTACTCATCACATTCGAACCCTTATATTCTCACTTAGGACGACGGTAGGAGTTCACAGAGTCTCCCAAGAATCTTGCTTTGAGCCTCAACTTCTCAAACTGATTTAAACCTTCATGGCCATTTTTGGACTTTTGATCCCTCACGGGTTAATCGTGGTCGCAGGCTCGGGAAGCCTCTTCTTCCCAACTCTTTCTGATATCTTTCACCTTCTCTATCTATCTCTCTCTCTCTTTCTCTCGTCATCGAGTTCCCCTTAACACATTATCTACACATATATATAATAGTGTAGGTCGGTGGAGGAAAATAATAGAGAAAAATGAAGACAATTCTAGAACTTTATAGGTCCTCCATGAAAAATTACTAAAATACCCTTATGTCCAAAATTACCAAAATATACTATTTAGACCCAAAACGAATTTATTCGAACTCCATTTTCGGTGTATCGCTTGTCTACGTATTTAGGAGTTCGAGATCTATGTAGCGTTCCACAAGTCTCGGTCAAAAAGTCAACTTTAGACTTTCAGGGGCAAAGTCGTCATTTATATTTTCTCAAATTTTCGAGTCATTAAAAATTAACCCCCCTTAAAAAAATTTGTTCTCAAAATTTCCACGAACACGTAGGTACAATCATCAAATCTTAAAAATATAATATAAATCATGAATGAAGAATTCAAATAATATTAGTAATCAATACAGTAGAAAGGAACATCGGATCATAATAAGAATCACACTTAAGCAACCTAGGACCCTCAATATCAGGTAATCTAGATATCTACCTTATGGTCACATTCAGTAACCTCCACACTCTCTCTGATTTGATCCCATTAGTTACTACCTCAGTTTTGCTGGGAGGTGCTGATTACATCTACCGATATCACATGCCCCAAAGAATTTCACTAATTTTCCAAAACTAACATGTGTTAAAATTATACACAACTGCTCCTTTATTAAATCCATATATGTTACTGGGGCATGAATCAATCCAAATAACATTACTATATGTATCGGACCCGACATAAGACCTTTCACATTTGGGTCCAATATACCAACAAATACTATGGATTTCACTACTGAACTCACTTACTATCTGGACCTACAAATTTTTTTCCCTTTATCAATACGTAGCATTCACTTATCTAAACTAATAATCCAAATCCATTTCCATCCCTATAACTATCCTAGGCTCACATACTCGTCTCACTACCAGACAGTACACGAGGCTTGCATTTCAATGGCATGATATTAGCAACACAACACTAGCAATACTTGTAAGAACTGTGTTCTAGAGGGAACGACGAACGATCCCACATTCCTGCGAGGGGAATGGTCTGGGAGGGGATTGGTAGTGTGCCGTAAAGGTGTAGGCACACACCTATCTAACACGAGGCCTTTTGGGAGCTCAAGTGGCTTTGGGTTCGGTTGAAACTCCAAAGTTAAGCAAGTTGAGGCTGGTGCAATTCCATGATGGGTGACCCCCTAGGAAGTTGCACCGTGAGCTCCCTAAAACAAAACCGTGAGGGCGAGGAGGCCCAAAGCGGACAATATCGTGCTAGATGAGTCGGGTCCTGATTGAGAAGAGTCGGGTCCTGATCGAGGTGGGTCGGGTCTTGACAATACTGGGATCCCGTATAATCTTAACAAATTCACATAAGCAATCTCATAACAGGAACCTCGAGTCGCCTTCAAGAACGCAATAGTACCAGCCTTAACTAAGACAACACCAGTCCATAATCAAACTCAACCAATTCAATACCAGTTATATCACATAACGGCACTATGCGTAGGCCAAAGCCTCAACATTTTCTAAGTCAAGTCCAAAACCAACCAGAAAATATCAATATCCCCGAGGTTTTATATGTACTACCGGTAGGTAAACCACTCGAGATTCGGAGTCCAGCTTGACGTCCGAGTGAATACCGACTTAGGATTCGGAGCCCAACTCGACATCTGAGTCGTCATCACAACACTAGTCTCCAGATTCGAAGTCCAGCTCAACGTCCGAGTGAATACTGACTCAAGATTCGGAGCCCTGCTCGATGTCTGAGTTAGCACTAGACTCAGAATTCGGAGCCCTGCTCGATCTTTCAGACTGACCAACCATCACACCACATAGCTACTCGGGAATACAGCATCTGAGCACCAACTAACAGTTTAGAGTCCATATGAACAATAATGCACAAATATCAAAGAGCACACATGTATAACAAATCTCTTAGACCATATTCGTATTTTTCACATTTCAAACTTCAAGCTTAAGTCCAAAACACAAGTTCCATTTAATCTTGTATAACATATATGCTAAATTAATTTAAAATTCTTAAAAACCATCAATAATCATTTACAAACCAATTCTAAATTATTAAAACATAAATCATCATGGCATTGCATCATCATCACATATATCATCATATATATATAACATCATGTCATCATGTCAACATCTACATGTTATCATCATATCATTATCAACATAATCATCATAATCTCATATGGCATCACCTATTCATCATCACACATCATCCATCATTCTTATCACCAACATATCATGATTATCATATTTCATCATATCATCGTACCATTATCATATGAACATCATAGCTCAATTATCAGTTAAATAAATTATAAACAAAATATCCATTAACCTAGCTTTGATACCAAGTTGACAGGACTCGTCCCTAAATTTCCTTGGAAATTAGGCGGTCCTGCTCCCGTCTGATAACTCTTATCAGACAAGGGATATCACCATATTTATCCTTATTTCTATCTTATTAAATTAACCAAATTAAACCCATCCTTGTGGGGCTACCACCTATATCCAGCCCACTTTACCCCGTCAAGTAATGAAATATACTCGTTCAACTTGTCCGAGCTTTAGTCCCATCATCATAATTGATGCTATTACAATGCAACCCATATGACAATATTCAAGAAGTCCATTTGTTTGCATATGATAGTTCAAAACATTAATTATGCAACATATCGTCAAAGGTGCACTTATCACCAATTTATAAATTGTCAAGATTATTAAATGATCAAAAAGAGATTATAAATACGCGGTTATAACGAAATTCATATAAAATAATTAAAGTATAAAATCAAAATGAATATGATAACCCGAAAAGGAACAACTATTCACAACCACCATATACTTATCCAATTTCCTTAACCACACTCATTTTCGTATCTTTCCTTACTTTGCATCTTATCACAACTCGTAGTTTAAGTTCATTAATATCCAAAAGTAAGTATAACCAAATCCTTAAAACTATACTAAAACGATACCCAATTAACTTGGAAATTACACCATTGAACTCAGAAGTGAAGAATAAAGAAGTTTCATATTGACAGCAACCCAAAGCACCGTCGCACGTGCCCTCACTCGTCGGCAAAGGGTCTCTTCTTCTGGGGGCCACACGCTTGTCACAGTCGCCTTCAACCCTAGGTGGGTCGACTTGTGGGTCTGGACGCAGGGCCCGACCCGGGCGACCTGACTCGACCCCAATTTTTTAATTTTTGATGTTTTTTCTATCCTTCCACATCTAACACATTCGTATTCTACTATAAAGGAGTTCTATACTCAGAAAACCGAATAAACTTACCTTGAAATCCCTGTCTATGGTTTCCATCTTTCGGTCATAGTGTCCAGAACTATCCCATTGTACTCCTCATGTTCGAACCATTATATTCTTTCTTAGGACGACTGTAGGAGTTCACAGTCTCCCAATAACCTTAGTTTGAGCTCCAACTTCTCAAACTGATTTAAACCTTTATGGCTATTTTTGGACCTTTGATCCCTCACGTGTTAATCATGGCTACACGTTTAGGAAACCTCTTCTTCCCAGGTCTTTCTAATATTCATCACCTTTTTTTTTCTCTCTCTCTCCCTCTATCTCTCCTCTTTTTTTTTTTCTACTTTCTGGTTGTTCTTCCCACACTTTCATTTTCGTCTTCTTTTTCAGCCATTCCTCACCGAGTTCCCCTTAACACACTTTCTACATATATATATATATAATAGTGTAGGTCGATGGAGGAGAATAATAGAGAAAAATTAAGATAATTCTAGAACTTTCTAGGTTCTCTATGAAAAATTACTAAGGTACCCTTATATCCAAAATTACCAAAATGCCCTTATACTATTTAGACCCAAAATGAATTTATCTGAACTCCATTTTTGGTGTGCCTTCTGTATACGCATTCAAAAGTTTGAGATCTACGTAGTGCTCCACAGGAAGCATTTAAAAGGAGTGCTAGTCAAAATTGTCATTTATGTTTTCTCAAACTTCCGAGTTGTTATAGCTCATATGTTGTATCCATGAGTGGGCACTCAGATGCTGTATCCCTGAGTGGTTATGTGATATGATGATTGGCATTCAGGCATCGAGGGTGGGTTGGTTATGTTTTTTTGCTATTGTTTATGCATTGGTATTTTTTTATTTGATTGATTTACTAATCTTGCTTTTATTTCGAAGCTCATGGTTTATATTGACAGGACCCGTCCCGATCCCCCTGGGACCTACCGAGGATGTACCCTACTCCCATCTGACATTAACTTTAAAATAACAGAAATACCCTTAACGGTCTTAAAGTCTTACAAATTAAATAAATAAGGTTAAACATGCAACCCTAGAGTTCAACACTGTTAGACCAGAGATAGTACAAATACAAAATGCGAGCACAATGTCGGGTTACAAAACGGTGCTCAACCTACCTAAACAGGGTGTACAGGTGCGCAACAAGGAATCTATGCCTCGGACTCCAAGTCCTCCTCCTCTAACTTGAGTGCACAGCCTGGAGGGGTCAATAAAACAATAAAGAGTAAGTGGGCCAAAATAAACAATGTTTCCAAAGCCAGTTTAATAATATAATAATCATAAGGTTTTACCCCTTCGTTTTTAAACTTGCATGCATTTGGTGAAAACATAGGAATTCATAGTAGTATCATAAAACCACATATCCAGCATAAGGAAACAATAAGAATAATAGTGCATTGTATAACCTAACCCGACATCCCTGATGTTTGGCATCCTCAATGCCTAATAATATCACGGTCCTAAGACTACACGTGCCACCTAGGGTCTCAAATTCCAAGTCTCCCTAGGATCCACCCAGGTCAATGACCCGCAGATCATTGACTCTCCCTGGGGGTATCATCCACATCTGCACTCCTGATTGCGAGCCACCCCTCGGGGTCAACCCCTCTCAAGCAGTGCTCGTGACTACTCCAGGATACTACGGGACGTCTGGAGGAGACAGTAATCATAAGGTAGGTATCCATAGTGCAATAGTATCACATTCCACATAACTCCCCGACTTACTTTGAAAACCAATTTGTACATATATCCAAACGGGTCTCATGCCCCAAAACATCATAATACGTATAGAACCCCATAATAAAGTATCAAGACTCATCCAATCACAATCATGAAGTAAAACAGTGAAAATAGTTATGCATGCAATCATTTTGAAATCAAACAGCCCACTCATACACCGTCCTTGCTGCTCAACGAACTGCCTAAACCTGTCCAAACATATCCAAAGGTCACTAATTGACCCTACTAGGTCTAACATCCAACCCTAGAACAAAACCGGCCCGGGAACACGTCCTGAACATGCTTCTCAAGGCTAGATCCCTCAATTTGACCAACCTAACGATCTCTGATCGATACGAAACCACCCTCATTGGATCCAGAACGTCGAAACCTTAGAAATGGTGCTAGTCCCACCTCGAAATTCGCACCCACGAGCTCCCACACGCTGATCAACGCGTCTGGTCAAAAGTAAACGATCAACAGTGCTGACGTCACTGCTGATGTCAGACTGACATGTATCAGCCTCTGACAGGTGCCAAGCATCATTCTAGGTTGGTCCACCTCACTGACACATGTCAGGCCCTAATAGTGCCATGTGTCAGTTGCTGGTTGGTCCACATCACTGACATGTCAGTGCATAGTCAGCATTGACATGTGACACGTGTCACATCCCTACTAGCCCACATGTCTGACAGCCTGACAGGTGGATGACGTTATCATCTGACGTCATCGTCCCATCCTTCGACGGGTCTACTATCCGGGTCGCACATACCCGTGACCCGACGCGGCTGTATCTTGCTCGTTTTCGACCTGTTTTAAAAATCGTTGGTACCATGTGATCGTCTAGGTTCCTAGGTTGGATCTGTGGGTTCAAACCTATCTAAAACATAGAGAAATCATACGTTAGCTCAAGCAACCGTGGAGGTCTGTTTTCCCGTCCAGTTTCCCTTCGACCCTAACGCTGCCGGGCCTGGTTCTGGGCCTCAATCCACTCGTCTTGGCCCTACAGAGAGTTCTGGTTCCTTAGACTCAATCAATAAGGCCCCAAAAACCCAACCCAAACGTGATCCGATTATAAGGATTTCGGGTTTACTTGGGAACGTATCGCTCCGTCGTGCATAACTGCTCTCTGTCCTGCGTCGCCATCCAACGTCCCCTCTCAGTCACTCCTCAGGTTCACTAATGGACACAGAGGTCTTAGGGAATGAGATCGATGGCTGGGTGTGTGTTTGCAGAAAATAGGTTCACGGTTCGAATAAGAATCGAAAGGGAGAGAGTGTAGATACATGTAGCCAAAAGAGCTAGTTAGATGAGTGACACTTGTCACTCATTTGATTGGTCCAATAACCTAGTTGACCAATCCAATAATGCCACTTGGCCCGAACCTTGAAAAACGTAATAGTAGCATTCGTACTCTATGACCCGTAACTTCCGTATCGAACCTCCGATTTCGACATGTCGCCTATCTACGGACTCATGGTGACGTGATCTACGTAATGGTCAAAATTCCATATCCAAATAGTGTCTTGAGTCAAAAGTCAACATTTTGCCCTGACTAGGGGCAAAAAGGTCATTTTACATATAATTTTCCAATTTACAAAAATCCGGGTTGTTACTTATATTATGTTTCAATTAAGATTTAATGGTTTTCATATGCATGCATACTTTTATAAAATGGAAGGTGAACTATTTATGTTTCAAAGTTGTTATTTAAAAGTATTTATTTTTCCACTTACACGTTTTTGTGGTTTAATAACCTTTCAAAGCCTTTGCACGGAATTTGAGGTTGTTTGAGAGGCAGAGACATGAACTAAAAAAGAGTACGAACATCCCTTGTCTAACAAGGTTTGAGGGTAAAACTGGAATTTTGGGTTACTTGTCAAACAAGAGCAAGACCGAGCGTGACTTTTAAGGTGAATTAGAGATGGGTCCTCACAAGACTCATCCCAATCCCCCTGGATTATCGTGGGATGTACCTGCTCCCGTCTAACACCGTGTGTCAGACTAGGGATAAACTCGTCACATCCGGTCGGGGTCCATCAGAGTACGCCATGATTGGTGGTGGCATGTGATGTCTCGATCTCTGCTATCAGCCCGCATTCGTTATCAACCTGAAGGGTATTAAAACCATAAAAGTTGTGAGTGGACAAAATAACAGTTTATAAAATCATTTATATCGAAAATACATTTATACCCTTCACGTAAAAGTATGTATGCATCATAAAACAGTTATTTCAAATACTTTCTCGGAAGCAAGACGTATTTCTTCCCAAATCAAAACACAGTGAAAATGCTTCTCAATCGAAGCCATTACCTCAGTAGGGTCTCATCCCAAAACCAGATCATAGAAAACAAGTACGGGTCTCAGCCCAAACAAAAAACACATACAGAACCTCAGGCCAAATCATAGAACAGTGGGAACACATCCCATTCTCAATGTCAGTCACGATTCTAATCCTAGCACATGTGCAAATAGCTCAGGACCGCTCACAATCCCACCATGTTGCCGTGAACACAAAACTCGTTGCAACCGTCTCTAGATCATCGTGAACACATCGTCGATCGATCCCAGAGGATAACATCAGCACTCCTAAGTCGAGCCTTCCTCGTTCATTGCTTCTCGCAGCTGCTCAACAACAGGCAGTGCATCGTGATCTCTCCGGAAGGAACACATCTGTAGTCCGGAGGCCAGCGTCATATCATCTGGGACTTAAACTCGAATGCCATCATCAATAGAGCCTCAAGCACCAAACGTCACCAAATGGGTCACAGCTTGAAATCCAATGTCCCACGATACTTCATATCCCAGGATTCCTCGAATCCTATAAAATCCACAACTGGGTCTCATGCCCGAAATATCTTTCGTAAAACTCATAACTGGGTCACTGCCTGACTTATCTCGCGTTTGACTATACTCTAAATGAAACCTCAAATCAACTGGGTCATATGCCAGAAAGATATTTCCAAATCTGAAAACCATTTCTCATTTCCAACGCACTTTCAAATCATCCCTGACTTCATGCTAAGTCAGGGTCTTTCAAATAGGTCTCGTGCCTGAATCTCAATTTCATGCATCCCCGTGAAATCCTCCAAAATTGTAAATCAGTTCCTCGATTTCACGCCTCTCCGTGAAACCTTCAGAATCACATAACACAAAAGCACGTAATACACTCGGCCAAAACCCAAACATCATATAAAACAGAAATCTCGAACTAAGTGCAATAACCCATTTTCCTCCGAAAATGCCAAACAATTCATATTTAAATCACATGCACTCATGGAATCTCAAAACATGTTCATAAACACATATAAAAAATTTATGCATGCATCATATTCATAAAACAAAGTCCACTCACAGACCGTCCAAGCTGCACCTCGATACACGTGCCATAAACCTTTCCGGGCTAATCTAACCTCTTTGGGTCATCTAGACCTCTCCAAAACATACTCAAAGGTTACTAACAACCTAGAAAAGTCCATATCAAGAGCCCCCAACATTCCCGGAAAAGTCAACGTGTCCCAGACACGCTTCCCTAGGCTTTAAACCTCAATTTGGCCAACCTAACGATCTCTGATCGACTTGAAACCACCACCATTGAATTTGTATCGTCGAAACTTTTAAAATGGTCTTGGTTCCACCTTGAAATATGTGCCCACGTACCCCCACACGAGGGTCAACGTTGACCAAAAAGTGACCGCTGACGTCAGCGGTCAAAGTAAACACTGACGTCATCGCTAATGTCAGCAGTGACATCATCACTAACATCTGACATCTGACACGTGTTAGTCAAATATGTCAGACCTGATATGATGACGTCATCAATTACGTCATCATCCCTGTCCTCTGTCTGGGTTGACCTGGATCTCTGTAACTGGGTCACGAGACCCACGAACCCGACCCGACCCGTTCTTCCAATTCAGACCACCAAAATCGATCCTGTTGCTTCTATTATCATTGTCTCGATCCCAGAAACTGATCCCCCAAACTGAAATCATGAAACACAGGCTAGGATTTACATGTTCGATCATGAATCCGCACGGCCACTTCCAGCCTCCTGCCTGAACCACCCAGCCGTCCACAACATTCGATTCTAGTCCCACAAGACTCGTACAACCACAAAAAACAGAACCCAATCATTAGGATTAGCCCCCAACGTTCAAACCAAGAATTCAAAATTTTGAATTTAAATAGGGTTTCGGGTTTACCTTCCTCCAGCGTCTACGACGGCTCAACCGTCCTCACCCTCAGCCTCACTCTCATTCTCACAGGGGTCCTCAATCGATCCAGCAAGGGAGGGGAGAATTTGGGTGGTATGGGTTTTGGGTTCGAATGAAGAAATGAAGAAGATGGATGATATGCATGTATGTGGGATGAGAGTCAATGAATGAGTGACACTTTTCACTCATCCATTGAGCTCAGTAACAAATATCTAGGCCCCACATGGGACAAAAGTCAACCTTGCCTCGTAAAATGTGTCACCGTAAATAGTTCTCAAGACCTTCCTGACCCGTATCTTTCCCATCGAATGTTTGATTCGACGTGTCATCTGTCTACGGACTAGCATTGACTCGATCTACGTAGCGGTCCTCGGTTCTCATGCATTGGACCTCCTGGGTCAAAAGTCAACGTTTTGCCCTCGTCTAGGGGTAAAATTGTAATTTTTCCATGAAAGTCTAATGATGCTTGACTAATCCCCGATTAGCCTCGTAATCCATAATTTAATATTAATTAATCCCAACAATTTGGGACAGGTCGTTACAGGTCTTGTCAGTCTAGATCTTGACCACAATTGGTTGCTATTTACGAGACGACAGAGAAGGTTTGCCCCTAGTGGATGTTCCAATATGGGGAGCAAACTCAGTCTTATTGAACTTCTTTTGCCCTTCGGTGAGACACCATCAAGCCATAGCATGATCACCCTTTATCTCTCTAATTCCTTGTCCGGGTATTAGGAATCAAATTTTCTAGTAAATGCTCAACGTGTTGGCTAGGATTTTGTGAAGCCATGATCTTCCCAATATTCCATTGTATGAAGAGTACTCGTCCATGATGTAGAAATTTTGGGACGTGATGATGGGTTCAGAGAGCACATTCAGATGAGGGGTGTCAATGGTCATACTTGTTGATCCATTAAAGCCTCAATACGGGAAAACCTTTTTTTAGAGTGAGGTTCTCTAAGCCCATTTTTCTCACAGCACCAAGGCTTAATATTTTTGTTGTGCTTGCTTCATCGACGTGGATATGATCAATTTGTACATGCGCAATCTGGATTGGCACAACTAAAGCATCATTGTGCGGCTAATCAAGTCCTACATTGTCTTTCAAAGAGAAATCAACGAAAAGGCCATTGGCCACCTCGAGTGTGGTAACATGGGAGACTTGAGAGACAACTAAAGCATCACGAATTTTCCTTTTTTTTTTTCTGGTTGGAAGTGGTTCCCAACAATTCTGACTCTGTAATGATTGTGTTGATACAAATCATTTTTTACGCAGGCTCCTTAGGTCCTTTGTCGCTAGGCTTATTCGTGGCCTTTCCCTTAACGTAATCAGTGTAATTTCCTTCCTTGATGAGATTGCATAGATATCTCTCAAAAGATATGCATTTTCTGATGTTCTACCCGTAGCATTCGTGGTAGGCGCACCATTTTATCTTATCGGTTTTCTCCTGATTGCATTTGCTGGTTCTAGCTTCTTGAACCAAAGCGTGTCCTTTATTTCATAGTGAATTTGATGGACTGGCAATGAAAATTGAAAATTGGGCTTTCCCATGGTCTGAGTATGGGAAGTCTGATCCACCTTGCACTTATTAGACTTTCCGTGTGCAAATTTGATATAGGATTCATCATTGTTTGAGGCCTTCTCGTGTGCCTCAACATGAGTGGCATTATTCTCATTCTCCCAACATGCACGCCGCTCTGCCAGATTGAGCATCTTCGTGCATTGCCAATGACTATGTCGCCGTAAAGCTGGTTATCCCGGGGAAACCCTTATTTGAATGCCATTGCAGTAATAAGGTCGTTACATTCAACAATTCAATACTTTCCTCATAGTATTTTCGAATGTATTATCGAAGGGTCTCTTTTGCTCTCTTCCTAATGGTGAAAAGATTATTATCGTTTGCTTCGACTGTACAAAATTGCGAGTATTCCTTCACATATGCCAGAGTCAACTCTTCAAAAGAAGTGATTGATCTCTGGGGAAAATGATTGAAGCATGTCATGGCTTGGCCTTGAAAAGAGGCTTGGAACACTTTGCACATGAGTGCGTCATTATGTCTATGAAGAACCATGACTCCTCAGTGATAATCAATATGCTTTACTAGGTCAGAACTTCCCTTGAACTAATTAAAGTTCAGAGTTACGAACCTTTTAGGGAATGTTTCCTCCTTGATATCTCTCATAAAAGGTGAGGATGACTGAATTTGGGGACGTATATCATCTTCCAGATCACCATTACGTTGGACGTTGAGATGTTGATCAAACATCCTTTGGACATCATTAGCTTGTAGTGTGCATTGATGAGGTGGAAAGTCATTACACATCAATCGTCGGTGACGTCCTATGTCTCTGTTTCTTATTGATGAGAATGTGTGGGTGAGTATATCTCATGCTTTTTCTTATTGTGATGGTTAGTACGTCTTGGAGTATCTGGGAAGCTATGTGTTGCCATCTACTCCCATGCGAATGTTCAACTCACAATGATGTCCCTACTTGGTCTCTATGTCACTCATGCACTGATGAAGATGGACGTTGTTGGCTCTTTGTTATGTGAATATGACTATTCTCTCCGGAGTCACTTAGTGAAGTGTCACAAGACATCATTTGACATCTGCCTATTTCTTTTTCACTTGGAACGCACTCTTAACTTCCACATGATGTGGAGTGTCTTCTAGGCACTTGAGTTGTTCGTTCTACGAAGAGCTGTTATAGAAGCTCTGACTGCATTTGGACTTGACTGCTTAATCTTTCAACTTGTTGAGATATGTAACACACTGGATATTCGAGAGGATGAAAATGAACATTTTTCCCCTGAAAGTCAAAGAGTTAACTTTTGACCAGGATATCTCTTAGGAACTTCAAAAAGATCATTACGAAGGTCTCAGCCTCATGAATGCATATAAAGGAGGCATGTCGAAAATGGAGGACGAGGCAAGTCGATATGGGTTAAGAATGCATAAAGGGTATTTTTGGTAATTATGGCTTGAAGGGAAATTTGGTAATTTCACCCATTTGGAATGTGAAACATGTGTGATTTTCTAGAAGATTCTCCATCAATCTTTCCCAAATATCTCCCACCGACCTACCTTAGAATTTAAGGAGTGTGTGGGTGTGTGTACTCAATTCGGTGGAATGGGACCGAAAAAAAAGAAGAAAAATGTGACGCAAGAGAAAAATGAGAAAACAGAGAAAGAAATAGAAGGAAGGGATGGGGAGGAAGGTGATATGAGGTAGGATTCAAAGAACAGAAGGAAGGGGAGACAAAAGTCGAGCTCTAGGTGATCCCAGAACTCAAACCCGTGAGAGCCAATTATGGTCGTGACTCACCAAATAGTTCTGAGACACCCTAGCACTGAAATGGGGATCTTGGACGTCTAGTGAAGTCCCTAATGTCACTTTGACACCAAAAGAACGAAGTATGGAGACCCCAGGAAGAGTGTAGCGAGTGTGGGAAACCATGGCCGAAATGCTATGAACTTGGAGTGCACGATCAAGGTATGTCCTCTAGCTTTTGATCTCATAGTTCCACTTTTATGTCCAGCGACCCGAGTTGTAGACCCGGCGAGAAGTTGATGATGGTCACTATGCAGGGGCGTGACCCTCACATGCAGGGAGCTTTCGCCGGCGCGTGAGGACGCGTGTGGCCTTTTCTGGAGCAATGATCAACATACAAAATGTTCCTCTTCTTCTTCTTCCGAGTTTATTGGTATGAAGTGTGAGAAAATTGGCTACCATATGAGTGTTTTTTTGAATTTATGAAGCTTTGTGTTTATGTTTAAAATGTGAGATTGATTTATGAACTTAGGACAAATTAGAGGATGCTATTATTCTATTAAGTGGACTCTCATAATTAATATTGAGGGGTAAAATGGTTTAAGGAAGATGTACGAGAAGCTCCCTTTAAGGTTTGGATTTGTGTACATAAATGTATCTTAGTTATTAGTTTGTGTAAAGCTTATGTTTTTATGCTTGGATTGATTTAGGTTTATTGGAATTATTGTATGTTTATGACTTATATTTCACAATGTAAAGTTCATTGGTGAGTATTATAGAAGAAATTGATTTTCCTTTGGTCTAAGGTAATATGCACATAATTATGTACGATAATTTTAGGATGATGATGGACTTATGACGTTGATGATGAGGTGAACATAGGTGTTTAGAAATCTTAAAAATTGGTAACCTTATTGGATTATATGACTTGATAAATAAGCTCTTCTTTCACTAAATTAGTAATGTGCAAACATTGTTAACAATGATTTCACCTAGGTGTCTTATTAGACAAATGTGGAAAATTATTCTATTTGTGCCCACTATTGTTAGAAACGTGATTTACATTATGCTTTGCAATGTGGACTTTAAGTATGGGGACAATTATGTATGCTAACTTGTTAATATTATAATGATTTTAATTGAGATAATAATGGTGGTAATTTGGTTAACAATAGCGGAAGTAAGGTTCTGATTAAGGCCAAATTAGTAACTTCCACGACTTTTCAGGAATAGTGGGTCGGATGCGGGCAGTTTTCCCACAAGCGTGGATTTATTTTGGTTAGTTTAATAAGAGTTGGGTAGGATTAAAATGAGTAAGATCCTTTGTTTGACAAGGGTTGTCAGACGGGAGCAGGACCAGTCCGATTTTCACGAAAATTTGGGATGGGTCCTATCAAGATAAGTTGTCTTGATTTTCGCGACTAGCACGTATCTTGTCGAGACCTATGCCTTAGAAGTTGGTGGTCTATATCAAGTCTCACTTGTGCTTGATTTTTCCCTAGTACGTCATGAAGTCCATCCACAAATACTCGCAGATCCTTGTTTGCATAGGGCTGACTTTTCCTTGACACTTCTCCAACTAATCGCCCATCGGTTGTTGAAATATTGCAGTTTCTACTCCTAATGTGGGTGCAGGAGTTGTTGGGGCATGGAAAGTTACGAAACCAAAAGTTGGAATCGGTCCCTGCTTCATTATCGGTGCCATGATAGCCACGCATGTGGGTATGACTTTGGTGTTCCTCCGAAGTCACAGTGTGCGCTCCATTCCCAATTTGACTTGTAGAGGCTAAAACACCATGCTCAGCTGATTGAAGAAATCGACGAGTCCTAACCATATTGAATGCGAGGACTGAACATAAAGTTTTTTTTTTCCGAATGATGAACAACATTCAAGAACTTCGAACAGTATCTATGAACGATGTTCGAAGTATGATGAAAAAAATTGATGAACGTTGAACAACGTTCATGAACGATGAACGAGCGAGATAACTCATCTTGAGTATTTCTCAATTCAGCTCTCAATGAAAGCACCAATTATTGAAGCAGAAATCGTACTCGCTCAGAAAAGTCTTCACAATCCCTACAAACAGAAAATAAAAGACAATCAAAGTTAAGGTTGAAGTCTCGGGGGTTGTAAAATTCTCTGATGCTTACGTTAACTTTGAGAGAGGAATATGAAATACTTCAAAGCGAAGTACGAATTATCTTGAAAGTGAAATGAGCTCTGCTATTTATAGGGAAGCTTTGGGAGTAACAAAAGGTTCTGATTAGTTGGTTAATTTTGTAATTAATAAATAATATTTTTTATTAAAATATATTATTTAATAATTATAATAATTGCTCACTATGATGAAAATTATAATAATTTATATTAATAATAATTGTCTATTATTAAGAATATTGACAATTAATTATCAGAGAGAATATTAATATTATTGCAGTTTTAATCTGATTAAATAATATATTTCACTGGTAAATACATTATTTAATATGCGGATGTCTGTGAGTCAGTTATATGTCTACAATTTTCGGGTGATTTTGGGTTCCACATGTATATTATTATTTATTATATATTTAAATTAATTATTGATATATTATTATTATTACTACCATTTATTATATTATTATTAATTATTATTATTGTGACGACCCGGAAATTCGAAAAAGGGAAAAAATTGAAAAAATTGGAAAGAAATGACGATTTTGCCCCTAGTTTTGAGGGCCGAAAGTTGACTTTTTGATCGGGACCTTATTTTGACTTTTCGGAAGGACTGTTAGATAGGTCTCGGAACGCTGAATCCGTAGACAGTCGGTATGCGTCAATCGGAGGTTAGATGTGAAAGTTACGGGTCTGCGAAGGCTTGGGGCATTTTGGTAATTAGCTAAGGAAGGGTAAAATGGTAATTTGGGGCACCAGGGTGAATTGGACGGTTAATTGGCTGATTCAGCCGTGTGGGTGAGTAAGGTAGGTATTTAAGTGACACATGTCACTGTGCAGATAACACTTAGTGGCATTGATGCCATCTGATATTTGGATAAGACAAATTCGTCATATATATATGCCGGAGTTCAATTTTGTGTGCTTCCCTCAAACAAAAAACAGAACAATAGGACTTGATTTCAGGACAACAACAAGAACCCGAACCTGAATCTGAAAACCTGAGCGTATTGAGAGGGTGAATTCGTGAGAGGAAAGAAAGGAGAGGGAAGAGAAGAGAAAACTGGAAAACACCCCCAAGAACCCGAAAATGTGTTTTTGAAATTGAGAATTGAAATTTGAGTTTGAGACGTTAATTGGACAAACTAAGCTTGAATTAAACTTCTGGAAGAAGGAACGAGTCGAATTACCATTGAATTCAAAGGAAATTGATGAACAAACACCAAGAACACACCTTGCGACATCCTCGAATTGTGGAGGTTGAGTTCAAGTAATTGGAGGTAAGAAATCTTGAAATTGGTTTCGTTATGTTTATAATGACCTTATGACACTTTCTGGTTGATTAAATTCTCGAATTGAACTGAAATTGGATACAATTAGACTTATAACCAACCGGGTATCGACTTGGAAATCGACCCGTTTATGATGTTAATTCGTGAAGGTAAGAAGACAGATCACTAACTAAGTTAGTTTAGATGAAAATCAATGAAAGAAACAAAGGAATTGGGGTCGAATTGACTGAGAACTAACCGGGTTGAATCGCGGGTTACAGGACCCGTTTGCAGGCTAATCGAGTGAAGGAGACAACTGTAGTAGGAACAGTGTCAGGTGCGTGGCTCCCACGTGCAGCCGCTTGTGGCGGCACGTGAGGGCGCGTGGAGGTCCATCTTCAGGTTAGGTTAACATGACTTTTATTCTATGTAATGTAACGAACATTTTGGCGTTGGTTTCGAGTCAATCGGACACCGTTTCGATATTGTTTCGAGGGTCCGAAGGATTATGTTACGTTTTTAATGCGTAATTAATTCGCAGAAAATTATGAGAAATTAATATGATATTAATTAAGTCATTAGTTACCCTGAATAATGATTTTGAATAGGATTCGAGATTCCTGGAAAGTACCAGAAATTACGGAAACGTGTGCTGCTCAGAAAGCGAGCGGTTTGGACGGTGTGTGAGTGGACGTTTGTTTTATAAATTGAGATGCATGCATAGTTAAATGTTTTACATGATTTATTGCATGATTTGATTTGCAATGATTGCTTGATGATTTGATACGATTATTTACTGGATTTAATGATTATTTTAATAAGTGTTTTGGGCACGTTTTACCAGGAAAGTACAATTGATGATTTTGGGCTGGGTCCGGGATTTTAAAAAAGGATGTTTTGACTTGGATTGTGAGTTAAAGATGATTTTATGGAATTGAATGATTTCCGGATATGATTTTATGGATTTACAAGAAATGAGATTTGGGCTTGAGACCCTGTGATAAATGGTTTTGACGTGGTTTTAATGATGATTTTGAAATAAAGCTTTTGATTGGATTTATGTTCAATGCCCCCAGATGTGTAATTCCTGGGTAGACTTCGGATGTGTAATTCCCGAAGTGACTCCGGATGTGTAATTCCTGGAGGGACTCCAGACGCGTAATTCCCGGAGGGGCCGTATGTAACGCCCCGGACATTTAGAAAATGTAATTTTGTAACATAATGAGTAAATGACGTTTTTACCCTTGTGAATAGTATAGTCAAATTGTTGACTTTTTGATTGGTGAATCAAACGGATGTTGACCGATGACCGTGACGTAGTTCGGGACGTCACGAGTCCATAGACAGGTGGCACGCCCAATTCCGACAATCTGGGAAAAAGTTATGACGTTCGGAAGCCCAAGGGCATTTTCGTAATTTGGGCGAAAAGGGGGAAAATGTTGACTTTTTGTTTGCCAACCAATTTTCACACGATTCGAAGACCGTTAGGTAGGTCTCGATGCCCGGAGTACAACGACAGGCGGCACGTCGAAAACGGAGTTCGGTTACGAACGTTACGGGTCACGGAAGGCTAGGGGCAAAATGGTAATTTGTCCAACCAGGGGCAAAATGGACTTTTGGCCAGGGAGGTTGAATTCCTACAACTACATCAGGGGGACATGTCAGTGGCAGACTATGAACTGAAATTCCTGAACCTGTCCAGTTTTGCTCCTCTTTATGTATCTAACGAGGAGGACAAGTGTCGAAGGTTCGAGCAAGGACTGAGGAATGACATCCGAGGAGCTGTGACAGTGGGAACTTATGCCACCCTGCGGGAGTTGTCTGATGCAGCTGCACGAGTTGAGGCGACCTTGCCAGTGCCACAGCAGTTTTCGGGCTCTGGTCGACGCCGGGACCGTCAGTACCAGGGATCTACGAACCAGAGGTCCTCCAAGCGAGGTAATTATGGCTCTGGATCTTCGCGTGGCGCTCGTCCGAGTTTTGGAGGTAGGGGAACACAGACATTTGGGTATCGACCATCAGCGACTGCACAGTTCAGAGAGGCATCAGTGGGATCTACTGACCGACAGAGTAATGACCGAGGCAATGTTCTTGTCTGCTTTTACTGTAGGGAGCCGGGTCACTTCAAACGAGACTGTCCACGATTGGTTGGTAGTAGCGGCACTGGATGGGGCTCTACTGAGCGGGGCCCTAGTACGACTTCGGCTTCAAATGCTGCAAGTGGGAGAGGAGGTGGCAGAACTCGGGGTGGATCTGGTGGATCACGAGGGCGTGGTCGGACTTCGGGACCACAGGCTCGAGTCTATGCAGTGACTCAACAGGAGGCCCGAGCAGCCCCGGAGGTGGTGACAGGTATGCTTACTATTTTCGGTCATCATGCACGTACTTTAATAGATCCGGGAGCTACCCACTCTTTTGTTTCTCGGGAGTATGCACTGTTGGCAGATAGAGAGATTTCTGCGATCGGATGTGAGATGGGAGTCGGTACACCGACTGGAGAGTTGTATGTCGTAAACCAAGTAATACGAGGATACCCTATTGTGATAGGGGACGTGCATCTAGTGGTTGACTTGATACTCTTAGACTTGTGTGACTTTGATGTTATCCTTGGGATGGATTGGCTGACAACCCATCATGCCTCTATCGAGTGTTTCGATAAGAGGGTGATACTTCGGAGCCCTGGATTACCTGAGGTGATATTTCAGGGAGATCGGAGGATGATAACCCCTAGAGTCATATCAGCCCTCTCGGCAGATAGATTTCTGAGGAAGGGCTGTCAGGGTTATCTAGCTTATGTTGTCGATGTGCGGGATGCACCAATCAAGGCCGAGGATATCCCAGTAGTGTGTGACTTCCCAGATGTATTTCCTGAGGATTTACCAGGATTACCCCCTTCTCGAGAGATTGAGTTCACTATCGAACTAATTCCTGGTACACGACCTATATCCTTGACACCTTATCGGATGGCACCAGCTGAGTTAAGGGAATTGAAGGTACAGTTGCAAGATCTTGTGGATGTGGGATTCATTCGACCAAGTGTATCGCCATGGGGAGCCCCAGTATTGTTTGTGAAAAAGAAGGAAGGAAGTTTGAGACTCTGTATGGATTACAGGCAACTTAACAAAGTCACGATAAAGAATAAGTATCCTTTGCCTCGGATTGATGATCTGTTTGATCAATTAAGGGGAGCCAAGTATTTTTCGAAGATTGATCTGCGTTCTGGTTACCACCAGTTAAGGATTCGGGAGGAGGACATTCCAAAAACAGCTTTTCGAACTCGGTATGGTCATTATGAATTCCTGGTGATGCCATTTGGATTGACTAATGCACCTGCGGCATTCATGGATTTGATGAACCGAGTATTCCGGAAGTACCTTGACCGATTTGTTATTGTGTTCATTGATGACATTCTAGTGTATTCAAGCAGTAAGAGGGCGCATGAGGAACATTTGAGGATTGTGCTTGATACGCTAAGGAGGAACCAGCTCTTTGCCAAACTGAGTAAGTGCCAATTTTGGTTAACGAGTGTTGGTTTTCTGGGACATGTGATTTCCGCGGATGGGATTCGTGTTGACCCCCAGAAGATAGAAGCGGTAGCAAACTGGGAGCAGCCAAAGACAGTAACCGAAGTAAGGAGCTTTTTGGGATTGGCCGGTTATTACAGACGTTTTGTGGAAGGCTTCTCCGCGATTGCTGCTCCGATGACCCGCCTAACCAGGAAAGGAATCAAGTTTGTTTGGGGCGAAGACTGTGAGCAAAGTTTCCAAGAATTGAAGAAAAGGTTGACCTCCGCTCCTATCTTAACCCTTCCGGATGATAGTGGAGAGTTTGAAGTGTACAGTGATGCATCCTTACAAGGATTAGGGTGTGTGTTAATGCAACATGGAAAGGTAATCGCATATGCCTCTCGACAACTGAAACCGCATGAACGTAACTATCCCACTCATGATTTGGAATTAGCTGCGGTGGTACATGCCCTGAAGATTTGGAGACATTACTTGTATGGGGAGACATGTAGACTTTTCACGGATCATAAGAGTTTGAAGTACTTTTTCACACAGAAGGAATTGAATTTGAGACAGAGACGATGGTTGGAGCTAATTAAGGATTACGACTGCACGATTGAGTACCATCCTGGAAAAGCTAATGTGGTAGCGGATGCACTGAGTCGGAAATCAGCTCACACTGTGGCACATCTACGAATGGTGCATTTACCCTTGTTGGTGGAACTACGTAGGACTGGAGTTGCTTTGGGACTGGATAACCAAGGTGGCTTACTAGCAAGTTTCCAGGTGCGACCAATTCTGATTGGTCGAGTTATTGAAGCCCAACTGGAAGACCCTATCTTGTGTGTCCTTCGAATTGAAGCTGATGCGGGGGAACGACAAGATGTTGCAATTAGAAGGGATGGAGCCCTAGTAAAGGACGGACGGTTGTGTGTGCCCGAAAATGTAGCATTAAAGAAAGAGATTCTGGACGAGGCCCATAGTTCAGCGTATGCAATGCATCCAGGTGGGACGAAAATGTACCGTACGTTACGAGAGCATTATTGGTGGCCGGGTATGAAACGGGAGATTGCAGAGTTTGTGAGTAAGTGCTTGGTATGTCAACAAGTAAAGGCTGAAAGGCAAAGACCCTATGGAGCACTGCAACCCCTACCGATACCGGAATGGAAATGGGATCATATAACCATGGATTTTGTGTTTAAACTTCCTAGAACGCCTAAAGGACATGATGGAGTCTGGGTAATAGTGGATAGGCTTACCAAATCAGCTCATTTCCTACCTGTAAGGGAAGACTTTCGGTTGACGCAGTATGCCAGACTCTTCATTGACGAGATTATTCGACTCCATGGTACTCCTGTCTCTATTGTATCTGATCGAGATCCCCGATTTACATCCAGATTCTGGCAAAGCTTACAGGAAGCTTTCGGGACGAGATTGCATTTTAGCACGGCATTCCACGCTCAGACCGACGGGCAATCGGAACGGACTATTCAGACCTTGGAGGACATGATGAGGGCATGTGTCTTGCAATTCCAGGGTACTTGGGAGTCACATCTACCATTGATGGAATTCGCCTACAACAATAGTTACCAAGCAAGTATCGGGATGGCTCCTTATGAAGCCTTATATGGACGACAGTGCAGAACCCCTTTGTGTTGGACTGAGGTGGGCGAAAGGAAATTGTCTAAATCTGAATTGATAGACTTAACAACGGAAAAGGTTAAACTCATCCGAGACAGACTCAAGACAGCCCAAGACAGACAAAAGAGTTATGCAGACCACCGAGTCAGAGATCTGGAATTTGCAGTTGGAGATTGGGTATTCTTGAAGTTATCTCCCTGGAAAGGTATTGTGCGATTCGGCAGACGCGGGAAACTGAGCCCCCGTTTCATTGGACCTTATGAGATTGTGGAGAGAATTGGTCGAGTTGCCTACAGATTAGCATTACCTTCTGAGCTTTCGAGGGTCCATGATGTTTTCCATGTGTCAATGCTACGGAAATATGTGTATGATGAGTCCCATGTGTTGGAGGAACAGCCGGTTGAACTCAGAGAAGACCTAAGTTTTGAAGAACAGCCTGTACAGATCTTGGACCGAAAGGACAAAGTGCTCCGACGAAAGACGATTCCCTTAGTGAAGGTTCTTTGGAGGAATCAGAACGTGGAAGAAGCTACGTGGGAACCTGAGACACAGATGCGAGACCAGTACCCGTATTTGTTTCATTGAAATTTCGGGGACGAAATTTCTTAAGGGGGGAAGGTTGTAACGCCCCGGACATTTAGAAAATGTAATTTTGTAACATAATGAGTAAATGACGTTTTTACCCTTGTGAATAGTATAGTCAAATTGTTGACTTTTTGATTGGTGAATCAAACGGATGTTGACCGATGACCGTGACGTAGTTCGGGACGTCACGAGTCCATAGACAGGTGGCACGCCCAATTCCGACAATCTGGGAAAAAGTTATGACGTTCGGAAGCCCAAGGGCATTTTCGTAATTTGGGCGAAAAGGGGGAAAATGTTGACTTTTTGTTTGCCAACCAATTTTCACACGATTCGAAGACCGTTAGGTAGGTCTCGATGCCCGGAGTACAACGACAGGCGGCACGTCGAAAACGGAGTTCGGTTACGAACGTTACGGGTCACAGAAGGCTAGGGGCAAAATGGTAATTTGTCCAACCAGGGGCAAAATGGACTTTTGGCCTTGATTAGACTTGTCTTTTGTCTGATTCTCACTTCATAAAACACAGAACCGGGTCTTAAGGGAAACACAATAATATCCCCTTTTGACTACTTTTCCCCAAATTTAGGCTTGGACTATGATTATGTCCAATTGGCCCGTGATAAGCCCCAAACTCGTCGCCATTATGCAATTGAACGTCTAAGTAGCATAACTGAGAGATAGGGACTTGAGAGGTTCAGAGAACTGAGAGAATTTTGCTTCGAAAATTCTGGGAAATTGGGGGAAAATCGAATTCGGATTTGGGAGCCAGGAGAGGACCAATTGAGGATTCCATTAGGTTGCTGGGATCAAAACTAAAAGCTTTGCAACAAAAACGAGAAGAATTCGTGTCGAATTGAGGAAGAACAGACGCTGCCATGGCTGCCAAAAAATCGACCTTGAGTTCAGATACTTAGAGGTAAGCTCAATCGAAATTGATCATGGAAAATTGTTCATTATACTCTCACGAAGCTAACCATATGAATTAATTGAAAAATCAAGCACGGAATCGTGAAACCCGATTAGGAGACCCGTCGAATTTCGATCGTGAGTCGTGAAGATTTGGACCTTACCTGAGGTAATTGAATTCACAGAACTAAAATGAGGTTAGAGTAGATGAGATCAGTTGAAAGAACGGATCGATTTGAGGTCGAATTGGCTGAGATTGCATCGGATCCTATCGCGGGTATTTCAACCCGTTTATCAGACAAACGGGCGAGAACGATGCACTGTAGCTGTACTGTGCTGGGCGCGTGGCTTTCACGCGCAGCCGCTTGCGGCGGCGCGTGACGGCGCGTGGGGAGGATTCCGGCAAAGTGTTCAACATGAGACTTGATGTTCTCGATGATACGAACCTATCCGCGTTGGTTTCGGGTCAATCGGATATGGTTTCAGTGTAGTTCCGAGTACCCGACACGTTTAAATTTATATTAAAATAATATTATAAAATTCCGACAATTAGGGGATTCCTGTTTAAGGATTGTATGATAGCCTAGTAACCTTAAATCACTTTGTTTGACAGGCTGGAATATTCCCGGGACTTCGGAGGAAAACGAACAGCTCGAGGCTGAACAATCGGGACGGTGTGTGTGAGTGGACTTTTGGTTTTCTAACTATGATGCATGCATATATGGTTTAAAATGCTTATTTATATGATTTTCTATGATTTGACATGATTGATGCTTCGATTCGGTGATTTCTCGATTTTCTCGGTTTTATGATTATTATATTATTATATTCTGGCACGCTTTTCGAGAAATCATGAAATTGGTTAAAAATGATATTGTGGGCGTGAGAACCCAAGTAAATAATGATTTTGACTCGGATTTGGAGTTACATGTGAATTTGATGATTTTTGGTATTTTCGTGATTTTTGTGATTATTTTAATCAGTCTTTCGGGCACGTTTTACGAGGAACGTGCAATTGATGTTTTGGGCTAGGCCCGGATTGAAAATGATATTTGGACTCGGATTATGAGTCAATGATTGATTTTATGGATTTACGTGATCGTGGCAACTCGGGTTTACGGTTGCACGGATTTACGTGAAATTGGTATTTTGGGGTGGGACCCAATGGAATTGTGTTTCTGATTGGATTTGCATTTTCCATGTGATTATATGATGATAATGATGATTTCGGATTTATAAAGTAAATCGGGACTTTGGTTAACTTAGGGCTGAGACCCTGTATTGATATTTGATTTGGTTTTCAATGCAACTGTTTTTCACTGGTTTTAGTGATGGTGATATGTTGCGGATATTTAGGGCTTTCGGGAGAAAATATGTTTTTCCCCGGAGTGCACCCTGGAGATAACGCTCGCCTTCGGGATGGAAGTGTTTACCCCGAAGAGGTCACGTAGCACGATCTTTGTCTTGCAACCCAGGGGAGGCTTGACTCAGATCAGATGTGCTGGATTATATGGATCGGTAAGTGATGTGTTCACTAGATCTGGATTGCCGGCTAGTGATGTGTTCACAGCGGCGGATGCTCGGATTTTGAGCGGTCCTTGAGCCTATTGATATGCACGCGTTGCAGGGATAAAACGTGACTCTAAGCAACAAGATATGGAAATAAGTCCCGTGGTTTTGTGGAAATTGTTTTGATTGATCCACTTTAATTGATTTCCCATTATAACTCGTGTTTTATGATATGCATGCATGTTTGTGAAAACTGGAGGGTAAGAATTGTATTTTGGCAAATGTTTTTATAAGAGGTCATTTTTGTCCACTCACACCTTTATTGTTTTATGCACCCTCCAGGCCAGTGTACAGGTACGAGGGCTAAAAACGAGGCAAGCGAGGCAAAAGAATAAATAGACCGTTGCGCACTCAGACATTTTACAGAGTAGGAATTTGACCCCTATCTGTAATGATACCTATGCTCTGTATTGTCCTTGACTAGTCAAACTTGTGACGTCATTGGTCTGTAAAACTTAACTATCCCTTGTCTGACAATGTTTTCGGGATTTGTTGTGTGCGGTATGTATATAAGTTTGGTTACTTTTGGAAATTTTTAGTTATTGTCAGACGGGAGCAGGATTCATCACGACTATCGAGGGATAATCGGGATGGGTCTTGTCACCGTATGTGTAATTCCCGGTGAGGCTGAATGTGTAATTCCCAGCAGGATCTGGATGTGTAATTCCCAGATAACTCTGAATGTGTAATTCCCAGAGTACCCTCAGATGTGTAATTCCCGAGTTATGTGCTTTATTTTATGATAAAATAGTTTTTATGATAAAATGGTTTTTATGAAATTATTCATATGTTTGATTCTATGCATGCATGGTTTGACAAATTGGAGGGTAAGTGATGTATTTTGAAATGTATTTTGAAATGATATTATTTTTATCCACTCACACCTTTCCTGTTTTGATGACCCTTTAGGCCGTGACAGGACGTTCAGGGCTAATCGAGTGGCGGAGGCATGAGTGGAAATCAGTGTAGTTATCCCTTGTCTGACAGATGCTGAAGGGTAGTTTCGGGACTTCATTTGGCTTGTCAGACGGGAGCAGGACCGGGCACGGTTATCAAAGTCTAGTTGGGACGGGTCTTGTTAATTATTATTATTATTATTACACGTACTTATAAATATTGCTAGTAATTCGGCTATTTAATATGGATAATTTCGAGGATATTATTTTAGCATGTCTGGACTCTGGACCGTATAAAAATATTTAATTGTATTAACTTATAAAGTGACTAATTGATACGAATGGTGCAAACTACTGATTTCGTACTATATTATTTTATACAATCCCTATACTTCGTGCAAAACGTAGCTTAAGTGATTAATCTAAGATTTTAATATCAAATAAAAAAAAATTCAAATTTGAAGTTTAAAAATATTTTTAAAGAACTCTTACTCTTCCTGTTAATTCTTTTGTTTTAAGTTTAATTGTTTTTACATTACTCCTTAGAATGAACAAGTAAAAAGGAAAAAAAGAGTACATGGTAAGAGTAATGTTTTTATAAAATAAAAAGGAAAAAAAATTACAAAATATGAATTAAGGGTGTGTTTGGTACGTCGTATTACGGTCCGTATAGACTAAATAATCTGAAACATGTGTTTGGTACTAGTCGTATTAATTAGTCACCGTATAAGTTAATACGATTGAATATTTTTGTACGGTCCAGACACGCTAAAATAATACGCTCGAAATTGTCCGTATTAAATAGTCGGATAACTAGTAATCTTGTAAAATATAATAATAATAATAATAATAATAAATAGTAATATAATAAAAATAAAATATTAATTTAGTAAATATTAATAATAAAAAGTAATAAAGTAATAAATACTAATAATAATAAATTAATAATTAATAATTAATGATATTTTAATAAATAATAATGATAAAATTAAAAATAATTAATTAATAAAAATATAATAAAAAGTAATAATAATTATTATTAAAAAAAGATAATGACATACATAATTAATATTTAAGATATAAGTATTTCGTCAATTAGTATAATATAATCCGATCAGTATAATATAGTCGGCATTCTAATCCGGAAAAGTACCAAACGCCCGACTAAATAATCAGTCTATCCGGTGGACAGATTAGTCTATTCAATTGAAATAGTCAGTACATTACGTCATACCAAACGAGGTCTAATGGTTAGGGATTGGTTTCGAAAATATAGTTAATGATATTTAAAATAAATATTAATTTTTTCAAGGGTTGTTGTGTGAGTATGCACGTCCTTTCTTCATACTGCAGTCAGTGAGGCCATTTCTTCTTGTCTTAAACCCCCCCGAAAAGCCCTAGTCTCCCAAAACCCTAGCGGAGTCCCACTTGTGGTCCACCTCCAACCAGAACCAACGATGGCGCTCAGTTCTCTTCGCCTCCGACGCACCTTAACCGCCCTCTCAACCTTCCACCGTTCCATCTCTTCATCGTCCGTACTCTCATTTCAACACCCTTCTTCCTCTCCTCTGCTTGACGGCCCCAGCTCTGCACAATCCCCTGTATCGCCCCCACAGTGCTCGACCGGAGTCCTCCAATCTCGGACGTTCAGGTCATCCTCTCTCTTTTCTGCACGATCCGCGTCGTACGGAAACAACGAAGAGATTGGGCCCGATACGATATTGTTCGAAGGGTGCGATTACAACCATTGGTTAATTGTCATGGATTTTCCCAAAGACAACAAGCCTTCATCTGAGGAGATGGTTAAAACTTATGAGGAAACTTGTGCTAGAGGCTTGGACATCAGGTAACACGCTTTTTTTCCCCCTCCCTCTCAATAATTTTATGAATCTATGCCTTTCTGTGGTAACATGTTGGTTGCTTAGAAAATTTGGGGGAAAGGGAGTATTTTTTTAATTACAATATTAATCTTCAGTTGTGGGTGGTGCCTTGTGCCTTGTCAATGTTTACTGAGAAAGGGTGGTACGTTGGACTAGGCATAACTATATCCCATCTGCTGCTCTTGATACGGTGTGACTGTCAGCACCAATGAGATGCTTCAAGCTTACCTAGAATACATTAGCCAAGGATGCCTGTGCGTTGCTGCGAGGCTGTTTAATTGATTATGAATATGATATTCTATGTAAAATGATATATATAACATATATATTGCAAAAAACTCACCACTAAAATTAAGAAGGGTCAAATTGCTCGCTCAGTTCTTCGTCTTCTGAAACTGTCAAAAAAAGAAAACACGAATTTTACACCAACACTCAAAAATGAAGGCCCAACTCATAAAACCATAACTCAATTAAATGCACTCTGTAACTTATACAGAAATATTCAAGAAATAAGAAACATACAGGTCCAAAATAGACTCTCACGCTTGTTATGAATTTTCTCTCATTTAAATTCATCAAATATAATTAATCGTGTCTTATAAATTCTGATCAAGAATGAGGAGTTCTGTCATAATTACATAGAATAAAAGATTGAATAAAAATGATATATTGAATAAAAACTCTCTAGACAAATGCTGTAATGTGTTTTATATTTTATATTTGAATATAATAAAAAGACTTTCTTAAATGCGCTGTCATCTCTAGACAAATGCTGATGCACATATGGGATAAGCAAACAATCAAGGTTAAACTTTCTCTCGTGGACCTCTATCATTATTCTAGAAGTCTCCCTACCCGTCACTTGTTTCCAGGACCATGTGTGCATTAGCATTTGTCCAGACAAATTCTGTCATAATTACTTCTTTCCTGTAATGCTTGTGAAATGTTTAGGAGGAATATAACTGAAATAAGTAGTTTTCTTAAATGAGACAATATGATAGGTGGCAAAAAGTATCTAGAAAAGTGAAAAATGGTTCAGTTTCACAAAATAAGTATAATTTGTGTGTTATATTGAATTGGACCAAACTGAACCATTTTACATGTATTTACAGTTAACTTCTCGAGAAACCTATCTATCATAAGTCAATCATTTGTTAATCAACTGAAGCACTAGTGACTGAGGAATGAAGAATTAGGCCAAAAAAATTTTAAATTTGACACCAAAAGTAAATAATATTGACCCATCACATGAAGTGAAAGTTGCTCGTGTTATGCATAAGTTGGTAAATCATAGGATAACAGGATCGGTGTCTTGTTACTTAAGTTATACAGTTAATCCATCACACTCCTCCCTCTAATATGGAAGATCAAGTATTAGAAGATTATTAGAGGTAAGTATATATTAGTTGAGAGTAGACAATCATTCTGTTATAGCCATTATTTCTAAATGTTTTATCAATTGAGTTCATGTTTTTTTATTTTACTTCATTCATGACAGAACCTTAATTGATATCTGGAAACTTAAGCCTGACTAATAATGCACATTTCAAACAAAACAAATGGATGAAAGAATTAAGGTCGAAAGTTTGAACTTTTATTTGTTTGATCTAATAAAGTTATTGTCTTTCAATTTCTCAGATTAGAAAACAATCAAATTGAAAATTTGAAATGAAAAGTTCAAGTTCAATCTGATGTCCCAACTATAAATACAAAAACTTAGAATTTTGTTAACTCTCTGGACCTTTCTCTTAATAAGGATCCCCCCGAATCCACGGAGATTGAGGATCAATCTCCTTGATCCTATGCTATCCTAAGTCAAAGGAATCTCCCTGATTCCTTCCTAGAATTGCACATATATTCCTGTAGATACTTTCCTAGTTTAGGTCTATGATTTCCTTCCTAGTCTAAGCATGTATTTCGTACGTAGTCTTACCTAGCATCAGTATATAATTGTCTTCTACACTGTAAAGTTATTATTAAGAAATACAAGGAAATTTCCTACCACTTTATGGTATCAGAGCCTTTAGGCTCCACCGAGCAACAAAACCTCCCATTTTCTTTTTTATCCTCCTTCAATGGCTGCTCCACCTACCCCACTTGTCATCCAACCTCCACCACCAAACATCGATACCACCAATCCCTTTTCCTCTCTTATCTCCATTAACGCTGCTCGTTAAAAACCAGTCCCCATATACGGCTCTCTTTTACCTTTCCCCAAACTATCACCGCCTCTGCACATTTGGCTGCCTCTGTTTTCCCTGGTTACGTCCTTACAACTTCAACAAAATGCAACCCCGTTCCACTCCCTGCCTTTTCCTTGGTTACTATCTCAACCAAAGTGCATACCTGTGTTATGACACTTCTTCCCATCGTCTCTATGTCTCCCGCCATGTCCAATTTGACGAGTCCACCTATCCGGGTCTCCAACTGTCCTCCCAAGTCCCTTCTGTCACCCCAGAAAATATCCAAACTTGGCTCTCCTCTCTACCCCTCATCACCTATATCCCTGCCCCTGTCTCTGCTGCCCCACCAGTGCCCCCACAAGCTGCCCTGCACCAAAAGGCCCCTTGGACACGTCCTCCCCACCAGGTCTTGATGCAGCAACTGCTCCAGCAACGGTCCAGACCGTCCCATTGCTTAACCCGCCACCTAACACCACCACATAAAATAGCCAGCCACCACCCCTGTTGCTCCTCCTATCACTGCCCAACCACCTCCTCCTCTTCGCACATACACACGGCGACCCCCCTGCCGCCTCCAACCTTAGCCCCACCACCATTAGCAGCCATTCCTCCTGCGCCCCACCTACCACCACGCCCTCAGCTCTTCCAGCCCCCACTCATCCCATGCTCACCCACAACAAAACAGGTTGTGTCCCCCCTGTACCTAGCTATGCTCTCATCCCCCCCCCCCCCGCCCAACTAGAATATCATCGACAATAAGTGGGCCTTTCGGATCAAACGAAATCCCAATGGCACTGTGGACCGGTTCAAGGCCCGCCTGGTGGCTAAGGGTTACCACCGACGTCCAAGAGTAGACTACTCAGCCACCTTCAGCCCCGTGGTCAAGCCCACCGCCATTCGGATCATTCTCCATCTCGCTGTGACCCAGGGCTGGCCCATACGTTAGCTGGACGTGAATTATGCCTTCCTACAGGGCATACTCCATGAGATTGTCTACATGGCCCAACCAGTCGGGTTTGTGGATCCCCACAACCCAACCTATGTTTGCCAACTCCGGAGAGCCCTATACGGCCTCAAACAGGCCCCACGGGCCTGGTACCAAGAACTGCACTCTTTTCTTCTGGCCCAAGGCTTTGTAAAAGCCTTGTTTGATGCTTCCCTCTTACTACTCAGGCAAGGTTCCCACACCATTTATTTTCTGGTTTATGTTGACGACCTTATTATTACAGGAAGCAACCCAGCTCTCATATCCAGCTTCATCACAACCTTGGCTAGCCGGTTCTCGGTCAAGGATATGGGCCCTTTGCACTACTTCCTTGGCGTGGAAGTCATCTCTACCAAGGACGGCCTGTTCCTATCGCAGCACCAGTACCTCTAGGACATCCTCACTTTGGTGCATATGGAAGGAGCCAAACCTGTCTCTATCCCCCTCGCTGTTTCCCCACCATTCCACCTCAAAGATGGCTCCCTTCCCGCTGATGCCACCCTTTTTCGTCAAGTTGTGGGCAGCCTGCAATATCTGAACCTCACCAGACCTGACATTTCCTATGCTGTCAACCGTCTCTCACAATTCATGTATGCTCCCACGGATCTCCATTGGCAGGCCTTGAAGCGTGTGCTTCGCTACCTCAAAGGCACACTCCTTTTCGGCCTACACCTGCACCGCCTCGCATCCAACCAACTTCACGCAGTCGCCCACTCCTTCAACACCCTCACTGCCTTTTCTGATGCGGATTGGGCAGGTGATCAAGACGACCGCAAATCCACTACAGCCTACCTCGTCTACCTCGGTGGCAATTTAATTTCCTGGAGCTCCCACAAACAGCGGTTGGTCACCCGCTCATCCACGGACGCAGAGTACCGCACCTTCGCATCCACCACCGCAGAACTTCTCTGGGTTCAGTCCCTCATGCGTGAACTTGGCCTCCAAGCCACTGGGAAACCCACCATCTCCTGCAACAATATCGGCACCACCTTCTACTGTGCCAACCCACTCTCCATTCCAGGATGAAGCACATAGACATTGACTTCCAATTCGTCCGTGACGAGTCACCCGTGGCCTCCTACAAGTCCATTACGTGCCCACTGATGATCAGCTCGCTGATGCACTCACCAAGCCGTTGCCCCGCCAGCATTTCTAACTGCTACACACCAAGATTGGCGTCGCCGATGGCACCACCGTCTTACGGGGGCGTAATAAGGATCCCCCAAAATCCACGGAGATTGAGGATCAATCTCCTTGATCCTATGCTAAAGGAATGTCCCTGATTCCTTCCTAGAATTGCACATATATTCCTATAGATACTTTCCTAGTTTAGGTCTATGATTTCCTTCCTAGTCTAAGCATGTATTTCCGACTTAGTCTTACCTAGCATTAGTATATAATTGTCTTCTACGCTGTAAAGTTGTTATTAAGAAATACAAGGAAATTTCCTACCACTTTATTATCTCTATCTAGCCACATGAAGAAACAAAATAGGATAAGAACCACAGCTAGGGAGTACTCCTTCACATATGATGACTCTTTGGTCAACAATGCTTTCTTCAAAGCTTCAACCAAAAGTTCAAACTTGTATAAGCTTTAATTGAAAATAATAATTTTACTAAAGATCATGGTACACAAATTCAGCTAATCTTAACATAACTAATCATGAAAAATTCTCTAAAAGCTTCTAATACATGGTAAATACAACTTGAAAAATATTTACTCTATAAAATTTGAGCAATTGAAAGCTGTCCTGCAAAATAATTGTCGCTAATGAGATAAGGTATCTGGTTTCCATTTCATTTGAAAAATATTTACTCTAGGACATGCAATTGAGGCATTGTCATTGTTCTATGAAAACAAGATAATTGAAGGTCACTTTCAATTAACAGATTAACAAACACAATTTAAGAATTCAAATTTTTCACTAATACACAAGTTAAAAAATAGAACTTTTCACTTAATGCACAATTTAAAAATACAAACTTTTAACTTTAACATTCTTCTTACACTCTCGGGTCGAACTCTGGAATTCTACCTTTTTCTGTAAAATTGATGGGTTGGATAATAGAAGGCTGGAAAATGGTGATTGATGATCCGCCTTGCCTGGTTGAAGCCTAGAATTGTGGTTGAAGCTGAAATCAACACTTAGTTTAGTCGGAATCAAAACTCAAATCGATCACCGACATGAAAAGGGCTTAGATCTAAAACGTAAACTGAGAAGTTAGTGAAACATACGCATCCATATGTAATTGCAATTGTATTCACTTGTAAAAATCCCATGACATCCCTTTCTTCCAAACCCCTAAATCATTTTCTATCCAGTCCACTTATAAAAGAAAATTTAAGCAACATAACTCAGACTTCTGAAACATATTAATAGATACTAAAAACTAACTCAACATATTAATAAATACTAAAAACTAACTTACCCACAGCCACAGCTGAGAAGAAGAAGAATTGAATCGCTGATAGGAAAGCCCAGAAATCTCGGAAACCCTAGAAAATCGAGATGAGGCCGTGGTGAAGAAACCCAGAAATATCTGAGGATGGCTACCGCAAAACTAAGCCGTCTGTCCACTAAGGGCAAAGGCGTATTACTGTTCGTACCAAAGAGAAGGAAAAAAAAGAAGGGAAAAGAGTCAATTCACTATTAATGAGTAGTGAGTTGATGAACCTAGCTTTAGTGTAGATGGTATTCCAACGTAATTGTTCAAATTATAGCCCTGTTCCTAGTGTTGGTGATTATTTGGAACCATCATGGCAGATTGGTGAAGGCTGAAGCTACATATTTGATTGATTAGTTAAAATTAATTTTACTGCTATTCAACACAATTAAAGAAGAAAATTTAGGGGCAAAGATGAATTTGGAATTTTATCTTATTAATTCTTCAACTGAAATGTTCTGAACAAGACAACATTGAACCTCGTTAGGGTCAAAATGGAACCCAGTTTTTTACATCTCAAGAAATTCGCATAAACAAGAAACCAATGAGCTTAAACCAATCATGTCTTGTCCTCTGATCAATCATGACATCTTGTCTGCTGATTGATTATGCCATCATGCCACCTTGTCTACTGATTGATCATGCCACCTTGTCTGCTTAATGAACATGCCACTTGTCCTATGAAACTAAGCTTGAGCAACTTCTAGCAACATACTTGCAAAAGTAGAGACTATATATGTGGATAACGAAGCCTAGTTTACTTGAAGAGATGGGGCATAAATGTCCAAATTTGGTGGCTGTACTGTCTTAAAACATTACTGGCTTAAACAGAGTTTTGGCAGAAACTCAATTTCTTTTTGTGTTGGTTTTACCTGTGCCAAGAAAATAATAATGTAGGTAAAGGGTACAATATAAAGCCATTGTTCTACCCATTCATTGTGCACTGCATTTTTCTTGTGGCAACCTATTAGTTGGGAATATGTATCAATGTTTTCTTTAGCTTTAAGTTTCATGAGCACAAATTACAGTTACTTATTTTTGTAGATTGTTATCTTACTGTACCTAGACATGACTTATTTGTCTCACACTCGTACACACACAAATACGCACACTACATTTTCCTGTTTGATCAATTTGGTGTAATGACTATATGATACTGATGCAATTATCACCTGTGTAGTTTGTCATCTAATTACTAATTTTACCCTAGATCAGACCAGCCTCAGAGAAGGCTCGAAGGTTGTATCATATGCCAGTGGAGAAGAAATGGAAATATCATACCATTTTCTGTTTCTTTTTAATTTATGTTTGGAATTAGGGTTTGCATTAGGCTTTATGTCTCTCTCTGTTTGTGTTTGTTCCCAATTGCATTCACCTGTGAAGACTTTTGGGCATAAGTTTTTTAAAGCGTACGTCTTTCTTTTTTCCGGGCTGTGTAAGCACTTACCGGTTATGGATACCAACGGAAGATTGTTAATCGTCTGCACAACTTAGCCATTGAATTAGACGATTAATAAAAAAAAAGGCCCTTTCCTACTCACCTCTATCAGAAAGGGAGGCTTTTTAGTCAAATCGTGCTGTTTCATAACAAAATAAGGAAAGGGAAAAATGTGTGCATTAAGTCGTTCTTGATCTTCATTACTATCAAATTGAGTTGCTCTATTACATAGATAACATTTCTGAGGGACCTATTATAATATAGTGGTTATCTACTTAAGCCTTTCTGTTTTGTTCATATTGTTTCTGAACTTCGCACAATATGCTTAGTGGTTCATTCCGCTGTAGCAGTTTTGTGTATTAGGTAATTTGCTTTCTTGAAATCTTGTTATTTTATCGAACAGGAATTTCTATGATAGAGATTGCAATTGGTAGATGTTTCTATCCAGGAATATGCATGAAACATGACTAGAGAGTGCAGAAATCCATACAAAGCTTCGTCCTTAGGTTCCAACTTACCCTGAAAAGAAAGATAAAGTATTATAATCTCATGCCTTTTAAATGTTATCTTTCAAGCAGAAATAATAATTTCAATGATTGTGGGACGTTGCCTATTTTCTAAATGCCCCATATGGGACAATGTAATTCTAATTTATCTTGTACATAAATGATCAGCTGCATATATATTGATCATTGCCCGTTTTCTGAATGCCATTCTGTCAATGCTACTAGTTTCATTGGCATTTTTGTTTCTGGTTAGCTTATGTTTTTTGCAGTCTTGTGCACATTGATTTCGGGTCGTGATAAGTATTTTTTGTGTCAGTGTTGAAGAGGCCAAACAAAAGATGTATGCTTGTAGTACTACAACATATACTGGCTTTCAGGCTTTGATGTCTGAGCAAGAGTCGGAAAAGTTCCATGGTACATTTTGAAAGCACTTTACATTACCATTGAGAATGATAGTCCTCCTGAATTTCGGTGCTAACTTTTCTAATTTAATTGAAACAGGTTTACCTGGAGTTGTTTTTGTGTTGCCAGATTCTTACATTGATCCACAGAACAAGGAGTATGGAGGTAAGTTTTTCTTCCACATTAATGCCTGTTTTCATTGAGAAATCTGAGTTTCAGGTCAAATTCAACCAAATATGGTATTTTGAATTGGGTTTAGACTTTTAAAACAATGAGCAGGTCCATCTATATATAATTTCAATTAAAGTTGTTTTCTATAAATAATAGGAGACAAGTACATTAATGGTACAATTATACCAAGACCACCTCCTATTCAGTATGGAAGGCAGCAGGGGGGAAGATACAATGACCGCAACAGAAATCCCGACCAAAGAAGATATGAACGGACTGGACCAAGATCTAATCAGCAAAGTAATCCTTCATTTGGTCAACAGGGGCAGCATATGCAAGGTGGATGGAACAATGGGGCTTCACAAAATTATTCCTCACCAGTACAAGGAGAGAACCAAGGTCCCACACCAGTGAATGCCCCTGGAGGGCGAGATGCATACCAGCCAGGGAGAGATCCAATGCCTTCATTTCAGGGAAATTACAATCAAGGGGAGCAGAAAAGTTATCATCTCCGAGAACAAAGCAACTTCCCACAAGGTCAGAGAAGTTATGCCTCTCCTGGTCAGGGGGGAAGTAGGGGAGATGATAAGAACTATGGTCCCCCACGAACTGAAACTCAGGGGCAAGGTTTCAGTGGATTTCAAGGACATAGAGCAGCTCAACCTTTGGGGCAGGGACCATACTCAGGAGCTTGTGGGCAAGGACCGACCTCTGGACCTTATGGGCAAGGACCGATCTCTGGACCTTATGGGCAAGGACCGACCTCTGGACCTTATGGGCAAGGACCGACCTCTGGACCTTATGGGCAAGGACCGACCTCTGGACCTTATGGGCAAGGACCGAGCTCTGAAGCCTATGGTCAAGGACCGAGCTCTGGAGCCTATGGTGGGCAAAGCTCTGGAGCTTATGGCCAAGGACCGATCTCTGGTTCCTATGGGCAAGGACCGAGTTCTGGAGGCTTTGGCCAAGGAACTAATTCAGGAACTTATGGACCAGGACCGAGCCCTGGAGCTATTAGGCAAGGTCCGGGTTCTGGAACTTACGGTGTAGGTACAGCTTCTGGTAATGGACAGAGCTACCCTGTGCATGGAGGAGATCAAAGGTTCTCACGAGGGGAGCAAAGAGATTTACAAGGTGGACAAAAGAGCTATGCAGCTATGGGACAGACAGGGATTGACGAAGTAAGATATCATCCTCTGTTTAGTAACTAAGATGAATCTTTGACTTGAGTATCATCATAATTTGTGAGTTATATGAAGAAGAAAAAAAGGTCAATATCGCGGGGAAATTCATGATTGTTTTGTTTTTGCAGGGGAAATATTAATGACATGCCACTCGAGATAATGCAAGAGGGATTAAGAAGCAGTTATTAGTCATTTATCCCTTTTGTTTGATATGATGAGTTACCTTCTGAAGTATGTCCATGGTAAATAATCTGTCAAATTTCTTGTGTGCAACTTTTTTGTTGTGAAATCTGAACTTTTAGCTTTTATCCTTTGTCTTAAGAGCTTGATCTTTAATTAAGTTTCTACTTATGAAGTATACGAGTTGGGTGAAATGTGAATGCAATGTGCTATTTATTCTATTTTTGTTTGAGAAATGGCTGTTGGCACACCAGTCACCACGGTGCTGCCTCAGGTGTCTTTATGACACATGATTGGTTACTTTTGTTTTGACCTCTGAAGTACAACCCTTATTCCTTTTCTGTTTAGTTATGTATTGGTGAGATTCTAGTGGGTGAGTAGTTAACTAACTTTTATAGTTTGTATGTTTTTATTTGACTTCTCTAACACACGACGCCGAACAAAATCTGTTTTTGCCCCATTTTTCTGTCAGTTGGGTGTGCTTGAAATTTGAAATGGACGGCGAATGAAACCGCAGGTTTTGACCGAACCCCCCTTCTGTTGAATGTAACCCTCCCTTGTATTATCCAGTTGTAGGTTTCGAAGTAGCTTTAAGCGTTTCACTTACTGATTGATTCCAAGAATAGTTTTTGTATTAACTGAGAATATTGATTGGATTTTTTGATTTTATATTGTCTTCTAAGTCAATTGAATTACATGTCTGATGCACTTTTTTGTTAGTTTCTAAGCACCAAATGGGAATATTTGCAAGCACAAGACTTTTGGTACAAATACGAAACAGCATTACTATTACATCTTCTACATTCGAGTCAAAATTTACATGAAACTTAGTAACTAAATCAAACTATTTCATAAGAAGGAAAGGCTGACTAGAAATCTTTATTAACATTTGGGATTTCCTTGAGTTTGTAATACAGTTTTGTATAATTTATCAACGTGTTTGGACAGCTGCTCAAACCAAAGCGAGCCCAAATCTTCATTGCAGGCCGAGAGGGCTGGTTCACCGGTGTCCAAAGAGAGTATTAGAATGTGTTTGGAGGGAGAATATGCAGGAAGCATTTGACTTTTTAATTTTCTTATGCAGAAATCATTTGTGTTTGTTTAAGTCATTTTTTAAATTGATTATTTGAGGAAAGAAATATATATCAGTTTCGCCGCCTAAAATATCTTACTACACTAAAAAGATGGTAATAACTATTCAAGAATAGAATACAAAGCAAAACACGTGACCAAATTGAAGCAGGAACTCATTAACTACCGGACCCAGACCGGTCTAGAACTCCCAAGATACAACAAACTTAAAATTACTTGGATTTTCTTGGATCAATCAAATTTCGACCCAGCCACCATCCATATTTGCCCTTAGTGCTTAGATTTTGAGTTGGGTTTCCCTGAAATGGTTTACTTCGCCCTCCAAAATGATCTTATCACCAACTTTGAGCCCTTTAAAATTGACAAATCTGAGCCAACCCTCAGCTTGAAGAACTGGCTTACGATGACCCTCCTTTCGGATAGAGCAGCAGAATGACCAGTGAAATCCATTGTTGTCCAAAACCCCGAAGTTGACCTCACGACAGCTGTCTTCAAACGGCGGTAGCTTCGCAAGCCACGCCACCGGAACCACCAGTTTTTGCCTCACATCCGTTCCAGTTAGGCATTTCTCAAATTCGTGATCATCATTTTCATGTGGCATAGTATTCTTTCTATTTTTGTTTGTGCACTGCACTTGATGCATATATCCTACTAGCAATCAGCTTTATTTATAGAAACTTTGTGCCGGGGTTCAGATTGACTTTTGGCGATCCTGTCCTGTCTTACTTTTGTCTTTTCAGATCTCTCTCAGTCCCACTCCCACTCAATCAACTCACACTCGCTATATCAATCATTCACCTTGGTTTCTTTTTGTAATTAGCTGCTTTTATTATAATAATACTCTTGGGTTAATATATACAACTTTTTGAAATTTATTTATTCAAAGGATAAAGAATAATATGAGAGTGACGGCATAATATTATACTACGTTTCATATGCTTGTAAACAGGACTGTTCCAATGATATATGAGGCATAAGGGAAATTTTATATACGAGACATTCTTAATTTTATATTTAAATAATTTTTTTGAACTCAGAAAATAGAAATTTTTATTTCCATAAGAGTAGTTAATACTAATATATGATAATGTTATTAAGTTAAGACAAATAAAATAACAATTAGATGAACAAAATCACACAACAATTTATTTTTTGGGGTAAATAATAGTATTAATGAAGGGAAAAAATCAATGTTTAAAACGGAATTAATGCTCCCAGGGTAGCAAGTAGAAGCCAAACGTTTAGGCAATTAGACATAATTTAGGCAGAAGGCGGTTTTTTTATTTGATTATACAATATACATAAATATAAGTATATATATTTAAGACAAAAACATATCAAACTAATACTACTGTTTTACTTATTTTCTTATATAATAATTAATATTCACCATTTGTAAAAGAAGTACAAAATTTTCCTAATTTGGTGTTTTGTACAATCTTTATAACAAAGATCATATTTATTTGTATAAGCCCATATAATTGATATTAAATTATTAACTATTTTGATAAAAAAACATTGGTGATCTAGATTCTAAATATAAATGTTCATTGCAAGGGAAAAAACACAAAGGCTATTGCCAAACCTAAACAAAATTATGCCCAAAAAAAATTAACATAAATGTTCTATTTGCCAAAAAATAATGTATACAACATCTAATAAAATAAAATAAAATAAAAACTATTGAGCTGCCAAAGAGATAATGCCTTCATTGTTATTTAAAAAAAATGGACTTGTTAGTGTCCTATTTTTTCAACCTTGCACTTATGGTGCTTTGATTAAGGCCTCTTTTTTACATCTTTTGGGCTATGTGGGTTATGGGCCATGATGATTTTTATTTTGGGCTGAGGCTCTTTGTTTTGTACATTAAATATTTTTTACTGTTTATATTTTTTTAATACCTAAAAGAGTTTTAGAATTTTATTCAAAACAGCGGAGGTGTATTTATAAAACGGTGGCGCTACGGCTTCTAACAAGACTACTCATTTTCACAAAAGCCAAACTATCTTAATCACCTAATTACTCTAACTAATCAAACCCACGCGCATGCATGAGATGAGATGGAATTCAAACATGTTTAGGGTTTAGGGACAAGTGGAGGTGTACTGGTACCACGAATGATGCCGACAACAAATGTCGTTTCCAATAGTCATCAAGTGTGGGACAAGTGATTAAGGGGTGGATTAGTAATTTAGTAGAGACCAACAGATTGGTGTATTTTCACAAATTTAAAAGGCGATTTAACAAATAAACTGTCTTCATTACAATCACGTTTTTATGTAAAGAAAACTTAGGAAAGCAAAAAATATGGAAGGATAAAAGATTTACAAGGTCAAGCACGAGTGATGGAGAAAGATATACGTGTAGAAAGAAAATTGGGAATTGTCTACTTAGCCTTGTCACATTTATACGTTGTTGGATTGTCGGTTTATCGCTTAAGAGTGCTTCTATATAATAAATAATACGATTATTATTTAATATAAATAACTTCTATATATGATTCCCAAAAAAATATGATATTAAATTTAAAATGAAGACGACTAATAATTAATGTGAAACCTGGAACCATTGCAAGGAACAGTTGATGCTGCATGCCTCACACGAATCCCTTTCAATGAGGTGTAAGGAGTTTCCCAAATTCATCATCGTGTGCCGTTCATTCTTATCCTCTATCGCCATCACTATCAAATACAATGTTTTTGTTTATATTTAAATCTAAGCTCCAAAAAAACAAATGGAAATGTCGACGTCCGATTTGAAGTTAATATTGGCAGCAAAAGGAGTCATAATGATAATTATTTCAAGCTATTTATGATCGTAAAGTCGATATTTCCATTTAGTTTTTGAGATTCTATTAAATAATAGTTTCGTAAAACGTGATACTTGGTTTGTCAGTTAAATTTTATGTCTCAACTTTTGATAGATGTAACGACCCGACCCTTAATTATCTGTTTATTAGAAATTAATCGAGAATTAATTGAGGATTTTCAGGATTCGTTGAGGTGAAATGACAATTTTGCCTCTAAACGGTGAAATTGTTGACCTTTTATCCTGCAGGCTATTTGCACGTTTACCTAGACCCGTTGCGTAGATCCATCTCACTTCCTCTCTCTTGTTCAATATACCCGAAACCCACCCCATTCCATTATCATCTTCACCTTGTTCTGCCTTTAAGGGAAAAACTGAGAAAGAGTGTGGCTGAGAGACTGAGAGAGACGACGGTGGAGGGTGGAGCCACAATGGCTGGTTGGAAAACCCGCAAAACCTAGGTAAACTGTGAAGCCTTAAAACTTGAATTCAGATTTTGGGATGTTTGGATGCTTAGAATTGTAACTGAAGCCTTGGTTGTGTTCTCTGAGGTTGAACGAGTAACCAGAATTAAAAAAGGAAAGAAATGGATGCGAGAACAGTCGAGGGGTTGAGTTTGAATTTGATCCGTGAAGAATCGAGTTTGGCCAGGCATTTTTAGGTATGTTTTCTCATATTTGAACTTATAGGAATGTTTCTACGTGAGAGACAATTAGATTAAAGAAAAAATGGTGGATTTTGGTTGAGAAATGGGGAAGATAGGACCGGGTTAGGCATACGGGTCGAATGACCCGATACAGGGTCGCAGGTTGACTCAACAGGAGGTTGACGATAGTGACATGACAGGTGACGTCATCAAATCGGGCCACGTGGAAGAGGGTGGTTGGTGCCACGTGGAAAAATTTCAAAAGTCCGTAAAAGGTGACGTGGTAGGATGACGTTAGCATTATATCATCAGGTGATGTCAACAAGTGACACGTGGCAGGTATCGGGTGGTACCACGTGGCATGTATCAAAGGGTGTCATGTGGCAGTGTTGTTAGAGCTGTCAGGATGACGTCAGCGCTGCCCAGAGCATGTGGGAATTTTGACCGCCGCGTGTGGGCGCATGGGCTCAAATTTTGAGGTGAAACTGGTCTTATTCTAAAGGTTTCGACGTCCTGAATTCAAAGGTGGTGATTTCAGGTCGATCAGAGATCATTTAAATCGGGGATTTACATCCCGGGATTCGCAATTATATATTATTTTAATCCTATTGGCTGATATTTTGAGTGGGGCCCTTGGAGTGTCACTCATCCCATTGGCTACTTTTCCCTAATTTGTGGATCTGTGCCTATTGGTCAAAATTAATTAATTGATTAAACTAAAAACAATCTCTCAATTTTCTCTCTCTCCTTCCCCGCGGGTGATCTTTGTCATTTTTCTCTAACAAACACGACATAACCACACATACACAACCTTCAATCCTTAACCAATGGAATTGGACATTGAACGAAGGTGAGAGGGTGAAGGAAGGCAGGTCGAGTGGTGTTTACATTGACAACCGTCGTGGACGGTGGACGGCGTTGCCATGAGAGTTAAGGTTCAAGTTTTAATTTTAGAGATTTGGGCTTGGTTGGTTGTCAAATGAATTTGATGATTGGGGGATGTTTCTGGAGTTGCTAGGAGAATAATGGGCTTGAATTGGTAGCCAAAGGTGACTGGAATCCTGGAAAACCGACGAGGCTTGGGTGGCCGATTCAAAGAAGAAATCAAAGGTATAGTTTTTAGACTTATTTTTCCTATTTTGAAATCACAAATAGATTGGGATTGATTAGAGGATGGATAAGGAGGAATTTGGGATGAAAACGGGTTGAGGAAGGGGTCGATTTTGGCCCGAACTGGTCGCGACGGTCCAGTTGGACCGGCCCGACCAACTGAACCGGACCGGACAGATATGTTCAGTGAAGGAGATGATGAATAGTGCCCAACGCGTGGGTTTCACGAATAGGGAGTTCAAGCCGCTCATGGGGGTACGTGAAGGGATTTTTGGGGAAACTTTCAACATGTGAAATCATCTATTCGATGTAACGAACATTTTGGGACTGGTTTTGTGTCGATCGGACATCGTTTCGATATGTTTCGAGGTGTCCGAAGGTTTAGGATCGAGTTTACAAATAGTTAAAAATTCGGGAAAATTATGGGACTTTAGTAGGAGGTTAATGAAGAGGTGACAAGACCCATCCCAATCCCCCCGGGATTAGTGCGGGATGACCCTGCTCCCGTCTGACACGAAGTGTCAGACAAGAGATATTTTCGTCCTTTGCCCTCCCGGGCTATCAGAGTACGCCAGGATCCGGAGGAGGCATGTGATATCTCGGTCTCTGCTACAGTCCACATCCGATGTCAACCTGAAGGGCAGTCAAAACATTAAAAACTGTGAGTGGACAAAACAAGAGTTTATAAAAACATTTAATAAGGAAGACATTTGTACCCTCCACTAAAAAGCATGCATGCATTCGAAAACCATTTATCCAAAACAACCATATGTGGGACTAAGCCCAAAGCAGATATAAACTAAGGTCGAAAGGACCACAATAAAAACGACCATACGGGCCACTGCCCAAATCCTGTGCACACCTGTACACACCACATATCATATATCATATATCCATCACATACATATATATAAGTCACACAACCAATCCTGTCACGGTATCCAAAGCCACGCGCGCGCTACCCGGGTCTCAATCCGAGTCATCTCAAAGTCAAGGTCAATGTCCGCAGACCACTGACCCTACCCGAGGTAATAGTAACCATAGCCTTCCTGAGAGAAAGGAACCCAACTGGGGGGTGACTCCACTCAGTCGGTGCTCCGTGACTACTCCGGGGTCCACCCAGGCCAACGACCCTCCCCGGAGGAGATAGTAGAACATTTAAAGGAAGGTAGACGAACATATATATACATAACATAAACATTCATGACCGGTTCCCCTGAACCGTCATGATCCATAATATCCATAATCAGGTAACATGCCGGTTCCCATAAACCGTCATGTACCGTAATAACCAACAAGGGTTCATGCCGGTCCCCATAAACCGTCATGAACCATGATACCATAACAAGGGTTCATGCCGGTTCCCATAAACCGTCATGAACCTGGGAATCCATTTAAGGTTCCCTGACCTGAAATCAAAACCGTAAAGTGACTGGGTCTCGTACCCGAACATAGGACACCAACTGGGCACCGTGCCCGGAATCTGAGGTCATATGCCCGAGACAAAACCAAATGGGTCTCATACCCGAGTTTATCATTTTGAAATCCAAATTCAGTTCATTTAAATCAATAAAGAAATACAGACCCGTATAAGCACCGTATAAGGCCGAAACCTCGAAATACGTGCTTATACGTAACCACATACAAATGCACCCATGGCATCATCAAACAAGTAATAAAACATATAATAAACATTTATGCATGCACCAATTTAGAAAACAAGGTCCACTCACAGACCTTCCGAGCTGCCGCCTCGATTTGCGTGTCATTCGGCTCCCCGAGCCGATCACCATCACCGGGACTCCCAAACCTGTCCAAATTTTAATAGAAGGTTACTAACTACTTAATTAACCTCCTACCAAAGCCCCGAAATTTTCCCGAACTTTTAACTATTTTTAAACCGACCCTAAACCTTCCGACACCCCGAAAACTATCGAAACGATGTCCGATTGACACGAGACCAGTCCCAAAATCTTCGTTACATCGAATAGAAGATTTCCCGTGTTGAACACTTTCCCAAATTATGGCCCACGGGCCCTCACGAGCCCCTAGAAAATCGAAAACACTGTTCATCGGCATCAATCTCAGAGAACTGAACCAGTTACTGTAGCAGTACTGTTCATCTCGGGTTTTCTCCGATTTCTGGACTGATTCGGGGTCCGTTTCATCCCATTTTAATTCCTAAATTCCTATTTCTTCATTTCCTAACTAACCCAATCCCTAAAACTAAGAAAACCACCCGAAACCGAGCTTCCATCCTCCATCAATGGTGGCCGGATTTTCTCCGGCCGTTCATGGCCATTTCCGGCCATCCCAAGCCCCAAAACTAATCCCATTCTACTCCTAGGGTCCCTAGAAACCATTCCTAATCCTTATAATCGAACAAAAACTAATAAAATCGAAATTTGAATTTTTGGGCAATTTCTTACCTCACGGTTTCTCTCCACCGTGGCCACCACCGTGAGCCACCATGGCCGGCCGTCATGTCCTCCTCATCATCACCGTCATCCCTCCAAGTCAGCCACAAGATAAATGGTGAGGTGTGGTGGTATGTGTGTGGTGTGCTTGTTCGAAGAACAAAGAAGAAAATGAAGAAAAATATGGAGGGGGGGGGGTTCGGGTTATGTGAGGAAAAACAAAGAAATGAAAATGATGAAGTGATGAAGTTTGATGGCTGATGAGAGAATGGGAAATGGAGGGTGAGGATTGAATGATTAAAATAGAATGGATGGTTAAGATTTAAGGTTGTTAGGATTTATTATAAAATAATTAAAATATTATTATTTAATTACTTAGATCCACATTTTGGGGGATTTAGCCAATAGGATGAGTGACACTTGTCACTCATCCATGGGACCCACCAAAATATCTGCCCAAATCAGATTTCGCCGAATCGTCCCCGTCTCGAAGTTCGTGCATAGTGAAATCGAACTTCGGTGACCTATAACTCTCCCGTTCGAAGTCCGATTTCAGTGTGCCGCCTGTCTATGGATTCGTATCGTCCTTATCTACGTAACGGTCTTCGGCCCTTGACCATCGGACCTCCCGGTCAAAAAGTCAACTTTTGACCCTCTATTCACCCAAATTACCAAAATGCCCCTAAACTTCCGAACGTCATAACTTCTTCCTCGAACGTCGGAATTGAACGTGCCACCTGTCTATGAACTCGTGACGTCACGAACTACGTCACGGTCATCGGTCAAAGTCCATTTGACTGCCCGATTAAAAAGTCAACGTTTTGCCACCATCAGGGGCAAAACGGTCATTTCGCGCCGTTCGTCTGATTTCGCCCAACTAATCACGGATTAGCCTCACTAATCGTGATTACTCCTTAATCTAATCCTGGAATTTGGGACGGGTCGTTACAAGAGGTTAGTAACCCTCCAGTGTGATTTGGACAGGTTTGGAAGTCCAGTGATAAGGGTGTGGCCCATGAAGGCTTATGACACGCGTATCGAGGCGGCATCGTAGGACGATCTGTGAGTGGACTTTGTTTTCTAAAATGTGTTGCATGCATAACTATTTTATATGGTTTACATACGTGATTTCTATGATGATGATTGTGGCACTGGTGGAATATACGATTGCACGTATTTCGAGGTAAACCCATACTTACACGTATTTCGAGGTTTACGAGTTTATATTATTGTTATGTGAATGTGAATTCAATAATGATTATGTGGCATGATTTTGGTTTTGGAAAGATGAATTCTGGTATGAGACCCATTTGAATTATGTGATCGGGCCAGGGGCCCAGTTGGTTTACGAAATCGGACTGATACCCTTTTGAGTCATGTGATCGGGTCGGGGGCCCAGTAGTTTACAAAATCGGGCATGACGCCCAGTTGAGTTTTATAAATGTGATGTCAGGTCTGGGACCCTATGTTTCATAAACGTGATTTCGGGACGGGGACCCTAAATGGATTTGTGATGTTTTATGGAGATTTCGAGCAGGGCACTTTGAGATGTTTTGAAATAATTTTGTAAAACTATTTTCCATATACCATTTTGATACGAGGATATGTGATGGTCTCCTCTAGGTGTCTGGGACACTGGAGAAGTCACGGTGCATTACATGCGAGAGGTCATTATACGGAGCTACCGGACCGTATAGTGACTCAGGAGCAGAAATACTATGATTAGACGTTTGGGACGTCAGATATCTGGGATGTCAGAGATATTGACCCGGAGAGACCCCGGGTAGCACATGTTGCTTATTACCGTGAGATATGACGTCTGGGACGTCGAGCGTCTGGGACGCTAAGCATCTGGGATGCCGGGGATGGGTATATGGTATGACATGACCCACCCCGATTATCACCCCGATAACCGGGACAAACTCTGCTCCCGTCTGACAATCACACTCAAAGTACCAAAACAACCTCACAAAAACCCACAATATACATTGCCAGACGAGAGAGAAATTAAAATCCAACGAGTCAACAGTCATACAGAGCATAGTACAGTACAGGATAAGACAGAAATCCTACTAAAAACTAGCAACACACGCAATGGGAAAACTCACAACGGAAAACTCTATGCCTCTGCCTCTGCCTCTGCCTCAACGTTAGCCCCGGCACTAGCACCACGACCTGGAGGGTAATTTAAAAACCAGAAAAGTGTGAGTGGACTAAAAATAAATAAGAGTTTCAAAAACAGTTTAATAAACATACCAGGATTTTGCCCTCCGTTTTAAAACATGCATGCATAAGGAAGTATCTGAAAACATATATATATATATATATAAACCGTATGGAAACATCATCATAAAAACATGAAATACCGAATATCATCATCCGATCAAACCTGCTGGATCTATCCGAGTCTTTAAACTCAATCCAGGCCTCAATATAATCTGAGTCTTTAAACTTCCGAGTCTTTAAACTCAACAGCCTACGGGGGAAAAACATAATATCCGAGTCTTTAAACTCCCGAGTCTTTAAACTCAATCCGGGTCTTTAAACCCAATCCGGGTCCGCCCCCGTCATATCATAATCCGGGTCTTTAAACCCAATAACTAGATTCAGAAAATCCAATCCAAAATCGTTTTTAAATCATTTCTAAATCCATGTCCAAACCCGAATTCAAAATCACTATTCCGAAGCCATGTCGGCGTTCAGAACCGTCATTCCGAATCCAAATCCGGAAATCCCTTTTCCAAGCTTTAAAACCAAATCTCGATTTCCGAAATCCGATTCTAAAACCGAAAACCTTGATTATCGAATCATGTTTCAAAACTCATTTATAATCATTGAAAACCAGTTATCTATTCAAATCCCAAAACCATAGCATCGAAATCATAATCAAATCATATCTCGTAAAACGTGCTGAAATACATATAATTCTAAGAAACGCCTCGAAAAACGTGCAATTATGTAAAACATAGATAGAATAATCAATAGCATGAAATCATATTTAGAAACATAAAACAAGTAGATAAAAACAGTTATGCATGCTCGGTTAGAAAAGAAAAGTCCACTCACAGTTCTGGACACGTCACTCGCGTCTCGTACATTCCTTGGTTGCCTCAGGTTTTTTCCGACCTGTCAAAGTCACCAATCCGGGTCACAAACACTTCATTTAAACTTACCCTAATTTCCCCAATTTTTTGGGATTTTTAAACGTAATTAAACGAACCCCTAAATCTTCAAACACTCAAAACTACCTCGATCCGGTGTCCGATCGACTCGAAACTTATCCTAAAATGTTTGTTACATCGATTAGAGTGAAAACCATGTTGGAAACTTCCCCAGAACATGCTCCACGCGTCCTCACGCGCCGCCCAAAGGGGCTGCACGTGAGCTTCACGCGTCTGCTACAGTGTCGTCTGTCGTTGTACTCAGGACGTCGAGATCTATCTAACGGTCCTCGGTTTGTGTGAAAAAAACTTTTCGTGCAAAAAGTCAACAAATTCCTCCTTTTAACCAAATTACGAAAGTGCCCTCAACCTTCCGAACATCATAACTTCCTCCTCGGATGTCGGAATCGGGCGTACCATGTCAGGACCCACCCCGGTTTCACCCCGAAACCCGAGGTAAATCCCGCTCCCGTCTGACTCCCCGACACAACACCTAAGGAACACTCACTCGAACCCAGTCAAACGCAGGAGTAAAACCTCAATACCATATCCCGAAGTTAAAGTTCACAGAGCATAGATACAAGTACAACAACTAAAAGTGATAGTAATTACACGCACGCGGAAGAAAAAGGTAAACACTCCGGGATCCCTCACGGTATTTCTATGCCTCAGACGCTGCCTCGACGTCCAGACCCCGCGCTATCTCCACGACCTGGAGGGCAAGTTAAAACACAAAATGTGAGTAGACCAGAAAGTGTAAAATGTTCAAAACCATTTTATAAGAAAACCGAGTTAAACCCTCCGTTTTAAAACCACATGCATAACCAACAGTTATAAACACATTAATAAAAGAATCATTCTTAAACATCATAAGAAACAGAAACACTATAAAATATCATAAGAAACCACAACATGAGTATCAGAAAACTGTATCATAAACCATGAACATTAACTCATAAATGTCCCGATCAAACCTGCTGGATCTATCCGAGTCTTTAAACTCCCGAGTCTTTAAACTCAATCCAGGCCTTAATCATATCCGAGTCTTTAAACTCCCGAGTCTTTAAACTCAAGGCCTACGGGGGAAATCAATATATATCCGAGTCTTTAAACTCCCGAGTCTTTAAACTCAATCCGGGTCTTTAAACCCAATATCCAGATCCAGCAAATCCAATCCCAAAATCATTTGAAAACAATTTACCAAATCCTCATCCAAACCCGAATCCGAAATCACTGGTCCGACGCCCTTTCAGCATCCAGAACCGTCATTCCGAACCCAAATCCGGAAAATATCCATTTATCATTATTAGAAAACCTTTATCGGTGGAAATCCCCAAATGTGTCATCAAAATCCGAAAACCAACATTTTTTCGAAAAACGTGCCAAAACCGTCTTTTCTCGAAAAACGTGCAAACACATAAAATCATCATTTCATATGCAATAAACATAGATTCATAATTAAAACCATAAAACCATTATAAAGAGCAGTTATGCATGTTCAAGTTTAGAGAAAGGGTCCACTCACATACCGAGTCTTACTCGCGTCCTGAACGTCCAGCCCGATCCTCGGCTTCCTCGGGAAATCCCGATCCTGTCAAACACCGTCAAATTACGTCACTAATACATCTACCAACACTCTCCTAAATTTCCTCAAAACTCCCCGAACCGAAGACCTAGAACCCCGGGACCCTAAACCTTCACCCTCGCGGAACTACAGTCAAACGACTTCCGATTAACCCGAAACCAACTCCATTAAACTCAACATAACTCCTAGACCAAAAGTCAAGTTGACTGTTCCTCCCAGAACCGCCGCACGCGCCTCCACGCGCCGCCCAAAGTGGCTGCGCGTGGCCCCACGCGCCAGCTACAGTACCGTCTTCAACCCGTGCTGAACCGGCCGTCGCAGGCTGAACCGGCGAGACCTGATCTCCGCCGTCCGGCCATCAATTCGATCCCTTCTTTCACCAGCAGCTGCGTCCAGACCTGCCCTAACTCTTCCCATACTCCGTTCACCTCGACACGGCCTCTACACCGTCGACTGAAGCTCGAATTCAAACGGCCTACATCCCCTGTTTCACGACTCCTCAACTCCGGTCACCTCCCGTCACGGTGGTGACACCAGACGCTCCCCTGGACTTCACTAAGCCTAACCCAGCCAACCAGAACCATCGACTCACTCCCCAGCTGCACAACTTGCCGTTCGAACCTCACGGCTAAAACAGAGCACACAAGTGCACTCCGTCGTGCCGGCCGCCACTGTGCACCACCCATCACGGCAGCACACTCAACCGGTGCCTAGGACCCTCAGGAGTCTCACCCTAACCTCCAACTCCCTCGACTCTAGCCCTAGACTCACGACTTTCCAACTAAAGTTTCACGGTAAAACAGAGCAAAGACGTCTTACCCTTCGATTGCAGCTCCGCCGTGCGCACTGCCGCCTACCACGGTGGTCGTTGGACTCCCTGCAACCTCCTCAGCCTCTCCTTGTCTTGATTTGAACCGCCTCACGGCGTAGCCACCACCAAACGTTCACGGCCTCCCTGTTTTCCCCAATTCTTCTCCTCACCTCCGCCGTGCTGCCGTGCACAATTGCACTGCCAAAACATGACCAGCAGCTCCTCCTTGCTTCACTGTCACTCTCACAACTCACCAGTCACTCACCCTTGCACCCAGATCGGTCGATTTCCCCTCAAGTTCTCACTCTGTTTCTCTGTGTATCGAAGGACCAGAATGCATAACACGGGTGCACCCCAATTAATTGGGCCGTGAATGCACAGGATTCCACCAGAATCCTCTACACACATGCCATGTGTCACCATCCACTCCACACACTCCCACCTGGCCTAATCCCAGCCGTCCATTCCTTTCCTCTGTGCACAAATCCCAAGGTGCCACAATGACCAAAATACCCTCCTGTTTTACTCATTTTACGGTTTTACCGAAACTTCCTAGACCCGTAACTCTCACCTCGTAAGTCCGATGAATACGTGCCGCCTGTCATCGAACTCAAGACGACCAGAACTATCTAACCATCCTAGGTCAACCTACCAAAACTCGATTATTCAAAAAGTCAACTATTCCCCCTATTTTACCAAAATTACGATTAAGCCCTCAACCTTCCGAACATCACAACTTCCTCCCGGATGTCGAAATCAAACATACCACATGTCTACAGGTTCATGACGTCCTAAACTACGTCCTGGTCACTGGTAAATCCCCAATTGACCACCCGAAATAAAAGTCAACATTTTTGCCCAAAGCAGGGGGCAAAATCGTCATTCTAAGTTCCCGGACCCCTCGGGACCACCTAACCCTTGATTACCCTTACTAATCACGCCTTAATCACTCTACTCATCCAAATTCTCGGGACGGGTTGTTACATACCACCTGTCTACGGACTCGTGACGTCCCGAACTACGTCACGGTCATCAGTCAATGTCCATTTGACCACCCGAACTAAAAGTCAACATTTTACCCATTCTAGGGGCAAAATCGTCATTCTGCACCAACCGTCCAAAAGTATCCAACTAATCACTGATTATCTTCGTTAATCTGTCATTAACTACTAATCTAATCCCGACTTCAGGGACGGGTCGTTACATGGTAAATATGGATTTTTGGAATCATGAGATAATATTTCTGTCTTTGTGGATTTGTGGTTATGGATTTGGGCAGTGGGCCACTTGATTTTGGTATTTTACAGTTTTGGACTGAGTTCCTGCATTTGGTTTTGAGTTACGGTTTTTGGGCTACGACCCTAATGGTTTATTGAGTAAATGTTTTGATTAGTGATTTGACGATACATGCATACTTTTTAGTGAAGGACATAATTTATCTTTATGAAATGTGTTTTTATGAATTTATTGATTTTCGTCCACTCACATAGGGCTGGGCACATGGAACCAAAATACCGAAACCGTACCGTTTCAGATCAAACCATACCGAAAAAAAAACCGAATAGTAAAACCATTGTATGATTGGTATGGTACCGAAACCGTACCGATATAATTCGGTACGGTTTCGGTATCGATATTTTAAAAAACCGTCTCGTACCGATACCGTACCGAATTAGAATATTTTTTTTTAATAATTAAATTTATTTCTGATTGGTTTATTAGGCCTTCTTCAAGAGTTGATATGACCATACATGTCTTAATTTAGCTTCTAAGAGTTGATATCTTCAACTTAGTGCAACTTTTTCAATACATATTTGAAAACTTAAGTCCTTCATAAATGTAGTTTTGCTTTTTCTTTAGTCTTTTCCTTGCTTTATAATCACAAACAAAATTTTGGCTCAAAACCGAAACCGTACCGAACTTAATTGGTACGGTACGATCTGGTTTCACTTTCAAAATATTGAATACCGAACCGTACCGTACCGATTAAAATTAAATGGTATGGTTCTGGTATCGATCAATTTTGTACCATACCGAACCGTGCCCACCCCTACACTCACAGTTCTGAATGGTTTTATTGCCCTTCAGGTTGATCACGGATGCGAGCTGTAGCAGAGAACGATACATCACACTCCTCCACCGATCATGGCGCGCTCTGGAGCCCTGTATGGGCTAAGGTACGTATTATCCCTTGTCTGACACTTCGTGTCAGACGGGAGCATGACGCATCCCACATTAATCCTGGGGGGATTAGGATGGGTCATGTCACTTTATATATTTATGTGATTTCGGGTTCGACCCATGATTTATATATATATATATAGCGATTTATTTGAAAATCATGTTTTAATTGATTACGCATGCATACTTTTCTAAAACGGATGGTTTAACGGTTGATTTCAGAAAATGGTTTTCCAAAATTTTATTTTTTTTCCTTTCACACTTTTATTGGTTTTGGCACCCTCCTGGTTGATTGCGGACGCGGACTGTATGAAGACCGAGGCATTATGTGGATTTGCGTACTCTAGATATCCTGTTTTGGGTATAGCGTTATCCCTTGTCTGACACGTGGTAAGTATGTTTATTTCAACCTTGAGGGTAATTTAGTAATTTTATAAATACGTGTCAGAAGGGAGCAGGTTCTCTCACGTTAATCGAGAGAGATTACGGGGATGGTCCTGTTGTTAGATGTTAAGGTGATATATGTGAGTCCCATTTTTCAACTTTTATCAACCTTATTAAAAGGACATGTTTGTCAATTTATCTATTTTGATGCCTAATTTTGATTTTATTTTTCCAATTTTTTTCCTTTCTTTCAGTTTTAGAGGAACAATGGGTAAATTGAGGTTAATAACAGTTACAAAATGGAACTCACAATGTCACGCAAACATCTAATGAAAATTCGAACAAAAAAGTTTAAATAGACAAACCAAAGTATATAGTTACGTAAAATAATTGTAACATTTACCATACTAAATATAAATTATTTTTAAAATATAAATTATAAAATAATAAAATATAGTTTGTCATAAATAATAATTTTGTAACACGCATAGCTTTTTCAGGGTACGAATTAGGTCAGGAAAATAAATCATGAAAGACATCCCTGTCAATCAACGCCATCAAATATCCAATCAATAGTACTGCGCGTACATAGGACCCACTGATCAAGGACTAAGGTACCTTAAAGAATGCAGACCAAACAAATAAAATATAAATTTATTATAAAAGCACCCTATATATTGCAGCCATATCTATTTTTTGAACACTTTCACATTATAAAACTATTTGTAAATGCTTTACCGCTTTACATAAAAATACTAAACATAGGAATCTTAATCATATAAGAAGTTGGGTTTGTGTTCCAAAATTTATTTTTTAGTTTATTTCGTGGAATGACTCCGATATTATGGAATTTATTTGAAATTTTCTCTCTAAAATTAATTGGTAATAGGAGAGTGACCCAAGATCATATAAGACACAAATTGTAATTATATTTTTTCGATGTGAAATATCAACAAATCATGATTTATCATTCTAATTCAGTGCTCAAGAAATTTTTTGCACTTGACCCTATTTATATGATAATATGAATCAAAAATTAATAATTCATGAATGTTTTTATTTTATTATTGTATTTATACACGTACATTATGTATCGATTTTCTCACTAGACATTGAGGTGTGTGAAAATACCTTGACCAATAGTAATAATGGCTTCCATTGTACCGTACTCTCTCGAGCATTTTTTTCCCTGACATGACAGCCTCCCTAAATCCGTCAAGTAAGACAATCAAGCATCGGAATAAAAAAGTAGTACAAAAAAGCATCACGAAAAAGAAACCAAGTCTTTGATTGCTACAATATCGTGGAGATGTCTATGTCATATTCATGGAGAGATGTTGACATCGACACGCCGGGAAAAATTATAACGTACACATAAAAATTAAACCGATATATATATATATATATATACACACAGACACGACCGGCCGAAAGGTTTGAATTTAAGGTCCTATGTTGAAGTCCTAAAGTACCCCTGGGAGGTCTCCTATAAATAGATTAGTGGTCGCTTCAGTTGGTGTCACTCCATCAATTGATCATCAAGCTTAATTAGGTAGCAAAGTGCAATGGCTAAGTTTGTGTTCGAGAAGCGCCTTACAGAGACAGATGTAGTGAGCAGATTTGCCCTTCCAATTCAATGGCTTGAGGTTTTGCCTCAGTTCGATGAAGGAAGCCATCAAATCGAGTTTCAGGCCACCGACGGATACGGGTTTTTCTGGGAGTTTTGCTGCTCGATACGGAGGGTGGGCCGGTACCGGAAGCCCGTCCTTCAGTCGGAAGGCTGGCTGAAGTTTGTGAATCACAAGGGACTCAAAGCGGGTGACAAGATCGTCTTTGATTCGGAGGAGAATGATTTTAGAGGAACCCATTTCAAAATTAGAGCGCAGAAGATGAACAAACAAGGTGATCAATGGGTCGATGTTTAATTAATTAGTAATTGAATTATCCTAATGATGATGTATGAACATCATTCATTTCTGGGATTGTTGGAGTGAATGATAGAGACGGATGTTTGGCATATGTATCTTTCACTTTCAATCCTCTCATTATATTGAATCTTTTTTCGGACCAAAACAATGTTTGACCTAATCAATTTGATGAGTTTTTATTTATTTCTTAAGATATACAAACGCTGTCGTACTGGACAAATTAAAAATGCTATCTTACAGAAACACATAGACATAGTGGTCGGTTGATGAAGCAGCCATCAATCCCGTCATTCTCATTTAATAAAGTATGATTAAATAGCTATTTTTGAGGGGGGTTTAAATAATTAATGGTAGATTGACAAATGGGAAAAGTTAAATTAAGCTACTGGCTTTTGATCATTGACAACCCCTTCTTCAAAAGACTAAAGCACTATGATTGCTGACCGGAAAGTGGCCATTCTCTTTCTCTCTGCACTTTAATACATTTCTTTAATACAAACAAATACACAACAAGGAAGAATGGTAAAAGGAATATTGAGTAGGTATGTAAGAAAGAGTTTTGTGAGTCATTAGCAAGGGTGTTTCGGTAATTTTGCAGCAATGCCACAGGTCTTCGTTAAAATTCAATCCGATATGGAAAACAACAAACCTATTAAATATGTTGTTTATCCTCACACTAAATAATAAATTTCTTCTTCAACAAGTAACAATTTTGAGCACCGGCCAATTAATTAGTTACAAAGAATGAGCAGATTGATTGATTGATTGATTGATTGATGTGGTCCACTTGCTGCATACCAAATGTTGGAAATGTTTACAAGATGCTTTCTATGAATTTTGTACATAATTAGGTTGCCTTTCGTTTTCAATAAAAAAGTCGGAATGCATTTAGACAAAGTAATAATAAAACAGATAGCCAAAGGCTGAAGAAAGCTGATGTACTTGATTCATCTCTCTCATGGCTCATCATGTGTGACTGTCGGTCGGCCTCCATTATTGCCCATTTTGGCGGCTGGCGTTCTCCTTCATGTTAATTGCACTAATATTTTAGGTTTTTTTTTTTTTTTTACTTTAAATGCATCTTGAATTTTTATGAAAATTTGATGTATTTTATTCTATTTTTATGCTCACTTTGCATCATGAACTTACGGAATTGGCCCACTTAGTCGTATTCCGTTACCGAATCAAAGCAAATTCCCCAAATCAAAGCCAAATCCCTAATCATACCAATTCCAATTTTCAATCTGTTCCTCCTCTAGTCTAATCGTTGAAGCTCATAATCACTCGGTGTTGTCAGATACTTCATTACTCAGATTCAATTTCTATCGAACAAGATATAAGAGATGAACATAATTGAAGTTGAAACTTGTCATTGCGCAAAAAAATGCAAAGTGAAGACATCCTGGACCGACAGCCATTCTGGGCGAAAATTCCAAGTATGTGCAAGTTATGGGGTAATGAAACCTTTAACTTTCATCTTGAGTGTTGAATTGATTGTTGAAATTGTTGAATTTTGTTTTCAGTTTCCAAGTTCTAGGTTTCTTATTTGGGTTCAATTTCTTGTCGATTTTGTTTAGTTTCAGGGAGCCAATTATGGGTTTTAGGAATATTTTGATCCTGAAATGTGTCATCAATGTAAGATAATTATACCTGAGTTGTTGAGGAAGACTGGGATAATGGAAGATGAATTGAAGAAGAGTAAAGCATGTTCAAGGAACCTATGGGTTGCTCTAATGGAAACATGGATTCGGATAATTATGACGAAGGTTTTAGTATGGCACCCTGAAATCTTTCGAAAGTCTCACATTGTCACGACCCGACCTTCTCCAATATGATATTGTCTACTTTGAGACCAGCTCTCACGGTTTTGTTCCCGAGAGCTCACATACAACTTGTAACGACCCGAACCATGATTATTAATATTTTAATGTGAAATGACTATTTTGCCCCTGAAGGGGGGAGGGGGGAAACTTTGACTTTTGACCCGAGAAATCGTTTGAGCTTTGACCCATGACTATGACGTAGATCGGGACGTCACGAATCCGTAGACAGGCGGCACGCCGAAATCGGAGTTCGTATGAAAAAAGTTATGGTCACGGAAGCGTTTTAGCGGAATTTACGAACCGAGAACAAAAAGATTAAATATTAATTTATTATCGGAATCGGTGCAAAACCCTAATCTAAACTGAGCTAGCGGATGAGTGACAAGTGTCACTCATCCAAGTGAGCACTATTCTAATAAAGTAGGCCTATAAGCCTATTGGTCCATTTTTAATATTAAATTCTCTTTCATTTAATCCCAACCATTGATCTCTCTGCCCAAACACATCCAGGCCGTCCATTTCATCTGCTTTTCTCCTTCTCAGGCACAATCTTATCTCTCTCATAAACACACACACACACACACACATTTTCCCCTTCACCGTGAACAAACCCTGCGATTTTCTCTGCCCAAACGACCAGACCGACCACCTCCTCACCACCAGACGACCGTCACCTGCACCACCATCATCCTCTCCAGCTCCACCGTGCACCACCAACATCCATTGTCCTTTCTCCCTGCCTGAAAAACCCAGAAAATCCCCAAACCCGAAACAGAGGAAACGGATCCAGGAAACCCGAACACCCACAACCCGTCTTCTCGACTTGAACGGAGCTCCAGATAGAATTGTGAGGACCACAGGAAGATGGTGAGGCAGTCGACACAGTCTACGGCGGCGACACGGCGGAGGTAAACCGCGAAACCCGAGAAGCCCAGTTTTTCTAAGTTTTTTAATGAGACCTTTTTAACGTCTGGGTTTCTTTTCTTTCGTTTGGAACATGCCCTGGGATCAGTGACGAGCTCAGAGGAGCTGTTTTGGACCTTGAAGAGACTGCCGGAGAAGACAACCGCAGCAGTCGTGAGTTTTCTTCGAAGCCCAGGTATGGATCTTGTCATTTTCTTCCTTTTTGAGGCCTTAGATCCATAAAACAGACCTAGACAACCCTTTAGGAACAAACCCTATCAAAATGGTAGCCGAAGATGGATTCTGGGAACGGGTCAAGCCGCGGGTCAACGGCGACCCGGTTTCAGACTCCGAGTTGACCCAGTACTGTAGCATTGATGACGCCATGCTGACGTCATCGACACTGTAGTATCGTTGACCAAGCGTGTGGGGGTGCGTGTGAACAGTAGTTTTGGTGGGGCCAGTACTATTTTCAAGGTTTCGACGATACGGATCCAATGGCGGTGGTTTCGTGTGGATCGAAGATCATTACGATGGTCAAAATGGGGTTTGAAGCCTCGGGAATAGTGCCCGGGCTATGTTTTCGGGACAGATCTGTTCTAGGGTTTTAGTATTGAAGTAGTAGGGTCCTTTAATGACTCTCGAATATGTTAATATAGGTTTTAGCGGTCGTTGAGCAGCGAGGACCGAGTATGAGTGGGCTGTTTGATTTATAAAAGGCTTGCATGCATAAACTGTTTTACTATTTCCACTTATGATTTAGATGTGTACTATAGGAACTGTTTATATTTCTTATTATGATGTTTTGGGCATGAGACCCGTCTGGATTATATGTGGAATGTGTTCAAGGATGTCCGGGGGACAAGGGTAAACTATACTGTTATTGTACTGTACTTTCCTACCTTTCTATCTTGTCTCCTCCAGGGAGGGTCGTTGGCCCGGGTGGACCCTGGAGTAGTCACGGGGCACTGACTGAGTGGAGTTAACCCTCGTTGGGTTGCTTACTCTAAGGAAGGCATGTTCGTATACCTCGGGCAGTGACCGGGATACCGGGCACTGATGTACCTAGGAGAGTCTTGGGTGTGAGACCCTGAGTGGCAACGCGTAGCCTTAGAACCATGACATCATTTGGGTTGGATTTTACAGTGCACTAATATGTTAGTTTTTCCTTTCGATTATTATTATGATTATGTGGTTGTGATTTCATTATGATACTATGTTTTCAATGCATGCAAGATTTGGAAAACGGAGGGGTAAAACCTTATGATTTACTTTATTATGAAATTGATTTATAAACTGTTTATTTTTGGCCCACTCACTCTTTAAATGTTTTACTGACCCCTCCAGGCCGTGACACAGAATTAGAGGAGGATCCGGAGGTGGAGGAAGAGGCTTATTTTATTCGATGTGCACCTATACACCCCTAGTGGGTAGGTTGAGCAACAAATAATATACTCTGACTATTGTGCTCACATTTTGTTATTGTACTCTCCCTTGTCTGACAACTATCACTCTGAACAATGTTGTTGCACGCTATTTATTTAATTTGAGTATTTTAGTTTTCGTTTAAGGGTAATTTTGGTATGTTTGGAGTCGTTGTCAGACGGGAGCGGGGCACGTCCCCGGGTGGTCCAAGTGGGATTGGGACGGGTCCTGTCAGCTTGGTATCAGAGCACTAGGATTAACAGTCAGTGTACTAGGTTAGCGGTTTGTACTTTGTACATCGTCGATTTCGACGTCTTTTAACTCGTTTTCCTCTTAACAATTTTGATATGCCTCCCCGACGTGATCACCGTGCACGTGCTGATGAGGAAGTTGGACGGAATGGGGACACTGCGAACATTGAGCGGGCCCAGCGCCTGGGTGCCACGATCTTTAACGGGGGGGCCCAGCCCCTCTAAGTAGTTTATCCAAAAAGCATAGCTCCAAAGCCCAAACTAATCACTAAGGCCGCAAAAAACAAAAACATGGCCAAAGTCTGCACAACTACCAAAATTATCTATTTCTTCCTCTTTGCTAGAGATTTGAATCTCAACTTCTTTGGAGTTGCAGTTGCAGGTGGTTGTGGAAGGGGTTGAGTCATTTGTGATTGAGTTAATGGAGATGGTTGAGTTATTTGTGATTGAGGAGGTGGAGAGGGTTGAGTTACTTCAAAAGGTTTTGGTGGTGAGTGCTTACTTAATTTGGAAGAAAGTGATGTATAGTGACAGGACCCACACCCAATCGCCTGGGATTATGGGGTAAGACCTGCTCCCGTCTAACTTACGCATGACACGAAAGCTAAACCGATGTCCAACCTCCATGTGACACGTAAGTCGGACAAGGGATTTCCAAACGCACCGCTTAACACGTCAGGACATTCCCAGAACGCGCAGACTCAACTGTGGATTACGTGTGTGATGTCTCCGTCTCTTTCGACCAACAGCATGTATCGCAACAACCTGTAGGGTATCGAAAACATGAAAAGACTGTGAATGGACAAAAATAAATAGTAATTTCATAAAACAGTTTAACAGAAAGATAGTTTACCCTCCACGCAAAACCAATGCATGCATATACAATTCATGTCATGAAACCATCTCATATCCAAAACCATTAATCAAAACCAGAATCAAATCTGTTATTCAAATCTAGTACCTTAGCCTAAAACCACAAATCAACCTCAAAGTACGGGAACTCAGCCCCAAAACTTATTAAATCCAATTCATCCGGGCCACTGCCCAAAACATCTGAAAAACCAGTGAAAAACATCAAGCATGCGAGTCTTTAGGCTAAGGTCCTGGATTTGACAGCTGGGGGGGGGGGGGGGGGGGGAGGATATCATAACCGAGTCTTTAAACTCAAAACAAATCAATCCAAGGCACTCCCCCCGTCAATCAACCGAGTCTTTAAACTCAAAACCAGATCCATCGGTTTTTCTTTTCTTTTTTCGGGTCTTTAAACCCAAAACCATTTTTCAATAAAGTGAAAACCATAGAAAATCCTTATCCGAATTCGCAACAATGATTTCGTAATCCGGCATCCGGAACCATCATCTCGAACCCAAATCCAGAATTTCCTTTCAAGTTTCAAAACCAAATCCGAAACATCATTTCCGAAATCCAGTTCCAAAACCGAAATCTCGTTATCACATGAACTGGGCTCCAAGCCCGAAATCATTTTTTCGAAATCCATTTCAAATCTTTGAAATCAAATCCTATTTCAAATCCCGAAATCAACTCATCAAAATCATGATCAAATCACAAGATTAATCGAAATCTCGTAAAACGTGCAATTCCGTAAATTTCTCGAAATACGTGTAAAACCGTAAATCATCAATATCAATTCACAATCATAGAAATCATGCATAAAAAATATATAAAAACATATATGCATGCATCATAAGTTTGAAAGCAAAGTCCACTCACAGACCATTACGACGTTGTCTCGATAAGCGCGCACTTATGCCGTTCCCGGCTAATCCGCTGTCACCCGGCTTTCCCGAACCTGTCCAAATCCCATAATAAGGTCACTAACTACTTCATAAATCTTATACTCAAGTCCCGTAATTTTCTCAAATTTTTAACTATTTTTAACCGAGCCTTAAAACCTTAGAACATCCTGAAACATATTGAGACGATGTCCGATCGACTCGAAACCAATGTCAAAATGTTTATTACATCGAATACTTTAAAAGTCATGTTGGAACCTTTCTCGAAATCTGTGCCACGCGCCGCCCAAAGGGGCTGCGCGTGCGCCTCACGCGCTAGCACTGTTCATCTTCAACTGCTCGCCGAATCGGGTCTAGACCGGTTCGATTCAGGCCGGTCTAGTCGAACCGATGGTCACGGTTCAATGTTCTAAATCATTTATTTCAACTCCAATTCTTCTCGTTTTTAGTCCTATAGCTTCCTTATGTGATTTCCTATTGATCTATAACCTTATAACATGAAATTAGGGCCTAAATGATATATGTCCGATCCACTTGCAACTACCAACTTTCCTCCATCGTGGTTCCATGGTTCCAGCCATCATTCATCTCTGTCTTCGATCCTAAATCTTTCCTGGAACTCCTAGAAACAACTTCCAATCAACCACCACGTATCATAACCGAATTTCAAACTGAGCTCTTACTGATTTTGACCTTACCGTCTCTTGTAGGTCTCGAAACCAGGCCCATTCAACTCTCTGAACCACTAGAAACCATTTCCCATCAACTTCATCAATCAAATCCCATCAGATCATGACTGTCAATTTCCATTGTCAAATAGGACTTCACGGGTTTTTCCACGATTCCTTTACCTCCACACGGCGTCGTGGGCCGTCGTGGTCGCCACCATGTTCAGCTCATCTTCCCTTCTCACTTTGCTTCACAAACCAAGGGCAAATGAAGAAGTTTGGAAGATTGGATTTCACTCAGACACACTGCCACGCTCATCCTCTGTTTTCTTACATTTTTCTCACCCGTGCAAAACTCATCTTCATTTTAACTTGTGTGAAGGCGGTTGTGAGGCTTCCACAGAAGTCTGGAGAGGGGACAAGTGTCCCAAGTTCATTGGGCACACTTCCAAAGAGAGCCACATGTCCACTAATCACTGGGCATAACTCCCAATGCAACAAATGACCAAAATGCCCCTTGCCGCACACATTACCATATTGCCCCTCGCGTTCCTAGACCCATAACTAATTCATCCGAAGTCCGATGATGATGTGTCGCCTGTCGTTGTACTCAGGGCATCGAGACCTTCCTAACGGTCCTCGTATTACGTTAAAGTGACTTGTCGTCCAAAAAGTCAACAAATTGCCCTTTTTAACGAAATTACCAAAATACCCTCAAACTTCTGAACTTCATAATTTCCTCCTAGGATGTCGGAATCGGACGTGCCACCTGTCTATGGACTCGTGACGTCCCGAACTACTTCATAGTCATCGGCCAACACCCGTTCGACCTACCAAACAAAAAGTCATTGTTGACCACACTAGTCATAAGGGTAAAATCGTCATTTTGCACAGTCCGTCCGAAATCAGCCAACTAATCACCGATTAACTTCACTAATCTGTCATTAACTACTAATCTAATCCCGGTTCCTGGAATGAGTCGTTATAATTTACCCCCCTTAAAGAATTGCGTCTTCGAAACTCCTCATCTCATACTTCCGTAAGTAACTGGGGAAAATCTAACAGGTCTCACACCGGGGTTTCCTACCTGGTGTCCATCACCTGCTAATATAACTTATCCTGACAGTTCCCAAACTGTCACCACATCTCTGCCAAGCAAGCCAACTCAACCAACATCCAGTTCATCTCGTAATCCATTGATTTTCTCCGGGGTCAACACTGGTCAACTCGTAACCAAGGTACCTATAACGTCTCGCCAGTTGACACTTACGACTCAACTAACCCTAGGTACGCTACAACACTACATTATGTGGGTCCCAATACATTCGAGTCGAGCTTACCTAGTACTAACGTCCCAATACATTATGTGGGTCCGCCGTCAGCAAACACAAATCTCAAGTACAACCATTCACAAGACGACATCTAACTACCTTGGTACACCAATGCATTAGAATTAGTACAACGGTCCATACTAATTTTGTCAGCGATCTGTGCCGACCTTACCGAAGTCACACGTACTCATCTATACCCCTAACTCAAACAATCCTTTCACAAGTGGTTCCACTAACTACCAACACTGTCATCCTGTGGAACTTCATCTACGTCCTACACCACCTGTCTGCAACTGGACCCTCTTACATACCTGTCAAACCGTGATCACACATCTCAATGTCAGGGTTCCACCAGCCACTCATGGCTCGGAGCATCCAGCTTATGTCAACACTGAAGCTTGCAATAACTGATCAACCACTCGAGATCACCCTGATCCAGCCCACATGTTCCAACAACTCCATCATATCGGGATCACACCGATCATCCATCAATCCACAATATACCTCGGTACTAAGCCGATCACTAATACTTCTACCAGAACATCACGCTGCACGTCCAGTTACATCGGCATGATTCCGACCACTGCAGAGCCAGTACGTACACATTTCAAGTACATTCACCAAGTACCACCAACTAGAACCACGGTGCATACCACTAAACACCCAAGGACAACCCTACGAACTTAAATAAAAACAAACATATTTTAGAATACCTCAACACAGTTTGTAGAGTATATCCTCACGTACTTCCAACGTCATCCAACTGTACGTCCACTAATCAACCACATTGGCGTCAGCCATGTTCTACGACACCCAAGGTCTAACCAACAACATCATAGTGTACCCGAAACCTTCCTAGTGAAAACTCCAGACACACAACGTCCTCATAACTATACTGATTACTACTTTCCGACAGGCCAAACACGCTTCACTTTTGAAGCCCATCGGGCCAATCCAATACTAGGCCAAACTACATGTCTTCCGGGGAAGTCCAACTCGAGTCCCGTCCGAGTCTCCCGGTCACCTAGGTCTCCCGACCAATTAGAATCCAATCACATCTCAGCCACGTTCACAGGGCAGATCCAGCACTAGATCCAATGCCAAAACCCAAACATATGCGAGACGGACCACACACGTCCAACACAGTTCCAAGGTGATCAAGATATTCAGACACTTTTATGCCTGCAAGACGGAGCAATCTCCTCAGCTATATGTCCAACATATTCACCTCTGTCTTGGCTACGATCCTCCTGATCCACAACAACTCAAACTTGAGCCATAAGCGATCCAATCACAGTCCACTCTCTCCTAAGTGGATCCCATGTCCCGTCCTACAACTCCTACCATCAGACCAACACATAAGATTGAATCAATCCAGAATACCACACGTCTAGATTGTGGGTTCTCTTCAATATTCTCACATCGATCAGATATAGTCACTCCTTCTCCGCTTCCTTCCATTATCCTTCAACGGAAATCACTGTAATCCACCACTATGACATTACAAGTCATCCGACTTTAAGCCAAATAAACACAACCTTATTGACACTCGCCACACAGGCCATTCCCGGATGACACCAAATACTCTCTCTACTCCTGAACACAACCACATGTGTCCACAACTAAACCAACTCACCGACCTCCTCACCTATCGGTTAACACTGTGTTACACATCCAAAAGGATCTTAATCATCACTCCTACTGATGATTGCATGCTAACCTTTCTGAGGTCCAATCCCGAGCACCACTATCAAACTCGTACCCAAATCTTGGGATCACAATCAACGGTCACTCACCTCGGCCTCCTAAGTCATGATCCTCGAGTTCGTCAAGCACCAATATCAGAAAATCATCAAGCACGAGCTTCGGCATTACCCAAATGTCAACCTCGGTATTTCTAACACATCAGGATGAGTTCACGCAATCATCCTCACGAACGGTCAAACCCGGCTATACCAACCTAGCCCGATCCAACACGAAGCATAGGTCCACTGCGCTTTCGCTGCACTACTCTGATCAAACCAACGACATCCTGACCGTTCGTACTAAACATGACATGCCCATGTTCATCACATCTCCCAACTCGGTTAGTGGTTCCTACCAGACCCTGGCACCACACGTCTGGTCACAGCCACAACTCACGATGTGCTCATCGCCCCATTACACACATCCTAGCTCGTGGCACATCATCTCTACTCCAGGGCTCATAGTACACTAATCCCGAACCTCCGTTCCTACCGAGCCAAAACTCTCCACCCTTGTACTCCATATCCCTGAGCAACACAATGCTCAACCAAATACCATAATCTCACTGGACTCATCCAGAGTCACCCACCAAGCCAAATACCACGGCTGCATCCCAGCAGCACCATCACCAATCCGGCCGTAAATCGGCCCAACCACAACAACTATCTAACCACAACCCCCAACTCACGGTTTCCACACAAAGCACTTACTCTAGGGGTTCTTCACTCAGGTACTTACAATCCCAACCGGTCATCCCACGGGGTTCCTCAAATCCTCCTTATCATATGGGTTATCCAAACCCATGACAGCCACTAGTTTACAACAACCCTACCACTCGGGTTGTCACACCTGACTGAGACCATCCCTTCAGAAAGTCTACATAAGCGTCAACCGGTAACCATCGCTAGGGGGGAATCTCTCAAATCCTCAAAGTAGGTTTCTATACCCCGGCACGTAATATAGGCTATCCACTGTGGTCTCACCTGGTTCGCATCTAGTTACTCGTTGTCGCACAAGTCCAAGCTCGAACAATCTGACCAAATGGTCACAAGTCCATACTTTCGTCATCCAATCACCATCTGGTTTAACAGACCACCGTCAACCAGCCTCTTCAGCCCACGTATACCACCAGTTCAACATGCTACTCTTGGGCCCCACAGGCCGACCAGCCTACTCAATTGTAGCTCACTAGCTACCATCCAGATTAAACCCGCTAGCATAACTCCAACCATCGAGCATACCCAGCGCCAAAAACGTTGACTACTCCGGCCATAAGCCGACATATGTCCTACCTAGCACCGCGTATCGAGCGACTATCACCCTGACACTAACAATCGCCGCTAACTAACCACTAACGAACGTACTGTCACTATCGCGTCCAGGTTGATGACGGGCTGTTCCACGTCGAGACATCACATCCACAGTAGCCTTCCAACACGCAAATCAACAAACCAACGACTCTGGGAGCCAAACCTCACACAGAGCGCACAAAACCTGCTTGATACCAATTGGACAGGACCCACCCCCAATCCCCCGGGATTAAGGGCTAAGACCTGCTCCCGTCTAACTTATGCATGACACGAAGACTAAACCGACATGCAACCTCCATGTGACACGTAAGTCGGATAAGGGATTTCCAAATGCACCGCTTAACACGTCAGGACATTCCCAGAACGCGCAGAATCTACTGTGGATTACGTGTGTGATGTCTCCGTCTCTTTTGACTAACAGCCCGTACCGCAACAACCTGGAGGGTATCGAAAACATGAAAAGACTATGAGTGGACAAAAATAAATAGTAATTTCATAAAACAGTTTAACAGAAAGACAGTTTACGCTTCACGCAAAACCAATGCATGAATATACAATTCATGTCATGAAACCATCTCATATCCAAAGCCATTAATGAAAACCAGAATCAAATCCGTTATTCAAATTTAGGGCCTTAGCCCAAAACCACAAATCAACCTCAAAGTACGGGAACTAAACCCCAAAACTTATTAAATCCAATTCATCCGGGCCACTACCCAAAACATCTGAAAAACCAGTGAAAAACATCAAGCATGCGAGTTTGCTGTATCTCAAGTGCACCAGAGTCTTTAAACTCAAAGCCATGCTCATAATCAGGCCTTCCCGGGATATCAACGAGTCTTTAAACTTAAAACACAACAACGGGCCTCGGGGGGTATCATAACCGAGTCTTTAAACTAAAAACATATACTGACTCTTTAAACTCAAAACATATCAATCCAGGGCCCCCCCACCATCAATCAACCAAGTCTTCAAACTTAAAACCAAATCCAGTGGTTTTTCTTTTCTTTTTTCGGGTCTTTAAACTCAAAACCATTTTTCAATCAAGTGAAAACCATAGAAAATCCTTATCTGAATTCGCAATAATGATTCCGTAAGCCGGCATCCGGAACCATCATCCTGAACCCAAATCCAGAATTTCCTTTCAAGTTTCAAAACCAAATCCGAAACATCGTTTCCGAAATCCAGTTCCAAAACCGAAATCTCGTTATCACATGAACTGGGCTCCAAGCCCGAAATCATTTTTCCGAAATCCATTTCAAATCTTTGAAATCAAATCCTATTTCAAATCCCGAAATCAACTCATTAAAACCATGATCAAATCACAAGATTAATAGAAATCTCGTAAAACGTGTAATTCCGTAAATTTCTCGAAATACGTGTAAAACTGTAAATCATCAATATCAATTCAAAATCATAGAAATCACACATAGAAAAAATATAAAAAATATATATGCATGCATCATAAGTTTGAAAGCAAAGTCCAATCACAGACCATTATGCCACTGCCTCGATACGCGCGCACTTACGCCGCTCCAGGATAATCCGCTATCACCGGCTTTCCCGAACCTGTCCAAATTCCATAATATGGTCACTAACTACTTCATAAAGCTTATACTCAAGACCCGTAATTTTCTCGAATTTTTAACTATTTTTAATCGAGCCTTAAAACCTTCAGACATCCCGAAACATATCGAGACAATGTCCGATTGACTCGAAACCAATGCCAAAATGTTCGTTATATCGAATACTTTAAAAGTTGTGTTGGAATCTTCCTCAAAATCTGTGCCACGCGCCCACACGCGCCGCCCAAAGGGCTACGCGTGGGCCTCACGCACCAGCACTGTTCATCTTCAACCTCTCGCCGAACCGGGTCCAGACCGGTTCGATTCAGGCCTGTCCAGTCGAACCGGCGGTCACGGTTCAATGTTATAAATCATCCATTTCAACTCCAATTCTTCCCGTTTTTAGTCCTATAGCTACCTTATGTGATTTCCTATTGATCTATAACCTTATAACATGAAATTAGGCCCTGAATGATACCTGTCCGATCCACTTGCAATTACCAACTTTCCTCCATCGTGGTTCCATGGTTCCAGCCTTCATTCATCTCTGTCTTCGATCCTAAATCTTTCCTGAAACTCCTAGAAACAACTTCCAATCAACAATCACGTACCATAACCGAATTTCAAACTGAGCACTTACTGATTTTGACCTTACCGTCTCTTGTAGGTGTAACAACCCGTACCTTCAGGAAGGGTACAAATGTAATTTTGTAAAAGATTTGTATAAAAGGACGATTTTTCCCTTGTGAATAGTGTGTCAAAGTTGACTTTTTGATTTACAGGTTGGATGAGTGTTGACCATTGACCGTGACGTAATTTAGGACGTCACGAGTCCGTAGACAGGTGGCATGTCCGATTTGGACAATCGGAGAAAAAGTTATGACGTTCGGAAGATTGAGGGCGTTATCGTAATGTAGAGGAAAATGTTGACTTTTTAGTGGAATTTTGATTTTCACATAGACCGAGGACCGTTAGATAGGTCTCGACGTCCTGAGTACAACGACAGGCGGCACACTGTCATCGGACGTCGGACGGATTAGTTATGGGTCTAGAAAGTTGAAGGGCAAAATGGTAATTTCTAAACTTAGGGGCATTTTGGTCTTTTTCCTTTAGGACCAATCAGATAAGGCAACTTGGTTGAGTGGGATTGGATATTTAGGTTTTGGTCCATAGGAATTGGACACGTGGAAGTGCCTAGATGGTTCTAGGAGTGTTTACAATGCACACGGGCACACTTTGCACGATTTTAAACCGTGCATTTAGTCTTGGAAGAACAGAAACAGAGAGGTAAGGCGGTGGAGAGTGTGATCGATACAGGGAGTGTGTGAGAGTTTGGTGAGTTGTGAGAGTGGCAGAGAGAAGAAGGAGAACTGGTGAGTGGTTGGGGGAGTGAAATCGTGCTAGAAACACGGCGGTGGTGAGGTTTGATTTTCAGAGAAAACAGAGAGGGCCGTGGTCACTTGGCGGTGGTTGTGCTGTGTGTTGGCCTAATCCAGGCTGAGAAGAGGCTAAGACGGCTGCAGGGGACCCAGTGGACATCGTGGTACACGGCGGTGCAGACGGCGGAGGACGAATCGAAGGTATGACTCAAATCCCCTGTTTCTCCCGTTTTCTTCATTTCGAAAGTTGTGGACTTTGGGTTAGAGTCGAGGACTTTGGTGAGTGGTGTGAGGCTCAGGGAAGTCCTAGGAGTCGTCTAGGATGGTCGCCGTGACGGGGGAAGGTCTGGGTGGCCGGAGACCAAAACAGGGCTAACGAGCAGTTTTGTTTCGAGGTTGAAGTTCAGGCCTTGATTTCTAGGTTTTAGGACGGGAATGGATTGCTGGGAACTGGACGAAGCTTGTGGGATTGAAATGGTGGAAAATCATGGACGAATTGCAGAGAACCGGTCACGCCGGTTCAGTACAGTTGAACCGGCTGACTCGAGGAAGACGATGACACTGTAGCAGCGCGTGAGGCCCACGCGCAGCCACTTTGGGCGGCGCGTGAGGGCACGTGGGGAGGATTCTGAGCAACCTTCCAACATGGTTTTTAGTCTAAAAGTTATAAGGAATCCATTGGGACAAGTTTCGGGAAAATCGGACGTTGTTTTGGAATAGTTCGAGTATCCGGATGGTTTAGGGTTTAAATTTAAATTACGTTTAAATTCCCAAAAATTTGGGGAAATTAGGGTAAGCGTATTTGACGTATTTATGACCCTATTTGGTGATTATTGATAGGACGAGAGACGCCTGAGACGGTCGAGGAGTGCATGGAGCGCGATTGACACTTTTTGACTCGTGAGTGGACTCTTTCTTTTCTTACGAGCATGCCTAGCTGCTTTTATTTATGTTTTATGATTTTAAGTATGTTTCTTTGCTTTTTAATGATGTTATATGTGGTTTATATACTTGCATGTTTTTCGAGACATTTTCGAGTTTTTGCACGTTTTTCGAGAAAAACTGGATTTCTGATTTTGATGCTAAGGTTTTGGGTTTTCAATCTATTGTGTTTTCTGATGGTTATAAATGGATTATGAGATATGATTTTGGTAATCAAGGTTTTGGTTTTAAAATCGGATTTCGAGCAACGAGATTTGGTTTTAAAGTCGGAAAAGTGGAATTCCGGATTTGGGTTCGGAATGACGGTCCTGCATGCCGGAAGGGCATCAGACCTGTGATTTCGGATTTGGGTTTGGAGATGGATTTAGAATCGGTTTTGGATTGGATTTGCTGGATCTGGATATTGGGTTTAAAGACCCGGATTCTGATTGACGGGGGACGAGCTCGGATTGAGTTTAAAGACTCGAGAGTTTAAAGACTCGGATATTTACGATATTATCCCCGTAGGCCTATTGAGTTTAAAAATTCGGGAGTTTAAAGACTCGGATTACGTTTGAGGCCTGGTTTGAGTTTAAAGACTCGGATAGACCCATCAGGTTTGATCAAACTTGACACATGTGGAATTGGTTTTCATGATATGATCTTAGCATATTTATTATACTGTTTTATGTTGTGGTTTCTGATACTTCGTTAGGCATGCATACTAAATTTTAAAACGGAGGGAAAAATCTTATTGTTTTTCTTAATCCTTGTTGTTTCTAAATTGTGTTTGAAACTCTTATTTCTTTTAGTCCACTCACACTTTCTGGATTTAATTTACCCTCCAGGTCGTGGTGATAACGCTGGGGTGAACGTTGAGGCAGGGACCGAGGCATAGAGCTTTACGACGTTCTTCCGTTGCAAGATTAGCCTAGTAGGACTTTTTTGCCTGTTTTGTATAACGCTATGCTCTGTACTACAGTTGTATTATAATTACTCCCTTGTCTGATAGTTATGCTTATGGTTATTTTGAGGTTCTTGTGGTACTTTAAGTGTGATTGTCAGATGGGAGCAGGGTTCATCCCGGGTATCGAGGTGATATTTGGGACGGGTCCTGACAGTAGGTCTCGAAACCAGGCCTATTCAACTCTCTGAACCACCAGAAACTATTTCCCATCAACTTCCTCAGATCATTATTGTCAATTTCCATTGTCAAACAGGAATTCACGGGTTTTTCCACGATTCCCTTACGTCCACACGGCGTCGTGGGCCGTCGTGGTCGCCACCATGTTCAGCTCATCTTCCCTTCTCACTTTGCTTCACAAACCACGGGCAAATGAAGATGTTTGGAAGATTGGATTTCACTCAGACACACTGCCATGCTCATCCTCTGTTTTCTTACATTTTTCTCACCCGTGCAAAACTCATCTTCATTTTAACTTGTGTGAAGGCGATTGTGAGGCTTCCACAGAAGTCTGGAGAGGGGACAAGTGTCCCAAGTTCATTGGGCACATTTCCAAAGAGAGCCACATGTCCACTAATCACTGGGCACAACTCCCAATGCAACAAATGACCAAAATGCCACTTGCCACACACATTACCATATTGCCCCTCGCGTTCCTAGACCCTAACTAATTCATCCGAAGTCCGATGATGATGTGCCACCTATCGTTGTACTCAAGGCATCGAGACCTTCCTAACAGTCCTCGTAATACGTGAAAGTGACTTGTCGTCCAAAAAGTCAACAAATTGCCCATTTTAATAAAATTACCAAAATACCCTCAAACTTCTGAACGTCATAACTTCCTCCTCGGATGCCGGAATCAGACGTGCCATCTGTCTACGGACTCGTGACGTCCCGAACTGCGTCACAGTCATCGGCCAACTCCAGTTCGACCTGCCAAACAAAAAGTCAACGTTGACCACACTAGTCACAAGGATAAAATCGTCATTTTGCACCGTCCGTCCGAAATCAACCAACTAATCACCGATTAACTTCACTAATCTGTCATTAATCACTAATCTAATCTCGATTCCTGGAACGGGTCGTTACATATAAGGTTGAGTTAATTGAGATTAAGGTGATGGAGAAGGCTATGTCATTTAAGTGGGTATTGGTATAATCTATGTTTGAGGTTGTGGGGCAGCTTCCCGTTCTGGAGGTGGTGTTGGAGGTGCTTGATTTGGGGCTTACACTGGTCTGGTCCTTGAATTTTGCTTCTTAACTTATTTGTCCCCATTTTTTTGTCTCATGTTTTTCTACAACCTGTCTTTTTCTCCTCAAAGCTTCTACCTTGTCTGTGACAGGCTCCTGAAAAGCATAGCTCTGTGACAGGCTCTGTAGCTATGCTATCCATTGTATGTCTTCACTAGCCTTGGCCACATACTGCTTTGATTTTTTCTGAAAAATTCTTCTTGAAAATAGCCTCTCGGAATATTGTAGCACTTGAGAACCTCATTCCAAGCTAAACTTAAGGATTTTTCATATCGAATTTAGGAAGTCTCTAAATGTAACGACTCGTCCCGAATTTCAAGATTAAATATTAATTAATTATGGATTTAGTATGATTAATCGAGGAAAATCAGATGGACAGCGTAAAATGACCGTTTTACCCCTAGATTTGGGCAAAATGTTAACTTTTGACTCGAGGAGTTAAACGTACGAGGACTAATAACCGTGACGTAAATCGGGACGTCACGAGTACGTAGACAGGCTGCACGTCGAAATCCAATGTTGAATGGGGAAGTTATGGTCACGGGATCGAAATCAGGAATTTACGTCTCGGAATTCAAATTAAATATTATTTTAAACCTGATTGGCTGATATTTTGTGTGGGGACCTTAGATGAGTGACAAGTGTCACTCATCCCATGGGCGGCTTTCCATAAAATAGGGATCTTGTCCCATTAGCTAATTATATATATATATATATTTTTTATTCCACTATTCTCTCATCTCCTAATCCTCACCGTCCATCATCTTCTCCTTTATCAATTATAACCTATCCTCACGATCCATCTTCATCATTAATATCACCCCTTCATCATTTTTCCCTCCATGGCCGTGGGCACCAAGAACAAACCCGAAACCCTTTGAACCGTCCAAACCTAAACACATAACCACCTGATCTTCATCTGTTTTGTGCTGGGTGTGAGGCTAAGTGTAGGTGGAGCATAGATGGACGGGGAACCACGACGGAGCCACGATGGTGATGGCTGGAACCCAAAACCCGTTACCATTATTAGGTTAAAAATGGAGCTTATCTTTTGGTCGTGCCACGATTGCTATGATCTATCCTAGTTTGTTCTAGGGAATGGGACGAACTGAATGGTGGCGAGGTCGAGGACTGCGGTGGCCTAAGGCGGCTGGAAACTGAAACGGTGGAGTTTGGGTTCAAAAATCGAAAGTTGAGTTCTAGGGTGTGTTGATCTATTTGGTGGATAGGGTCGTGTTCCTAGGACTCGGACGAGTCATTTGGGACCGATTTCGAGGATCGGGGTGGCTTGAGATGGTGGCAGTTCCCAGTTGTAGGTGGCCGGCCTCTGTTCCTCCATGAACAGGTAAGGTGTAGATTGATTTTCATGTTTTTATTGGGATAGAACCCTTAGTTAGATTAAGACGAGGATAATGGAAGAAATAGGGAGAAGAATGGCGATCAAACGGGGGAGAACCGGCCTCGTCGGTCTAGTTGAACCAGAATTGCAGAGAACCGATTCAGACCGGTTTAACCAAAGTTGAAGGTGACACTGTTCCTAGCGCGTGGGCTTCGCGCACAGCCGCTTGCGGCGGCTCGGGGAGGGGGGGGGATGCGAGTTGGGTAGAATTGGGTGATGTCATCAACATGTAATATTATCCTTTCGATGTAACAAACATTTTGGGACTGGTTTCGTGTCGATCGGACTCCATTTCGGGGTAGGTTTGTGTGTCCTAAGGTTTAAAGTCTATGAAAAATACGTTAAAAATCCCAAAAAATAGGGGGCTTTAATGAGAGGTTATTGAAGTAGTTAGTAACCTTCTAGTATGATTTGGACAGGTTCGGATATTCCGACTACGGTGATTTAGCCTGGGGAGGCTTATGACACGTATATCGAGACGACAGCATAGGACGGTCTGTAAGTGGATATTGATTTATAAACTGTGATGCATGCATAACTGTTTTATATGTTTTACATATGTGATTTCTATGATGACGATTGTGATATTGGTGATTTACATATTTGCATTTATTTCAAGGTGATTTATGTATTTGTACGTATATCGAGATTTATGGTTTTACACTGTGGTTATAAGTGCTTGTGGTTTCGGTGATGGTTTGATGAAATGGTGGTTTTGAATTTGGAAAGATGAACTCGAGCATGAGACCCATTTGTCTTGGAAACCCTCGGACTTAGAGTCCATTTTGAGTTATATTATCGGGCTAGGGGCCCAGGTTGTTTACGAAATCGGGCATAAGACCTAATTGTGTTTTATGAATGTGATTTTGGGTAAGGGATCCATAAATGGATTTTTATAAATGGATTTGGATATATGGATTTGGATTTGGATTTGGATTTGAGAAATCAGATTTGTGGATTACGATGGTTTTATGGAAATCACGGGCATATGCCCATTTGAACGACTTGAGATGTTTTATGAAATGTTTTTCATATACCATCCTTATATTCATAGATTGTCTCCTCAAGTCGACTGGGACGTTGGAGTAGTCACGACGCATTGTATGTGAGGGGTCACTACACGGAGCGACCAGACCGTATAGTGACTCAAGAGTAGGATTGTTAGACGTTTGGGACGTTAGACATCTGGGATGTCAGAGATTGACTCGGTTTTAGACCCCGGGTAGCACGCGTGGCTTGGACCGTGATATGACGTCTGGGACGTCTCTGGGATGCCGAGGATTGGTATATAATGGTATTGGATTGAATTTTGATTCATGGCTTTATTGGATTATGTAACGACCCGGATTTTCTGTATTATTTCATTTAATGGAAATTATATGTAAAATGACCATTTTGCCCCTAGTTAAGGTAAAATGTTGACTTTTGACCCGAAGCGTCGTACGACTTTGAGCCTTTGACCGTTACGTAGATCGTGTCGCCCTGAGTTCATAGACAGGCGGCATGCCAGATTTGGACACCCGGAGTGAAAGTTACGGGTCACGGATTATATCGTTTACTATTTCATTTTTCATGATTCAGGACAAGTGGATTAATTGGATTGGTCAATTTGAAATACTGAACCAATCAGATGAGTGACAAATGTCACTCATCTAACTGGCCCAAGACCCCAAATAATTGGATGCATGAACCTTTCAATTATTTTCTCCTTCTAACCTGTGAACACCATCTGTGTACAAGCCCAGCAACCACCTTCCTTCCCCGTTGATTTCTCCCCTCCCAGATCGATCACTCATCATCACTAAACACCATCTTCATCATCATCACCCTCACCATCGTCAACCACCACTATCTGCGACCAGGACAACCACCAACCCGCGACGGACAAACGAGCCAAGGACCCCAATTGTTCAACCCACACGACCCAACTTCGAGCTGACGCCAAACTAGGATCACAGGGAGGTCAGGATGACTGATTTGGGCATCACGGCGGACTGGTTCGAGGAGGAGAGCCACTGGACACGGCAGAGAAGAAGACCGGAATATAGGCAGAGAGTCTTCGACCTAGAGGTAAAAATCCTGACCTTCTTTCATGTTTATGAGGTTACAGACTGGTAGTTTAGGTTGTGACGAGTGCATAGGAACCAACGTCAACGAAAATGGTGGCCGAAAATGGATTCTCTGATCGGGTCATGGTCCTGGGTCACGGCAGGCCAGTCTCTGGTTTTTTGGTAGAAGCCAACCGAACCGCAATGTAGGCTCTCGATAGAGACCAACCGAACAGCAGTGCAGGGTCTCGGTAGGGATCGACCGAATGACAGAGATGATGACATCATACTTACATCATGATGATGTCATCTTGTCAGAATGTCAGACCAGGGACCAATTAGGGATTGACACGTGTCATCTGACACATATCAGAGGGTGACGTCATGTTGACGTCAACAGTGACGTCATGCTGCGTTGATCGCGCGTGGGGGCGCATGTGAATAATTATTTTGGTGGGGCTGGTATCATTTTCAAGGTTTCGACGATACGAATCCAATAGTGATGGTTTCGTGTCGATCGGAGATCGTTAGGTTGGTCAAATTGAAGGAATTAGCCTCGGGAAGCGTGTTCAGAGAGCGTTCCCGGGCCGATTTTGTTCAAAGGTTGGATGCTAGACCTAGTAGGGTTAATTAGTGACCCTTAAATGTATTTGGGCAGGTCTGGAGATTGTGTTTAGCTTCAAGACAGGTGTAGCTAGTTCGTTAGCGCAACTAGGACTGGTTGTGAGTGGACCGTTGATTTTATAAATGAAATGCATGCATAACCGTTTTACTTGTTTTCTAAACTATTTTATGCTAAATGTTTTATGATTGGGGAATTTGATGTTTGAATTACGGATTTTGAGAAATGCACGGAATTACGTGAAAATGGTCGTATCGGGCTTAAGACCCATTTGACGACCGTTGACTCGGATTTGGGGGAGTCAACGGTGTTTCGAAATGAATTGTGAACTAAATGGATGAGCTGGTGATTTGGGACATTTGGTCCAAATGTTTGGTTTATAATGAATTTCTGGGTAAAGGTTTTAACATGGTTTGAAAAGACGAATTTCAAATGTTTTCGCACGTATATGTATATACCCTTCTAACTATGCGGATTGGTCTCCTCCAGAAGTCGTAGATCCTGGAGTGAGCCATGATACACTACCTGGGACGAGCGACTCCAAGAGGGAGTGCGTTCCAGGAGTTAGACGGACAAGGTCCGAACCTAGGTCCTCCCAGATGTCGTAGATCCTGGGAGTAGACTTGGAGTGAGACCCCGAGTGTATTCATACATATTTATAGATTATGGTAAAATATTGTGGGGATATGTTCCCTACGGGTTGTGTGCCCCGAGTTGGCGTTAGTATGCCAAGGAAGGGTTATGTGGATATATGGTTACAAGTGATTTGTGGTTGCACATGCTCAGATGTATTTATGTATAGATATACGTATATGTATAAATATGTCACATGTTTTTACAGTTGAATGTGTTTATACGTTTTCTATTGAATGCATGCATGTTTACAGAAACTGAGTGTCATAATATTTGTATGTTCAAATGAATTTATAATTGCTTTATTTTTTGTTCACTCACATTTTAACTGTTTTCTTGACCCTCTAGGAGAGGAAACCAAGGCGGGCATCGACTTCGGGGACGAGGCATAAATACCACCGTTGCGTTTTGACCACCCTGAGGGATATGTGTTATCTTTTATTGTATTAGTACGAACATAATGCTTATTTCCCTTGTCTGGCATTTTGTTGTATTAAACACACCAGTGTGTATCTAGAACCCCCAAGTAAGGGTATTTTGTGTAATAAAACACTTGGAATGGTATTTGTGGTATTTTGAGTTATTTGTCAGATGGGAGCAGGCCTTCCCCTGGTAGTCCCCAGGGGAGAACGGGGCGGGTCCTGTCAGATTATGTAAGTGGATTTCAGATTTATTGGATTTATGAAATGGTGTTTCAACGTTAGTGGTTTTGGGCAGTGGCCCACATGATTAGATTTACGGTTTTAGGCTGAGTTCCCACATACTTGGATTTATGGTTTTGGGCTAAGGCCCTAATGATTTAATTAAAGTAAATGGATTGATTATTGGTTTTCAAATGCATGCATACTTTTTAGTGAAGGGCATACATGTCTTCTTATGAAATGTGTTTTTATTAAACTATTGATTTTCTTCCACTCACAGTTTTTAATGGTTTTAATGCCCTTCAGGTTGATCACAGATGCGGGTTGTAGTAGAGACCGAGACATCGCACTCCTCCACCGATCCCGGCGGGCTCTAGATGTCAGGACCTGTCCCAATTCCCCTGGGATTAACGCGGGACGACCCTACTCCCGTCTGACACGGAGTGTCAGACAAGGGATAATTCCGTCCTTAGCCCTCTCGAGCCATCAGAGTACGCCAAGATCCAGAGGAGGTATGTAATATCTCGGTCTCTGCTACAGTCCACATCCGATGTCAACCTGAATGGCAGTCAAAACATAAAAAGCAGCGAGTGGATAAAACAAGCAATTTATAAAAAAATTTCCATAAAGACATTTGTACCCTTCACTAAAAAGCATGCATGCATTCGAAAACCGTTTAACCAAAGAAACCATATGTGGGACTAAGCCCAAAACCATAATGAAATAGACCATACGAGCCACTTCCCAAATCCATAAGAAACCAATAAGGGACTCAGCCCAAAACCATAACCATATTGAAACCAAATACACGAGCCACTGCTCAAATCCTGTGCACACCACATATCACCTATCACATATCATATATAAGTCACACAACCAATCCTATCACGGTTTCCAAAGCTACGCGCGTGCTACCCGGGTCTCAATCCGAGTCTTCTCAAAGTCAAGGTCAATGTCCGCAGACCACTGACCCTACCCGAGGTTATAGTAACCATAGCCTTCATGAGAGTAAGGAACTCAACTGGGGGGTGACTCCACTCAGTCGGTGCTCCGTGACTACTCCGGGGTCCACCCAGACCAACGACCCTCCCCGGAGGAGATAATAGAAGTAAAGGAAGGTATATGAACATATATATATATATATATACATAACATAAATATTCATGCCTGGTTCCCCTGAACCGCCATGATCTAAAGCATCCATGCCATTCATATATATATATTTATAATCCTCCATGCCCGGTTCCCATAAACCGTCATGTACAACAATGACATAACAAAGGTTCATGCCGGTTCCCATAAACCGTCATGAACCTGGAAATCCACGTAGGGTCCCTGACCCGAAATCATAACCACCAAGTAACTGGGTCTCGTACCCGAACATATGACATCAGCTGGGCATCCTGCCCGATATCTCAAGGTCAGTCACGACTCCGATCGTAGTGATGTATGCAACCATCCATCCAGGACCGCCCTCAATCCTGGTATGTCGTCGTGAACGAATCAACCGACGCGACCACCACAAGATCATGGTGCACTCATCACCGATCGCTATCCTGAACCGTCAGCACTCCGAAGTCGAGCCTCCCCAGGCTACCCGACCACGAATCGTGCATCGTGACCTCTCCGGAAGGATTACATCCCAATCCGGAGGCGAGCGTCGTATCGTCGATCGCCGTGCACAGAGCACCCGTCGCGACCACAATTCAGACCCGTAGGTTAGCAATAGCATCATATGCCCGTGACAAACCAAATAGGTCTCATACGCGAGTTTATTCTTTTGAAATCCAAATCCATTTCATTTAAACCATTAAAAAAATACAGACCCGTATAGGCATCGTATAAGGCCGAAACCTCGAAATACGTGCTTATATGTAACCACAACCAAATGCACCCATGGCATTACCAAACAAGTATTTAAACATATAATAAACATTTATGCATGCACCAATTTAGAAAAAAAGCTCCACTCACAGACCGTCCGAGCTGTCGCCTCGATTTGAGTGCCATACGGCTCTCCAGAGCCAATCACCGTCACCGGGACTCCAGAACCTGTCCAAATCGTAATAGAAGGTTACTAACTACTTAATTAACCTCCCACTAAAGCCCCATAATTTTCCGGAATTTCTAACTATTTTTAATCCCGAACCTAAACCTTCCGATGCCCCGAACATTATCAAAACGGTGTCCGATCGACACGAAACCAGTTCCAAAATGTTCGTTACATTGAATAGAAGATTTCACGTGTTGAAGACATCCTCAAAACATGGGCCACACGCCCTCACGCGCCCCAAGAAGCCAGTGCGTGTGGGCCTCACGCGCCCTGCACAGTGCTTCTTCAACCTTGAGACTGCCGATTCAGACCGGCCGGTCCGTTCTTTTCCTGCAACTAGACCGGCGGTTTTCCTCCTCCATTTCGGTCCGATTCAACTCCTAATCAATCCTATAATTCCTATTTTAATCCTAGGAGTCTAATGGTACGAATAAAACCAAGAAAAAACATCCAAAATTAACCCCCTTCGATTCTTCCCTCACGGCCCAAAACTTCCGATTAGCCTCCACGGCGTCTCGGCCCTTCCTTGCCATCCAAGGCTCCCCTACACACTCCTAGGGAACTAACAATCACTATCCAATCCCTTGATATCATCCCTAATACCTAAAACCCGAAATGAAATTTGAATGGAAATGGTTACCTGGTCGGGTTTTTCTTCCTCCACGCCGTCGTGGGCGGTGGTTCAAGATTCCAGCAGCCTCCTCAGTCCTCATTCATCCTATGCCTTCATCTCAGGTTGGATCAAATGGAATGGCCTGGTTTGGGTTGCACAGAGATGAGGGGATGAGATCGGGTTTTGGGGTTTGAAATGAGGAAATGAAAAGGGTGGTCGATGCATGAATCAATGTCGGTGGCATGTTGTAACACCCCGGAAATTCGAGGATCTTAATATTGTAATTTAATGTATGAATTGACGTTTTTACCCTTGTGAATGGTATGGCAAATTGTTGACTTTTTGACTGGTGGGTCCAATGGACTTTGACCAATGACCGTGACGTAGTTCGAGACGTCACGAGTCCATAGCCAGGTGGCACGTCCAATTCGGACGATCAGGGAAAAAGTTATGGCTATCGGAAGTTCAGAGGCATTACCGTAATTTGGACGGTTGGGGCGAAAATGTTGACTTTTCGTTTGACAACTAATTTTCACATGACTCAAGAACCGTTAGGTAGGTCTCGACATCCTGAGTCCGTAGACAGGCGGCACGCCGAAATCGGACTTCGTACGAGGAAGTTATGGTCACGGAAGTAAACGCGATTAACCGAACTAACCGAGAATCGGATTAAAATAATATTATAATAATAGGATCTGATTACTTTAATCAATTCAATCTGGACCCTTGGATGAGTGACAAGTGTCACTCATCCCCTACATTCCCCAAAACAAGGATCTGTGTTGGCCAATAGGGTTAATTTATTATTTTATTTCCTCAAATCCTCACCATTGGTCCTAAAGTCAGATTTAATCCTGGCCCTTAATTTTTTATGCCTATTCTATTTTAAACCCATGAGACCATACACTTACATTTTCATTCTCTCAAACCGTTTAGCACGGTTACCTCTTGGAACAATCTCACTAGCTCCTCACCACTCCACTTCACACACCCAGCAACACCAGGCAGCCAACAGCCACCCCCAAACACCGGCCACCACCCCACAGCCACCCTGCACGGCCGGGAAACCCACAGACCCGAGAAGGAAACCCGAACAGCCCAAACCATCCTACTGTCCAAACCACCTTACCTGGACTCGAACCAACCTAGGGTTAGGACCACTGAGACCTCTAGATGACTCAGGACTGGACTGGGCAGCCCACGGCGGCGACACGGCGGCGGTAAGCCCAGAAACCCGTGAGACCCGATTTGCCTTCCCTGTTTTGTAACGTCTGTTTTTAACGTTGGAATTCTTTTTTTTACCTCTGAGACATATCCTAGGGACTCAGACGAGCATTTTGGACCAAGGTTCGCAGCTGGAAGCTCGACGACTCACCGGAAGAGACGAACCAGAGCCGGCAGCCAGTTTCCTGTCGATTTTCAGGTAGATTTTTGAACCTAGAAACTAGTTTTGAGTCCACAGAACCATAGAACACATTGTGACGAGTTCATAGGAACAAATCCCATCAGAAATGGTGATCGGGTTGATGAGAACTGATCGGGTCGAACCGTGGGTCTGCGGTGACCCGGTTCTCAGACCCGGTTATTGTAGCTGATGACGTCATCATGCTGACGTCAGCTGTGACATCATGATGACATCATCATGCCAGAAATCAGTCAGACCAGGGACCAATGGACTGCTGACACGTGTCCTCTGACACTGTCAGTGATGACGTCATGCTGACGTCAGCAGTACTGTAGCACTGTTGACCAGAGGGTTGACCAGGCACGTGGGGCGCGTGTGAACAGTACTTTTGGTGGGACCACCACCATTCTTTAGGTTTCGACGATCCGGATCCAATGGCGGTGGTTTCGGGTCGATCGGAGATCATTTTGTTGGTCAAAACGAGGTTTATTGCCTTGGGAAGCGCATTCGGGCGACTTTTCCGGGCCTGTTTTCAGTCTAGGGTTTCATGGTTAAATGTTAGGGGTTTGTATTGACCTTCACGTATACTTTGGACATGACAGGGATTGTACAGTTGTACCAGAACGAGGGTATACGTTCGATTTTCAGCAGGATTGTACTGTGAGTGGGCCGTTTTCTTAAACTCTTGCGTGCATAAATGTTTTCTGGTTTATTATACATATTCACATGCTAAAAACAAATAATGGTTTTGATGATATGGAAATTATGGTTATGGCACGTTTCACGGTATTTGGGCTTGAGACCCTCTGATGAAACTTAAAGATTGGTTGGATTTTATCTATGTATATATATATGCTTTGCATGTGGATATCAATAAAATGTATTTGGTACTGCACTGTATAGATCCTTCCATATTATATTGTCTCCTCCGGATGAGGTACCCCGGAGAGGTCACGGACGTCTAGTACGTCCAGCGTCTATGACGCTAAGCATCGGGGATGCTGTACCCGAACGGGGTTCGGGGATTGAACTCGGAAATTGAGACCCGAGTGGCACGCGTATCCTTGTGATTGTGACCTTATTGACGTCAGGGACGTCAGACATCGGGGATGTCGGGATTGGATTGTATAGTGCAGTGGATAAAATTATGTTTATGGTTTTATTATATGCCTTATGGTTTATATTATATGATTGATGGTTTTAAATTTGGTTGCACGCATGTTTGGAAAACGGAGGGGTAAATTATATGTTTTACTTATCAAATGATTTTATAAACTTGTGTTTCGGTCCATTCACCCTTAATGTTTTGGTAACCCCTCCAAGTCGTGATACTGAGGTAGAGGAGGAACCTGAGGCTGAGGCATAGATCTACTTCTGCGTACCTGAACCCCTGTTGGGTGGTTTACCCGCATGTTTTATTTTAGAGTTGTGCTCGTAACTTGTAATTTTGGATTTCATCCCTTGTCTGACATCTGTTTAATTCGGATTTGATGTATAACTTTAATTTGGTTATTTATGCATTTGATGTTTTGAGGTTACAATTGGTATGAATTTTGGATGTCAGACGGGAGCAGGGCACGTCCCCTTGTGGTCCCTGTGGGATCGGAGCGGGTCCTGTCAGCTTGGTATCAGAGCACTAGGTTGTGGTCAGCATGCTAGACTAGTGATTAGTACTAGTTACTTTTCGACTTTTAAGAATATTGTTATCTGATCTATGCCTCTTGACAGTTGGTTATGCCTCCTAGGAGAATTCCTCATACACGAACTGACGAGGATCTGGAAAGGGAAATGGAATGCGCAAGCATTGAGTGGGCTCAATGTCTGGGGGCCACACCTTTCAACTGGGGATCGAACCCCGAAGATGCTCATGATTGGATCACCAAATGGGAAAGGATCTTCACGGTGATGCACTGCCCTCCGGGCGAATGGGTTACTTTGGCGGCCTTCTTACTGGAAGGAGGAGCCTACCAGTGGTGGCACGGACTTGAAATGTCTGGACTAGTACTACCCGCGATCGTTTCGCGCGACACGGGAGGCTGAGTTCCTGTGGCTGGAGCAGGGGGATATGTCCATTGCGGACTACAAGCAGACTTTCGGGAAACTTTCCTGGTTTGCTGCATCATTCGTGAGCACGGAGGAGGACAAATGCCAAAGGTTTGAGCTTGGACTCCGAGGGGAGATCCGGGCAAGTGTGACTGCTACTACTCATGCTTCACTGAGAGATATGGTCGACGATGCGGTGCGTGTCGAGGCCAGTCTGGCGGCACACCAGACACCACAGCCTTCGGGCGAGGGGCGACGTCAGGATCGCCCACATCGTGGGCCATCAGGCCAGAAGAACAACAAGGGAGGAGGCTATAGGGGAGCACCCTCATCCTTCAAGGGTCGTGGCTGGTCAGGTCGACGCGGAGGCCCTCAGGGCGGAGGATCAGGATACAACTCCGGGCAGCATTCATCTTGGAGCGGTGCTTCTGGTGGGCATTCGGACAGGCCGAGGTCAGTAACCTGTTTTGCTTGCGGAGAGGAGGGCCACTATGCTTGTGATTGTCCGCAGTTGCCCAAGAACAATGACGATGGGGGCTCTAGTGTGGTGCAGAGCACGGCTTCCCACACTAATGGAGGTCGCGGTCAGGGAGGTGATCGTGGTGCTGGGCGTGGCGCGCGCGGGCGCGGAAGGAACGGAGGGCCAAGGGCCCAAGTGTTTGCAATGACCCAGCAGCAGACGAGGACTGCCCCAGGCGTGGTTACAGGTACACTACATATCTTAAACCTTCTTGTACGTATATTGATGGATGTGGGGGCTACACATTCTTTTATTTCGAGGAGTTGTGCTGGTATGCTTGATTGTGTGGTATCAGCCTTAGATTGTGAGATGGGTGTTGGCACCCCGATGGGCATCGTGTACCTTGTGAATCAGGTGATTCGGAGGTGCCCGGTAAGAATTGAGGATGTGGATTTACCAGCAGACTTAATTATTCTGGATATCCACGACTTCGATATAATCCTAGGGATGGATTGGCTATCGGAGCATGGATCGCTCATCGATTGCTGTAGCAAGCAAGTGATTCTGCGGAGCCCGGGTTTGCCGGAGGTTATCTTTCAGGGGGAACGTGATGGTTCACCTCCTGAAGTGATTTCTTCACTTACTGCTACCAAACTTCTACGGAAGGGATGCCAGGGTTATCTGGCGCATGTCGTGTCGGAGCAGGTCGATACTCCGGGTATCGACGAGATACCGGTGGTACGTGAGTTTTCGGATGTATTCCCGGAAGACTTACCTGGATTACCGCCATCGCGGGAGATCGAGTTTACTATTGAACTACTCCCTGGTACCCGACCTATATCCCAGGCACCATACCGGATGGCGTCGGCTGAGTTACGAGAACTCAAGACTGAATTACAGGAGTTGGTGGATTTGGGATATGTCCGACCGAGTACTTCACCGTGGGGTGCACCGGTATTGTTCGTGAAGAACAAGGAGGGAAGTCTCCATTTGTGTATTGACTATCGACAACTCAACAAGGTGACACTGAGGAACCAGTATCCTCTACCCAGGATCGATGACCTGTTTGACCAGTTGCGGGGAGCTCGGTGCTTCTCGAAGGTTGATTTGCGGTCTGGGTATCAACAACTGAGGATTTCGGAGGAGGATATTCCGAAAACTGCTTTTCGAACTCGTTACGGACATTACGAGTTCCTTGTTATGCCTTTTGGCTTGACGAATGCTCCAGCAGCATTCATGGATCTGATGAACCGGGTTTTTCGACCCTACTTGGATAAATTCGTGAATGTGTTCATCGATGATATTCTGGTGTACTCGAGGAGTGCCCGTGCCCATGAGGAACATCTACGGTTGGTCTTGGAGATGCTGAGACAGAAACAGTTGTACGCCAAGCTGAGCAAGTGTCAGTTTTGGCTGAGCAGTATTGGTTTTCTGGGACACGTGATATCGACGGATGGGATTTGCGTGGATCCCCAGAAAACAGAAGCGGTGAGTAACTGGGCTAGACGGACAACAGTGACTGAGGTGCGGAGTTTTGTCGGATTAGCAGGTTACTACCGAAGATTCGTGGAGGGTTTCTCCAAAATTGCTGCACCATTGACTCGTTTGACTCGGAAGGGAGTGAAGATTATTTGGGACGAGCAGTGCGATCGGAGTTTTCAGGAGTTGAAGGATCGATTGACCACTGCACCTGTCCTTGCATTGCCGGATGACAGTGGAGAGTTCGTGGTCTTCAGTGATGCATCACTACAAGGTTTGGGCTGCGTGTTGATGCAGACTGGCAAGGTTATCGCCTACGCATCCCGGCAGCTGAAGACTCATGAGTTGAACTACCCTACCCATGATTTGGAGTTGGCAGCGGTGGTTCACGCTCTAAAAATCTGGAGACATTACCTTTTCGGCGCAACGTGCCGGATATACACCGACCACCAGAGTCTTAAGTATTTATTCACTCAGAGGGAGCTTAACATGAGACAACGGAGATGGTTGGAGCTGCTGAAGGATTATGACTGTACGATCGAGTACCATCCGGGTAAGGCCAATGTGGTGGCGGATGCACTCAGCAGAAAATCAGCGGGATCAGTTGTACACCTGGGGATGGTGTATCTTCCTTTGCTGGTGGAACTCCGGAAGGCGGGAGTTATTTTGGGTACGGATGAGCATGGAGCGTTGTTGGCCAGCTTTCATGTACGACCAGTGCTGATTAATCGGATCATCGAAGCATAACTTCAGGATCCGATACTCTGTATCTACAGAATTGAGGTCGATGCGGATGGGAGACAGGATTTTACCATCCAGGACGATGGAGCACTTGTGAAGTTGGGTCGTTTGTGTGTACCTGCAGTGGCAGAGTTACGGGCCGAGATTCTTGAGGAGCCCATAGTTCGGCTTATGCTATGCATCCGGGAGGTACAAAGATGTACCGTACCCTCCGGAACCATTATTGGTGGCCAGGAATGAAGAAGGACATTGCGGGGTTCGTAAGCAAATGCTTAACCTGTCAGCAGGTTAAGGCGGAACGGCAGAGACCTTATGGGGCTATACAGCCACTTCCGATTCCCGAGTGGAAGTGGGATCACATCACCATGGACTTCGCCTTTAAGTTACCAAGGACTCAGAGTGGAGTTGACGGAGTATGGGTGATCGTGGACTGGTTAACCAAGTCAGCCCATTTTCTGCCAGTTCAGGAGACTTATAAACCTAACCGACTGGCTCAGTTGTTTGTGAAGGAAAGCATACGATTGCATGGTACGCTAGAATCGATCGTGTCCGATTGTGATCCGCGTTTCACTTCCAGGTTCTGGTTGAGTTTGCAAGCTACCTTTTGAACAACCCTACGTTTCAGTACTGCGTTCCATCCACAGACCGATGGACAGTCTGAACGGACCATTCAGACCCTGGAGGACATGATGAGGTCCTGTGTGCTACAGTTTCGGGACTCATGGGATACTCATTTGCCATTGATGGAATTCGCTTACAACAACAGCTATCAGGCAAGCATCGGGATGGCACCCTATGAGGCACTGTATGGTCGACAGTGCAGGACACCTATCTGCTGGAGGGAGATAGGGGAGCGAGCGGCTGTAGGACCGGAATTGATGGACTTAACCCTGGAAACTGTTCGAGTTATCAAGGAGAGATTGAAGGCGGCACAGGATCGCCAAAAGAGTTATGCTGATCGACGGTTTCGAGACTTGGAATTTGAAGTGGGAGATTTTGTCTTCCTGAAGTTATCTCCGTGGAGGGGGATTATCCGTTTTGGTCGACGGGGGAAACTGAGTCCGCGTTTTATCGGACCTTATGAGATCGTGGAGAGGATTGGCAGGGTTGCATACAGATTGGCACTACCTCCAGAACTTTCTAGAGTTCATGATGTTTTTCACGTATCGATGCTGCGGAAGTATGTACATGATGCTTCTCATGTACTAGGGGAACAACCTATCGAACTCCGAGGGGATTTGAGCTTTGAGGAATAACCAGTACAGATCTTGGATCGGAAGGACAAGGTACTACGTCGGAAGACGATTTCTCTCGTGAAGATTCTCTGGAGAAAGCAGAATGTGGAAGAAGCCACATGGGAGCCTGAGGCTCAGATGCGAGAACAATTTCCTCATTTGTTTCTTTGAAATTTCGGGACGAAATTTCTTAAGGGGGGAAGGTTGTAACACCCCGGAAATTCGAGGATCTTAATATTGTAATTTAATGTATGAATTGACGTTTTTACCCTTGTGAATGGTATGGCAAATTGTTGAATTTTTGATTGGTGGGTCCAATGGACTTTGACCAATGACCGTGACGTAGTTCGAGACGTCACGAGTCCATAGCCAGGTGGCACGTCCAATTCGGACGATCAGGGAAAAAGTTATGGCTATCGGAAGTTCAGGAGCATTACCGTAATTTGGACGGTTGGGGCGAAAATGTTGACTTTGCGTTTGACAACTAATTTTCACATGACTCAAGGACCGTTAGGTAAGTCTAGACATCCTGAGTCCGTAGACAGGCGGCACGCCGAAATCGGACTTCGTACAAGGAAGTTATGGTCACGGAAGTAAACGCGATTAACCGAACTAACCGAGAACCGGATTAAAATAATATTATAATAATAGGATCTGATTACTTTAATCAATTAAATCTGGACCCTTGGATGAGTGACAAGTGTCACTCATCCCATACATTCCCCAAAACAAGGATCTGTGTTGGCCAATAGGGTTAATTTATTATTTTATTTCCTCAAATCCTCACCATTGGTCCTAAAGTCAGATTTAATCCTGGCCCTTGATTTCTTATGCCTATTCTATTTTAAACCCATGAGACCATACACTTACATTTTCATTCTCTCAAACCGTTTAGCACGGTTACCTCTTGGAAAAATCTCACCAGCTCCTCACCACTCCACTTCACACACCCAGCAACACCAGGCAGCCAACAGCCACCCCCAGACACCAGCCACCACCCCACAGCCACCCTGCACGGCCGGGAAACCCACAGACCCGAGAAGGAAACCCGAACAGCCTAAACCATCCTACCGTCCAAACCACCTTACCTGGACTCGAACCAACCTTGGGTTAGGACCACTGAGACCTCTGGACGACTCGGGACTGGACTGGGCAGCCCACGGCGGCGACACGGCGGCGGTAAGCCCAGAAACCCGTGAGACCCGATTTGCCTTCCCTATTTTGTAACGTCTGTTTTTAATGTTGTAATTCTTTGTTTACCTCTGAGACATATCCTAGGGACTCAGACGATCATTTTGGACCAAGGTTCGCGGCTGGAAGCTCGACGACTCGCGGAGAAGACGAACCAGAGCCAGCAGCCGGTTTCCTGTCGATTTTCAGGTAGATTTTTGAACCTAGAAACTAGTTTTGAGTCCACAGAACCATAGAACACATTGTGACGAGTTCATAGGAACAAATCCCATCAGAAATGGTGATCGGGTTGATGAGAACTGATCGGGTCGAACCGTGGGTCTGCGGTGACCCGGTTCTCAGACCCGACTACTGTAGCTGATGACGTCATCATGCTGACGTCATGACATCATCATGTCAGAAATCAGTCAGACCAGGGACCAATGGACTGCTGACACGTGTCCTCTAACACTGTCAGTGATGACGTCATGCTGACGTTAGCAGTACTGTAGCACTGTTGACCAGAGGGTTGACCAGGCACGTGGGGGCGCGTGTGAATAGTACTTTTGGTGGGACCACCACCATTCTTTAGGTTTCGACAATCTGGATCCAATGGCGGTGGTTTCGGGTCGATCGGAGATCATTTTGTTGGTCAAAATGAGGTTTATTGCCTTGCGAAGCGCATTCGGGCGACTTTTCCGGGCCGGTGTTCAGTCTAGGGTTTCATGGTTAAATGTTAGGGGTTTATATTGACCTTCACGTATACTTTGGACATGACAGGGATTGTACAGTTGTACCAGAACGAGGGTATACGTTCGATTTTCAGCAGGATTGTACTGTGAGTGGGCCGTTTTCTTAAACTCTTGCGTGCATAAATGTTTTCTGGTTTATTATACATATTCACATGCTAAAACCAAATAATGGTTTTTATGATATGGAAATTATGGTTATGGCACGTTTCACGGTATTTAGACTTGAGACCCGTCTGATGAAACTTAAAGATTGGTTGGATTTTATCTATGTACATATATATATGCTTTGCATGTGGATAACAATAAAATGTATTTGGTACTGCACTGTATAGATCCTTCCATATTATATTCTCTCCTCCAGATGAGGTACCCCGAAGAGGTCACGGGCGTCTAGTACGTCCAGCGTCTATGAAGCTAAACATCGGGGATGCTGTACCCGAACGGGGTTCGGGGATTGAACTCGGAAATTGAGACCCGAGTGGCACGCGTAGCCTTGTGACTGTGACCTTATTTACGTCAGGGACGTCAGACATCGGGGATGTCGGGATTGGAGTGTATAGTGTAGTGGCTAAAATTATGTTTATGGTTTTATTATATGCCTTATGGTTTATATTATATGATTGATGGTTTTAAATTCGGTTGCACGCATGTTTGGAAAACGGAGGGGTAAATTATATGTTTTACTTATCAAATGATTTTATAAACTTGAGTTTCGGTCCACTCACCCTTAATGTTTTGGTAACCCCTCCAGGTCGTGATACTGAGGTAGAGGAGGAACCTGAGGCTGAGGCATAGATCTACTTCTGCGTACCTGAACCCCTGTTGGGTGGTTTACCCGCAGGTTTTATTTTAGAGTCGTGCTCGCAACTTGTAATTTTGGATTTCATTCCTTGTCTGACATCTGTTTAATTCGGATTTGATGTATAACTTTAATTTGGTTATTTATGCATTTGATGTTTTAAGGTTAAAATTGGTATGAATTTTGGATGTCAGACGGAAGCAGGGCACGTCCCCTTGTGGTCCCTGTGGAATCGGGGCGGGTCCTGTCACATGTGGATGGGTGACAAGTGCACTTTTTAACCATTGGGCCTCCATAAAATATCTGGGGCCAACTAGAGTCCAAAAGTCAGGTTATCTCGTAATTCGTGCAATAGTGCACTTGAACTTCCGTGAACCGTAACTTCGCCGTCGAACGTCCGAATTCGACGTGCCGCCTGTCTATGGATTCGTATCGTCCCGATCTATGTAATGGTCCTCGGCCATTGGACCTCCTGGTAAAAAAGTCAACATTTGCCCCTTTTAACCAAAATTACCAAAATGCCCCTTAACTTCGGAACGTCATAATTTCTTCCTCGAACGTCGGAATAGAACGTGCCACCTGTCTATAAACTCGTGACGTTATGAACTACGTCACGGTCATCGATCAAAGTCTGTTTGATCACCCGAATGAAAAGTCAACGTTTTACCCACGCCTAAGGGCAAAGCGGTCATTTTGCATCGTTCGTCTGATTTCGCTCAACTAATCACCGATTAACCTCACTAATCGTGATTAGTCACTAATATAATCTAGGAATTCAGGACGGGTCGTTACACTAGAAGCTCCGAACGAACTGAGGTTTTGAGTTATCCCGTGTTTGAAACTTCGTGTCAAACGGGAGTATGGCACATCTCGCGATAATCCCGGGGGGATTGGGATAGGTCGTGTCACTAAATGGTCCTACCTTTTTTCTCCTTGGCACCTTTTGAAGATGCTCATCATCCCTACTTTTATCACGTTCTGGATCAAGAGAGTTCAATCGTGGAGAGCTTAGACTATCATCTTGTTTGGGCTCACTTGACAGGACCCGCCCAAAATCCCTCGGGATTAGCGTGGGACGTGGCTGCTCCCGTCTGACACAAAGTGTCAGACCAGGGGTATTTCCGTCTCTAGCCCTCGCGGGGGCTGTCAGAGTGCGCCAGGATCGTAGACGGAGGGAAGTGATGTCTCGTCTTTGCTACAGCCCGCATCCGTGATCAACCTGAAGGGCATTAAAACAGTAAAAGTCGTGAGTGGACAATTTAAACATTTTCATTTAAAAATCTTTTCGCATAAAGACATTTATGCCCTTCATAAATACATACGCATGCATTCAAAAACATTTATCAAACATTTATAAAAATCATTTGAAAACCTTTCCAAGGGTTCATGCCCGGCCACATAACCGTCATGACCCATAAATCCATTTGGATCCTCGACCCGAAATCACACCTCAAAACCATAAACCCTTTTCATGTGGGAACTCAGCCCCAAATCATGTCACATGGGTCTCAGCCCAAAACGTTCTCAGTGATATACCCAAAACGTACAATACGGGGTCTCCACCCCAAAACACTTTCTAAAAAATGGAACACAGGGCCTCCACCCTCAAATCACTTTCTGTACCACATACGTACGTATACGTATAACCCATCCTAGGCACTTCCGAAAAAGATTCCAACTCGGGGCACACAGCCCCTAGGGAACCCATCCCCGATATAGTCACGATGTCAAATCTATACTAGTGTGTACACTACTAGGTGTCTCACTCCGAGTCTTCTCCCAGGAATCTCCATCTGGGAGGCTCAATCACTGGATCTAGTCCGAGCTCTCTCTCTGGATCTAGTCCACATAACTCTCCGGAATCTGGTCCGGGACCACAACATAAGTAACCTCCACTCCTGGAACGGGATCCCTATGGGGATACCCATTCTGGTCTGTGGATCGTGACTCTCCAGGTCGACGTCTGGAGGAAACCATATAATCAATATGGAGGGTTCAATCACATTTTCAAATACTCTTTTCTTTCTTTCTCAAATCTCATTTCTCAACTGGGTCTCAAACCCTATTCATCTCAATAGGATTCCTCGAATCCGATTCAAAACCATTTCACAGGCCTCGGCCTAAATCCTCAGTTCAACTGGGTCTCATGCCCGAATTCTCATTACATAAATCGAACTGGGACTCAAGCCTGATTTCGCAATCAACAGGGCCTCAAGTCCGATACCACGACTAACTGGGCCCTAAGCCCGAAACCATAAACCAATAGGACCTCATGTCCGATTTCACAACCAACGGGGCCTTAAGCCCGAAATCTCAACTAAATGGGTCTCAGGCCCGATATCATCAATCAACGGGGCATCAAGCCCGATAGTACCAATAACTGGGCCTCAAACCCGAATCGTAAATCAAATGGACCCTCGGTCCGTTCGTGTAGCTCAAATGGACCCTAGGTCTGATTCCTCGTCAAATCAAATGGACTCCAAGTCCGAGAGTCTGTAAATCAAATGGGTCTTGTGCCCGATTTCATGTTTCTAAATCCAAAATCCGTTCATTAAATCGTCATCGAAAACATGATACGCGAAGGTACGACATAAAGCCGAAAACCTCGAAAAACGTGCAATTATGTTGATCCTAAGCTACCACAATCAAATGAACTCATGACATCACAAAACATATTCTAAAATAATTATAAAATATTTATGCATGCATCGAATTCATAAAAGAAGTCCACTCACAGACCGTCCGAAGTCGGGCCTCGATACGCGTGCTATAAACGTCTCACGTGTCGATCGGTACCTCCGGGATTCCCGAACCTGTCCAAATTAATTTAGAGGGTTACTAACTACTTAATTAACCTCCTACCAAAGCCCCGTAATTTTCCCGAACTTTTAACTATTTTTAAACCGATCCTAAACCTTCCGACACCCTGAAACCTATCGAAATGATGTCCGATTGACGCGAGACCAGTCCCAAAATGTTCTTTACATCGAATAGAAGATTTCACGTGTTGAACACTTTCTCAAATTACTGTTCACGCACCCTCACGTTCCCCAAGAAGGCTCAGAACACTATTCATCATCCCTAACCTCCAGCTTTACTGTGCTGAACCGGTTCACTGTTCATTGGCACTGTGCTGATCCGGCGTGACCGGTTCAGTGCTTTCCTCCCTCTGTTTTGGTCGATTTCAAACCTAATTAATCCTATAATTCATATTTCTTCATTCCCTATCAATTTCAATCCTTAAAACAACCTAAAACTCCCTAAAACTCATAGTTTAATTATGAACCAAACGGTTCAATGTTTCCAAAACTCACCCACGGCTTCACAGCCGTCCAACCACCATAGAAACCTTCTTAATAAATTCCTAACAACCTATTTGATTCATTAAAACCATCCAAAACGTCTCATAATCATTAAAATTGAAAATGGGTTAAAATCGGTTAAACCGATACCTTGGGTTCGACTTGCGCTTCCTGGGCCGGCCACCACTCCATCTGGTCCTCTTCTCCCTCTCTGCTTCTTAGTCATGGTCCTAGGGTCATGGGTTTGGATTTGGGGTAGGTATGGCGATCGGGTTTGTTTGGGAAAAGAGAAGATGAATGATCGATCGATGAAGATGGAAGATGCATGAATGAAGGGATGGTGGACAGTGGATGAGTGACACTTGTCACTCATCCATTGGTTGCTGAAAAGTAACTGGGCCCACAAAAGACAAAACTCCCCTTTTTGTCTCGTAAAACGTGTCGTTATGAATAGTACCCTAGAACTTCCGTGAACCGTAATTTCGTCGTCGAACGTCCGAATTCGACGTGCCGCCTGTCTACGAATTCGTATCGTCCCGATCTACGTAACGGTCCTCTGCCCTCGGCCATCAGACTTCCCGGGTCAAAATTCAACTTTTGGCTCAAATTACCAAAATGCCCTTGGACTTCCGAACGTCATAACTTCCTCCTCGAACGTTGGAATCGAGCGTGCCACCTGTCTATGAACTTGTGACGTCACGAACTACGTCACAGTCATCGGCCGAAGTCCATTTGACCGCCTGAAGGAAAAGTCAACGATTCGCCCATTTAAGAGGCAAAATCGTCATTTCGCCCGAATGTCCGCTAATCCTCGTCTAATCTCAGATTAATCTCGCTAATCTGTAATTAATCCTTAATTAATCCCGTTACTTCGGGACGGGTCGTCACATCACTACCATCAATAGTATGCAATTGTTCAACATTAGAATAGGCTGCAAAGAGTTTGACATCATAATCTTCCATATTAACTTTAGGCCGTTTGTTGATGATCTTCATCCACGTATTCAGGATCATCATCATCATCTTCACTCTCACTATCATTAGAACTAACCTAATCTGTCGCTGCTCAATAACCTTACCCTTGGCTCTTGTAGTTAGTTGCTTAATAGCCTTACCTGTACCCTTCACTCTTGTAGATGGCTGCTCAATAGGCTTATCCTACCCTTGGCTCTTGTTGTTGGCTGCTCAATAGCCTTATCCTTGCCCTTGGTTCTTGTAGCTGGCTGACCTTGCTCATTCACCAAGACCTCACCAATATGAACCTCCTTATCCACATGCCTTGAAAGTGTAATCCCATCTCCACCACCATTTTTGAAATATAAAGGTACACAACCCCCCTTCCTAGCTTACGTGACACATAGCTTGAATATGCTGACATCTGATATTATTTTAACTAGGTTACCACTATCCAAATCCTTAGAATATATAGACGTCCTATTATGATTATAACCAAGCTTGACACCTAAGCACTTCATCTCTAATATGGAAATAAAATCCACAGTATGCCAATCTATGCAGACAAATTCTCCGCCTATCTAACACCAACTTGACTCCTCTTCTATTAATGCTCCACCATAGTGAATCTTCATAATAAATAAGTCTTTATCAACTGCAAGTAAATACCAAACAGACTACCAACAATTCAGCAACCAAGCAACAATTCACTTTGTAAGCACACAAAATTCCAGTCCTATTTCAGTGTCCTATTCTAGTCCTACAACTGCGTGTTATAGTCATATTTCAACTAGGAATGAACACCCACTTATCGAATTTCATTAGAATTTCATCTCAAACCCAAAATGTAGAGGGTTGAGTTAAGCCCTAAACCCACATATCAATTCAGTAATCAAACAAACATATTCAATCCAGTTTTTCACTCACACAATTTCAAAATTGAATTCTAGTCACATGAAAATAAAGCCTTATAGTAATGGGACTGCTCGTCTCCTTCCTTGCGATGAATCAACTTCAAAAACGCCTCCAACAATGACTTCTTCAATATGAAATTTTCCAATTTCGTGATTTGTCCGAAACCTTAGAAATTCCTCCAAATTTTAATTTCAAAAACCATCAACAGAGAGGGAGGGCAGTTTAATTCGTGGATTTGAAATGGGTCGATCCCCTCATCTTCCACGTTGACTTCACCAGTCGAGTCACCCTTCCAGCGCGTCCAAATTCGTAACTTTGCCCATGTATTCCACCCACATTTCACAGAAGATAATGGAATACGACTGAGTGGGCCATCTCGGCAAGTTCATGATGCAAAGTGAGCGTAAAAATAGAATATGGTGCAATATGAGACTTTAAGATGAGTTCAAGGTGCATTTAATGTAAAAGCCAATATTCTATGATTAAAGTTCATTTTTATTTAATATGATTTTCTTGTTTTTATATGTAAGATGTTGTCTTCAATACATTTGATTATAAGCTAAATAATTGACATCGTAGTCTAAGCATTTTACTCAAATTTTATAATTATCTTTATAATTCAATATTAGATTTTGTTATCCTTGAATTTTAGTATATGTTTAGCGATAAATGTTCTGTCTATTTTTTGAACATTTTGTTTAAACAAAAAAGTAGAGATATCATTTCACGCGCGTGATATTTTTTTAACAGAAGACGTTCAGAAGATTGATAGAAGGATCATCTTTGCACATTTAAGCAAAGTCATTCATGGAAAACGCCAATATTGAAGTTTGGTGACAATTGGTAAAATATGAGTAAAATTTAGCGACGTTAGTAGTCATTTAGCTTGGATTTATTTTATGATTAAATATAAATCTGTTCTAGTTTTATTGTAACAAAATATTGTTATATTAGAAACAACAGCCGTGTTTTGTTGATTTTGTAGATGTTGAAAAAGAACACGCGTTGACACAATCTGATTCATAAAATTTACCTAAATTTCGAAATCGAGGCATGTTGGCTAATATAAAGACAAGGGTGGGAGTTTGTCACGTGTGCGACTGTCTTTCTCAATAAGCCGTTGTGCATGTGTTGTTTGTTTCTACAGTTGGTGGCGGCATATAGCCTTTCAAGGCGGCGGCGGCTGCTTGTATGTGAATGAGCATAGTCGGTCAATTTTCTTCCTTGAAGAACTTTGTTGATTTTTTGAGCCAAAAGAAAAAACTTTGTTGATTTACAGCAACCATATCCAGACCACACGTCCCACTCTATGACTTATTTTGACATCACAATATCATACATGGCTACGGTTAGTCTCAGCAACTTTTGTGGGACATCTCATCATATTCTCACATTAATTTTTATGTACCTAATTTATTTGTCTCAATCAGTTTACATTAAATAATTTTATATTATCAAAGAACTTAAAGAGCAATTCGATCTATTAACGTTACTTTTAAAAGGCCCACGCATGCCTATTGAGTATTGACTAAACAATATTATATATGGAATTATTGATTTGTGTCGGTGCGTACGAGCTCAAATCGAGGGAAACACTAGGCATGAAGATCACTAGCGAAAATCAAGCCAGCTAGGACGCCATCATCTGTCAGCAGTGTGCCCAAACCTCTTTTCTTTTCCAGGGGATTATTAGGTACTAAATAAAATTCGCTGGAAACAGAAATTCTCACATTAATCGTCGGTCTTATTCTAAAATTGAATAAATCGGCATATAAGAATATTTATCTATATGTAATGGAGATTACATTAGTAGGAATATAAGTCAAAATATCTCCCGATTAGGTCTCAACTATTGATAAAGCAGTCATACTTCCTTCACCTAAACGTACAAGAACTTGATTTAGCGGCTCTTTCCAAAAAGTTAATTATTTTGCTGCATTTATTTTGGATCATTCGATGCTGACATGAAGTTCTCACAACTTTTGGGAATATTAGTGAATTTTTCAGTTTAATTTTATAATAGGAGATACTTATATATATTACAACATCGTGATATTCCTCTTTATTGGATCATAGGTGTTCTCGAATTCGATTTTTTATCAAAAAAAGAATATTCAATTGAGTGTATTCAAATAAAATAACTTAGTTTGAAATAGAAATATAAACTTTAATTATCCGTTGGATAAAGCCGTTTTTACATAAATAAATAAATTTAATACAGATGCATGACATGATCGCCTACATCATCGTGATCATAATCATATACCTTTTTTGAAAAGGATTTTTTTTCTTTTTTGTATTTTACTCACCAAATTCAAACCTTGATTAATAATTGAGGTTGATCAATTCTATTTCTATTTCTATTTCTAGAGTACATAGAATTTCAGATATATTTAAATGGAATTAGGTGAATAGATTTTTTTTCATATAATATTTTTATTTTTCATGTTATAATATTTGTAGATGATATAATTTATTTTTGAAATATAATATAAGTAAAAATGTAAAGTATTTTAAATACGGCAAGGTGGTTTTCAGCATGTCGTGGTCTCTACGACTTTTGTTTTTGAAAAGGACAAAGTAGACCAAGTCAGCATTTGGAAATTAAGGGTGCCTATGTGGCGGCATCCATGCCACTGCTGTCACCTTCCAACCTAGCTACGCTAAGTAACTTTGTCGGCCACTCGTACGGCATGCCTTTGACATTAACATTATCGATAGAGATGGTGATAATTATATGGGTATTATGGATATTGTTAAAATGGATAGAAATTAGATGAATAAAAATTTATCCATCATTTAATAGGTAAGGTGAGGGTTTACCCATGGATATTGAGGTATTTAATACCCATTAAATTCAAAGTATATTTTTTTTTATCAATTCTTCAAATTATCTATGAATTTTTAACACTCTTTCTTCTCTTTACTAATTTTTTTTCTTTCTATTATTATTATTATTATTATTATTATTTATTAGGTACTCTTATTTAAAATTTATTTATTTCAATCCAATATCAGTTATTTTATCCTTCATCAAAAAAATTAAACACAAAAATGTTACGAATTTATATTAACATCAAAATTTTGTTAAGAACTTAAATTATTCATTTTAAATGATTTAACAAAAATAAAAAATCAACATAAACTATATAAATTTTTCAAGATTTCACAACCATGAAATAAATTAAAGGGAGTTTTATAAATTCTTAAAAAAAATTTATAATGAAATTTTTAACGAATTTTGTTTTCAAGTTTTGAATTTCATTTCGACATTTTCTACTCCTTCTTCATTTAATTGGAAAGTTTTCGGAGTCAAATTCTCAAATAACTCATTCAATAGCTTTAGTCAACTCGAATTTTTTTTTATAATTAAGGATAGAAGGGTAAATTGGTATTTTACTAATTCTCACTTTAAATTTTAAGACGGGTTGTAATAGAAGCTCCAATAAAAATAAAGAGAATTTGAAAAAAAAATGAAAAGCAAAAAAAAAAAAAGCAAATGAAATTGAAAGGAAAAAATATTAGAAGTTAAAAATAAAAAGTTGAAGACAAATGAAAATAAATAAATAAATAAAAAGTAAAAGAAAAATGAAAAATAAAAAGAAAAATAAATTGAAAGGGATAAAAAATTTGAAGTTAAAACAAAATGAAACACAAAGAAACAAAATTGAAAGGAGAAAATAAATGTAAAATGTCATGGGCACCCATTACCCAATGGGTAGGATTTGGGTAAACCCTCAAAAATTGAGAATGGGTCTGAATGGGTATAAAATCCATTTGTATCCATGTGGGGTAAGGGTTTACCCACACCCACAAAAAAGCCCATTTGACCATCCCTAACTGCCGGTCCAATAAATTGAAGACTTAAGATAAAAATTATGAAAGTGTTTTTATAATCTATATTTACATACAAAATTAATAATTTTTTCAATTTTTTTTCATCATCCTAATAATATACTAAAAAAAATCAAGAATTTAAGCACATTAATTATACATAGAAAATATAATCATTTTGCAATATTATATTTTTAAGAAACAGTGAAATTTTATTAAAAAAATTATAGTTAGCTAGTCTTAATAACTTTATAAGACAAGTTAGATAACTCTATATTAATCAGAATAACTCTTATAATATTTCAAGAATATGAGCCCAATTTTTTTATAAAATATTTCTTCAAATTGAATTTAAATATTTTTCAAAAATTTAAATATTTTCTTATTTTTTTCCATAAAAATAAAACAAATTTAAAAATTGTGGACCTTTCTTGTTCGTGGTCCAGGACGGTCGCTCTTGCGGCCCTAGACCATGGCTGGCCCTGCTTTGAGAAGGACCCCATAACATATAAACGAAAATGACATACAAATATATAACATATAAACGAAAATGACAAAATACTTTGATTGCAAACAACAAATAAAGCAAAAGAGATTTGTTTTCAATTTCTTTTGAGTTGATGGGGTTATAATTATAACTTGTAAGCTCTTATCATATATAGAATATAAGACAAGGCACGAAGGTTTTTTTAAAGTAGCATGCGAGAAAAAGTCCAGAAAAGCTCATTTTCTTTAAAATAATTAAGAAGATAATTACATTGGGTAGTACTGACGGGGATGTTGAGAATGACATGCATATCGATATAATCTTCAGTCAATTTAGAATGATGCAACAAGAAATTCTCCAAGAGGGGACCCACATTGCACAGGTACCCAGGTTGGGTATATCCAGAATTCTTATATAAATAGCTAGCTAGGTAGCCATGGAGGCTGCAAGCTGCAATTACCACTTGGCTCTGTTTTGGTTGTCACTTGTCACTTGCCAAAGTAATTAATCAATCAATACACAAATATATATAAAGATGGCGGAGTTTGAAGGGTATGAGAAGATTCTGACTGAGACGGATGTAGGGAGGAGGCTGGCAGTTCCGGCGGAGTGGCTAGGGATCTTGCCTCGCTTCGAAAAGGGTGCGAGTGAGCTCCACTTTGAGGCTACGGACGGAGTTGGCTTTTTCTGGCAATTCTGCTGTTCTATTCGAAAGTCCGGCTACCCAAAGCCGGTTCTTCAATCCGAGGGTTGGCTCAAATTTGTCAATTCCAAAGGACTCAAGGTTGGGGACAAGCTCCTTCTCGACACACACACCCATGATTTTAGAGGAACTCGTTTCAGAATTCGAGCACAAAAAGACATCAATGGAAACGGTCACTGGGTTGATGTTTAATTACTTATTGCCTACACCTCCCTTCTATGTATCAGTTTCTATTAATTGTAATGAGTTAATTTGGTGCTTTTTTAGGTTGTGTTGTTTTCTTGTTTTTTTCATTAATTGATTATCAAAGCGACGTTCTTCTATTTCTGAAAGATTAAAATATAGCACAAAAGTATTGAATCAGTGCTCTTTCACACGAGAGTGACCTACCAAGACTTTTAGATGTAGAAAATGAAGACATTATTGGTTGTCTTTCTCAGCAGTTTTCTTTGTTTCTTTAATTAATTTATACCTGCTTCCATGGACCATGGCGGTTCTGAAGACTATTGGTAAATTCTTTAATTAGAATCACAAATTAATTAATTCAATGGAAGACTATTGGTGTCAGAAGGAATTGAATGCCCACGTGGCCGCTCTGACACTCGTCATTGACTCATAGGCTCTTCATTCGTTAGAAAACTGAAAACTGTCACTTCTGTCTGCGCCGAAAGTTTGGAAGAGAACAAAGTGCCGGGACCCGCAAGATCTGCATTGCTGCTTTTATAGCTAGCTGTCTTCTGGTTTAGTCCCAGCCGTCAAATATCACACGAATGCGTTAGCGTGCGCTAACAAAATAAGAGAAAAGGTGACGTGTCTGAGCTTACGTCGCTGTTCAACCTCAGCTCTCGATCTGTTCCATTTCTGTTTTTATTTGTTTTTTTTTTTTAAATTCAAGCCGTCTCTGACTCATCATGTGTGACACGTCGGCCTCTGCCTTATGAGACGTCCATTATCGCTAATTTGGCGGCTGACCGCGATCTCCAACGATAAAAGCAGCAGTGCATATGTTGTTTATTTCTAGAATTGGTGGGCCCTGCCACCGTCCGCATATATAAATTAATACTTCCTTTTCTTCTTCCGAATTAAGCAATTACTACTTAATGTTGCACGTCTAGTGTTATATATATATTTATTTATTTAAAAAATGCATTTTAGACTAAATAATTTTATATTATCAAAGAAATCTCCTACTGCTAAAATCTCTTAGCTTTTGTTAATTTTGACCTAAAAAATGCATGCCTGGCCTGCTGATAAAACAATATTAAAATTTATTATTGTGTCGGTGGCCGAATGAAGGTAGCCAGATTCTAGGCGACCATCATCTGCAGTGCCAATTATCTTTTCCAGATGATTATTATAATGGAGATGGTGACATAAATTAAGATCTCCAAAACTTTTGGGATGATTTGAGCATGAATGAAAAGGCCTATATATAGCAACTGGCAAGCAGCTTAGCTTACTTAATTAGCTCACTACTAGTTGCTTAATTAATTACAGCTAGAGTGTGCTAATTAATTAATCATTCTTAATTATATGTCTATACAAGATTATGCTGCCACTTTGTCTTACGTTGTAATAGCTGTTTCATTTTTAATTTGTTTGGTTTCAAATTAAGGAGCAAGCTTGGTTGGTGGCCAGATATTGCTTTTGCCGTTCATGTATGTCCATGTTACTTAAAGTTTCAAGATTAATAATGTTGGTGGCAAATTTTTAGTAAGCTTATGTTTACACTAAATATTTAGCTACTTTCTTCATTCCAAGATTAAAAAATTTAGTAAGCTTATTTTCACACTTATAAAGAGAGGTTATAGTTTAATTTCGTAAACAGCCGGAGTGCATTATTAAAAATTGATACTGTGACCTTTGCTTTTTACATAAACAGCCGGAGTCGACGTGTCACATGTGGTGGTAATTACCGTGACTTTTGTTTTGGAAAATGTAGCAACTTTTTTTTTTTTTTTGGGTTCGAAAAAATGTAGCAACTAAGCCAGCATTTGGGAATTAAGGGTGCTTATGTGGCGGCATACTGTTGCTGTCACCACCTAGGACCTAACCTACACTAAATAAAGTAAACAGCCTTGTCGGCACTTGTACGGCATGCCTTTGACAACGATACATGATAAAGTGAAAGAGATTTGGTTTCATTTTGTTCTGAGGTGATAATTATATTATATTAAGCACTTATCATATATATATATATAAAGCCTACTACGTTTCTTATAAATTATAATTAGCATATTATGCGGGAAAAAGTCAAAAAAAAAAAAAGAGTTCCTTTTTTTTTATAATAAGTAATTAATTAATTAATTATTAGCCAGGAGGCCAGGACAAATAATTAAGAAGATAAGATTGGATGATGTTGATGTTGTTGACAATGACATAAAGAGATTTGAATCAATTTAAAAATGATGTAAAAAATTATTTTAAGAGGGGACCCACATTGCAACTACCACTTTCTTGTTTATATAAATGGCTAACAAGGCAGCCATGGATGCATCGATCCATCTTCAGTAGCAATTGCAATTGCAACTGCATGCTACTGGCTTGTCTTGTTTCGGTTGTCAACTAATCAATCAGTACACATGGCAGAGTTTGAAGCCTTTGAGAAAATCCTCACAGAGACGGATGTGGCACGGAGGCTGGTGGTTCCGGCAGAGTGGCTCCGGATCTTGCCTCGCTTCGAAAAGGATGTTTGTGAGCTCCACTTTGAGGCTATGGACGGAGTCGGCTTTTTCTGGCAATTCTGCTGTTCTATTCGAAAGTCCGGCTACCCAAAGCCGGTTCTTCAATCCGAGGGTTGGCTCAAATTTGTCAATTCCAAAGGCCTCAAAGTTGGGGACAAGCTCATTCTCGACATACACACCAATGATTTTAGAGGGACTCAATTCAGAATTCGCGCACAAAAGGACATCAATGGAAATGGCCACTGGGTTGATGTTTAATTACCTACCTACCCAGCTGCTATATATCAGTTTTTATTGCAATGACTTAATTTGATGTCGTTACGTATTACCTACGTTGTGTTGTTTTAGTTCATTTATTATGTAAGACTTCTACAATTTGTGAGGCTATGAACATAAGAAGTAGCAAATTTTCTTTATCCTTTTGAATTTTTGTATCGAAATATTAAATAATAACATGGATGGATTAATACTTGATATAGTGCTCTCCTTGGTGGCATGTCCAAAAGACCAACCAAGACTTTTAGTAACATGCATGATGGTCCTGCCGCTGCCGCCCATCAAACATTATCTCTCTGCTTCATTCAAACATTCACATATCTGAATGACCACTCTATCATTGGTCACAAATTCACAATCACACCTGGGCTCACAGTCGGACCGAAGAAAACACCTGCCGCCGTCAGGCGACAAGTTGGGAAGAAAACAAAAGCGGCGTGGAATGGGACCCCCAATATTTTCACTGGTGTATGCAGCCGTCAAATATGAAACGAATGTGCTTTTATAGGAAAGGTCATACTGCTGTATTGTTGGTAGACTGACGTGTGATGGCTTACGTTACTAGCTACCCCAACCACAGCTGTCGATCTCCCCTTACCACCTAGTTTGTCTCGAGTCCTTATAATGCTCAGTGGGATATTAGCATAGGCAAGGTGGGTCTTGGCAACCATCTTTCTCTCCATATTTTAATTTGTTCGCCAGTCCCCACGTGCCATTTAGCCCCCCGCCTAATTGCGGCCTTAGCCTGGGCTAAAACTCCTCCAAACAAAAGATGCATTGCTACCCAGAGTTGCTTCTAAGAACTCAGAATTTGGAAAATATTTAGCCTTGAATAAACGCCCTACCAAAGAGTTTGGATTATGATAATCTCCGATCCATCCCTGTTTTGTCAAAAGCCTCAGATTAAAAGCTAAAAAAAATCTCTGAATTCCAGGCCACCACCTTTCTTAGGTTTACACATTTTTTTTGCTAGCCGGGTCAGTGGATTTTATTTTTAAGCATCACAGGACTTGCTTGATTGCCACACATTCATTAACAGTACCTTTGAGGAATAGTAGACTATTATCAGTGAACAACAAATGGTGAATACGGGGTACCGTGAGGGCTATTGAGATACCATGAATGCGGTCCAACGCATCCCACCTATCCAGTAGAGCTGACAACTATTCAACACAAATAACAAATAGATAGGGGGACAAGGTATCACCTTGCTTAATTCCTCTGCTAGGAGTCACCAACCTAGTAGCTCCCATTCAGGTTAAAGCGAAAAGAAACTGCCTTCACACACATCATAATAAGATCAACCCATTGAGCAGAAAAACCAAGCTTTGTCATTACCATTCCAATAAAGGTCCATTCAACTCTATCATATGCTTTGCTCATGTCTAGTTTGAAAACCATAACACCATCCCAGCCACTGATCCTTTTATAGGCAATGAGAAAGCTCGGTAGCAATCAGACTATTATCATAGATAACTCTATCTGGGATGAAAGCACCATGTGCAGGAGACATGTCATCCCCCAATTTGTTTTTCATTCTATTGGTCATCGACATAGCCCCAATCTTGTGCAAAACATTACATAAGCTAATTGATTGAAAATGAGTCATGCTGGTTGGGTTTTTTTTTTTTTTTTTTCCTTAGGGATGAGAGCAACCTGAGTATAAATAATCCCTGGCCCCATGCATCAGTTATGTAGAATATATTTAACCCCCTAGCAGACATCTAGCCCAACAATATCCTAGTATTTTGGAAAAAAAGAGACATACCATCTGGTCCCCCAGGGCCTTCGAAGAGTGCATATCAAACAGAGCAGTTTTGATTTCCTCATTAGAAAAGGGTTGGAGTAACCATTGATTCATCTCTTCTGTAATTTTTGGTGTAATTGCCTCAAGCACTTGCTCCCTTGAATTTGCATCGTCAGAAGTAAGTTATCAAAATAAATTATCTTCCATACCTTTTCATCCTCTCGCCAATTTCCATGGGCATCAAATAAACTAGCCCTCACCATTTGCTTAGAAGTCCATGGCTTGTGGAGGCCCCAGTGGACAAAAGTCCAGTCTAATCCGCTATAAACAGTGGGCCGATCTGGCCTGAAAGTTAGTGGGCTTAACTAGAGCGTAGATGTTTAATCCGATATACCCGATATGACCAGCCCTATAACATTTAGCCCGAACCATCCATATTAACCATACTTATAAACCCGAAAATATAAATTACTATTAATTTAAAAAATAAGTACCTAGCCCGAATATAGCAAATTATTAGTAATTAAACACTTGTAAGCCCTTAACCCGGAAAAATATACAAACTATTCATACGAAATGAAGATTAAAAACGATGCAACACTCCAATCTGTGGTTTGCTAGAGAAGATATCAGCTGCGATTCGACTAGGATCATAGCCTGGCGGCCTTGTAATTGCCTAACCCTGAGCAAGTTGCACCGATAATTGTGCAGATGACCCACTTTGCATGCTCCATAAAGAGTCGGAAAACATGAAGCCTCTAGGGATGTCACAAGCCCTAGGGATTCAATGCTGGAATTTTTTTTAGGTACGGGGGACTAGCGTCTTTGTCACCAGTATATGAATCCAATGATAAAGGTGGTGATGATGACAATGAAGAAGATTCTGAAGACAAAGATGGCGGGAAGCTCGTGGTGCCCACTATGTAGTATTTAACCACATTAGGCTCAAAATGTACCTTGTGATGCCCAGTATCTCTGTGACTTTATTATTCACCAATTCCTTAAAATCCCAATGAATCCATTCCTAAATTACTTTGATAAACACGTCGGTCCTACTTCTGTCTGACAACCATTTTTTATTAACCAATACTTATTTTTAAATCTTGTCAAATAAGTGATATTCTTATACTTATCCGTGTTTATATCATAATGTATTAACCAAACAAAATCCATTCGTGTGGGGTCACCACCCACATCTAACCCACTACCCTGTTAAGTAATGGCAGTAGCCAATTCAACAATTTTCAAGCATTAGTTTGTTAAATAATTTATTGAATATTATTTTTACTTCTTGTGGTGAAACCAGACGAATAGTAAATAGAAGAAATATGTATATTATCTTAGGAAAAGGATAAAGCCTTTTATATAAACCGTACCCTTAACTTAACTTCCTCTTTCATAATTACTATGAATAATACTTCAAATAGTTAGAACTGTCCCAAGACGATGTCCGTTCGCCTCGAAAACTATACCGTCGGATTCGTAACATCGAATATAACAAAAGTCATGTTGGCTGAAATCCAAGGCAGTGGATGACAGGACCCGTCCCGATCCCCCTGGGACCACCCGGGACGTGCCCTGCTCCCGTCTGACACCCGACATTAAAAATACCAAGAATAACCTTATTGAAAATAAAATGCATAAAGAAAATCCATAGTTAAGTCATACATAGCACGCCACACAAATACTCGAATACAAATAGTGTCAGACAAGGGATAGTTCCCGAATACAGTTTATTGAGCGCGACTCTAGACACACTACGTGCCAACCTACCCAGCAGTAGGGTTCAGGTACGCAACGTAAACCTATGCCTCTTCCTCCTCGGGATCCTCCTCCTCCTCCTCCTCGGGATCCTCCTCCTCAATAGCACTACCTGGAGGGGTAGTAAAACAACAAAGGTGAGTGGGCCAAAACTCAAGGTTTACAAGGTAGTTTACCATTTCGAAAACATATAGCTTTTCCCCTCCGTTTTCCGAAAAGACATGCATTAGTATCATAAACCACAAAACCATATAATCATAAGCAGAATAATATCAACATAATATAATCTAAGTCACTGCACTATACATCCCAACCCTGACATCCCAGATGCCCGACATCCCAGACGCCCAATAAGGTCACAGTCTCAAGGATACGCGTGCCACCCGGGGTCTCAATCCCGAGTCCAAATCCCGAACCTAGTCCGAGCATGGCATTCTAGATGCCTGACGTCCCAGACGCCCAATAGTAGCAATCCTGCTCCTGAGTCACTCTACGGTCCGGTCCCTCCGTAGAATGACTCCTCACAGGCAATGCGCCGTGACCACTCCGGTGTACCTACATCCGGAGGAGATAGAATCCTAGGGTAGATCTATACAGTGCAGTACCACAGATAATATCGAGATCCATTATACATATATATGACTCCAAACCATTCATAAACAACCAGACGGGTCTCATGGCCAAACATCGTAATACGTGCCATAAATCATACTCAAGATAAACAGATACTTTTACTTGAATCACATATAGATATAATAGAAAGTAAAACAGTTATGCATGCCGAAGTTTAGTGAAGTCAAGGGCCCACTCCCAGTACAATCCTACTGCAATCCCGAGCGTAAAGCCCCGTCCAAGGGTTAAAGTACAATTCCTGTCATGTCCAAAACATACGTAAAGGTCACTTTATGTCCCTACTAAACAACTAAGAAACCCTAGACTGAAACCGTCCCGGGAAAGCCGTCCGAACACGCTTCCCAAGGCGTCAAACCCTAATTTGACCAACTTAACGATCTCCGATCAACACGAAACCACCGCCATTGAATCCGTATCGTCGAAACCTTGAAAATGGCACTGGTCCCACACAAAATACTGTTCACACGCGCCCCCCACGCGCCGGTCAACCCTCTGGTCAACAGTGCTACAATGATGCTGACATCAGCATGACGTCATCACTGACAGTGTCAGAGGACACGTGTCAACAGCCCATTGGTCCCTGGTCTGACAGTTTTCTGACATGATGACGTCATCATGACGTCACTACTAACGTCAGCATGATGACATCATCAGCTACAGTACCGGGTCTGAGAATCGGGTCACCGCAGACCCACGGTTCAACCCGATCGGTTCTCATCAACCCGACCACCAAAATCGATGGGATTTGTTCCTATGAACTCGTCTAATCATGTTCTATGGTTATGTGGGATCAAAACTAGTTTTTAGGTTCGAAAATCTACCTGAAAATCCACAGAAAACCTGCTGCCGGCTCTGGTTCGTCTTCTCCGGCGAGTCGTCAAGCTTCCAGCCGCGTACCCTGGTCCAAAATGCTCGTCTAGTTCCCTAGGTTATGTCTCAAAAGCAACCAAACAAGTTTAACGTTAAAAACGGACGGTTCGAGACAGGGAAGGAAAATCGGTCTTCTCGGGTTTGCAGGCTTACCGCCGCCGTGTCGCCGCCGTGGGCTGCTCAGTCCAGTCCTGAGTCGTCCAGCCGTCACAATGGTCCTAGCCCTAGGTTGGTTCGAGCCCAGAAGTCATGGTTTGGACAGTTTGGTTAGTTTGGGCTGCACGGGTTCCTTCTCGGATTTGTGGGTTTTCCGGCCGTACAGGGTGGCCGTGGTGGTGGTGATGGCCGTCTGGAGGTTGCTGGGTGGTAGTCCGGTGTGTGGGTTGAGGCTGAGAGGTGGTGTAATCGCTGGTGTGGTTGTGCAGAGAGTGAGAGGGTGCACGGTTTAGAGAGAAATGAAAATGTGAGAGTGTGAGTCTGATGGTTTAAGAACAGAAGGAGAAAATGGAATGAAGGGCTGAGATTCAATCTGATTTAAGGATGAAGGGTGAGGATTTAAGGAAGTTAAATTAATTAATTAAAGAAATGGCAAACACAGATCCTGGTTTTAGGGGATGATGTGGATGAGGTAGATGAGTGACATGTGTCACTCATCAAGGGTCCAGATCAATTTTGAATAAAGTAACCAGATTTCATTATTTTAATATTATTTTAAGTTCCGAGTCTCGATTAGTTCGGTTACGTTCTTGACCATAACTTTTTCGTCGTAAGTCCGATTTCGGCGTGCCGCCTGTCTACGGATTCGTATCGACGAGACCTACGTAACGGTCATTGGCCCTCGTCCGTTGGACTTCCCGGGTCAAAAGTCAACATTGGGCCCCCAAATGGCCAAATTACCAAAATGCCCCTCGACTTCCGAACGTCACAACTTCTTCCTCGAACGTCAGAATCGAACGTGCCACCTGCCTATGAACTCGTGACATCCTAAACTACGTCACGGTCACGTGTCAAAGTCCTAAATACTTCCTGAGGTAAAAGTCAACTTTTTCCCCCTCAGGGGCAAAACGGTCATTTTACAATAAAATAAGAATTACGAAAGTTCGGGTCGTTACAATCTACCCACCTTACAAAAATTTCGTCCTCGAAATTTACTCGAATAAAAACGGGTACTGTTCCCTCATCAAGTCTTCGGGTTCCCACGTCGCTTCCTCGACGTCGTGGTTCCTCCATAGCACTTTCACCAACCGAATCGTCTTGTTTCTCAGAACCTTGTTCTTTTGATCCAGAATCTGCACTGGTTTCTCCTCAAAGCTCGGATCAGTCATCAGTTCTACTGGTTGTTCCGGCAAGGCATGTGAATCGTCCCGTAGGTATTTCCGTAACATGGACACATGGAAAACATCGTGCACTCTGGAAAGTTCTGGAGGTAATGCCAACCGGTATGCCACTAGTCCAATCCTCTCAATGATCTCGAACAGGCCAAAATAACGTGGACTCAACTTCCCGCGTCGGCCAAAACGAATAATTCCTTTCCATGGAGATAACTTAAGGAACACAAAATCTCCCACCTCGAATTCCAAGTCTCGAATTCGTCGATCCGCATAGCTCTTTTGGCGATCCTGCGCTGCCTTCAATATTTCCTTGATGATTCGAACTGTTTCCTGGGTCATGTCCATCAAATCCGGTCCTAAAGCTGCTCGCTCTCCTACCTCCATCCAGCAGATAGGTGTCCAGCACTGTCGGCCATACAGTGCCTCGTAGGGTGCCATCCCGATACTTGCCTGATAACTGTTGTTGTATGCGAACTCCATCAAAGGAAAATGAGTATCCCACGAATCCTGAAACTGCAGTACACAAGACCTCATCATGTCCTCCAGTGTCTGGATAGTCCTCTCTGACTACCCATCGGTCTGTGGGTGGAACGCTGTACTGAAATGTAAGTTTGTACCCAAGGCGTTCTGCAAACTTCGCCAGAACCTAGATGTGAAACGCGAATCTCGATCAGACACTATCGACTTCGGCGTACCATGAAGTCGAATGATCTCCTTCACAAACAGCTGAGCCAGTCAGTTTGGCTTAAATGTCTCCTGTACTGGTAAGAAATGAGCTGACTTGGTCAATCGGTCGACAATCACCCAAACTCCATCGCATCCCCTCTGAGTCCTTGGCAACTTGAAGACAAAATCCATGGTAATGTGATCCCACTTCCACTCGGGAATCGGAAGCGGTTGCATTGCTCCATACGGTCTCTGCCGCTCAGCCTTGACCTGCTGACAGGTCAAACATCTGCTTACAAACTCTGCAATATCCTTCTTCATTCCTGCCCACCAATAGTGGTCCCGGAGGGTACGGTACATCTTTGTACCTCCCGGATGCATGGCATAAGCCGAACTGTGGGCTTCCTCGAGAATTTCTGCCCGTAACTCTGCCACTGCAGGAACACACAAACGACCCAGTTTCACCAGAGCTCCATCTGGTCGGATAGTAAAGTCCTGCCTCTCGTCCGCTTCGACCTCGATCCTGTAGATACAAAGTGTCGGATCCTCCAATTTTGCCTCGATAATCCGATCGACTAGCACAGGTCGTACATGAAAACTGGCCAACAAAGCTCCCTGCTCATCCATCCCCAGCATAACTCTAGCTCTTCGGAGTTCCACTAGCAAAGGAAGGTACACCAGCCTCAGGTGTGCAATCGATCCTGCTGACTTCCTGCTGAGTGCGTCTGCCACAACGTTCGCCTTCCCTGGATGATATTCAATCGTACAATCATAGTCCTTGATTAGTTCTAGCCACCGTCGCTGCCTCACGTTCAGCTCCTTCTGAGTGAACAAATGCTTTAAACTCTGATGATCGGTGAAGATCCTGCAAGTCACCCCGTACAGATAATGTCGCCAGATTTTTAAAGCGTGAACCACCGCCGCCAACTCCAGATCATGCGTTGGGTAGTTCAGTTCATGTGTCTTTAGTTGTCTCGATGCATAAGCGATAACTCTGCCATTCTGCATCAGCACGCAACCTAAACCTTGCAACGATGCGTCACTGTAGACTTCGAACTCTCCACTGTTATCCGGCAAAGCAAGAACAGGTGCGGTAGTTAACCGACGTTTTAATTCCTGATAACTCTGCTCACACCGTTCATCCCAAACAAACTTTACTCCCTTCCTGGTTAAACGAGTCAACGGTGCAGCAATACTAGAGAAGCCCTCAACAAATCTCCGGTAGTATCCTGCCAAACCAACGAAACTCCGTACCTCTGTCACGGTTGTCAGTCTAGCCCAATTTGTCACCGCTTCGGTCTTCTGGGGATCCACACTAATCCCGTCTGCTGACACTACATGTCCTAGAAAACCAATGCTGGTTAGCCAAAACTGACACTTACTCAGCTTGGCGTATAACTGGTTCTGCCTCAGCTTCCCTAACACCGAACGTAAGTGTTTCTCATGAGCCTGAGCACTCCTCGAGTACACAAGGATGTCATCAATGAACACGATCACGAACTTATCCAAATAAGATCGGAAGACCCTATTCATTAGATCCATGAATGCTGCTGGAGCATTCGTCAAGCCGAAAGGCATCACAAGGAATTCATAATGCCCGTATCTGGTCTGAAACGCTGTCTTCGGGACATCCCCCTCAGCAATCTTCAACTGGTGATAACCAGATCGTAAATCAATCTTCGAGAAGTACTGTGCTCCCCGCAGTTGATCAAAAAGATCGTCAATCCTGGGTAAGGGGTACTGGTTCCTTACCGTGACCTTGTTGAGCTGTCGATAATCCACACACAAACGGAGGCTCTCATCCTTCTTCTTCACAAATAATACCGGTGCTCCCCACGGTGATGTACTCGGTCGGATGAATCCCAAGTCCACTAACTCCTGCAATTGGATCTTCAGTTCCCGTAACTCTGCTGGTGCCATCCGATATGGTGCCTGCGATATAGGTCGTGTGCCGAGAAGTAGTTCAATCGTGAACTCAATCTCCCGATGTGGTGGTAAACCAGGCAAATCTTCCGGGAACATATCCGGAAATTCTCGCACCACAGGTATATCATCGGCACCCGAAGTATCACTCTTCGTCGTCACAACATGCGCCAGATAACCCTGGCATCCCTTCTGTAGAAGCTTCGTAGCGGCAAGTGAAGAAATTACTTCAGGTAGCGAACCGTCGCGCTTTCCCTGAAAAGTAACCTCCGGTAAACCCGGACTTCGCAGAATCACCCGCCTACTACAACAGTCGATGAGCGAACCGTGCTCAGTCAATCAATCCATTCCCAAGATAACATCAAAGTCATGGATATCCATAAGGATTAGATCAGCTAGCAGATCTACATCCTCCACCCTTACTGGGCATCTCCGGATCACCTGATTCACTATGTACACAACGCCCATCGGTGTACCAACACCCATTTCACTATCCAAGGCTGACACCTCGCGATCTAACATACCCGCACAACTTTTCGAAATAAAAGAATGAGTAGCCCCAGTATCCATTAACACCCGTACAACAATATTTAAGATATGAAGAGTACCTATAACCACACCAGGGGATGACCTCGCCTGCTGCTGAGTCACTGCAAAAACACGAGCTCTGGGTCCCGCAGTCTGTCCGTGCCCACGCGCGCCACGCTCAGCACTCTGTCCTCGGCCTCTGGCAGGGTGAGAAGCCGAACTCTGTGTCACACTAACACCTTTAGTCTCGTTGTTCCTTGACAGTAAAGGGCAATCTCGGGCATAGTGGCCCGCTCCTCCACAAGCAAAGCAATTAACTGTCCTCGGTCCATCCCAAGACCCTCCTGATGCACCACTCCAAGCCTGATGTTGTCCATAACTGAATCTCGATCCGCCCCTCTGAGAGTTCCTATGTCGACCTGACCAGCCACGACCACGTAAAGATGAGGGTGCTCCTCAGTAATTTCCCCCCTTAGAGATCTTTGGGCCGGTTGGTCCAGGATGTGGACGATCCCGGCGCTGCCCCTCGCCTGATGATTGTCGCGCCTGGTGTGCCGCCAGACTGGACTCGACACGAACTACAGCGTCGACCATGTCCCTCAGAGTCGCGTAACTAGTAGCCATCACACTTGCCCGTAACTCTCCTCGGAGTCCCAACTCAAATCTTTGACATTTTTCCTCCTCAGTACTCACAAAAGCTGCGGTAAAACGGGAAAGCTTCCCGAAAGTCTGCTCGTAATCTGCCACGGAAATATCTCCCTGTTCCAGCCGCAGGAACTCTGCCTCTCGTGCCATGCGAAATGAACGCGGGTAATACTGATCTAAGAATCGGGCACGAAAGACCTCCCATGTGGTGGTGTGAACAGTCCACCCTGACATCTCAAGACCATGCCACCATTGATAAGCTCCGCCTTCCAGTAAGAAGGCCGCCAGTGCCACCCGCTCGCCGGGTGGGCAGTGCATCACGGTGAAGATTCTTTCCCATTTCGCAATCCACTCATGGGCATCCTCGGGGTTTGATCCCCTGCTGAACGGTGTGGCTCCCAACCTTTGAGCCCGCTCAATGCTAGCACATTCCATCTCTCTCGCGATTTCCTCGTCAGTTCGTGTTTGAGGAATTCTCCTTGGAGGCATAACCCACTGTTAAGAGGCATAGATTAGATACTGACATCTTTTAAACTAAGTACTGACCACTAGTCTAGCATGCTGACCATAACCTAGTGCTCTGATACCAAGTTGATAGGACCCGCCCCGATCCCCCTGGGACCACCCGGGACGTGCCCTGCTCCCGTCTGACACCCGACATTAAAAATACCAAGAATACCCTTATTGAAAATAAAATGCATAAAGAAAATCCATAGTTAAGTCATACATAGCACGCCACACAAATACTCGAATACAAATAGTGTCAGACAAGGGATAGTTCCCGAATACAGTTTATTGAGCACGACTCTAGACACACTACGTGCCAACCTACCCAGCAGTAGGGTTCAGGTACGCAACGTAAACCTATGCCTCTTACTCCTCGGGATCCTCCTCCTCCTCCTCCTCGGGATCCTCCTCCTCCTCCTCCTCGGGATCCTCCTCCTCAATAGCACTACCTGGAGGGGTAGTAAAACAACAAAGGTGAGTGGGCCGAAACTCAAGGTTTACAAGGTAGTTTACCATTTCGAAAACATATAGCTTTTCCCCTCCGTTTTCCGAAAAGACATGCATTAGTATCATAAACCACAAAACCATATAATCATAAGCAGAATAATATCAACATAATATAATCTTAGTCACTGCACTATACATCCCAACCCTGACATCCCAGATGCCCGACGTCCCAGACGCCAAATAAGGTCACAGTCTCAAGGCTACGCGTGCCACCCGGGGTCTCAATCTCGAGTCCAAATCCCGAACCTAGTCCGAGCATGGCATTCTAGATGTCTGACGTCCCAGACGCCCAATAGTAGCAATCCTGCTCCTGAGTCACTCTACGGTCCGGTCCCTCCGTAGAATGACTCATCACAGGCAATGCGCCGTGACCACTCCGGTGTACCTACATCCGGAGGAGATAGAATCCTAGGGTAGATCTATACAGTGCAGTACCACAGATAATATCGAGATCCATTATACATATATATGACTCCAAACCATTCATAAACAACCAGACGGGTCTCATGGCCAAACATCGTAATACGTGCCATAAATCATACTCAAGATAAACAGATACTTTTACTTGAATCACATATAGATATAATAGAAAGTAAAACAGTTATGCATGCCGAAGTTTAGTGAAGTCAAGGGCCCACTCACAGTACAATCCTACTGCAATCCCGAGCGTAAAGCCCCGTCCAAGGGTTAAAGTACAATTCCTGTCATGTCCAAAACATACGTAAAGGTCACTTTATGTCCCTACTAAACAACTAAGAAACCCTAGACTGAAACCGGCCCGAGAAAGCCGTCCAAACACGCTTCCCAAGGCGTAAAACCCTAATTTGACCAACTTAACGATCTCCGATCGACACGAAACCACTGCCATTAGATCCGTATTGTCGAAACCTTGAAAATGGCACTGGTCCCACACAAAATACTGTTCACACGCGCCCCTCACGCGCCGGTCAACCCTCTGGTCAGCAGTGCTACAGTGATGCTGACGTCAGCATGACGTCATCACTGATAGTGTCAGAGGACACGTGTCAACAGCCCATTGGTCCCTGGTCTGACAGCTTTCTGACATGATGACGTCATCATGACGTCACTGCTGACGTCAGCATGATGACGTCATCAGCTATAGTACCGGGTCTGAGAACCGGGTCACCGCAGACCCACGGTTCAACCCGATCGGTTCTCATCAACCCGACCACCAAAATCGATGGGATTTGTTCCTATGAACTCGTCTAATCATGTTCTATGGTTCTGTGGGATCAAAACTAGTTTTTAGGTTCGAAAATCTACCTGAAAATCCACAGAAAACCTGCTGCCGGCTCTGGTTCGTCTTCTCTGGCGAGTCGTCAAGCTTCCAGCCGCCTACCCTGGTCCAAAATGCTCGTCTAGTTCCCTAGGTTATGTCTCAAAAGCAACCAAACAAGTTTAACGTTAAAAACGGACGGTTCGAGACAGGGAAGGAAAATCGGTCTTCTCGGGTTTGCAGGCTTACCGCCACCGTGTCGCTGCCGTGGGCTGCCCAGTCCAGTCCTGAGTCGTCCAGCCGTCACAATGGTCCTAGCCCTAGGTTGGTTCGATCCCAGAAGTCATGGTTTGGACAGTTTGGTTAGTTTGGGCTGCACGGGTTCCTTCTCGGATTTGTGGGTTTTCCGGCCGTGCAGGGTGGCCGTGGTGGTGGTGATGGCCGTCTGGAGGTTGCTGGGTGGTAGTCCGGTGTGTTGGTTGAGGCTGAGCGGTGGTGTAATCGCTGGTGTGTTTGTGCAGAGAGTGAGAGGGTGCACGGTTTAGAGAGAAATGAAAATGTGAGAGTGTGAGTCTGATGGTTTAAGAACAGAAGGAGAAAATGGAATGAAGGGCTGAGATTCAATCTGATTTAAGGATGAAGGGTGAGGATTTAAGGAAGTTAAATTAATTAATTAAAGAAATGGCAAACACAGATCCTGGTTTTAGGGGATGATGTGGATGAGGTAGATGAGTGACATGTGTCACTCATCAAGGGTCCAGATCGATTTTGAATAAAGTAACCAGATTTCATTATTTTAATATTATTTTAAGTTCCGAGTCTCGGTTAGTTCGGTTACGTTCTTGACCATAACTTTTTCGTCGTAAGTCCGATTTCGGCGTGCCGCCTGTCTACGGATTCGTATCGACGAGACCTACGTAACGGTCATTGCCCCTCGTCCGTTGGACTTCCCGGGTCAAAAGTCAACATTTGGCCCCCAAATGGCCAAATTACCAAAATGCCCATCGACTTCCGAACGTCACAACTTCTTCCTCGAACGTCGGAATCGAACGTGCCACCTGCCTATGAACTCGTGACATCCTAAACTACGTCACGGTCACATGTCAAAGTCCTAAATACTTCCTGAGGTAAAAGTCAACTTTTCCCCCCTCAGGGGCAAAACGGTCATTTTACAATAAAATAAGAATTACGAAAGTTCGGGTCGTGACAGTGGAGACACGCGCCCTCACGCACCACCCAAAATCCCTACGTGTGGGCCTCACCCGCCACCCAAAGTCCCTGTGTGTGGGCCTCACGCGTTGGGTATTATTCATCGACATCCTAGGGACAGACCCAATTGGCTTCCAACTCGGGTTATTCGACTCACGGCCCTTACCCAGTTGGACCTCCATCGTTTCACCACCATTTATCATATTTCAAATGTACAATTTTATCTAAGGAACTTTAGTAAGAGATCTATGACATCATAACTAAAAAAACTTGCCTGGATATTATAGTTCGAATCCATATACTTCGGCCAACTATCGTACTTCCTGTCCAGGGGTTCTAGGCTTCTAAACCTTCAGGCTAATGACTTACCAGGGTTGTAGAACCACGTAGAAGAGGGTAGTGAACTTGGTTTCAAGCTCTCATGCTCAAAAACCTCAACAGCGAGTTCAAAACTCATGAATTCCTTTTAAGTTCATTTATGGGTTTTCAGGTCTGGCATTGCCTATAATTCTTCCTTCTTCTTCATCTTCTTCACTTTTCCTTCTCCTTCCTTTCCTCTTCTTTCCCTCTCTTTCTCCCCTTTCCTTCTAGTTTTCTTCCTCACAGTCGGTGAGTTTTCCTTTTTCGGCTTACACCCCCCAAACCTACATACATACATACATACATTATATATATATACATACATACATTATATATATATATATACATACATACATTATATATATATATATATATATATATATATACTAGCCTAGGTCAATGGGAACAAGGAGATAAGGGAGGGAGAATACAAGAATTTTCTAGAATAACCTAGGTTCTTTGTAAAATTACCAAAATGCCCTTATAACCAAAATTACCAAAATGCCCATAGCCTCTTTTAACCCTATCAAATCCATTCAATCTCCAATTTCGGCATACCACCAGTTTATAAACCCATGAGTCCGAGAACTTTGTAACGACCATCATGGAACATCTAAAAAGTATCAAGTCAAAAAGTCAACCTTCGACCTTATAGGGGCAAAATCGTCATTTCCATTTAATCTTTATTTTTCTCAAATTGCCGGGTCATTACAATCTAATTGATAACAAAATGCATCTTCAAAAGAAAAAAATCAAACATAAATTAATATTTGTGTGTGACTACTTGACTTTATTCATTTCATATTTATTAATTCTATTTTTTTTCTTCATATTTATCTATTTTTTCCCAATTTAAAAATTATTTTAATAAGTTATTTCTAAAAGTCCAATTAAGTCCGGTCGAATGGGCCTCACCAGTGAAGCTCAGTAAAAATCCAACCAGACAAAGTGCTTGGACTTTCATATATATAACTACGCCTATTTGATAAGACTCAATACTTTTCAAATTATGGCATAAACTCGGCCCACCCCAATCCAAGCCTAGAAATAGGGTATGACTTGCCCGACTTGGCCCAATGATGAGGGCTAATACAAAACCATGTATTGTATTTTTCCTTCTTGGTTCAGTTGCTCGTTGATGAAAATAATCTTTGTTTCTGTCTCCATTTTTGAGCCAATCATTTTTTACCCTTTGTTTATAATACACCTTTTTCTTGTGAAAGCATCAAATTTAATTTGTCATTTAGAACCCCCTCAAAGCAGTCGACTCCTTAGTGAAAGGAGCACATAAAATGAATGTATCTGGTCTCGTAAAATCCCAATCTCACAAGATAAAGGGCGGTCATTCTAGTGGGCCCATTTATTTAACCCTATTCAGGTTTGTTCAATTTTGCTCATTACTGCCCCCACATGATTAGGCCCGTGTCCCAAAGTCCAACACCTAGCCACCTCCTCATGGCAATCTTCATTCTCATCCCAAGGATTCTCAAAATCGAATTTACGCCCTTTCGATTATTTCTTCCTCTAATTTTGGCGCACCTGGCTAGTAAAGGGCCATGATTAGAAAAGTAAAAATCTAAATGGGATATGGAGTGTGACAGGAAAAGTAGCCTCTACAATTGATTCGCTAGTCTCTGGTCAAGCCTCATCTTTATACCTTCATTTCTATTTGTAAACCATGCGAATTTGGCTCCCGAGAAACTAAGATCAATTAGGTTGCAATCGAACAGGGCCTCATTAAACTCCATAACTTGTCAGTCTAGTCTCATATTTATGCCTTCGTATTCATGATGGGAAATCCATGGTAATGACGAAAGAAGTGTAATTTTCTCCATAGCTCCTAATAATTATGCCTATCGGACGTCGTGGGAAATCCATATAACCTCGTGAGTCTCCAAAGGAACTCATCCCCAAAACCTCCAATTTTGTCATCAATATGGTTCTGCAAAGTAGATTCTATAAATAAACCAACGTCATTCATCCAAAGGATACAAGGACCACCCGAAGCTCCTGTATTACCAACTGAAAAAATATCATCGAAACCAAACGGTAAATTCTTTATCATCATACTATCAATTAAACATTCTATTTCACAAATAAATAGAATACTAGTCACATATCATTTCACCATGCGCTTCACTGCATTGACTGCTCATGAATTACCCAACCCACAACAGTTTCAACCTATACAACTCATTGTGATTGGCGGTACTGGAATTCACCAGCCACCACTAGACTGAGAATTGGAGAAACCTCCATGTGCCACATCGCCTTTTCCTATCTGGCATATCCACACAATAAACTTCATCTCTACTTTCTCTCTTTCCTGTACCATTGTTTTAATCATGATTTTCCATTTCACCCCTTACTGCCATTTCACCTTCAGGACCTAGCCCTTTATGTTGCCGATTAAGACTTCCTTTATGAATGGCCTCTCTGCCTTTTTCTTCAATAATTCAGCCCAAACTAGATGGGACAGAACCAGGCGAGTGCTTCCTTGCTGCATCCCCTTTCCAATAGGCTTATACTTCAATATTTGTAAAAGAAGCTAAAAATCTCAAAAATGTGTTTCATTCCACAAATAGCAATAAGTTCGATTGGAGATGGCCAAATCGACTACAAAAGGTGTACTCTAATGCTAAGTAGATCTAACCAGTGTGTCACTTGTATAAGAGTTTGAGATGATCAGCGTGCCATGGGTGTGTTAGTAGACGGTTGTCCGTAGTTTGTAGTTCGTAGGTCCTTAGTCGACAGACCTTTGTTATCATGCAGGGGCCTTCCCATTTGGGCCCAAGTGTACCATCTCCCCAATCCTTAGTTGCTAGGCTGATCTTTCTAAGGATCCAATGTAACGACCCGTCCCAAAAATCGGGATTAGAATAGTGGCTAATGACGGATTAGTGAAGTTAATCGGTGATTAGTTGGGTGATCTAGTTGAAAAGGGGCAAATGGTTGACTTTTTGTACAACAAGTTATTTTCACGTAATTCGAGAACCGTTAGGTAGGTCTCAATCCCCAGAATGCAACGACAGGTGGCATGCGTCAATTGGACTTCAGACAATTCACTTATAAGTCTGAACGTGCGAGGGGCAAAATGGTAATTTTGGAAGGCAGGGGTAAAATGGTCTTTTTTTGCTTAGGGACATGTGCCCAATAGGATGAAGACACTTGGCTGTCTTGGGATGGTTGCCTTATCAGATGTGGACACTTGGCTGAGCTCTAGAGGCTTGTGGAAACCTCCTAAGCTGCCTCTGTCCAAATTTAAAGAGAAGGATGATACTTGGTTGCACGGGTTTGAGTGTGAGGAAAACAGAGGAACAGAGTAAACCATGAACTCCCACCTCGATTCATCCCTTGATCCTCATCTTTCTCCTTTAATTTGTGAATGAAAAAGAATAAGGGTGATGAGACGTTGAGAATGGTGGTGGCACGGCGGCCCACGACGGTGCAGGGAGGAAACAGAAACCGGGGGTGCACAGTTTTTCTTCAAAATGGCAATTGACCGTGTGAGGCTTGAGGATCAAATTGGAGGCTAGGATAAGGTCCAGGAGGTTGCTGGGATTGGATAGAAGCTGGTTTCGAGGCTCGCCATGGACGGCGGCCGTGAAATTGAAAACTGGTAAGTTTTAGTAAAAAAAATGGTAACTTGCGTTTGAGACGTTTGTAATCGATGGTGTTGATTGGGAGCGGTTTCTGGAAGTCCTAGGGACTGTTTGGGATCAAACTGAGGAGAGGAGGTGGCCGGCATTGCGGAAACTGGACGATGATCAATGCACGATTTTTCTCTCGAATTGGGAGGTGAGTTCCAAGTTCCATTTCATGTTTTTAAAGATCTAAAACGTTTGTAGAAGATGAGGCAAACCTATAGGACTAATTGGAATCAAGAATGGATTGAAAATGAAGGAAATAAGGGGTTAAACCGGCCACGCTGGTTCGGGCTGGGCCGGATTGGTCTGGACCGGGTTTACCCGAGGAAGAAGATGAATAGGAGCCGGCGCGTGGCTCCCACGCGCGGCCCATTTGGGAGGCGCGTAAGGGCACTTGACACTGTTCATGGGGAAGTTGTCAACACGACTTTTTATCGTATCGATGTAACGAATATTTTGGCACTGGTTTCGAGTCGATCGGATATCGTCTCGATATGTTTCGGGATGTCCGAAGATTTTAGGGCTCGGTTAAAAATAGTTAAAAATTCGGAAATATTACGGGGATTTAGTTGAAGCTTAATGAAGTGGTTAGTGACCTTTTTATAGGATTTGGACAGGTTCAGGAAAGCCGGTGATAGTGGATTAGCCGGGAAAGTGAAATTGTGCGCGTATCGAGGCAGCGACGCTAATGGTCTGTGAGTGGAATTTGCTTTCTAACTTATGATGCATGCATAAATGGTTTATATGTTTTCTATACGTGATTCTATGTTTATGATTATGATCTTGATGATTTATGGTCTTGCATGTATTTCGAGATATTTACGTTTCTGCACGTTTTACGAGCTTACGATTTATGTTGTGATTCGACCATGGTTTTGATGATTTAATTTTGGGATTTGAAATATGATTTGATTTCAATGGTTTATAATGGATTTTGGAAATGTGATTTTGGGCTGGAAGCTGTTCATAACAGTGATTTCGATAAATGTGAATTTGGGTTTCGGAACTCGATTTCAGAAATGAGGATTCGGGATTTGGTCTTGAAACTTGAAAGTGGATTTCTGGATTTGGGTTCAGAATCATTATTCTGGATGTCGGCTTACGAAATGATGGTTTTGGATTCGGATTTGGAAATGGATTATGGATATGATTCTGGATTTGGATTCGGAATGATGATTTCGGATTCGGCTTGGGATTCAAAATGGTGATTTCAAATTCAGATTTGGAAATGGTTTTAAAATGGTTTTTGGATTGGATTTGCGGGATCTGGTTATTGGGTTTAAAGACCCGGTGTAACGACCCGTCCCGAGTATCGGGATTTAATATTATTCAATTATGATTTAGAATGACTAATCCGGGGTTAGTTGAGTAAATCGGACGAATTGTGCAAAATGACCGTGACGTAGTTCGGGACGTCACGAGTTCATAGACAGGTGGCACGTTCGATTCCGACATTCGAGGAAGAAGTTATGACGTTCGGAAGTTAAGGGCATTTTCTTAATTTGGACGAAAAGGGGGAATATGTTGACTTTTCGATTGGGAGACCCGATGGCCGAGGACCAAGGACCGTTAGGAAGGTCTTGATGTCCTGAGTCCGTTGACAGGCGGCACGCGTCAATCGGAGTTCGAATGACCAAGTTACGGGTTTGGATGTGTGAGGGGCATTTTGGTAATTTGCCAAGTGAGGGCAAAATGGTAATTTTGGCTGTTGATTTTGAACAGCCGTGAGTTGGAGCCTTGTTGAACTGAGTGGATGAATTGTGTGATATGTCCAAGAATTGTTTAGTATTGTTAGTAACATGGGGGAAGGAATTGTTAAATGAATTTGAAGTAGTGGACACCATTGATACTGTTGTGAGTTCCATGTGGGGAACAGAGTGCACTGGACTGAGGAATTGTTTATGTAATTGGGAATATTGATCAGATCACGAGTGACTGAATGGTTTGAAATGTGGAAATCGTTGCTGGAAAGGTGGAGTGATGAGAGAAACAAATGGAGAGCAAAACGGGGAGACTGAGGGGAAGTTCACCTAGAAAACCTGAAACTGTGTTAAACAAATTCAAATTTTCAATTCGAGGTTCTGGGCCAGCCCAAGGCAAATTGATGTTTCATTTAGTTCTCTGGGATCAATTCCAATCGTTCTAGTGCAAGAAGGAGGTAAATTGATGCTGTTTTGGCTTCGAACGGACTTGGTTACAGAAAGGAAAAATCGAACTTGAGTCGTGAATTTGGAAGGGTTGAAGAGACCAATTGACGTGAGAAGCAAGCTTATACGGACCCTATGAAGCCTCTGAGTGGATCAATTTCAAGAAAACAATCGAAATTGCTTGAGAATGGTGAATGAACAGTGTTCGTCTGTTCTTCGAAGTTCGACTTCGAATTGTCTGGATTAAGGTGAGTTCTTACGTATTTGAGGTCTCAGAACCTTAATTAGACACAAGGCGATCTTTTGATTGATTGAATTGATGGAATTAAGTGGTAATTTACAGGAATCTAGCCAGGTCAGGTCGCGGGTAATCAGACCCGTTTACTAGTGGAAACGGGTGAAGACGATGACTGTAGCAGTCACTGTAGCAGGCGCGTGGCTTTCACGCGCAGCCACTCACGGCGGCGCGTGGGCATGAATCTCGAGGTGAGGTCATCATGACTTCTCTCCTATTTAATGTAACGAACATTTTAGCGTTGGTTTCGTGTCAATCGGACCCCGTTCCAACATTGTTCGGGTTGTCCGAAGGTTTTAAGTCGAGTTTAAAAATAGTTAAAAATTTGGGAAAATTACGGGACTTTAATAGGATGTTAATGAAGAGGTTAGTGACCCTCTAATGTGATTTGGTCAGGATTGGGAGTCCCCGTGATAGTAGTGTGGTCCGGGAAGGCCTATGGCACGCGTATCGAGGCGTATCGTTGAACGGTCTGTGAGTGGACTTTGGTTTTATAAATTCTATGCATGCCTAACTGTTTTATATGGATTATGAATATGATTTTATGATATTGATTTGGATGATTTTGATTATTGATTTCACAAATGTTGTACGTATTTCGAGATGTTTTCCGTATTGCACGTAAATCGAGGTTTTTCAAATTTTACACTGATTTTCCATACTTAAGACCTTGGATATGATTTCATGAAATGGTTTTGAAATTGGAAAGAGAAACTCGGGCATGAGGCCCAATTGTTTTGGAAACCTCGGACTTGGAGTCTAATTGAGTTACGTAATCGGGCCAGGGGCCCAATTGCTTTATGAAATCGGGTCAGGGGCCCAGTTATTTACGAAATCGGGCTGAGACCCATTTGAGTTATATTATCGGGCCAGGGGCCCAATTGATTTATGAATTTGGGTCGTGAGCCCAATGATTTACAGAATCGGGCATGAGGCCCAATTGGTTTCATAAACGTGATTTCGGGTCGGGGACCCTAAATGGAATTGTGATGTTTTATGGAAATTTTGGGCAGGACCCATTGAGATGTTGTGAAATGATTTAATAAAACTGTTTTCCATATACCATCTTGATACGAGAATATGTGAAGGTCTCCTCCAGGTGTCTGGGACACTGGGGAAATCACGGTGCATTGCCTGAAAAGGGTCATTGTGAGGAGCTACCGGACCGTATAGTGACTCAGGAGCGGGATTGCTATGATTGGGCGTCTGGGACATCGAGCGTCTAGACGCTAGGCATCTGGGATGCTGTACCCGGATTGGGTTCGGGGATTGGACTCAGGATTGAGACCCCGGGCAGCACGCGTAGCTTATGGTTATACCGTGAAATATGACGTCTAGGACGTCAGGCGTCTGGGACGCTAGGCATCTGGGATGCCGGTGATGGTAATATGGTAATTATGAACTATTGGATCTATGAAATGATTTTTCGGTTGGATTTATGGTTTGCGGTTTTGGGCTAAGGCCCTAATGCCTTGTTGAGCAAATGTTTTGGTTATTGGTTTTCGTGGCGTGCATACGTTTTTAATGGAGGGCATAAATGTCTTATGAAATGTATTAATAAACTTATTTATTTTTTCCCACTCACAGTTTTTGTTTTTAATGCCCTTCAGGTTGATTCCGGATGTGACTGCAGCAGAGACTAGGACATCGCACACCTCCTCCATCGATCCTTGCGCACTCTGGAAGCCTCGTTTGGGCAGTGACATCAGGTTATCCCTTGTCTGACACCTCTTGTCAGACGGGAACATGACACATTCCACGGTAATCCCGGGGGGATTGGGATGGGTCGTGTCACCCGGATTGAGTTTAAAGACTCGGGAGTTTAAAGACTCGGATATTGTGATTTCCCCCGTAGGCCTATTGAGTTTAAAGACTCGAGAGTTTAAAGACTCGGATTATATTGAGGTCTGGATTGAGTTTAAAGACTCGGATTACTATTGAGTTTAAAGACTCGGATAGATCAAGCAGGTTCGATTGGTTGAAATGGATTTCAAATATGTTTTGGATTTCGATGATAACTTGATGATTTGCAAATGATGGTTTTCAATAATGTTTTTCCGTTTTGGGCTATGACCTGAATGTTATGGATTTTGATGGTTTTGGGCTAAGGCCCGAGATTTGAGAAAAGAAAATGAATTCGGTTTTCTTAAACGGTTTTAGATAACTTGATTATGGCATGGTTTTATGACATGGGTTTGATATGCTTGCATTGGTTTTTAAACAGAGGGTATAAATGTATTTTCTTATAAATGGTTTTCTAAGCTTATCCCTTATTTTTGTCCACTCACAGTCTTTTTATGTTTACGATACCCTCCAGGTTTAATGCAGTGTGGGCTGTGGTTAGAGAGAAAGAGACATCACACACACGGTCCTCAGTAGATTCTGCGCACTCTGGGAAGTCCGGAAGTTTTTGGACGGTTCGTTTAGGAATCCCTTGTCCGGCTTACGTGTTACATGGACGTTGGTCGTCAGTCAGCCTTCGTGTCACACATGAGTTAGATGGGAGCATGACTTAGCCCTTAATCTCGGGGGATTTGGGGTGGGTAGTGTCAACTTGGTATCAGAGCAGGTTTTGTGTGTTCTGCATGAAGTTTGGCTTCCAGAGGAGGTGGTTTGTCGACTTGTGTGATGTGATGCTATTGTGGATGTGATGTCTCAACGCGGAACAGCCTGTCATCAACCTGGATACGTGAGTGATAACTAGTGGCTTAGTTAGTGGTGAGAGTACGAGCTACTAGGTGATGTGTTGCCCGATACGCGGTGTGTGGTGAGATGTATGTCGACTTAGGGCCGGAGTAGTTCGTGTGTTTGGCGCTGGATTTGCTCGATGATTGGACCATAGGGTCGGATGTATGCCATCGTGGTTAACATGGATGGTAACTAGTGAGCTACGATTGATGGTCGACTGGTTGGCATGTGGAGCCCAATAACAGCCTGTTGAACTGGTGGTACATGTGGGCCGAAGAGGCTGGTTGACGGTGACCTGATAGGCCGGATGGCGATTGGATGACGATAGTTTGGGACTTGTGACCACTTGGTCAGATTGTTTGAGCTTGGACTTGTGTGGCTATGAGTAGCCGGATGCCTCGCGTGGCGGGGTATAGGAGACGATTCTGAGGGATTCCCCCTCTTATGTTGGTTATTGGTTGACGTTGATGTGTAGACTTTACGATAAGGGATGGTCTTAGCCGGGTGTGACGACCGGAGTGAAGGTTGTTGTGAGCTAGTGGATGTCGTGGCTTTTGATAACCCGTATGACGAGGATGATTTGAGGAACCCCGTGGGATGACTGGTTTGGACTGTGCGTACTTGAGTGAGAAATCCCAGAGTAAGTGCTTAGTCTGGAAACCGTGAGTTGGGGTTAAGTGCTTAGTCTGGAAACCGTGAGTTGGGGTTTGTGATTAGATAGTTGTTGGGGTTGGGCCGATTTAGGGCCGGAGTGGAGATGGTACTGCTACGTGCAGCCGAGGTAGTGGATGGTTGGTGGACGACTTTGGACGAGTCAAGTGAGATTGGACGACTCCAGTAGGACCACAAGACGTCTGAGAGGATATATGTAACGACCCCTCCCGAATATCGGGATTAAATATTAATTAATTATGAATTTAGAATGACTAATCGGGGATTAGTTGAGTGAATTCGGACGGACGTTGCGAAATGACCATTTTGCCCCTAGAATTGGGCAAATGTTGATTTTTGACTCGAAGATTCAAACATACGAAGACCGAGGACCGTTGGGATGTTACGAGTACGTAGACAGGTGGTACGTCGAAATCGGACGTCGAACATACAAGTTATGGTCACGGGAGCGAAATCGGGAACTTACGTCTCGGGATTCGAAATAAATATTAATTAAACCAGATTGGCAGATATTTTATGTGGGGCCCTTGGATAAGTGACAAGTGTCACTCATCCCATTGGTCATCAACCCTAAATTGTGGATCTGGTTTGTCATTGGGGAGATTAATTAATTATTAGTTAATATTTTATATTCATTTTCCCTCATTTCTCTCTCTCCCTCCTGCGTATCATCTTCATTTCTCTCTAAAACAAACACCAGTGCACCATAGCCATACCTTTATCTTCATCTGTATCTTGAGACCGTGAGAGTGTGACTGGGAGAGTGAGACTCGAGGAAGCAGGAAAGGACGATGGTAGCCACGGCTGTGGCCACAGCGGAGGTAAGGAATCGTGAAATTCTGTTTAGCATTCAAAAATGGCAATTCGTGACTTAGTGGTTGTTGATCGGTTCTATAAATTGGATGGTGTTTCTGAGGTTGCAAGGAGGCTTTTGGGCTTGAAAATGAGGCTTGAGGTGGCCGGAGTCGTGAAGACACGACGGAGGAAGATGATCGGTTTATGCATCGATTAAGGAGGTAAGATCTTGGCATGTTAGCACATTTTTGAGGTTATAAATAGCTTAGGAATGATTAGAGGATGGATTAGGAATGAAAATGGATGAAAACGAACCGAAAACACGAGAGATATGGCGTTGAACCGGTCACGCCCGTCTAGTTGAACAGGACCTGCGGTGAACCGGTCCAGACCGGTTTAACCGAGGTAGGAGATAATGAATAGTGCCAACGTGTGGCTTCCACGCGCAGTGTCTTTGGGCGACGCGTGAGGGCGCATGGGCCCTCTTTTCGAGGCACGTTCAACATGTAATTTTAAGTATTCGATGTAACGAATATTTTGAGACTAGTTTCTAGTCGATCATACATCCTTTCGATATAGTTCGGGTGTCCGAAGGTTTAGGATCGAGTTTAAATGCGTTTAAAAATTTGGGAAAATTACGAGGCTTTAATGAAAGGTTAATGAAGTGGTTAGTAACCCTTTAGTATGGTTTGGACAGGTTTGGAAGTCCTGGTGATAGTGATGTGACTCAGAAAGGCGTAATGGCGCGCGTATCGAGGCGGCAGCATAGAACGGTTAGTGAGTGGACAATATTTTCTAAATTGTGATACATGCATAACTGTTTTATATGTTTTGTATATGTGATTTCTATAGTGATGATTGTGGCATTAGTGATTCACATGGTTGCACGTATTTCGAGTTAATAGCGTACTTGCACGTATTTCGATGTTACAATTTTATACTATGGTTATACGTGATTGGGCATGAGGCTCAGTTGGGTTTTATAAATGTGATTTCGGGTCTGAGACCCTATGTTTCATAAACGTGATTTCGGGTCGGGGACTCTAAATGGATTTGTGATGTTTTATGGAAATTCCGGGCAGGACCCTTGAGATGTTTTGAAATGACTTTATAAAACTATTTTCCATATACCATCTTGATACGAGGATCTGTGGATGGTCTCCTCTAGGTGTCTGGGACACTGGGGAAGTCACCGTGCATTGCCTGTTAGGGGTCATCATACGGAGTGACCAGACCGTATAGTGACTCAGGAGCAGGATTGCTATGGTGTTGGTGGAGCACCCTACTCCTGGATCAGTACCTTCCCCAACGGAGTAGCCATCTCCTACTGGTGCACCCGCTTTGGCAGAGCCTCCATTCCCTTCCTTACCTCCCCCGGCCCTTCTTGATGATTAGGTGATACTAGGGGCGCGATCGGCCAGGCGCCGCCACATCAAGAAACGAGGGCAACCTCGTGCCAACCTCGAGGTCGCTAAAGCGAACATACCAAAGGGGGTCATTGCTAAATTTCTCCCTCAGGGTAAGTTCAATGTCTAATTTATTTAAAAATTCTCATTTGTTTTTTACTCAAATGTTGTATTATAGTTCATCGAATTTTCTGGGGGAGAAACATAAATGTGCGCAACATAAGTAAGGGTTTGGCATCCCAATGTATCTACAGGTCAATCAACCTCAAGATCTCGATCGTGTGGGTGGGATGACTTAAGGCACCGTCGCCCAAAGTGCACACTCTGCTGGTGCAAGACATGGGTGCGGTTCTTCGTACCAAGTCCAAGATGGTGGCAAATAATTTCAGAAGGCAATCCCCGTTAGAGCTCGGTATTTGTTGGCCCGCTTTAAAGGTATGAGTTTTTTCTTACGATTTTCATTATTTTTAATAATTTTACAGCTTAATATTTTATTGCAGATTAATTTTGAGTGAGATGAGAACAACGTTGATCTCATGGCCCACATAAACTTCCATTAGAAGAAGCCATTCGCAGACTGGAAGTTCGAGTTACACGAGTACTACAATGGTTGGAGTTCTTCTGATTTAGCTCGTGAATCCTCCAAAGGAGTTGTAGGGGAAAAAGGAAGTGGGGTGGAACTGGTTATGCGACAACTTTGTGTCCGAGACATTTCTGGTAATTTATCATATTTATTTATTTAGTATATTTCTTTACGTTTGGAGTATTAGTAATGATTGTTTGTTCTAATGTGCAAAAAAAAATCAAGGGCTAGCAAGATGAACCGGGCAGTGATGAAATTTGAGCATCACGGGGGATTGTGACCTTTGCTACCCTGCATGAGGCTCGTCGCATAGCTGGTTATTGTTCCTGGAAGTGAATGCTTGGGGAAACTTTATGCTAGCCGGGGCAGTCAAGTGGAGGACATGCATCAGACTTGGGACTAGCTGACACAGCAACAAACCGAGGTCTCGCTACAGGACCAGCTACCAGATCCTGAGAGGTCGATCGCTATTGTAACGACCCGTCCCGGAATTCAGGATTAGGTTAGTAACTAATCACGATTAATGAGGGTTAATCGGTGGTTAGTTGGGTGGAATTGGACGAACGATGCAAAATGACCGTTTTGCCCCTAGTCGTGGGCAAGACGTTGACTTTTTATTCAGACGGTCAAATGGACTTTGACCAGTGACCGTGACGTAGTTTGGGACGTCACGAGGTCATAGACAGGTGGCACGTTCGATTCCGACGTTCGTGGTGAAAGTTATGACGTTCGGAAGTCCAGGGGCATTATCGTAATTTGGACGGAATAAGGGAAATGTTGACTTCTTGATCGGGGGGTCCGATGGCCGATGGCCAAGGACCGTTAGGAGGGTCTCGATGCCCTGAGTACAACGACAGGCGGAACGTCGAAATCGGACTTCGGACGGGAAAGTTACGGGTCACGGAAGCTCGATTACACTATGCACGCACTTCGAGGCAAGGACACGTGGCTTATTCCGATTGGGTTAGATGTTCTAGGTGGGGCCCAGGGACCAATAACATTAAAATATGGACTGGTACTTTGATCTGGTGAATGTAGATTAAATTATTGGGGTTGATTATTTTAAAATTTGCCACTTAATCCCAAGAGTGAATCTAGACCCTTCATCTAATCTGATCCTTCAACTTGGACAAATCTGGGCCGTTCATTTCCTTATTCTCCATTAGTTTGAATTCCCACCTTCTCTGTGCAAGCACGATCAGTGCACGGGTGAAGTTGGAATTGAAGCACTGGAATTGTTAATTGTGTGTGCTTGGGGTCAGTTGAGGTCGTGGGGGACACCTTGCCGTGGCTGGGACAGTTTGCAAAGCACGAGGGGCTTGAACTGAGGCTGAAACCAGGAGTGCCATTGGAACTGGGGAGCAGAGCAATTGTTAAGCCGCGTTTGAAATTGAGAGGTTTAGGCAGAGCAGGCGACATTGTGTGAGGGAGAGAAGCAGTCTAACGGGTTTTGGAGAGGCGGAGAAGAACAGAGGGACTCTGGGGGGTTGAGAGTGAGGGAGGCAGTAATCTGGAAAATTTGGAAATGGTGGGAAAATCAAATTTAAATCTGTGAGTTGAGAGGGCTGAAACAGAGATCAATTGTAGCTTTCTGGGTTGGTGTCGACTGCAACCACGCAAAAATCGAATGAAGGTGGTCGTGTTTTGACCCCAGACTGGAGTCCAGTTTCTGGGAACGGGCCGTGGTGGAGTCCAGATGGTTGGAGGCCTGAGACCTCGAAATTGAGCTCAGAAACATGTTCTTATGGATCCTGCGATGCTACTGAGTGAAGAAATTGAAGAAAACGATGAGTATTGCTACACTTCCAGTGATGAACAGTGGACGGTTGTTCGTCGGAAAAGCGAGTTTGGAGTCGTGGTTGTGGAGGTAAGCTCTTGTGAAATTGAGTTCACGATCATCGTGAGGGTGAGTCTACGGTGCTTCCTAACTGATCAATTGAAGGAAACAGTGACTGTGTGATGAATGGGAACTACGAACCCAATTAGGACCCGTATTCGATTGAGCTAGTTTTAGGCCATGTCGACGTGAATGAGTAAAACAGAACTTAAATTAGGTCCATTTCGATGCTATCTGAGAGTTTAATTGAAGGAGTTTGGTGGATATTTGCAGGGATTGAAACGGGTCCAGTCGCGGGTCGCACACCCGTTTTACAGTGGAATCGGGTGAGGAAGGTGACCGTTGGAGTTACTGTAGCTGGCGCGTGACGGCGCGTGGGACGTTTTCTCAAGGTGAGTTCAAAACGACTTTCGTCCTACTCAATGTAACGAACTTTTTAGCGTTGGTTTCGGAATTTTCGGACACTGTCTCGATGTTATTCCGAGGGTCCGAAGGTTTAGGTTACATTTTTAATTAACGATTGATTTCCGGAAAATTATGAGGAATTAGTATGATGTTATTTGAGACCTTAATGACCCGGGAATGTGTTTTCGGACAGGATTTGGAATTTCTGGAAATATCGGAAATTACGGGCATGCGTGCGGCGCAAACCGAGCCTTAAGGATGGTGTGTGAGTGGACGTTGCTTTCAAAATTTAATGCATGCATAAATTATTTCTATGATTTTATGATCATGATTATAAGTTGTGGTTGATTTTGATTTCCGTATTTATACGTATTCGATTCCCGTATTTATACGCATTTTTACTATACATGTGAAATTCCACATATTTCGAGACTATGGTCACTCGTATGCTTAATGATGGTTTAATGGAAGAAGTTATATGAAATGGGTGTAAAATGATTTAAGAAGGTTGTTTATGATTTGCGAGTGTGACTTACGATTTTGACACGTTTTTCGAGAAAGTTCCGGATTTGCACGTTTTACGAGATTTTGGAGTTATTGTGATTTGATCACTGTTGATGTTTGAATTGGGGAATTAAAAAGGATTTAATAAAGTGATTTGGTATGATTGTACATGCCCCGTGTTTAATGATAATTTGATTATGTTTGTGAAGTATGATTTGGAGAATTGAATGTGGAAATTCGGACCATGCGTCCTGTTGTGAAAAATGTGATTTTGGGTTGGATCTCACGTTGTCGTGATTGATAAACTGTTTTGGGGTTTAAAGACCCGTTGTTGTGTTTGAAAACTGTTTTGGGTTTAAAAACCCGGTGCTATTGCTGGAGCACGTTTTGAGTTTAAAGACTCGGTTAATTGATGACGGGGGAGAGCCCTTAATGAGTTTAAAGACTCGTGAGTTTAAAGACTCGTGAGTTTAAAGACTCAGTTACTGTAATACCCCCGAGGCCTATTGATTATGTTCTAAGTTTAAAGACTCGTTGATATCCCGGGAAGGCCTGTTTATGCGCATGGTTTTGAGTTTAAAGACTCGGGCGCACTTGTTATCCAGCAAAATGATTGACTTACGATTTATTGATGATTTCTGATGTTTCGGTTGAGTTGGGCAGTGGCCCGGTATGTGGTTGATGGTTTTGGATCATGTTGTGCATTTGGTTGATTTGTGGTTTTGGGCTGAGGCCCAGTGTCTATGATTGCGGGCTAAGACCCAATGGTTGAGAAAGGTAAAAATGATTTTGAGATTCATACGAGTTTTCCTTATGTTTGAATTTGATACACAGTTTTTCTTATGTGGAAAATGTTAATTGATTGCGAAATGACTTTTGTATGCATGCATTGGTTTTTACGCGGAGGGTAAAAACGTTTGTTGTAACTGTTTTGTTAAACTGATTTATTTTTGTCCACTCACACCTTTTGTTTTTTTTATTGACCCTCCAGGTCGTGGCGCGTTGTTCGAGGCTGTACGAGGGGCGGAGGCATGAGTAAGTACGTGTGGCTATCCCTGGTTTGGCAAGTACTGAGGGCGATTTGGGATTTTCAGTCATCTTGCCAGACGGGAGCAGGACCGGGCACGGTCAACGATGCCCCTTTCGGGGGTGGTCCTGTCAGCTATCCTGGAGCGCCAACTTGGTAGGCGTCCCGGGAAGGTTGTTCGGGGCGCAGGGGAATGGCTCGTTCGGGATGTCTTGATACAGTCTTTGAGTTCTTGCCGAGGACCCAATCTCGAGGAGCTCTCCTAGCTGAAGGAAAACGTGGAGACCCTCCAGGCTAAGAATGTCAATATCAAGGCCTAGAACGTGCACAATTAGGCCCAAAGCGAGCAAATACAAGCCCAACTTTCCTTCCTATTCAATCGAATAGGTGAGCATGGGCTCAATAGCCTTGAGTCGTATATGCAGGACCCGATTTGACAACCCGCCCAAGACGTTGATCGCCCCGCCCATCCCGACACACCCCTAACTAATTAGTTTTCTTTTTATGTTAAGTAAAATATTACATTTAATTATATATATTATTTTTTATTTTACCATTATTATTTTACTTCATTTAATGAATTATATATTAATATTAATTATATATAATTAATAAAATATTAATATTTTTTGAATATATATATATATTTAAAACTTTGCATGGCAAAGACTCCGTCGAGAAAAGTTTGTTGTTCACAGGCTAGTCTGGCGAAGGTTCGCTAGGCAAAGTTGTTAGCAACGAACCTTACTCGACGGAGACTTCGTCGAGCAAGGTTTTGAACCTTGTTTGTTGTAGTCCTTATCGATGGTTTTGCACTCTGCCAGGTTAAAGACGTTGACTTCATTCTTGCTCAGCGGATTTCCTTATCCATCGAGCGAAGCCCTAACCCAATGACACTCAAATAACGGAGGTCATCCGGTGGAGCTTTGCCAGGTAAACATTTTGCCTGGCAGAATGTTCTTCTTGCTCGACAGAGCCACTTCACCGGGCCAGCCTTATTTTGTTGTAGTGATTGTTATATAAATAAATATTTAATGATATTATGTACATGTTATTATATGCTTAAATATTGAATGATATTATTAATGAAAATACGAGTTTCAAAATTTTCATTTTACGCATGTCGATCATGATATGTGAATTGAATGCAACGAATCATCATAGTATAATGATTTTTAATAATTTATTATCTCGAGAACTTATTTATCTATCGTAACATATACATTTTATTGTCAATTTTATATATCATTCAAATAAAATATAATACGTGGGGTACCCTTATCTTCGATCTAGTAAATTAATGATCTTTGAGAAAGTTGTAATTAGACCGCACGTTGTGATAGCTTCCATTATCATTTTGTACGACCGTAAATTTTCTAAAAGAAAAAAACAGGTTATATCATCTATAAAGACAAAACAGTAATACCTGATTAATTGGTTTCTATGTCATTATTATTTTTGCAAGGCAAGGCAAATTTTTCAATCAACTTCAGAGTATACGCAATTAAAGTGTGTTTTGTATTCCAGTTGATGATGATTGGAATTAGCAGCTAAAAGTCAAAAGTGGTGTTTCAATTAGTAAGACAAAAAGAAAGAAACATGACAATTCGATTACGAGGATGTCGGCATATACATATATATATATATATTATATATATATATATATCTGTGTGTGTGTCCGCAAAATCTTCATTGATATTTGCAGCCGTCGAATATCACACGAATGTGTTTGCATGCGCCTGACGAAAGGGACAGAAAAGATCATGCTGCTGCTTTCCAGATGGAGGACTGATGACGTGTGATGGTTTACGTCACTACCTCAGCCGCGGATGTCGATCCGCCCAATTAGATGAAGATTCGTTAATAGTTAAGCTCAAAAGTTGTCTAGTTTTGTCTCAATTAGATGACAAAAAGAAAGAAAAGAATTAGATCACGAAGATGTTGACATAATTAAAGATATATACATATATCCAAAGTTTTCTACCTATCAAAAACTGCCTATATATAGGGCTTGGAGTGTGCTCATCTTACTTAATCAAGGCATTACAAAAACAAACACTAGCACAAGTATATTGTCTAGTATTAACAATAATAGCAATGGAGAAATACCTTAGTTCTTCAGACATAACCGGAAAGCTTGTGGTTCCGGCAGAATGGTTTGCCATCTTGCCTCCTTTTGAAGCCGGAACATATGAGCTCAACCTTCCGGTTACAGATGGGAGGGGCTATTACTGGCAATTTTGCCATGCCATTCGCAGGAATGGTTATCCAAAGCCGTTTCTTCAATCCCGAGGTTGGCTCAGGTTTGTTGAGTCCAAAGGCCTGGAGGTTGGCTCATTCTGGAAACATATGCCGATGATTTTAGAGGAACACAATTCAGAATCAGAGCACAAAAAGACTACAACAACAACGACCACTGGGTTGATGTCTAGAGATTGTACTACATGCCACTTTGCTAATTAGAATGAATAATGTTCACTTGAGAAAGTGTGACAGTCTGCTACCTAGTTATAATATATAGTTGGTTCGTTTTCTTTGTCTTTCTTTGTTTTTCTTTTACGGTTTTACTAGGGATCGGGGTCAGTGAATGAGGGTGGCTTCAACCTTGATCTGGTGGAGGCCGTTAATTTGGGTATTTTATTTATGCAGATGTATAATCGTAAGAGTTTGATTAATAAATGTGGCATATAAGATATATATCCAGTACTTTCTTCATTTCAAATTCTTTTCTACTCATAAGCTTTCATTCACATGTTTTAGTTTAAAAATCAAATTATAATATATATATATAATAATAATTAAAATAAAATTAATATTTATTAATAAATAAGATATGATAGCCAACCAAGCCACGCAAATACATGGCATGATCGATGAGGAACGTGATATTGATTGCGGAACTTAATAATTGAGATTGAATAAATAAGGAATCTCAACAAGTTAACGTACGGTATAATTAATCAGGCCGCCGTACGATTAGCATCTCATCATTATGTACGGCCTTCTATCCTAAAGGTAGCCAGCTTCTAAAAGAAAGGGCAAATGAAGCCCCAGCTATAGCATAATTAATAAAGACAAAACATTAATTAATGAATGCAAGGCCAATGAAGTGAGTGTTCGTTTTCCAGTTAGTCGAAAGTGGTTTTTGTTTTTATTTGTGGCCGACAAGAAAAAACGAAAATAATTCAAACACGTTGAATTAAGTTGATGTTGTAATGAAGTAAATGGCCAAAAAGTCCTATGTATTTATGTACTTTGTAGTAGTAGCCGGAAGCAGCCACTAATTGCGTAATTAGCTGATCGAGTATATACGGTAATCGCTTTGGGGTCAGTTTTGACTTTTGACCGTCTCATGTACCTCTTGAAAAATCTAATTGGCGTAGCGATACCTTTGGCGGCGTGCGAGCGTGCTGGTTTCCTTTTTTTAGGTGAGGTGATTACTATTTAAGAATTAATTAGGTAGCTAATTATAAAATTAGTCACTGAGATTCCAAAACGAAAAGTTGTTTTTGTTTCATTTCGCATCATGCGATGGAGACAATACGACATATATAAAGGACGGGTCTCTAGGATTATTTATTGGAAATTATGATCCAAAACTAATACTTTATTAATAAAGACCCATTGGATTGGATTAGCCCTCATCATTTGGCCTAGAAATCTGTGGACTTGTGGGTACCCGCTATGCCCGTTGATAAAAAAGCCCGACTCGGCCTGAAAGTTAGCAGGTTGGACTTGGGCTTGGTGTATTCAAACACGATAAACTCGACAATACGACATATATAAAGGACGGGTCTCTAGGATTATTTATTGGAAATTATGATCCAAAACTAATACTTTATTAATAAAGACCCATTGGATTGGATTAGCCTTCATCATTTGGCCTAGAAATCCGTGGACTTGTGGGTACCCGCTATGCCCGTTGATAAAAAAGCCCGACCCGGCCTGAAAGTTAGCGGGTTGGACTTGGGCTTGGTGTATTCAAACACGATAAGCTCGATAGATCCGAGTCCGATAAGCCCAACCCGACCCGCTCATAAGCTCGAATGTATAAAATAATTATTAATTAGAAATTATTATGTTTCCTTTATATATGATTCTCTCTTAATTATTGCTTATGGTTTATGTGTGCTACTGTTGAATATATGTCTTTTATGTAAATCTAATCAAGCTTGTAATAAAGTTGTTTCGTGAGTAATGAAGTGAAGTAAAATTTCGTTCTTTCTATTACTTAAGATTTCATGATTATGATCCAAATCCGGTCTGAGGTAAAAAATAATGTCAATCGCTTTGCATTTCATAATTATGAATATTATATTATTGATATCCGTACGTCATGGGTGGTGAAGGCCGTTTGTCTTTTATTTATGAAAATGTAATTTTCATTTTTTGTGAGCTAATTAAATAAATGTGTTAAATGAATAATTAATATTAAGATAGGGAATTGATTGTCTAAATAGATCTAACTCTATTGGTAAAAATCTTGACTTTTTAGGTCTCGAAAAAAAATTAGGGAGTTAATTCCACACTCCACAAATTTTTTGCTGCAGTACTAGTCCACTTATTTATTTTAATATTTTTTTTGTGAATTATATTTCAAACTTACCATAATATCTTCATTTATTTTAATTTATAAAAAAATAAAAAATCCCTCCACAGTTAAATGACAGGTCACATCCCTAATCTCTCAGGATTAACGTGGGATGGTATGCGCATGTCTAACACCACGTGTGAAAATCAAAGTGCAAAGAAAGAAAGGATCACATTCACAACAATTAACAGAGCTACATAATAAACAAAGTGCAGAAGAAAAAAAATCTTGACATAGTGAAAATCAGAATCCAATAATTAAATTAAGGCTTATTAGGCTAAGTGCACATTGAATTCGCACACTAATAAGATTTTGTGTCATGAACTAGTTAAGTAAAGTAATAACCAATTCAGAGTGCAGAGTGTGATTAATGTGCAAATTTAAGGTGTATTTAAACTGATAAACCTTAAATTAATTGGATTTAACATTCAAAGATATTTGGCCAACATTTATTTATTTGGTGACCATTAAAAAAAAATTGATCGAGCACGTCCGTTTGTTTATTTTTTTTCTTTGTAGCAAGCAGTTTTTTTTTTTTTTTTTTTTTTTTGTGGTCGGGTGGCCCCACTATCCGTCAACTACCTATATAACCTACCTGTCTACTTAATTTGGAAACCCTTCCAACTGATCGCTAGCTCCATGACAAAACCATCTATTCACTATTTTTATATTACGACATATTATACAACTAAACAACTCAATCATTGGTCATAGACTCATAGCTTGATTCATTAATAAAATTCTTCCCCGAAAGTTTGTAAAGCCAGCGGAGGAATGAGACCCGCAAAATCTTCATTGATATTTGCAACCGTCGAATATCACACGATTGTGTTTGCATGCGCCTGACGAAAGGGACATAAAAGATCATGTTGTTTTCCAGATGGAGGACTGATAACGTGTGATGGCTTATACGCAAAACAAAACAAAATTACTTCAGTCATTCGTTTGGTAGGTCATATGTGGGATTATACGCAAAGTGAGTTTTGTTTTCTGACTAGCTAGCTAGTTGAAGATTAGTTAGCAATTAAAATTAAAAGTTTCCAAGTTTTGTCTCAATTAGATGACAAAAACAAAGAAAAGAATTGCATCACGAAGAGGTTGACATAATTAAAGATATATACATATGTCCAAAATTTCCCACCTACCAAAAAAATGCCTATATATAGGGCTTGGAGTGTGCTCATCTTACTCAATCAAGACATTACAAAAACAAACACTAGCACAAGTATATTGTCTAGTATTAACAATAATAGCAATGGAGAAATACCTTAGTTCTTCAGACATAACCGGAAAGCTTGTGGTTCCGACGGAATGGTTTACCGTCTTGCCCGATTTTGAAGCTGGAACAAATGAGCTCCAACTTGGGGTTACAGATGGGATGGGGTATTACTGGCAATTCTGCTATGCCATTCGCAACAAGGGTAAATATCCAAAGCCGTTTCTTCAATCCCAGGGTTGGCTCAGATTTGTCAACTCCAAAGGCCTTGAGGCTGGTGACAAGCTCATTCTCGAAACATACGCTGACGATTTCAGAGGAACTCAATTCAGAATCCGAGCACAAAAAGACTACAACAACAACGGCCACTGGGTTGATGTCTAGAGATTGTACTACAGGCCACTTTGTGTTAGAATGAATAATGTTCACTCGAGAAAGTGTGACAGCTTGCTACCTAGTTATAATATATATAGTTGGTTCTTTTTCTTTGTCTTTCTTTGTTTTTTTCTTTTAGGGTTTCACAAGGGATCGAGGTCTGTGAAGGAGGTTGGCTTCAACCTTGATCTGGTGGATGCCGTTAATTTAGGTCGGATGCCGTTAATTTAGGTCTTTCATTTATGCAGTTGTGTAATCTTAACTCTTAAGTGCTTGATTAATAAATGTGGCCTATATGATATATATATATATATATATATATATATATATGTATATATATGGAGTGCTTTCTTCATTTGAATTTCTTCTACTCATAAGCTTTCATTCACACGTTTTTGTTTAAAAATAATATGTTTTGGGGGATGTACGCCGCTATAATTAATCAAGCCGCCGTACGGTTAGCATCTCATCATTATGTACGGCCTTCTTTCCGAAATGTAGCCAGCTCCTAAAAGAAAGGACAAAACATTAATTAATGAATGCAACGTCAATTTTGAATCAATGAAGTAGTTCGAAGTGAGTGTTTCTTTTCCAGTTAGTCAAAAGTGGTTTTTGTTTTTATTACCAATATTCACAATCTATAATCTTCCAAGACACACTCAAATTATATCATTTAAATGTTCTAACATCGATCAAAGGAGGAGATTTATCAGAGCATTAGATAAACCTGAGGCATGAATTTATATACCGATCCAAGCACACTGTTAGGTTTTCTAATTTTTTAGATTAAAAATGAAATATGAGCAAATAATTCATGAAGGTGGTGAACAGCTTCGCTAAAGCAGTGCATGTGATCAACCGAGTTCCTAGTAACTTTCATATCACGAAATTGATAATTCATTAGTTCAATTTTCAATTTTTTAGATCACTCTCTCTCTCTCTCTCTCTCTCTCTCTCAATCTCAATCTCGAACATTTCGAAGGCTTGGAATATCTGCGTCTGATTCAATTGGAGTTCTGAATCGGCGCCTTCTTCCTCACTTGATCCAAGCGAGGGTTCAAACTATGCCTTTTCTGTTGTCAATGAGCACGGATGTTGTCGGCCGCAGGGCTATCGGGATCGAAGCAGTGAGAGGGAGCTACAAGAGAGATGAACCAACGAGAGGAAGGTGAAAAGAGAAGAAAGGGTTCCGAATTTGGGATTTTCCTTTGCTACTGAGGAAGGGAGAGAGCAGATCTAGGATTTTCCTTTGCCGTTTTTGAGAGGTCGATCGAGTGATTTTAGGTTTAGTTTAAGTGTACAGTAAGTAGCGCCTCCTCAAAAAAAAATTGTCTTTGCCGTTTTCACTCGGTGGGAAATTTTCATTTCCCTCTATACAATAGATGACACTTTCATCTCTTAACTCTTAAAATATTGAGAAAAAAACATAATCTAATACTTTTAGATGACAGTTTTAGTTTAAAGTGTCATTTCTTAAAATAAAATGACAAATTTAATAATAAATATCATTTAATTAATATTATCTAATGTCGCAAATGACATATATAGTACAGATTCACAATAACTGAACAACCTAATAAACAAATTGCAGAAAATAAAAAACAAAATCCGACATAGTGAAAATCAGAATCTAATAATTAAATTAATTTGATTGAACATTCACATGCATGTTGCCAGCATTTCTTTATTTGGTCTCCATTCAAAAAATAAAAAAATAAAAACGATCCAGGACGTCTGTTTTTTTTTCTTTCTAGCAAGCAAAGTTGCTCTTTCTCTCTGGTTGGGTGGCCCCACTAGCTGTCAACTACCTATATTAGCTACCTGTCTGCTTAATTTGGAAACCCTTCAACTGATAGCTAGCTCCATGACAAAAACGTCCATTCAATATTTTGATTTACAACACATATTATACACCGACCCAACTCAATCATTGGTCACAGACTCATGGGTGCTGATTCATTAATAACAATCTGCCCCCGAAAGTTTGTAAAGCCGGCGGAGCAATGGGACCCGCAAAACTTCATTCATATTTGCAGCCGTCGAATATCGCACGACCGTCTTTGCATGCGCCTACCAAAAAAGGACAGAAAAAAAGGTCATGCCGCTTTCCAGATGGACGACTGATGACTCAATTCCTGGAGCAATAAAAAATGTCGTGACCTAGCTAGCAATTAAATTTAATTGATGGGTATTTTGGCTCTCTCTAAGACTTATTTTAGGGATATTTTGTTTTAGATTATCTTAAATAAGATATAGTCAAGGATGAAAATATCGATATCGACGGATATATCGCTAGTCAAATTTACGGATATCTCGCCCCAAATATCGATATCGTTTACGATCAACAAAAATGATGGAAATTCAATCTAAATGATGGAAATTCAATTTAAAAGTTGGAAATTTGAAAAGAAATTTTGGAAAAAAACTTAAGTACTCAATGATGGTTATATATGACTAATAAAAACTATAAAATGAACTTAATATAATAAATATATGATGAATAATATGATACAATAGAGTTCTGCCGATGACTAGTAATATAAAAATTTAAATATAAATATAAATTGAAGTGAATTACTATAATTGGATGTTAATATAATTAAAAACATAAAAATAAGCATAAAAAAATTTGAATGGAAGAAAAATTATAAAATGAGTAAATATATTTAAAATTGAAAAAAAAAATAGAGTCAATCTTTGTTCAAAAATTGGAAAGTATTGATGTATTTAAAATTGAAAAAAAAGATAAATATAGTCGAAAATAAGGCAAAAAATGAAAAAAAAAAAAAACATTAGAAAGCAGGAAAAAAACATTATCTAGCAAAAAAAAATAGCAAGTAGGATAAAAAATTTGCAAGCAGAAAATAAAATTAGCAAGCAGAAAATTAAAAAAAAAAATTAGAATGAGCCTATCTGGGGTCGAACCCAGGTGGGTTGAAACCTAAAACTAGGACCAACCAACTCTGCTGACAAGCCATATTATACATTAGTAAGCGGAAAAAAAACATTAATAAGTTGAAAATAAAATTAGCAAGCAGAAAATAAAAAGAATGTTAGAATTAGCCTGCCTGGGATCGAACCCGGGTGGCTAGAAACCTAAAACCAGCACCAACCAACTCAGCTGACAAGCCATATTGTAAACATAAGCAACTGACTAATATACAAAGTACAAATATTAACTTAAAAGCAGTCATCCCCTACCTCTCGCGGGTCTGCGATTCGGGTTTTTTTGACCCGGCGGCATGACCCGACTGGTTTAAGCTCCTTTTATGTCTGATTTTCACCCAATTTAGGCCTATCTCGATCTTTTTAAGTAAATAATTAGATCTATATCCTTAACACAAGAAAAAAGAGCGAAATTTCATGAGATATCTTCTCCCCCCTCTTATGTGCCGCCGGACGGAAATCACGATAATTCGACCGATATATCGTCGATTCCGGCGACATTTACATCCATGGATATAGCCGGTTATGTGTTGTACTTTTTTTTTTCTGTGCTCTAGTTGATTAAATTTAAATTAAATCTTGATTATGTCACATGCATGTATGTTAATATTTGTATTAGATTTTATCATTTTCAACATTTTAAAAGAAAAGAGTTAAATATATAAAGACAACAAAACAATAATATTTGATTGATTTGTTTCTTGGTCATATGTGGGATTATACGCAAAGTGAGTTTTGTTTTCTTACTAGCTAGCTAGTTGAAGATTAGTTAATAGTTAAAGTCAAAAATGGTCTAATTTTATCTCAATTAGATGACAAAAAGAAAGAAGAGAATTAGATCATGAAGAAGTTGACATAATTAAAGATATATACATATATCCAAAGTTTTCTACCTACCAAAAAAATGCCTATATATAGGGCTTGGAGTGTGCTCATCTTACTCAATCAAGGCATTACAAAAACAAACACTAGCACAAGTATATTGTCTAGTATTAACAATAATAGCAATGGAGAAATACCTTAGTTCTTCAGACATAACCGGAAAGCTTGTGGTTCCGGCAGAATGGTTTGCCGTCTTGCCTCCTTTTGAAGCCGGAACATATGAGCTCAACCTTCCGGTTACAGATGGGAGGGGCTATTACTGGCAATTTTGCTATGCCATTCGCAGGAATGGTTATCCAAAGCCGTTTCTTCAATCCCGAGGTTGGCTCAGGTTTGTTGAGTCCAAAGGCCTGGAGGTTGGTGACAAGCTCATTCTGGAAACATACACCGATGATTTTAGAGGAACTCAATTCAGAATCCGAGCACAAAAAGACTACAACAACAACGACCACTGGGTTGATGTCTAGAGATTGTACTACATGCCACTTTGCTAATTAGAATGAATAATGTTCACTTGAGAAAGTGTGACAGTCTGCTACCTAGTTATAATATATAGTTGGTTCGTTTTCTTTGTCTTTCTTTGTTTTTCTTTTAGGGTTTTACTAGGGATCGGGGTCAGTGAAGAGGGGTGGCTTCAACCTTGATCTGGTGGAGGCCGTTAATTTGGGTATTTTATTTATGCAGATGTATAATCTTAAGAGCTTGATTAATAAATGTGGCATATATGATATATATATATATATATATATATTCCAGTGCGTTCTTCCTTTCAAATTCTTCTCTACTCATAAGCTTTCATTCACATGTTTTAATTTAAAAATAATATGTTTGAGGATGTTTGTATCATCGCGTTTGTTTGTAGTTTTGCCCCACAGAAGGAACTTAATATTTAAGATTGAATAAAAAAAAGAATCACAACAACATAGATTATAATAACGCTATAATTAATCAAGCCGCCATACACTTGGCATCTCATCATTATGTACGGTCTTCTATCCTAAAGGCAGCCAGCTTCTAAAAGAAAGGAACAGAACGAAGCCCTGGCGGCTAGTTATAACCTATTAATAAAGACAAGACATTAATTAATGAATGCAAGACCAATTTTGTAAGTCTGAAGTGAGTATTCCGCAGACCCAAAAAAAAAAAAGTGAGTGAGTGAGTGTTCCTTTTTCAATTAGTGGAAAGTGGTTTTTGTTTTTATTTGTGGCCGACAAGAAAGTAAGAAAACAATTTAATAACGTTGAAATAAGTTGATATTGAAATGAATTAAATGGCCAAAAAGCCCTATGTATTTACGTACTTTATAGCGATACTTCTTAGGCCTGTTAATCGGCTTTCCGTTAATTGGCTTTTCGGTTCAGTGTTTTTGCCAAAATCGAAATCAAACTGGGTTGAAAATCGATTTTGGTTAAGTCCGGTTCTCAACCTCAAAATCGGTTGAACCAAAAATCAATTAAATCGATTTGTTCGATTTTGAACCAGGTTTGGACCGATTTTCGTATGCGACGGCGGAGAGAACGAGGGAGAGGGAGAGGGGCGGTGAGCTTCGAGGACGACTGGTATGTGAAGGAGAGAACAAAGGAGAATTCGCGTAGACGTTGAGAACGGGGGAGATGGAGAGGGAGATGGGCGGTGAGCTTCAATGACGACCGGTATGTGACGGAGAGAACGAAGATGAGTTTCGACAAAGACGTCGAGGTTGAGGGAGAGGGAGAGGGAGATGGAGAGAACGAGGAGCATGGAAATTGGAGAGAATCAAGGAGATGGAGAGAACGACGAGAGGGAAAGATTGAGCAGAGGCTGTCTGGAGACAGATGAGGCTGTGATACGACGAAATCAGAGAGAGATGAGGTTGAGAGATTGATGATAGAGTCAAGAGGCCGAGAAAGATGAGAGGATTGAGAGCGCGAGGGGTCATCGCATCGTCGTGCATCTTTGGAGACAGATGAGGCTGTGATACGACCCATCCCAATCCCCTCGAGATTTACGCAGGATGTGCCATGCTCCCGTCTGACATGAAGTGTCAGACAAGGGATAACTCGAAACCTCATCCCATTCGGGGCTTCCAGAGCGCGTCAGGATCGGTGTAGGAGTGTGATGTCTCGGTCTCTGTTACAGCCCGCATCCGCGATCAACCTGCGGGGCATTAAAAACCATTAAAAGCTGTGAGTGGACGAAAATAAATAGTTTAATAAAAACACATTTCATAAGAAGACATTTATGCCCTTCACTAAAAAGCATACATGCATTCGAAAACCAGTTATCTCAATCAAATAAAATATAATAAAAACCATTTATAAAACCGAAGTCATTTCCTTCCTCAAATCATTAGGGACTTAGCCCAAAACCACAAAACCAATCGTATGGGCACTCAACCCAAAACTGTAAATCCAAGTCATGTGGGTCACTGCCCAAATCCATAAACACAACCGTAAATCCAAATCATGTGGCCCACTGCTCAATTCCATAAACACAAACATCCGTAAACTAGTAAATTTTATAAAAACACATTTATACGAATCCTTGGCATCCCAGATGCCTGGCGTCCCAGACGCCTGGCGTCCCAGACGCTTGACGTCCTAGACCCCTGATGTCCCAAACGTCATGTCACAGTCCATAAGCTACGAGTGCTACTCGGGGTCTCAATCCCGAGTGTTAACCTCAAACCCTGTCCGAGGTATGACATCTCAGATGTCTGACGTCCCAGACGTCTAATATAAGCAATCCTGCTCCTGAGTCACTCTACGGTCTGGTCACTCCGTAAAATGACCCCTCTCAAGCAATGTGTCGTGACTACTCCGGGGTACCAATATCCGCAGAAAACAATCTATACATAAGGATGGTACATGGAAAAACATTTCATAAATCCCTTTAAAACATTTCAATTGTGCCTATGCCCGGCTTCCATAAATCCATAGTAAATCTACAAATGGGTCTTGTACCCGAAGTATAACTTTCATAAAATGTTTCCACAAATCCAATTTCCAAATTCAAGGGACTCTGCCCGAAATTCCATTAAACAACCCAACTGGGCTCCAAGCCCGATCATGTAAACCAACTGGGCCCCCAGCCCGATACCTCATTAAATCAAATGGACTCCAAGTTCGATAGTTCGTAAATCAAATGGGTCTCAAGCCCGGTTCCATATTTCCAAATCCGAAATTATACCACTGAACCATTATTAAAACCACCATCACGTAGAAATACAACATAAAACCGTAAACCTCAAAATATGTGGAAATACGTGAATACTAAATACCACAATCAAATCCAACATAAATCACATATTTAAAGCATATAAAATAGTTTTGCATGCATCAATTTAGAAATCAATGTCTACTCATAGACCGTCCTAGCTGTCGTCTCGATATGCGTGCCATAAGCCTTCTCAGGCTAATCACCATCTCCGGAACTCCCGGACCTGTCCAAATCATACTCGAAGGTCACTAACTACTTTAAATAGGCTAACATTGAATCCCCAATTTTTCAGGATTTTTAAACCTATTTAAAATAAATCATAAACCTTCGGACACCCCAAACTACCCGGAAACAGTGTCCGATCGACTTGAAACCTATCCCAAAATGTTCGTTATATCGAAAGGATGAAAACATGTGTTGATCATGCCTCAAAACTCGGCCTCACGCGCCCTCACGCGTCCCCCAAAGGCGCTACCAGTTGAAGCCACGCGCCGGAACAGTGCCTTCGTCAACCTCCAGCCGAACCCGGTTCGCTGGTTTTCTGGGATGACCGAACTAGCGACCCGACCCGACCAGTTCTCCCGACTCCGACCACCGTTCCTTTCCATTTTTCTTCCTAAAGGTTCGTTTCATCCTTCCCAATCGATTAATTAACCTAGAAACCTAAGAAAAATGCAAGAAATTACCTTCTCGATCGAAGAACAAAATGGCCAACCTTCCTCCTCTGTTTCCAGCCACCACAGACCATCTTTGGCCACGATTCCAAGTCCTTTCGACTCGTCTCGACCTCAGGAACATCATCCAAATTTCCAAATCGATCAGAAACAATCGAAACGTAATCCACCATTTTTGAACTCAAAACACAAGTTACGGGTTTTACCTTCGAACATCCACCACCGTACACGACGGTCGACGCCGTTGCCACCATCATCATCGTCTGCCCTCACTCTCCAACTTTCATTCACAGCCCAATGGCGATAGATGAGGATTGAACGGCCTAGTATGGAGTTGGGGTTCACGGTTTAGAAGAAAATCATAGAGGATGAAGTTGTTTGAACGGGAGGAAGAGAGAGAAATGAGGGAAAATAAATATATACATATTTTAATAATGAACCCCCTAATCATAATCAGATCCACAATTCAGGGGAAGTGACCAATAGGATGAGTGACACTTGTCACTCATCCAAGGGCCCCACATTAATTAATCAGCCAATCAGATTTTATTAATATTTAATTCGAATTCCAAGACGTTAATTATCCCGATTTCGATCCCGTGACCATAACTTCCCCGTTCGATATCCAATTTCGACGTGCCACCTGTCTACGGACTTGTGACGTCCCGAACTACGTCACGGTCGTCGGTCCTTGTATGTTTGACTCCCTTGGTCAAAATCAACATTTTGCCCAATCCTAAGGGCAAAATGGTCATTTTACACCGTACATCCGAATTCTCTCGATTAATCTCCAATTTGTCACGTTAATCTATAATAAATTAATATTAAATCCCGATATTTGGGACGGGTTGTTAGAGGTTGAGCGGCGTAAGGGTTATGGATTAGGTGATGGAGAGACTCTGAACGGTGTCGTTTTGGAGATAGAGAGTAGAGAGGTTGGGCACTTGGGCTGTTGCCTGTTGGGCTTGGGGATCTGAGATTGGACTGGGAAACCTGATTCTTCTTGGGCTGGGTTGGGCAATGGACATAGCCCATTGAATTAAACACAGAAGCCTGATCCATTAAAACCCAAAAATAGAAGCCCATTTCATTTAGTTCGATTTTTTCGGTTCGGTTCGATTTTGGTAAATTAAGAACCAAAATAGAACTGGGTTAGACTCAGTTTGGTTTAGTTTTTACTATTCAGTTTTGGTTTTCATTCGGTTCGATTTTTTTGGTTTCGATTTCGGTTCGATTTTTTTGGTTTCGATTTCGGTTCGGTAAGATTATCGGTCTGATTTTTTAGAACCAATTAATAGGGTACCTCTAGTGGCGTGCGAGAGTGTCGGTTTCCTTTTCTTTAGGTGGGGTGGTTACTAATTAAATTAAGTAGGTAGCTAATTATAAAATTAGTTAGTGAGATTCCAAAATGAAAAAAGTTATTTTTGTTTCATTTTGCATCATGCGATGGTGACAATACTACATATATAAACGACGACACTTTTATTGGAAATGATGCCAAAAAATTAATACTTTATTAATAAAGACCCACTGGATTGATGTTTAATATGTTTCTATATAGCTGATTATACTACTATTTCGTTTTAATTAATTTAATTTTTTTCCCCTCAAAAAATTTAGGAGAGATTAACTTTCTTCATTACAAGACTAAAGCTTTTCATAGGTTTATGCTGATGAGAGTGAATAATAAACTATTAATTTAGATGGAATTGATCAATTACCTAGCTATCATATGATATTTTAATTCTTCATTTTATAATATTCTTGATATCCGTACGTCTTGGATAGTAAAGGCCGTTTGTCTCTTATTTAAGAAAATTGTTGATGCCATATCGACCGACCAAGCTCCATACAGGCAAGACAAGGCCACCCCTAGGCAAGATAGATTCAGTCATCACTCCTCCCCAAGAACTCACTCAGCAGTCGGGCGCTAGCCACTCGGCATTCGTGCTAAGTACTGACTATTCTGCAGGTCACCCCAGATCGTCACTCGGCTGGTCTTGCTCAGCACCCCCTTTGACCAGTCTAGTGTCCATACAAACTCCTTGACACCAGGGGGTTAGGCACCACTTGGCACTTACCTCGGATCTCCAGGGGCACATGGCTGCCCTCCGGCCACAACATGGAACTTGCTCCCAAATAGTGCCCAACCACCACATTCATGACCACTATAAATACCCCCAGAACATCTCACAAAGGTAACTCAATCCCAATCATTGTTGTCATTGCTAACTGATAAGCCTTAAATTAAGTATCATTTTATACCTTTTGTCAGAAATGTGCAGAATTGGCTAGAGCATGGAAATACGATAATTTAGGCGAAAGAATCACCTCAATCGGAGTTGTAACGAAGAAGTTACGATGGAATGAAAGAGGGCCCCCAAAAAGTAGGACCTATTTTGGTAGGAGGCTACCAAACCAATCCTAACAGCCCAAGAACAGTTCGGTAGCCGCCTTCTGGATTGCAAAAGATGTGTTCAGAGCGCACGTCCCGAATGGTTGTACGCTCATTCAGCGCGCGTGCACCGACCATTTCTACCCTTTCTTCCGCGCGTTGATAAGTTCTCAAATAAGCATTATTTTATATTATTTTATACCCTTTATACTTGACTTTTAATATTAAAATAATAAAAAAATGGGTGAAAATAATATATATTGTGGGATTTTTGTAGAAATAAATAAAGTTCGGAATTTGAAGTGTTTTGGCTAAAGAATCGTCCCGATTGGAATTATAACAAACAAATTATGGACGAAATTCAGTGGATTTATTTAAATCCATTTTAAAAATTAATAATCTATTTGCAATCAGGCCCAATTTGTTGCAACCCAAAATTGCAAACCCAGCTGAAGCAGTCCAGCAGCCCAGCCCACAATCGATGCTCAACAATCGGCCCAACTTGTGCAGCCTAGGTCCCAGGCCCGTTGGGTGCGCATTTACCGATCCAGTGTTCTCTGCTGTGACACGAACCTACCGAAGGTGCCCTATCCAGCTTAGAACACGTGCGCTGAGCGCCTTTCTTCTGTCAGCGCATCAGGCGCAGATCTATCTTCTTTCCAATCAGCCGTCCCACGCCGACCTCACCTGCTTCTGTCAGCAGTAGCCGTCACGTCGTTCAGCCCAGCTCAGCGCCTGCTCACTGAATCCATCCCCTACGCCCCTGCACAGTGCTGCCGAGTTTAGACTTACTCCAACTGCATTTTCAGCAGATTTTCCAGCTCCAATCCAGCCCTAAATTCATCAATTTTCATCATTTGATTGTATTTATTTTTATATTTAATTTTTGTATTTAATTTTGGTACTCCCTCTATAAATAGGGAGGCCATTTCATGTAACATAGGTCCCCATTTTTAGTCCCTTTTTGTCTAGTTTTTTTTTTTCTCTTCTTTTAGTTCATCTTCTTTCTATTTTGTTCTTTATTTTTGGACCATTTTGTAACTTCTTTTAATTAGTTATTTTAGTTTCATTTTCTTTATTTTGTTCTTAGTTTCATTTTCTTTATTTTATTCTTTGAATTTCTTAAACTTCTCGTTAATTACATTTTTATGCTTTTCTTAAGAAAAATCTAAGGCTAGGTAATTCTAAGACAATTCAAGAGTTTTTAAGAACGCATTCCTTTTGTTTTTTCTTCTATCTTCACAAGTTTCCTGCCACTGTTCGGTGATTCTTGTGAAAAACCATATTTTTCTACTTAAATTCTTGTTATTGTTTTAGTTTTATTTATAATTCCATATATGTGTGGGTATTTTCTTCCTAACATTTGTAAATATGAATACAATATCCACGTGTTTTACTTTCTGAATTTCTTTTACTTCATATATTTTGGTGCTTAAATTTCAATTCGACGCTAAATGTTGATACGCTGTTCGAGGCATTTAGAATAGGGTTGAAGAGATTTAATGTTTGACCGCTATTCGGCGCATTAAATCACAAACTTAAGGTAGATCATATTTTAAGTAATAATCCGATGTTCGGTGCATTTATAATATGAAAAATGTATGCATATAATGGAGATAATGTATGTAGGATTTCATAATTGGTTCAATATAAGCATGATGTTAGAGTGCTGGTAAAAATTGTGTTTAAAGGAAGTTTATTTTAGGAGTAGTTTTAAATAATGTAATTGTTAATTTGAATTTAATTCTTAGTTTGGTTAAAATGTAGTTTATATTACAATCTTTCAAAACCCTCATTTCATTCTTTTATTTTTTTAATTTTTTAATTTTTTAATTTTAATTTTTAATTTAATTTTTAATTTTTAATTTTTTATTCTTTAATTCATTTAATTATTTAATTATTTAATTATTTTATTCTTTAATTCATTTAATTATTTTATTCTTTAATTCATTTAATTATTTTATTCTTTATTCATTAATTCATATATTTATTCATTCTTTCATTCATTAATTCATTTATTCTTTTATTCATTAATCTATTTATTAATTTATTCTTTTATTCATATTCTTTCTCACTAACACATTATTAATGTTCCCTAATTTTTCTGGTTAAGAACGATCCCTATTTACCAATACTACATTTACACAAAAAGGGATTAAATTGCATAATACTCAAATTACGTGATTAATTTAATGCGTAGTTTGAGTGTTATCAATTCTTGGCGCCGTTGCCGGGGAAATTGAAAATCATTTTTAATTTGTTAGTGTATGTATATAAATTGTGTATATTATACTTGTTTATAATTTTTACTTTTGTTAATGTCATATTTGTTAATAACTTTTACTTACTTGTTTATAATTCTTATACTTGTTTATATTTTATTTATCCATATGATTTTTCTTCTTATTATTTTTGTTTATTTGTTAATTTTTATTTTTATACATGTACATATTATACTTGTTCATACATGTTCATATTATACTTGTTCATACATGTTCATATTATACTTGTATATTATTTTTATTTATTTCTATACTTGTTCATTTATTTTTATCCTTGTTCATAACTTTTATTTTTATGCTTGTTCATAATTTTGAATTCTTATAATTGTTCGTATTATATTTATTTATAATGTTCATACTTTACTTGTTTATAATTCCTAATTTATGCTTGTTCATAAATGTTCATAATTTTTTTTATATACTTGTTCATATTATAATTGTTTATGAAAATTTAAATTCTTATTATACTTGTTCATTTTATATTTATTTATATTTTAATTGTTTATGATTGTAGATATTTGTTATGCTTGTTTATAATGTTCATATTATACTTGTTCATAAATTGTATATTATACTTGTTCACTTGTTCACTTTTTCTTAGTTTTATTTTTATTTCTTTTGAATTGTTTTTGTAAATTTAAAAACAAATTCGTAAAAAAAAAATCTTTTTAAATTAAGTTTGTCTTTTTCTGTATTTATTTATAAAAATAAAAAAAATAAAAAAAAATTGTTTTTAAAATAAAGAAAATGTTTTCATTATCTTTTTAATTATAAAAAAATTTCGGAAAAAAATTTAATTAATTTCAAAATTTTCTAGTCTTAACTTTGTTATAGTGTACATATATACTTGTAAATAAATCTTGTGCATAATCAATATGTTAGTGTGATTATCTTTACTTGTGAATATCATTACTTATACATAAAACCATACTTGTGAATAAATTGTTCATACTTGTATAAATTGTTCATATGTAAATTGTCATGTTATACTTGTAAATTGTGCATAAAACATACTTGTAAATAATTCTTGCATTAGTCTCGGCTATATGTAGATCACATGTGCTTCAAAGTTTAGATTTTGATCTTTAATGGAATAGGTGAAGTCTCTTTTGTTAACTTTCACTTATGGTGATTGTTAACACTTGAGTTATCTTAATTCCTCTGGAGTAAGAAATTTTTTAGGGTGATTTCTAGAACAATAGACGGTACTCATAACGGGTTTTGAGTATAAGAAAGGGACATCAATGGAATTTAAGCCCCGGGATGTCTTGAAATTAGCTCTACCTCGTATGTTTATTCTTTCTAACCTAGTCACCTTTGAACTTTCCCAAATAGTTGAATTAATCTAAGATATTTACTTGGGCCGCATGGACGTATAATGTAACGACCCGGATTTTGTTATTATTTAATTAAGTAGAAATTATATGTAAAATGACCATTTTGCGCCTGGTCAAGGCAAAATGTTGATTTTTGACCCGAAGCGTCGTATGACTTTGAACCTTTGACCATTTTGTAGATCGGGTCGCCCTGAGTTCGTAAACAGACGACATGCAGGATTTGGAAACCTAGAGAGGAAGTAATGGGTCACGGATATTACGGGGTACTATTGCGTTTTTCGAGGATCGGGACAAGTGGATTGAATTGATTGGTCAAAGTTGGACTCTTGAACCAATCAGATGAGTGATGACACTCCGGCAACCATCTTGACCACGCAAACTGCCGTCGAGCCCCAGCCACCAGTAACCATCTCAACAACCCAAACTGCGATGGGCAAACAAACCCAGGGAACTCGATTGGACAACCCACATCATTTACCTTCATTCTGGAGCTAAATTGGGAACACAGAGACACCTGGACGACAGACTGAGGCCCCTGCGATTTGATTCGAGAAGAAGGACCATGGGACACGGCGGAGAAATAAACTGAAACAGGGCAGAATTTCTTCGACTCAGAGGTACCAAACCCGACTTCCCTTCTCGATTTTAAGGTCATAAATGTGTAGAATAGAATGAGACGAGTCTGTGGGAACCAACCGTGAGGAAAATGGTGACCGGAATAGGGATTTCTGAGCGGGCCAAGGCCGTGGGTCACGGCGGCTCCACCTCTGGTTTTTCGATAGGACCCAACCGATCCACGCCGCAGGTTCTCGGTAAAGGCCAACCGAACGGTAGCCTGGGTCTTTGGTAGGAGTCCACTGAATGGCAGAGATGATGACTTCATCATTCTGACACTATTCTGACAGCATGATGATGTCATCTTGTCAGAAATGTCAAAGCATGGACCAATCAGGGACAACCACTTGTCGTTTGACACATGTCAGAGGATGACTTCATGCTGATGTCAGCGTTACTGTAGCAACGTTGACCAGGAGCGTGGGGGCGCGTGTGAACAATACTTTTTGTGGGGTTGGTACCATTTTCAAGGTTTCGACGATATAAATCCAATAGCGGTGGTTTCGTGGCTATCAGAGATTGTTAGGTTGGTCAAATTGAAAGAATTAGCCTCGGGAAGCGTGTTTGGAGCGCGTTCCCTGACCGGTTTCGTTCTAAGTTTGAATAATAGACCTAATAGGGTCAATTAGTGACCCTTAAGTATGTTTGGGCAGGTTCGGACGTTGTATTTAGCTTCAGGACAGGTGTAAATGGTTCGTTAGCGTAGTAAGGACTAGCTGTGAGTGGACCGTTGATTTTATAACTGAATACATGCATAACTGTTTTACTTGTTTTCTAAATTGTTTTATGCTAAATGTTTTATGATGTTGGGATTTGAGAATTGGATCACGAATTTCAAGAAATGCACCGATTTAAGTGAAAATGGTCGTATCGGGCCTGAGACCCATTTGACGAGCGTTGACTCAGATTTGAGAGAGTCAACAGTATTTCAGAATGAATTGTGAACTATTGAAAGTATTGATGATTTTGAGACTTTTAACCTGAAGATTTGGTTTATTAAGAATTATGGGTAAAGGTTTGATATGATTTGAAAAGATGGTTTTGCAAAGGTTTTTCATACGTATATGTATATACCCTTCCAGCTTGCGGATTGGTCTCCTCCAGACGTCGACCTGGAGGGTCACGATCCACTGACCAGAATGAGTATCCCCATTGGGAACCCGTTCCAAGAGTGGGAGATTGTGTTGCGGTCTCGGACCAGATTCCGGAGAGATACTCGAACTAGATCCGGGAGAGAGCTCGGACTAGGTTCAGAGATAGAGCCTCCCAGACGGAGAATTCTGGGGAGAAGACTCAAAGTGAGATCCCGAGTGGTGTGCATACCTTTAGATATGAATCGTGACCATTATCGGGGATTTGTTCCCTAGGGGCTGTGTGCCCTGAGTTGGCGTCGAACTTTCCTTCGATGCCGAGGAAGGGATTATGGATACATAGTTACATTTGAATTGATGTTATACGTCCCCAGATGTATTTTTGTATAGATATACGTATATGTATAGAAATGTTACATGTTTTTACAATTGATCGTATTTCTATGTTTTCTACTGACTGCATGTATGTTTACAGAAACGAAGGGTCAAAATATATACATACGTTCATATGGGTTTATAACTGCTTTACTTTGGTCCACTCACAATTTGAATGTTTTCTTGACCCTTCAAGAGAGGAAACCGAGGAAGGCATCGACTCCAGGGCCTAGCCATAAATATCACCGTTGCGTTTGGACCACCCTGAGGGGTAGATGTTAACTTTATTCGTATTAGTACGAACATAATGCTCATTTCCCTTGTCTGGCATGTTATAATATGAAACACACTAGTGTGTATCTAGAATCCCCAGTAGGGGTATTTGTGTAATAAAACCCTCGGAAGGGTATTTGTGGTACTTTAGATTACTTGTCAGATGGGAGTAGGCCTTCCCCAATGGTCCCTAGGGGGAAAATGGGGAGGGTCCTGTCATATAAGTCTCCATCTAAACTTTGAAGTTATATGAACCATATATATCTTTGACTTCCCCCGACATGTAAATATTGTTTATATCTTTTTACATTTGTTTATATCTTAACTTATATTACTTGTCATGACAACTTTAACTTTTTATATTACTTGTCATGACAACTTTAACTTCTTTCTTTCATTCTAAGTTGCATTGCATCTTTAATTTAAACTTGCATTTCCACCTTGCATCTTTAACTTGCATTTTTAACTTAACTTGCATCTTTAGTTTAACTATATTTCATCTTTAATCTAACTTGCATCTCCAACTCAAATCCCTAACTTAAATTTGTATATCTAACTTGCATTCTTAACAAACGTACATCTCTGACTAACTAACTTGCATTTCTGTTTAAGCTGGATGGACGTTACACTTCAAGCGCTTGTTGGGAGGCAACCCAATGTGTTTTCGGGATGTGAAGGAGTCATCCATGCAGATTTTCTATCTTTCTACTCTTCACTCTTCTTTATTTTGTTTATTCATCGTTTTCTTGCTTTATTTTCGTAAATCCTCTTCCTTACTTCGATTCTATGTTCAATTACTTCTTATTTTCTTACATTGAGGACAATGTAGAATTTAAGTGTGGGGGAAAGGTTTACAATTTTAATTGTGCAATAGAATTGTTTTATAAAATTTCAAATAATAATAATAATAATAAGTAAAAAACTTATATATAAAAAAAATCGAGTTATTATTGCTTTCTTAAGTCTTTTTATTTTAACTTAGTGTTTTACGAGTCTTAAGTTGCCCTTTAACTTGTTAATGATATAAATGAACGGAAATGAATATGTTATGGTTATAAAGATGATACTACAACTTGAATTTGTTTGTTAATACTTCGTGATTAAGTGTTATAACTTGTAGATAATGCATATAAATTGGTATATAAACGATCATGTTAAGATAAGAATGAATCATTTGAACCTTATGTGAGCTTTAAAACTTTATATACATCTTTGATGAGTGATTCATAAGTTCTTTGTTTAAATTGATATATATATACCTCATAACTGCTTGCCATAGTTTTTAATGAACTCTAGAGTACTAGAAATTATTCTATGAGATTTTCAAAGCTTTTAAGTCAATAAACTCTCTGATTTTGGATATGATTAAGGCATTAGGGTTAACTCCACAAATTCAAACATCCATGTTTCCTATTTTGTGCGCACAAGTTGCAACCCCCTTAGTTTTAACCCCTTTGAGCCAACATTAACCCTTTCTTTCATCACCATGATTATCTAAACACTTGAGCCTAGTATAGACATCTTTCACCCTTATTCCAAAGACTCGATTGAAGACATGAAAATGGTATGAAGAGAAATTGATGATGTTTTGAAGACTTTTATGTGTATTATATGGATTTACTTACTCAAATTTTGTTGTATTATTGACACATGTTATTACCTTGATATATGAAAAGAAAAAAATGAAACAAAAAACTGAAAAGAAAAAAAAGAAGAAAAAAAAACACAAAGAATGATTACGAGGCCCAACATGATGAAATTAGGCCTATGCTTGAAGGGATGGATTACTGACATCATTGCACTAAGGTTGGGAAGTTATGATATGTTTTGGGAATCTATTGAGTTTTGGAATGAATTTGAGCACCACTTATCCAATATTTTCCTCGCCTCTAAACTTAACCCTATTACAACCTTCGTAAAAACCTTATGATCCTTAACATGATAAATTTTGATTAGTTGAGTCAATCACTTGAGTAAGCTTATGGTTTTGGTTCATTTGTGCAAGTATATTTTGTTTTTATCTTGAGATGTTTATTTGAATTTTTTGCAAAAGTACTTTAATTCTATTATGTGAGCATCTTTCTCTCACATACTTTGAGTGCAAACACAAACCCTTACAAATTGAGTGAATTTATGAGTGCATATCCTTATGAGTAGATTCATACTTGTCTTATGCATGATGAAATCCATTTCACCATATTTACTCATTATCTTACTTGTTGAAACATTTTGTTACCATGTGTTAACTCTTGAATTCCATATGCTTAAATGTTTTAAGTGAAAATCTTTGATGTCATGATCAAAACAATGAAATATTGAGAAAAATGCTTAAGGGTTTACTTGTTTTGACTTTGTAGTTTAATTTTAGTATTTGATAGGGACTAGCAAAGTTTAAGTGCGGGGGGATTTGATAGGTCATCAAATAAGCATTATTTTATTTTATTGTATACCCTTTATACTTGACTTTTAATATTAAAATAATAACAATTGAAGAAAATAATATATTTTGTGAGATTTTTGTATAAATAAATAAAGTTTGGAATTTTGAGCTTTTTAGCGAAAGAATCGTCCCGGTCGGAATTATGAAGAAGAAATTATGGACGAAATTCAGTGGATTTATTTAAATCCATTTTTAAAATTAATAATCTATTTGCAATTAGACCCAATTTGCTGCAGCCCAAAATTGCAAACCTAACTAAAGCAATCCAACAGCCCAACCCACTCTCGAAGCCCAGTAGCAGCCATCAAGTCTTTTCAGCTCTGGCCCAATTTCCTGTCAGCAGCAACCGTTAAGTCCTTTCAGCCAAGCTCAGCGCCTGCTCACCGAATCCATCCCCTGCGCCCCTACACAGTGCTGCCGAGTTCAGACCTGCTCCAACTGCATTTTCAGCAGATTTTCCAGCTCCAATCCAGCCCTAAATTAATCATTTTTCATCATTTGATTGCATTTATTTTTATATTTAATTTCTGTATTTAATTTTGGTACTCCCTCTATAAATAGGGGAAACCTGCTTATGCAATATCACCACGAGACGGAAGTCAAGCCCCTAAAAATTGCCCTATACAGCGGGAAGGCAGACCTGCTCACCCATATCAACAATTACAACTCCACTATCGCCTTTAGGAACCTTTCTGATGAGGCCCAATGCTTGGTCTTCAGCTTCACCCTCACCGAAGCCGCGCTCAATTTGTTCTATTGGTTAGAACCACAGTCAATCGACTCATTCGACCATTTGCACACGATCTTCCTGAACCAATTCATGATCGAAACAGATCGACCACTCACCACCGAGGACCTGGGCACCCTCCGGTAGGGGGAGAACGAGCCTCTGCGCCAATTTGCCGCCAAGTTCAACCTCGAATACTCAAAGTGCCATGAAACATATGACAAGGCAGCTTACCGGGCTTTCTGTAACAGCATACGGGAGTCCACGTTTAAGTATCACGCCTTCACCCAGAGGTGGGATGACTACAATGAGCTCATGAGACAAGCAACGATCCATGCCAAGGCAAAGCACTTCAACTCCCTACAGGTGGTGCCTAGGCCACCCGTGACCCCAACATACCCCACACATTCGGAGACCCACCAGGCACCGTCACCTACCACTGCCACCAACCCCCACATGGAACACCGATCTGAATCTTACTCCGGTAAGAGAAAAGGCACGTACAACAACGACTACAAGGGGAAGAAGGACAAGTACCATACTAAGGGACACAAAGCGAACAATCGACACCAAATAGAAGAACCCTATACGGGGCCAACATCCAAGTTTGAAACTTACTCCATCCTCAATACTTCCCTGGAGAATGTTCTTATGAACATCGAAGGAACCATCCCCAAGCCACGAGCACGATCACCGAGCCCCCGCCTCAACTCAGACCTCTACTGCTAATATCACAAGTCCAATGGTCACACCATTGATGAGTGCGTAGCCTTCTGCGACATCGTGGAGACCCTCGTTTGGGAAGGAAAGCTCAGCCAATTCCTTCAACACGCGCGCCCTGCATAAAACATGCCACAAATCAACATGATCAGTGATGGCTAAACCATATCTTCATCCTACAACTCCAATCGGGCGAAGAAAAGCTTCCTTCGGGCAACGTCGTCTAATCACCAGCTCTTTAACATCAAGGATAGACGGGCTGCCAAGGTTGCACGGGCTAGCTGGACGCCCATCACCTTTTCCAAAGAGGAAGAGCGTGGGATAATCTTCCCCCACGATGACCCACTGATCATACAGGAATAGATCGCCAACTTCGACGTCGGGCAAATCCTCGTGGACACTGGCAGTTCCGTCAACGTGCACTTCATAGGCACATTCAACTAATTAGGAATCAACCCCTACAGAGCTCACTCAAACCAATTCCCCGCTACTCAGCTTTTCGGGTGACTCCGTCATGCCCCTCGGCACTAACTTTCTACCAGTCTTGCTGGCCAGTACGCCCAGAATCGTCACTACCCTCACTAATTTCCTCGTGGTTGACTGCCACACTGCCTACAACGTCATTCTAAGCAGAGGCCTCTTCAACTAGCTCAACGTCATATCTCCACCCATTCACTACTCACGAAGTTCCCTACCATCGTGGGTGCCGGCCAGATTTGAGGAAACCAGCAGTCCGCACGCACGTGTTACTAGAACGTCTTGACCAAGGTCAACCCATGTGTAGAACGGGAAACCATGGCTATTGCAGAAGCCGCTTACGAGGCTAACCCCGTCAACCTCAAGCTTGCTGATCAGATCCTCTCAAGTTCTCCGAGGACCCACGATATCTCTCAGCAACTTCACAACTCCAACATGTGAAGGAAACCGAGTCCATCACCCTTTGCCCACACCACCCCGAGCAGCAGGTGAAGATCGGAACCTCAATCGACTAGAGCGTAGCTCATACAATTCTTAACAGACAACATCGAGGTATTTGCCTGGTCATACGCCGACATGCCCGGTATCTCCACCGACATCATCTGCCACTGGCTCACCATCGACGCATCCTTTAAACTAGTGAAGCAAAAAAAAAATGCACCTACTACTCCGAGTGTCAGCGTGCCATAAAAGACAAAATCACTAGGCTCTGTACGATCCACTTTGTGCGCAAGGCCATTTATGTCACATGGGTCTCAAACATTGTCCTAGTGAAAAAAACCCTCCATGCCTTGGAGGATGTGCATCGACTTTACTAACCTCAATAAGGCCTTCCCCAAAGACAGCTTCTCACTACCCAAGATCGACCTCCTAGTCAACGCCACAGCCAGCCATGAACTTCTGAGCTTCAAAGATGCATATTCTGGCTACAACCAGATCAGAATGCACCCCAATGACCAAATTCACACAAGCTTTCTCACCAACTTGGGCGTCTACTGTTACAATGCCTTGCCCTTTGGGTTGAAAAATGCCAGGGCAACCTACCAGCGCCTCGTCAACTTCATGTTCGTGGATCAAATCGGAAAGACCATTGAAGTCTATGTGGACGACATGCTGGTCAAGAGCAAAACTGCCAATGACCGTCTGCCCAACCTCCACAAGATGTTCCAGGTACTGAAGAAGTACCAGATGCGGCTCAACCCTACCAAGTGTGTCTTCGGTGTGCGGTCCGAAAAATTCCTAAGCTATATGATCAGCCAACAGGGGATTGAGGCCAACCCCGAGATGATCAAAGCCATCCTCGACATGCAAGACCTCTGTACTCTCAATGAGGTCCAGACGCTAACCAACCGGGTCACTGCCCTTACCCGATTCATCTCTCTGGCAAAGGACAAATGCCTCCCCTTCTTTAAGATCTTAAAGACGCGAAGGAAGACCGTCAGTTGGGATGCAGAATGCCACACCGCATTCCACGCACTCAACACCTACATGATCACGGCACCCTTTCTTGCTAGACTAGATATCAGAGAACAGCTCACAGTCTATCTCTCCGTCTCAACCTCCGCCATCAGCTTCGTCCTCATGATGAACAAGGACGGTGCTGAATTCCCAGTCTATTACATAAGCAAGGCATTTCAGGATGTAGAGACTAGATACAGAGAACTACAGAAGTTGGCTTTCGCCTTGGTCATCATAGCCAGATGGCTCCGACCATACTTCCAAGTCCACCCCATCTTAGTACTCACCAACAAGCCCCTGCAGGTAATCCAAAAGCCTGATTCCTCCCGACTCCTAATCAAATGGGCCATCGAGTTTAGCGAGTTTGACATCACTTTCGCCCTCCGACCAACAAAAAAAGGATAGGCGGTCTCCAACCACCTCTCCGAATTCACTTACGGCACAACACATCATATGCTAGAGGACTAAAACCCCAAAACTATACCGCCATCCATCCCCCTCAGTACAGAGCATACTTAGTCCCCCTTGGACCTGTCTAGGCCCACCTACACTCTCTACGTGGATGGGTCAGCCTACCACAGCGGCTCAGGTGCTAGGCTCATGCTCAATACACCCACCCATGAGAATCTCGAGTATGCGTTTCGCTTTGGGTTTAAAGCTTCCAACAATAAAGCACAATACGAGGCTCTCCTCGCTGGATTCCACTTGGCCAAAGACCTCCAAGCCCAACAGATCCAAATCTTCAACGACTCCCAACTCGTTATTCGCCAACTGAGTAACCTCTATGACGCCAAAGATGTCTCCATGGCATGATACCTCATCAAGGTACGGGCACTCCTGGGCAGCTTCCGGGCTTACGAGATCACGCAAATCCCACGCTCTAAGAATAGCCATGCTGACGCCCTGGCCCGCCTAGCCTCCTCAATCAAAGATAAGGTTGGTCGCCAAGTACCAGTCGAACTCCTTACAACCCCGAGCATCAGGGAACGCCAAGTCTTGGCCATAACGAACGGGCCCTTATGGATGGATCCAATCATCTGGTACCTCACCACCGCAGAGCTGCCCGCAGACCGTAATTCAGCCTAGTGCATCCAACGCCAATCTGCCAGGACACTATGGTGCACAACCACTTGTACCAGCGAGGATTCGATATCCCGTTTTTGAATTGCCTCCCAACCGATCACGATAGTGCCGTTCTCTGGGAAATCCACCAGGGCATCTACAAAAGCCACTCCGGACTCAAATCCCTCGCCCACAAAGCCTTCCAGCACTAACCCAGAAGTGCCCACAATGCCAAAAATATGCCCCCATTCCCCACTCCCCAGCAGAATGTCTCAACTCCATGCTCAGCCCTTGGCCATTCTCCCAGTGGGGACTCGATCTCATCCGGCCCATGCTCAGCCCTTGCACACGCAGTCGTCGTCGTTGACTACTTCACCAAGTGGGCAGAAGTAAAATCCCTTAAAATGATCACGAGGCCCAGATCGAAGCCTTTGTTTACCAAAACATCATCTGCTATTTCGGCATACCCCACACGATCGTGACGGATAACGAAAAGCAATTTGACTGCGCTCGCTTTCGCAACTTCTGTAATGTCTACGACATCAAACTCTGCTTCAACTCCGTCCGCATCCACATGTCAATGGGCAAGTTGAAGCCATCAATAAGCTCTTCAAGTACAACCTGAAGAATAGCCTTGATGAGGTCTCGAAGGGCCAGTGCTCTGATCTCCTCTCCGACGTCCTGTGGTCCAACCAGACATCCACCAAGGAAACACCCATTGCTCTTGCTTTTGGAATGGAAGTTGTCGTACCAGTTGAAATCGGAGAAACCTTCTACTAGGTGCTATCCTATGACCCGGAAGCGAATGACGCGCTGCTCACCCTCAACCTCAACTTCCTCCAGGAGAGCCGTGATCAAGCCAACCTCCTAAACATGGCCCACAAGCAGCGCATTGCTCACTACTATGACTCCAGGTTCAAGGCTCGGAGCTTCAAAGTGGGGGACTGGGTCCTCCAAAAAATTAGCCTCGCTACTAAGGATAGAGCAAACGGCTTTCTTGGGCACACATGGAAAGGCCCCTACTTGGTCACCAAAGTCCATTGACCACGGACCTACGAAATGCAAACTACGGACGGTCATCTCTTGGCACACCCTTCGCATGGTGAACATCTCAAGCTATTCTACAAGTGGTCTCTACTTATGTTCTACTTGTGTGTTACTCAATAAGAACAGGGGACTTCTATAGTCGATTTGGACATCTCCAGTCGACGTTATCATTTAATACATAACGCCCTTGTACCAATTCCTTTTGTTTTTTTATATCTTGTACTTTTCAAACTTAGGTGTTCGCCTCTCAACACCTTAATTGGTCAGCATCTAAACGCCAAATACTACCGAACGGAACCCCACCATCCCAATGCTAATCGCACAACCTTCATATACAAGGGTCCTCAAGAAACAAAAAAAAAAAGCAAACAAAGCAACACGTATACCCCGTCTCGTTACGACACCGAACTGTCCCAAATTGATTAAAACCCCTTATCTTTTCCACATGATTAAAGACACTCACATTCCACTCGGAATCCCCTCATCCCCCCCACAACCGATCAGAACCTAAAACCCCAGTATTAAAGGCCACCTACAATTACTTTCTTTGGTTCAGGTGTCCTGCTTTAATACGTATTATTTGCTTTCGCAACGTTCAAGTACACCTTACTTGGTAGCCGTATGTTTCAAATATTTAACTTTCATACATCATTAACAAATTGTACCAAGATGGACCCTAAACACCATTTCATTTCATTAATTGTTTACAAAACAATATACACGGGGGATTCCCCAGATTACATGGCATTATCTATTTCACGAAGAAAAAACTAATCACCCAATCACCTCGACGACCTCGTCCACCAAACTGTCCTGCTCAGCAGAGGGAGACACAAGCTCTTTCTCACCACTAGTTGGCATCTGCGCCTCAGCGGTCAGCACGTGTGGCTTCAGGACCAAAGCCTCAGCTCCTCCCTTATCCTTCTCCAGGGAGAAGGTCCTGGTCAGCACTAGGGGCTCGTCTAGCTAGGGAAACTGCAGCTTGGCACCGGGGTTAAAGAATAACACGCGCTGCATGCAATCATCCTCCACCTCGATAAGGGCAAGGTCGAGATGATTTACATACAGCAGGTCAACCATGAAGTCCTCCAGGGTCCTCTACCGAATGACATCCACAACCGACAGCAGCCAGTCAATTTCCCCTTACATCTCCTCAATCAGCTTCTCCTGCTAATTAACTCGGGTAGAGAAGGCACGCACAGTCTCCTCCAGCTTGAGAATCCCCTTCTCCGCCTCCTCAGCCCAGGCAGTCTACCGTTGGACCCCTTTCTTTAGATCGGCAGCCTGCTTATGGGTCGATTGGGACTCCTACTTTTTTTCCCTCAGCCGGTCCTCTCTCTACCGCATGGCCTTCGCCTTGGCCTTCATCTTCTACATATGCCGAGCAGACCTCCGTAGGGCTACAAAGGTTTGTCCAAAGCACTGCTGACCACACAACACTTGGTTAATAATAAAAACCATCACATCAACATATATGAATACATATGGACAAATAATTTGAAACACTTATGTGGGCCTGCTCGGCACGCACTGTTGAAAATCGATCGAAGTGGGAGCCTGTGGGGACCTCCTCAATCCCCCCCGTCGTCGCCTGCCATGCTAGGATGAAGGTATTAGCCACCAGCACTAAGGTCTTGTGGACCTAGTGGGACACCTCAACTAAGCCTCCCTCCGGATTGGTCGATCGTACTAGGTCGGACACATCGATATGTTCCGAGAACATGAACGGAAAACCTATCTGGGCATTCAGCCAAGTGTCCTTCGACAGGGGCTATCAGGACCGGACCCTTCTTGGTCAGGACCCAACTCATCTAGCACCATATTTTCCGCTTTGGGCCTCGCCCTCACGGTTTTATTTTTGGGAGCTCATGGTGCAACTTCCCAGGGGGTCACCCATCATGGAATTGCACCAGCCTCAACTCGCTTAACTTTGGGGTTCCAATCCCCCCCCCCCCCCCCCCCCAAAGCCACTTGAGCTCCAAAAAGGCCTAGTGTGAGATAGGTGTGTGCCTACACCATTAAGGCACACCACCATCTCCTCTCCCAGACCATTCCCTCGCAGGAATGTGGGATTGTTCACCGTTCCCTGCAAGACACGGGTCTTCCAATCCACCCCTTTAGGGCCTAGCGTCCTCGCTGTCACACTTCCCGATCGGGGCTACCAAATTGTCAGGACCAGAACCTCCTCGGTCAGGACCCGACTCATCTAGCACCATATTGTCCGCTTTGGGCCTCGCCCTCACGGTTTTGTTTTCGGGAGCTCATGGTGCAACTTCCCAAGGGGTCACCCACCATGGAATTGCACCAGCCTCAACTCGCTTAACTTTGGGGTTCCAATCCCCCCCAAAGCCACTTGAGCTCCCAAAAGACCTAGTGTTAGATATGTGTGTGCCTACACCTTTAAGGCACACCACCAGCCTCTCCCAGACCATTCCCCTTTGTAGGAAAGTGAGATTGTTCACCGTTCCCTCCAGGACACGGGTCTTATAGTGGCGGTATCACCACCCTAGCATCGGTAGGCCTCTCCCACGGCCCCTCGACCGACTTGGACTCCACCTCCATTTTCCTCTGCCGCTCAGTAGCCTCGCTCTCTAAGACATCGACAGCCAGTGGGGATTTCCTCTGCCTAGCCTCTATCAGCTTTCGGCGATGTTCGCGTGCCTAATCCAAACCCCCCATACTTGGCCACTTCATGCTGACAGATAGGCTCTTATCTACCGCATAAGTTTTTTCCCCACTGGGCTAATGCTGGGGCCGACCAGACTACTGGGAGGCATCCTGCCGATCACTCTTGCCGACCACCTTAGGCTTGTGCGCGATGGATTTTTGCCTCAGGTCCACTTCCTGCACAGAGAAATTCTCTTGCTGCTTACTGATCGATTTCGCCGACTTCCCTTGGTCGGTAGTGGGGGTGTGCTTTTTCACCGCCTCAAGAATCTTCCTCAATGCTGCTTGCTCAATCGCTGAATGAACTGTTAAAAAAAACAAAACAACAAAATGTCAAAGTCAGCAGAATAACCATTCGGAAACCCTAGACTCCGGTTGACATCGTCCAACCATACACCCAACTCACCCGGATGAGTGATAAGACCCACGACAAGAAGGTTCGTTGGCGACTGAAGCACGCAACGATTACGTTCTAGATATGAAAACTTCTGCCGAACAAAGTCGCAACCTTCTCGATCCTCAACAGTGATGGTCGCCTTCGACGGACTTACACAAAACAACAACAACAACAACAACAACAAAAACCTATCAATTTTCTATTAAGCAAAAGGCTTCACCCCACCATAAACTAGAATTCCACTCGGCAGATATTACAACTTCCCAACTAAAAGTGAGTCTAAATCCTCGCTCGGACACTGCTAACATCCCCCTTCCACGGGCCAGCCACCTAGAAAAAACTGTGCGTCCAACTTTTCTACGAGGATGGCACATCCTGGATGAAGGCCCCCCACACAGACTTCTGCAGGCACTCCATCTGCACCCAACTTGGGTCAAACACTTGCCTCTTAAACTGTACATGTGGCACAGTTGACCCCAGGTCGGCTGTAACAGCCCCACCAGTTGGAAGGTAGTGAATACGCTGACCAGGATGATCCAGCCGTTCACGTTCAGTTTCCCCATGGCAATCTAAGCCAGTGCCATCATGTCCTGCAACCACGAGTGCAACGACAGCCTTACCACATGCTCAAAACCATCGACATAGAATAGCATGAACTGTAACGACCCGTCCCTAATTTTTGGGATTAATTAAAACTAATTATGGATTAGTGAGGCTAATCGAGGATTAGTCGATGATTAGCGGACGTTCAAGGAAAAATTATGATTTTGCCCCTAAACGAGGGTAAAAAGTTGACTCTTGACCCGGGAGGTCTGATGCCTGAGGAACGATGATCGTACCGTAGATCAGGACGTCACGAGTCAGTAGACAAGCGGCACGTCGAAATCGGACGTTCCACGGGAAAGTTACTGTTCACGGAAGTTCGAAGGAACTATTGCACGTTTTACGACGCGAGTTGACTTCTGCCTTTTGTCTTATGTGGGCCTAGATCTTTCCCAGGCCCAATGGTTGAGTGATACTTGTCACTCATCCATTCCCCATTTTCTCATATACATGCATATCCATTTCCTTCCTTCTTCGTTTGATCGTCCCCAAAACCGTGCAAACCCACATACACCACCTTCCTCAATCCTCATCTATTGCTTTTGGGCCTTGAAGGAAGGTTGGAGGGAGGACTGAGACGATGACGGTGGTGCTCACGGCGTCGACCGTCGTGGACAGTGGTTGTGAACCCGATAATGCTAAGGTTTGGTTTGAATTTTGAATATGAGTTTTTAAGGGTTGTTGTTTGGTTCTAAAGATTAGGATGGCTTCCTAGTGGCCTTACGAGGTGATTGGAATCGAGAACGGGGACAGAGGAGGCCGGAGACGATGGCGGAGCATGGTGGCAGGTTACCATTTCGGTTCTTCTTCGAACAGGTATGTTCTTGATCGATTTTCTCATTTTTGATGACACGTATAGATATGGAATGATTATAGGAAGGTTTAGGAATTGAAAGGATCGAAAAAAGACGAAAAATGAGAGAGAAATGGGACTGGACCGGTTCCGCCGGTCCGGTCGGACCAAAAAACAACAAATCGGTTCGGATCCGGTCTACTAAAGGTTAAAGGAGAACAATGCAGGGCGCGTGGGCTCCACGTGCAGCCCCTTTGGGCGGCGCATGAGGGCGCGTGGGCTCCACGAGCAGCCCCTTTAGACGACTCATGAGGGCGCATGGGACCCCTTTTTGGGAAGTGTCCAACATATGAAATCATCCTTTCGATGTAACGAACATTTGGAATAGGTTTCGAGTCGATCAGACATTGTTTTGATATTATTCGGGATGTCCGAAGGTTTAGGATCGAGTATAAAAATAGTTAAAAATTCAGGAAAATTACGAGGCTTTAATGAGAAGTTATTAAGGTAGTTAGTAACCATCTAGTATGATTTGGACAGGTTTGGGAACCTGGGAGACTGTGATTGGTAGGGAGAGGCTTATGGCGCGCGTATCGAGGCGCAACAAGGACGGTCTGAGAGTGGACCTTGTTTTTTAAATTGATGCATGTATAAATATTTTATATGAGTTATGCACATGTTTTGTGATGCCATGAGTGCATATGATTGTGGTAATTATGGTTTTCCGTATTTGCACGTATTTCGAGATTTTTGATTTTATACTGTGTTTATACGTGCTAGTATTTCTACGAGGGTCTAATGAATTGGGTTTGGATTTGGAAACATGGAATCAGGCATGAGACCCATTTGATTGGAAACTATCGAACTTGGAGTCCAATTGATTTAATGAGAAATCGAGCTGGAGGTCCATTTGAGTTATACGATCGGCCTGGGTGCCCCGTTGGTTTACGAATTCGGGTGTGAGACCCAATTGGTTATGATATCAGGTTGGAGGCCCAGTTATGATTTATAAATATGATTTCGGGTCGGGGACCCATATTTGAATTTACGATGGTTTTATGGAAAACCCGGGTGCAACTCTTTGAATGATTTGAAACGGTTTTCCGTATACCAACCTCACAAACAGATGCCATCTAGATGTCCCGTAGTATCCTGGAGTGGCGAGTTGTCTCCTCCAGACGTCTCGTAGTATCTTGGAGTAGTCACGAGGCATTACCTGCGATGGGTCATTGCACAGAGCGACCGGTCTGTATAGTGACTCAAGAGCAGGATTGCCAGAGGTTAAAACCACCCCCCAGGGAGGGTCATTGATCTGCGAGTCATTGACCTGGGTGGGCCCTGGGGAGACTTGGGATTTGAAACCCCGAGTAGCACGCGTAGCTTGGAACCGTGACAGGATTGATTGTGACATCTCGGATATCAAGAATCAGGGATACTGAGGATTGGTTTTGGGCTAAGTTCTCATATACTTTGGTTTATGGTTTTGGGCTAAGGCCCTAATGGTTTAATTATTGACTAATGGTTTGATTAAATGGTCTTCAAATGCATGCATGCTTTTTAGTGAAGGGCATAAATGTCTTTTGTGAAATGAATTTTATAAATTATTTATTTTGTCCACTCACAGCTTTTCGTGGTTTCAATACCTTTCAGGTGGATCGCGGATGCGAACTATATCGGGGACCAAGACATCACACTCCTCCTCCGATCGTGGCGTACTCTAGAAGCCTTGGTGGGGCTAAGGTTGGAATATCCCTTGTCTGACACTTCGTGTCAGACGGGAGTAAGCACGTCCCGCGTTAATCCCTCGGGGATTTGGGACGGGACCTATCATGGACCCTTCGGGTGACTCACTCGGTTTCAGACCTCATGGAGGTAGAGACATCTTGACTTCCGTTGGATTCCTGATCGGCTACGCCGACGAGCCTTTCTGATCTACTTCCTGCCGACTCACTTCCTCCACTGACCGTTTGGCATCATGAGGCTCCTCATCTCCCTTCGAAAGGTCCCCACATGGCCTCTGATCGGCCCCTACCCTCATTTTGGCACTGCCTCTCTACTCGGTACCTTTACCTTGGGTTTTTGGCTCCTTCAGCAGTAACCTAAAAGCCCTATCTAAGCTATCACTCGATGAGGAGGATGTAGAGGAACTTCCGGTCGACGAGGACCCACTAGTGGACGACAAACCACTCCGCTTACTCGGTACATGACTTGCCGAGTGAAACGGTGTTTCACTACCAAAATTTTGAGGGGACCTAGCCCCAGATCCACTTGTTGACTCAGACTCTGAAATCTTCAAGTATCGAAGAGGCAAGTCGACAAGAATCAGACCTAGCCCCTTGTTAACTCGACATGAGGCACATCGTGAAGTTAGGTCCCTGTTCTCGGAGGTTGAAGCATGGTGGGAGGTTTATGCTGGGTGAGGCAATGAGGCAGCTGACGCTATTTACGTAAGTTCAATGTTTGCGGTTATTAAATATTTTATTATTTTTAATTACATAATTTTCTAATTATTACTTTATTTAATTTTGTAGGCGACCATGGTGGAGGACGTGCAACAGACTCAAGGACGTGCAACTGACTCAAGAATAGTTGACCCAGCAACAACCTGAGGTTCCGCTGCAAGACCAACTACTGGATCTCGGGACGTCGATTGGAATCCTGGAGCGCCATCTTGGTTGCCGACCCGGGAAATTTGTCCGAGGCGCCGGATGAGGGCTATTTTGTGATGTCTTGAGCCCATCCTCGAGTTCATCCTGAGGAGTCAATCCCGAGGGAGTCTCTCAGTTGCAGGGCAACTTGGAGAAACTTCAAGCGGAAAATACCGAGCTTAAGGCTGGGTATGCACGTCTCGAGGCCCAACATATGCAGGCCCAGCTTGCAATGTTGTTCAACCAAATGGGTCAGTGTATGCCTGATGTCGATGGCTCACAGTCCCAGTTGGATCCTAGTCGACAGTCTGCTCAAGATGATATTCACCCACTACCGAGCATGTAGTTTTATTAGATTTTTTAAAAATTATGGAAAATTATTACATTTATTTTATATATATTAAAGTTAATTTTAATTTAATTATATATATTTTTTGTTTTAATATTATTTCCATTTATTTATATATAAAATATTAAATAAATATAATTATTAAAATATTAAAATAATTAATTAAATAAACTATTTAACATTGCCCGGCGCACCCAAACGTACCTCCGTCGAACCAGATATTCTTGCTAGAGGCACCTCTTGTGCACCTTCGCTGGGCTAGATAATATTGCCCGGTGAACATCTGCAGGGCAAACCCTACGCGCCTGCTCGTAATCGTGTTTTCTGACTACGTTACTCAGCGAACACTGCACAGGGCAAACAACGTTGACTGGCGTCTAGTTCGGCAGATCACCGTCATTCGTCGGGCCACACCTTTACACGAAGAGGCGTTCTCGACGCAGTTGGCCCAGCGGAGACGCGTCAGGCAAACGTTAGCTCGGTGCATGCTGATGTTTGCTCGGCAGAGCCCCTGCGCTGAGCAAACCCTATTTCCTTGTAGTGATTATTAAATGTCATTAAATCATATTGTATCATATTATATATCATATATTTATTATATCAAAATCATTTTATAATCTTTATTAGTCCAATATAACCATTATTGAGTTCTTGAGTTTTTTCTAAACTTTCATTAAAATTTTCCAACTTTTGGACTAAATTTTCACTTTTTTTTTTAAGTATAAACGATAGCGATATCGATATATCCATCATCTTCAAAAGCAAGTTTCAAGAATCCATTACAATCATGCTAGAGCTTTTTCCTAACCCTAGAAGAGATGACCTAGAGCTTCTTTGTAAGTTATAACTATGGAGGTATTACTTTGTACACTTCCTTACTAGTTTTTCAACTATCAGCTTACGATGACATATTTATAATTTTTTTAGTGCATATCTCAATAATATAATATAAATTCTTCGGAATTTTAAAGTTTGTCATTGAAATGCACCCTAAAAAAATAAGAAAGGAAGATATTTTATCAAATAATATTTTATTGTGAAGACCGTCTCCTTCATTTTAGTACATATTACTCTCTTTGCTTCAGTTGTGTGCCTTTGTATGTCTAGTTTTTTCTTTACTCGCCGACTTTCTCTAATTTTCGTGCCCCTCTATTTTCCTATCTTAAAAGGCATCCTAAAGGTTATGTTCGAATGAGAAACTTCAAAATATGAAGGATCTACACTATATTAGTTAAAAATGAGAAACTTCAAAATACCAATTTAGGACTAGATTTCAAGGTGTTTAGAATTTTCTTTTTTTATGCTCATGTCATGCATGTGCTCCTTTTCAGTTGTTTGTAATGCATTTCTTAGTAATACATTAATATAAGTTTCTTGATACTTTGAAATTTCTCATTTAAACATACTCTAAGGTCACGTTTGGTGAGCATGATTGAATTGGTTTGAATTGGATAACTTGTCAAATTCAATATATTTTTAATGTGAAAATGGATGTAGTTTTATTGTAAGATGATTATCTAAGATTAAATGTAGAAAGAAATTTATCTTTCTAATTAATTCTACTTTTTAAAGTAGATTGGATATGATAAGTTTTCATTTATCTCTACTCCCTCTAATTCCTTTACACTGAAAATACATTAAATTTGAGAAATTATTATATCCAATCCAATCGCGATCACAAAAAGAACCGTAAAGCCAAGTTAGAGAGACCTCCAAAAAATATGTTAAATCAACCAACGCCAAGTAGGTGACGTGGCCAACTAAAAATCAAACAAACAAGATATTTTATAATAAACCAGATCGACTTGATTATCATTAACTGATAATTAAACACGATAGATTAACTTAGTAATTTATCATCTTTAAACAACATGACACTGACCAAGACAATACTTGATTACAAACTGATCATCATTTTTCAGATGTAATATGTGCATAAAACATAGAGCCAATTCACAAGTCACCTAATCATGATCAATATGTCAAATATCAACCCAGCAGCCATTGACGTTTTGCCTTTGTGCTCCAACTTTAAAGATGGTTTCTCTAAAATGATTAATCTCTGGATGAAAAATAATCTTGTCACCAGCTTTGAGGCCTTTGTGAATGACAAACCTGAGCCAACCTTCATTCTGAAGAACTGGCTTCGGGTGACCTTCGCTTCGGATGGCGGAGAAGAATGGCCAGTGAAAATTATTGTTGTCAAGGACCCCGAACTGGACCTCCCGACATCTGCCATGGAATGGTGGCATTCTATCGAGCCACCTCACCGGCTTGTGTTGTTGGAACCTAAGCTAAGTGCACTGATTTAAGAGTGAAATGTGAGCTGTGTGAGTTAGTTAAAAAAGTTAAGGGAAGCACCATCACGTGGGGGTGAGGTGGATCACTTGGAGGATGAGAAGTGCTAGCTGTCACATGCTTCTAGGCTTAGGATCCAAGTGTCTCATTGTAATTGGATGAGCTGGTGAATTGTAACAACCTTCCTAACTAACTAACTAACTAATTGTACAAAGCTCACATATAAAGCAATTAAAGAGAAGAAAGAAAATACACAGAGAACATAATCGGATTGAGGGAGAAACAAAGCTTATATTCAATTCTCTGCTCATAGACATTTTATCAAACACATTGTGTGCACTGTGTCATCATTGTAGAGTTCCTCAATCCTACAAACAATACTCTAATCCAGAATCGAAAACAGCAAGATCAAACCCTATTCTACTTGTGATCAACCTATCCAATTCAAGTTACAGGCTAGTGTGTGGAGTTGTGATTTAAGAAAGATAAAGAAACATACATGAAGCATCCTGCTGCTGATCTCCATTATGGTATCAGAGCTGGTTGGTCTCTGATCTTGTTGCTGGGACGTGACTTGAGCAAGAAGCTAACATGGCTGGTTCTGGAGTTGCTGGAGAGGAGCTACGGGCTCCTGTGTTCGATGGGAACAATTACGAATTCTGGAGCATAAAGATGAAGACAATTCTGAGGGCCCAGGATCTCTGGGAATATGTGGTGATAGGACTCAGTGAAGTCAAGAATGAAGCAGGTGCTGTGATCAATCAGCCAACAAGGACTGATTTCATTAAAGATGCTCGAGCCCTTGGATTGATTCAAACCTCTGTGGCAGACACAATCTTCTCCAAGATCATAAATGAAGACAAAGCAAAGTGTGCTTGGGATCTGTTGAAGAAAGAGTACATGGGAGATACAAAGGTAAGGGCTGTCAAACTTCAGTCCTTAAGAAGGGATTTTGAGTATACAAGAATGAAAGATAATGAATATTTAAACTCATATCTGTCTAGACTATATGATGTAGTAAATCAAATGAAAACATATGGAGAAGATATCCCTGAAAAACGTCTAGCACGGAAAATACTTATAAGTTTGACAAAGTCCTATGATTCTATTGTTTCCATCATTGAAGAAACAAGAGATCTTGATAATGTTGTAGTAGAAGACATAGTGGCTTCTATTAGAGCCTTTAATCAAAGACTAGAAAGGCATGAAGCAGAAAGTGTCAATGTGGACAAAGCCTTCTCTGCACAATCTGGGGGTTTCAGAGGACAGGGAAGTGAGCACCAGGGAAAATGGAAGAAAAATCAAAAGAATTTCAAGAATTGGAGGGTCAATTCTGGGAAACCTAGTCACCAAAACACAGAAGTAGGAAAGGCTGAGTCTAGTACTCCTAAGTGCAAGATTTGTGACAAAAGTCACTGGGGACACTGCTGGTTTAAAATGAAGAAATGTTTCAAGTGTAACAGGTCTGGCCACTTAGCCAGAAACTGTTCTGAGAAGCAGACTGAGGTATTTCCTAAACCAGAAGTTCATCAAGCTAGACTTATAGAGGAGAAAGACACGGTGATGTTCTATGTATGCAACTCAGCCTCAGTATCAAAAGATGTTGGTGACTGGTATGTTGATAGTGCATGCAGTAATCACATTACTTCACATGAGTCACTATTGGTCAATGTTGATAAATCCCTAACAGCTAAAGTTAAAATGGGGACAGGAGAATTGGTACAAGCTACAGGCAAGGGCACTCTTGAGATAAACACAAGAAGTGGCAAGAGGCAGATCCATGAGGTAATGTTGGTTCCTGGACTTGATGCAAATCTGCTCAGTGTAGGGCAAATGGTGGAACACGGGTACCATCTGACCTTTGGGAATAGGAAGGTGAACATCTATGAAGATGAAGGACTTACTCAAATGATTGCCACAGTTCCAATGCTAGGGAACAAATGTTTTTCTCTGTCCCTGGATTGTGTCAACATAGTGGAAAGAAAGGCCACAGTTGAAGGAAATGCCTGGCTATGGCATAGGAGGTATGGTCATCTAAACTATTCCAGTTTGATGACACTGCAGAAACAACAAATGGTCTGGGGTCTACCTAGGCTGTCAGAATTCAAGGAAACCTATGAAGGCTGCATTGCAGGGAAGCAGCATGTAGAGAGTTTTGATAAAGGGAAGTCATGGAGAACTTCAAGTCCCTTGGAACTAATACATACAGATGTATGTGGCCCTATGCAGACAGAAACAATGGCAGGAAACAGGTACTTTGTGACATTTATTGATGATATGTCTAGAATGTGTTGGACTTATTTCTTGGGATACAAATCAGGAGTCTTTAATGTATTCAAGAAGTTCAAGTCAATGGTTGAATTACAAAGTGGCTACAAAATAAAGAAGTTGAGGAGTGACAGAGGTGGAGAGTTCACTTCCACTGAGTTTGTGGAATTCTGTGAGGCAGAAGGGATAGAGAAGCAGCTAACAGTAGCCTACTCCCCTCAGCAAAATGGAGTAGCTGAGAGGAAAAACAGAACAATAGTTGAAATGGCAAAAGCCATGCTCCATGACAAGAAAATGCCCTATGAGTTCTGGGGTGAGGCTGTAAGTACAGCAGTTTACCTACTAAATAGGTGTCCAACAAAAGCAGTTAAAGAGAAAACACCATTTGAGGTGTTTAGTGGAAGGAAGCCTGGTGTAAAGCATCTAAGGGTGTTTGGATCTGTGTGTTATGCACACATTCCCACTCAGTTAAGACAGAAACTAGATGAGGCCTCCATCAAGTGTGTATTTGTTGGAAATGGACTTGTGAGAAAGGGTACAGGGTTTACAACTTGGAAACCAAGAAGGTGATGGTTTCTAGAAGTGTGATCTTCAATGAAGCAATGATGTGGAACTGGGAATCAAACAGTGAAGTGACAGTGACTACACCAGCAGGTTTTGACATGGAATCTGGGGAATCTGAAGGTGATGATCAGAATTCAGATCAGCAGCAGGGAGGGACTACAGACACAAACACTGATCAGGGGACTCCTAGTTCTACTCCTATCAAACTCAGAAGGATAAGTGACATCTATGCTAGATGTCACATGTCCATCATTGAACCAGAAACTTTTGCAAAAACTGCAAAGGAAAAGACATGGAGAAAAGCAATGGAAGCAGAAATAGAAATGATTGAGAAGAATGCCACTTGGGAGCTGGTTGACAGGCCTAAAGACAAACCTGTTATTGGAGTAAAATGGGTCTATAAAATCAAGCTCAACCTGGATGGAACAATTCAGAAACATAAAGCTAGATTGGTTGCAAAAGGTTATTCCCAAAAGCCTGGGATAGACTTCAATGAGACCTTTGCACCCGTGGCTAGACTGGATACTATCAGGACACTCCTTGCACTAGCTGCACAGAAAAACTGGAAGCTTTATCAGCTTGATGTCAAGTCTGCCTTCCTTAATGTCAGGTTGGATGAGGAAGTGTATGTTGAGCAACCAGATGGCTTTGAAGCTCAAAAGGAACCTAGGAAGGTGTACAGGCTGAGAAAGGCTCTATATGGACTAAAACAAGCCCCAAGGGCCTGGTATGCAGAAATAGATGCACATTTGTGCAGCTGTGGCTATCTAAGGAGTCCTAGTGAAGCAACCCTCTACATGAAGACAGTAGGGAATGAGAGGATGCTAATAGTCTCAATTTATGTAGATGATATATTCTACACTGGAAACTGTGACCAATTGAAGGCTGAGTTCAAGAGGGAAATGATGATGAAGTATGAAATGTCTGATTTGGGGTTACTACATCACTTCCTGAGGATGGGAGTGATCCAAACTGACAAGTCTGTGTTCATTCATCAGAAGAAGTATGCTCAGACACTTCTTGAGAGGTTTGGAATGAAGGGATGTAAGCCCCTAAGCACACCCTTGCAACAAATGACAGGCTGTGCAGGAATGATGGCTCAGAGGCTTCAGATGAAGGTGTTTATAGACAAATTGTGGGCAGTTTGCTCTACTTAATAGCAACTAGGCCAGACATCATGTTTGCTGCTAGTTTGCTATCTAGGTATATGCATGGCCCCTCTAAGAAGCACTATGGAACAACAAAAAGGGTTCTGAGGTATATCTAGGGCACATTGGATTATGGACTTGAATATGTGAAAGGAAAGGAGGCTACACTAATTGGATAATGTGATTCTGATTGGAGTGGTAGTCTGGATGATATGAAAAGCACCTCAGGGTATGCTTTTTCTTTTGGTAGTGGGGTTTTCTCATGGGCTTCTGTAAAGCAAAACAGTGTGGCACTATCTACTGCAAAAGCAGAATATGTCAGTGCAAGTGAGGCCACCACACAAGCTAAGTGGCTCAGGTTTGTGTTGGAAGACTTTGGTGAAGAACAAACAGGACCTACTCCTATCCTATGTGACAACACTTCAGTAATTGCCATGTCTAAAAACCCTGTGTTTCATCAGAAGAGTAAACACATACACAGACGGTTTCACTTCATTAGAGAAGCAATTCAGGCTGGTGAAGTGGAGCTATTCTACTGCAAGACAGAGGAGCAATTGGCTGACATTTTTACTAAGGCATTGGCCAAGGGTAGGTTTGTCTACCTAAGAGGAATGTTGGGAGTTAGATCAGTACATAGCTTAGAGGGGAGTGTTGGAACCTAAGCTAAGTGCACTGATCCAAGAGTGAAATGTGAGCTGTGTGAGTTAGTTAAAACAGTTAAGGGAAGCACCATCACGTGGGGGTGAGGTGGATCACTTGGAGGATGAGAAGTGTTAGCTGTCACATGCTTCTAGGCTTAGGATCTAAGTGTCTCATTGTAATTGGATGAGCTGTTGAATTGTAACAGCCTTCCTAACTAACTAACTAACTAATTGTACAAAGCTCACATATAAAACAATTAAAGAAAAGAAAGAAAATACATAGAGAACATAATCGGATTGAGGGAGAAACAAAGCTTATATTCAATTCTCTGCTCATAGACATTTTATCAAACACATTGTGTGCACTGTGTCATCATTGCAGAGTTCCTCAATCCTACAAACAATACTCTAATCCAGAATCGAAACCAGCAAGATCAAACCCTATTCTACTTGTGATCAACCTATCCAATTCAAGTTACAGGCTAGTGTATGGAGTTGTGATTCAAGAAGGATAAAGAAACATACCTGAAGTATCCTGCTGCTGATCTCCATTATGTGCTTCACATCTGTTTCAGTAAGCTTTTTCTCAAACTCATGAGAAGAAGATGACATTTTCTTGTCAAATCCCAATAATAATTTCCAAATTAAGTGTTTATATCAGTAGAGAACTCTTTATGAATGTGTGGGAGCATATCTAGTATCTTTATATATATATATATATATATATCAGAGAGCGTATCTAGTATCTATATATGGCCATTTATATGCAAATTAAGTTCACTTATATTTCTAATTAAAATTTCAGCTCGCTAGACAAAAATGGTAGGTTTGATGTATCAGGACATATGTTGCTGCTGTGGGGTCAAGGTTGACCTTTTTGGATATCATCGTTAATCAATTATATCCATACATCCTCCAGCTTTAAGGATATATCTCTCTCAATCATTTTGGCATATTCTTTTGTAATCATTCACTTCTATATCACTGACAATTAGTTAGGAATTGAAAAAAAAAATAAGTGATGGCGGTTAACTTCAGATATGAGAAAGTGGGGCGCTAATGAGTTAAATTAAAATATTGAAACAGAAGGAAAGTGACTGCAATAAGACTGGCGGCTGTTTGACTATTGAGTGCAATATGCACGTGCTTTTTGCATGCATGTCTTTTTCACGCCGTACAACGCCGCAATAAAATATGTCAACCCATTACTGGCAAGATCACAGCAGCCATGAACACACGCCACTCAAAATCATCTCGTTCTTTTCAAATATTTCTGAACAGATATTCGAATGTTTCCAATAAAATTATTATATAATTACACTTCATATACTAAAGACTTATTATTCAAAATATTATTCTAATGTATTGTCAGAACATGCAATCTGTTATCTCCATTGCTTCAATCGTTACTCAATGTTAATGACGACGTCAATTGTGCTTATATGTCAGCAAAAAATTGATGGTTTAATTATTTTGTAGAAAATTATTAAAATTAAAAGTTTTAAAAATAAAAATTGAAAGAAGGGAGAAGAAGACAAACAGTGAGAAAATCTGAATTTTTCATAAATCCATTCCCAACCCTCAAATCCAATTCAATCTTCTTCTTTTTTCATCATCCTCCTCATCATCTTCTTTTTCTTCATCTAATTGAGATTGGGTTATGCCAAAACCCAATCCCCAAAGTCGCAACCTTTTCGGATTTGGAATTCTGCGTATTTAATCCTCGTTTCATTTGGGGTCTCGTCGGCCACCATACTCTCGCGTCGCGATGTGTAAGTTGTCATGGCATTATCGACACCACCTAGCTCAGTTGCGGGCGTCCAAAACCCAACAAAAAAAGTTCGGGTTTATGGAAAATGCTATGAAGCGCAAGGGCATCTTTATTCCATTCATCGTAGTGAAGCACAGACATTGAAATTGCAATTGGAGTAATGTATTGAGGAAATACCAGACAGGTAGACACCAAAAGAAAGAGGGAGAAAGAAATGGGAGAAACGAGAGAGACTTGAATTTAAAAGGAAGATGAAGAGGAGGGAGAAAGTAAATAAATAAGGGTAATGCTATTTGGACACTAACATGGTCACTAAATGTAGTAAATTTAGTGTGTCCAAATAGTATTATTCAATAAAAATTGAATAAATTACGATATAAGGTAAAGGGATTGGAGAAGCGACGTCTAGGCTTCTGTGTCGTGTAAGATCCTCTTAAGCTTCTTTGATCCTCTTAAGCTACATGTTTTCTCTCTTATGCCTCCCTCTTCCTCTTTCAGCTCCACCGAAGTTTCTCCTCGTCGGAGTCTATGGGATTCTCCAGCAAGATTCCAATTCCTCGCCACTGTGAGTGAGACTGATGCCACTGTTATTCAATTAGGAATACAAAAATGAACCAGAATTTAATAACTTGGATGCTCAATTCAATGGTTTTTTTATTCTTAAATTGTCTACCTTAGGTGTCATGTTGAATGCAAAAGGTTGCGACTTTGGGGATTGGGTTTTTGCATAACCCAAAATCCCAATTAGATGAAGAAAAAGAAGATGATGATGAGGATGCTGAAAACCCAGATTGGATTGGATTTGAGGGTTGGGAATGGATTGAAAAAAAATTCAGATTGGATTCATTATTTATCTTCTTTTTCCTTCGTTCACGTTTTATTTTTTGAATTTTGAATTTTTATAATTTTCTACAAATAATTAAACCACCAATTCTTTTTTGACACATAAGCATAACTGACGTCATCATTAACATTGAGTAACGATTGGAGCAACTAAGGTAACAAAAGGTATGTTCTGGCAGTACATTAGAACGATTTTCGGTTGTGGAAGCAAAGTGAGATTCTATGTTTGATTAGGGGAGCATTTTAAGAGAGAACCTATACTAAAACACAAGTTTGTACTGTTCATTGAACAATATATTTTCTTTTTTACCCTTTGTTTTGTAATTTCCAAATGTGCCATCTATTTTTTTTTTTTACTTTCTTATGTTGTTTGTATAATGTTCTACCCAAATTACCCCTTATTTATTTTCATTAGACATCTTCCTCTTTATTTATTTGACACCTATGCAATTTGTTTGATATGTGTTTGCTTCTCTGTTCGGAGCTCATTGACACGACTCTTTCTTCTTCGAGAATTTAGAAGAGAAAAAGAAGTATCACCAAATCAAACAAACGAACCTTCGAGATGAGGAAAACTTCACCCAAAAACCAAAGAAGACGAAAAGGACGAAGAGGAAAGCAGACAAACATGATCAAGTGTGAGGTAAATTTTAGTTTGTAGAAGTCTGTTGACACCATATCTGACTAGACCCACTGGGCCGTATACTTAAAAGCCCAGACAACGCTCAAGGCCCAAAAGCACCATACTTACGACAGCCCTAACACCGGGCCCAATGCGGGGTGCCACGTGGAAGCATATCCACCCTCGATTTACGTAACACGTGTCCGCACGTAAATCGAGGAGCATTTGTCCCACATCGGAACTTTGGGAATTGAACATCCCACCTACCCATACATATAGGGTACACATTTCCCAATAAAGGTAACTAAGTTTTACTATTACAATTACTCTACCGAACTTACCATTTACTGCTTCCTCTTACGAACGAAAGTAACTGACTTAATCGTCGGAGAGCCTTAGGCCGGCACCACACCGGTGCCCGTACTAACGGAGACCCGCGATCCACTTGAGTTGACAGGTCACAAGAGGGACACGCGTCATTTGGTGATTCGGCAACGAGTACTCGACAGTTGGAACATTTAACGCTTCAACAGTTTGGCACCGTCTGTGGGAAGTCTGACTAAGGTTGCCTACGCTCAACCAGACCGAGTTACGACTCATCCACCAGTTACACCGAGAGACAGCTCGTCGTCACTGAACATGCATGGCGAACATGACGTCGGTGAGATCACACCCGGGCAAGGCCCCAGAACGAGGGGAGAACCCTCTCCTAACTTCTTGCAGATAATCGAGAAACTCCAGAGCGACATGGCCGAGGTAAAAGCTAAGGGAACCCAGGCCGAGTCGAGGTGTCAGGTGCTCGACGATCGATACACTGAGGTGGCCGAACAGCTACGGGTTGCACAGGCAGAACTCGCTTCCCACCGAGCACGCGTCGGCAGAGCTGAGGCCGACAAGGTAGTGGCCGAATGCGCGGAGCGTGCCGAGAAGAATCGCCGACTGGCGGAAAAAGGAAAAGAACATGCGGTCGCTGAGCCGCGTAAGGGAAGGCATGGGGACACCGAGCCGAGCAAGAAACTGGCTCGGATGTTGATCATCCCCGGCAGTCAACCCGGTGACACCAGGATCTAGCGAGACGCCCGCGACGCCCTCAGCGAGGGAGGACGGAACCAGTCGGTCAACGAACAACCATCACGCCGACCTGACCCTCGGTCGTAGGTGGGAAAGGGAGACCACCACCGAGGAAACATAACCGCTCGGTGGTCCCGCCCAAATGTCAGCCACGGGACCTTTTCAACGGGGGACCCTGTCCCCGTCACTGACTCGTCCATGGAGGCCGAGAGGACGGCCAAGTCCGCTCGGCATCTTGGCACCAGGACTGACCGCTCGGACAGGGGGAGGCAAACATCGAGGTCCTCTCGCAGGGACACCGAGCGGTCAACCCACCTCGGCCTCCCGCTCCCTCCTCGCCCTGAACCAACCCGCCGAAGGAGCACCGAGCGGTCAGGGCAGGCCAGGCGGCAGAATGACAAGCCTCAGGAACGATCCCGCCTGCGGGACACCGAGCGGTCTAGGCCGGTCGGTCAAAAGGCAAGTATATCCCGGAGCATACCCAAACAGGGGTACACCGAGCGGTCACGGCAGGTCGGTCGCAGAAGGAGTGAATCCTAGAGCCCGCCAAGCGGAGGTGGCACCGACCGGTCATATAGGGTCGACCGCGACCAAGCATCCAGAGATAAACACCAATCCAAGACCGACTCGCTCGTCCAGCACCTCATGGACCGAGTCCGGACACTTGAGGCCGGGACAGCCCGGGAAGCGAGACCAGCCTGGTCAAAAACCAGCCCGGGCCCCTTCACAGAAAGAATCAACCAGTTCAGGATCAACCACGAGATTAAACCCCTGAAAATTCCCCTTTACAACGGAAAGGACGACCCATGGAATCATCTGAACAACTTCTACTCGGCCATCGCCCTAAAAAACCTCGCCGACGAGGAACAATGCCTCATCTTCAGTTCCACACTGACCGAGGCAGCGATCAATTGGTTCTACAAGTTGGAATCTAGGTCCATCGACTCTTTCGAGCAGCTCACCTCCACCTTCATGAACCAGTTCATGATACAGACCGACCGCCTGTCCTCGGCCGAGGACCTCTTCCAGCTTAAACAAGGTGAACACGAGTCGCTGCAGTGATATGCAGCAAGATTCAGTCATGAGTACTCTCGGTGCGCGGAAACGGACGATCGAGCAGCTTTCACGGCCTTCAAGGGCGGCCTCCGAGACTCCCCATTCAGGTACGCAGCTCACACCCAAGGTTGGACAACTTATAACGAAATAATGAAACAGGCGGCGATCCACGCCAAAGATGAGGCGCTGAGCCAAAAGTCCAACGCTGTCAATGCCTACCAACCCCCTCGGGCCGACTCGGTGAAAACATACCCACCGAGCATCCCGGAACAGCAGGGCTCGGCACAGCGTCCACAGGAGCAGGGGCAACAGAGCTATGGGGGAAAACGGAAAGACTACCCCCACAGCAACAATCTGTACAGCCCTGGGAAGAAGGGTAAAAACCCGAACCACCAGGAAAGACAACAGGGGGAACGGTCAAACAACGGGGAAAAACGGGTCCCTCGCTCCAAGTACGAGACCTATACCATCCTCAACACCCCTACGAGAACGTTCTCTTGAACGTGGAGCATATGATTCCAAAGTCCACTTGGGCGCCGGCAAAGGGCAAGCTTGGCAAGGACACAGGAATTTACTGCCAATACCACAAGTACAACGGCCATAGCATTGACCAATGCGTTGCGTTCCGGGATTTGGTGGAGTCCCTGGCCCGAGATGGGAAGATCAACCAGTTTCTCCAACACGCTCCACCTCCGCCTCGCAACCCACAGATCAACACGATCTCCGGAGGACCATCAATTTCTTGCCCGCTCACTTCCAACCTGGCAAAGAAGAACTTTCTACGGGCCACCAAACAGAATCAGCAGCTCTTCAGTATCGAGGAGGGAAGAGCCAAGAAAACAAATTGACTCGGTTGGGAACTGATCACGTTTTCTGAGGAGGAGGAGCGCGGGATCATCTACCCTCACGACGACCCCGTTGTCGTTATGGCGGAGATATCTAACTTCGACGTACAACGGGTAATGGTTGACACTGTAAGTTCGGTCAACGTCATTTTCATGCGAGCTTTTAAGCAATTAGGCATCCCAGAAGCAATTCTGGACCGCTCACCTACGCCGCTCTTTGGCTTCACGGGGGACTCCATCGTCCCGCATGGAACGGTTACTCTCCCCCTCTCCCTTGGAACACATCCACGGAGGGCAACCGTACTGGCACCTTTCTTGGTGGTAGACTGCCCCGCGGCCTACAACGCTATTCTCGGGCGGGGAATACTCAACCAGATGAGGGCAGTCGTCTCCACCCACCTACTGCTAGTAAAGTTCCCAACCCCTATGGGGATTGGTCAAGTCAAAAGAGACCAAATGGCTGCAAGGGCCTGCAATTCTGTCACCCTCATCCAACCTCCGAAAGAGACAATGGCAGTGTCAGAGTCCGCGTTCGAGGCCGACCCCGTGAGCCCTCGGGACGCACAGAAAATCCGGGCCGAACCAATCGAAGATCCTCGGGACCATTCAGCAACACCCCATCCACAACCCATTGAGGATGTTGAAGAGATAGTACTCTCCCACGACTTTGCGGACCGGAAGGTAAAGATTGGGACAACTCTTTCGCCCGACCTGCGCTCACAACTGATCTGATTTTTAAGGGACAACTCTGAGGTCTTTGCCTGGTCGTACGCCGACATGCCCGGCATCTCCACCGACGTGATCTGCCACCGACTCAGTATCGATCCTACCCACAAGCCTGTCGAACAGAAACGCCGCCTCTACGATGCTGAGAGGACCGAGGCTATGAAGGCAGAGATCGTCAAGCTCAGCACCATCCACTTTGTCCGGAAGGCCGTCTATGCTGCCTGGGTTGCCAATGTTGTACTCGTCAAAAAACCCTCTGGGGCATGGCGAATGTTCATTAACTTTACTGACCTTAACAAGGCCTGCCCCAAGGACAGTTTTCCTTTGCCCAAGATTGACCAACTGGTCGACGCCACGGCGGGACATGGGCTCCTGAGTTTTATGGATGCGTACTCGGGCTACAACCAAATCTTTATGCATCCGGCCGATCAGATCCACACAACCTTCCGGACGGATCAGGGGTTATACTGCTACAATGTCATGCCTTTCGGACTCAAAAACACCGGGGCCACTTACCAGTGCCTAGTGAACTTCATGTTCGCCGACCAGATTGGGAAAACCATGGAGGTCTACGTCGACGACATGCTCGTCAAGAGTAAATCGGCTGACCTACACATCCCCAATCTCTCGCGAATGTTCGACGTCCTCAAACGGTATCGAATGAGGTTAAATCCGGCGAAGTGCGTGTTCGGAGTCAGCTCTGGAAAATTTCTGGGTTTCATGATTAGCCAGAGGGGCATCGAGGCCAACCTGGAAAAAATCAAGGCCCTGGTTGATATGGAGCCCCCCTGAACCCAGAAAGAAGTGCAAAGCTTAACGGGCCGAGTCGCAGCCCTTACACGCTTCATCTCCAAGGCCACGGACAGGTGCGTGCCTTTCTTCAAAGCCCTAAAGGGCAGGTCCAAACACATCACCTGGACCGAGGAATGCACCAAGGCCTTCACTGAAGTCAAGGAATACATGGGAAAAGCGCCGCTGCTAGCAAGACCAGACACCGGGGAAACCCTTTACATGTATCTATCTGTCTCCGCTTCTGCCACAAGTTCAGTTTTGGTCAAGCGTAGGGACGGCGCCGAACATCCGGTGTATTACGTCAGCAAAGCTTTGCAGGACGCCAAGACAAGATACTCTGACTTAGAGAAGCTCGCTTTCGCCCTCATCATGTCTGCCCGGAAGCTCAGGCCATACTTCCAAGCTCATTCTATCATCGTCTTAACCGACAGACCACTCCGGCAAGTGCTTCAGAAGCCCAAAACTTCGGGCCGCTTACTGAAATGGGCGATTGAACTCAGCGAATTCGACATCACTTTCATTCCCCGTACTGCCGAGAAAGGACAGGCCATGGCAGACTTTATCTCTGAGTTCTCCTACGTCCCAGCAATGGCCGCAGCTAAGGTCCCACCATCTTCCCCTCTGTCCATAACACATACTTTGGATGAAGATAACCCCCAACTCGACCCCACCCGGCCAACCTGGCTCCTTTGGGTCCGGCGCCGGACTTGTCCTCACCACACCAAACAAGGTCCGGACGGAGTATGCCCTTCGTTTCCAATTCAAGGCCTCCAACAATGCCGCCGAGTATGAGGCCCTCCTTGCAGGGCTCCGCCTCGCTAAAACCATGGAGGCAGAACAGGTCAAGATCTTCAGCGATTCACAGCTCATCGTCAACCAGATCAACAACGCCTATGAGGCGAAAGACTCTTCCATGGTAGCGTACAGAGCACTGGCAAAGTCCCTTCTATGTAGTTTCCGCAGCTACGCTATCACTCGGATTCCACGCTCCGAAAACAGCCATGCCGACGCTCTGGCCCGGCTCGCATCCTCCCTCGATGAGAAGCAGAGTTGAAGTGTGCTGATCAAAATTCTGGATCAACCCAGTACACAATGCTCGGCGGTCTACGCCATCAACGCTAACGGCACGTGGATGGCCCCACTGATTAGATTCCTCGCAGACGGAACTCTTCCTTCTGACAAGATCGAGGCCAAAAAGGTCCGGAGACGGGCAGCCCGCTATACACTCATCAACGACCAACTCTACAAACGGGGCTTTGCCCCTCCTGAAGTGTCTCGTCCCGGAGGCAGGCAGAGCCATTCTCGAGGAAATCCACGCCGGTATTTGCGGAAATCATTCTGGACCACGGTCATTGGCCCACAAGGCTTTCCAGCAAGGTTTCTATTGGCCAACCATGCACGGAGACTCGGCCGAGCTGACCAAGCGGTGCGATAAATGTCAACGGTTCGCCCCTCTCTTCCACCTACCTCCAGAAAACCTCACACCAATGGTCAGCCCCTGGCCCTTCTCACAGTGGGGACTTGATTTGATTGGGAAAATTCCGGCAGGGAAGGGCAAGACAGAGTATGCAGTGGTAGCAGTGGATTACTTCACAAAGTGGGTTGAGGCGAAAGCTTTGGCTTCTATCACCACGGGCCAGAACGAAACGTTCGTCTTCCAGAACATTATCTGCCGTTTCAGTCTCCCCCACACAATCGTCACGGACAATGGGAAGCAATTCGACAACACACGCTTTTGTGCCTTTTGTGACAGACACAACATCCGCCTTTGCTTCGCCTCACCAGCTCACCCTCAGTCCAACGGCCAAGTTGAGGCCATAAACAAAATCATCAAGCATACACTGAAAACGCAGCTGGACGAGGCCAAGGGCAAGTGGTCTGACATTCTCCCCAACGCACTCTGGTCATATCGGACATCCTACCGCACATCTACAAATGAAACCCCCTTCTCGCTAACTTTTGGAACGGAAGCAGTCATCCCCCCTGAACTAAGCGAAACTTCTTACCGGGTGTCGTCCTATGAGCCTGAACAAAACAACCATCAGATCGCACTCAGTCTAGACATCATCGAGGAGCACAGGGAGCAGGCCAACCTCAGAAACATCTCCTGCAAGCAGCGGCTTTGCAACTACCATAATGCCAGAGTCAAACATCGAGGTTTTCAGGAAGGCGACTGGGTCCTCCGAAAAGTCAGCCTTGCCACCAAGGATAGCTCAGCCGGGACTCTCGGCCCCAATTGGGAGGGTCCATATTGGGTTACAAGAATCTGCCGGCCTGGAACTTATGAACTGGAAGACCCAGATGGGCGAAGGCTGGGCCACTCATGGAATGCAAACCATTTGAAGAAATACTACATTTAAGACTGTATTTTTTCCTTCTTATGACTTGCTGTACTTGCACCCGTTATTTATAAACTTCCATTTATCTAAGCCTTGCAACATCACATTTTGACTCAAACATACGAGTCGGGGTTTGGTCTTACTCGGCCTACACCTCAACACTTGCTATTTTGACTCAAACTGTAACGACCCGTCCCAAATTCCAGGATTAGATTAGTGACTATCACGATTAGTGAGGCTAATCCGTGATTAGTTGGGCGAAATCGGACTAACGATGCGGAATGACCGTTTTGCCCCTAGTGGTGGCAAAACGTTGACTTTTTAATCGGGCGGTCAAATGGACTTTGACCGATGACCGTGACGTAGTTCGTGACGTCACGAGTTCATAGACAGGTGGCACGTTCAATTCTGACATTCGAGGAGGAAGTTATGACGTTCGGAAGTTTAGGGGCATTTTGGTAATTTGGGTGAATAGGAGGTCAAATGTTGACTTTTTGACCGGGAGGTCCGATGGCCGAGGGCCGAAGACCGTTACGTAGATAAGGACGATACGAATCCATAGGCAGGCGGCACACTGAAATCGGACTTCGAACGAGAGAGTTATGGGTCACGGAAGTTCGATTTCACTATGCACGAACTTCGAGACGGGGACATTTCGACGAAATCTGATTGGGTGGATATTTTGGTGGGCCCCATGGATGAGTGACAAGTGTCACTCATCCCATTGCTTTGATCCCCCAAAATGTGGATCTCAATAATTACAATTATTTTATAATTAAACCTAACAACTATTAATCCTAACCATCCATTACCAACTAACTATCAATCCTCACCATCAATCTCTCCTTCTCTCATCAGCCATCCTTTTCTTCTTTGTTCCTTACCACCCGAAACCCATTATCCCATTTTTCTTCATTTTCTTCATCCTCCATTTTCAAACACCACACCATACACATACCACCACATCTCATCATTTTTCATCTTATGTGTGACGTGAGGAGGGACCGTGATGATGAGGATGCGACGGCGAGGACTCACGGCGACGGACCACGGCGGGGGAACCCGAAAACCCGTGAGGTACATTTTACTCAAAATTTGGATTTTTAGTTTTAGGGGTTTTCGATGATTTCTAAAGATTAGGAATGGTTTCTAGGGACCCTAGGAGTCTATTGGGATTGGATTCGAGGGTTAGGAAGGCCTGGAACGGCCGTGAACGGCGGAGGAAGTCACGGCCTCCATGGCTGGATTGAAGGTACGTGTTTTCGATGCTTTTCTTACATTTTAAGGTCATAGGACTGTAGTTTGGGTTGAGACGAAGAGAATGGGACAAACGGGGAGTGTTTTGGTGGCCGGAGCTGGGAGAACCGGCCGGGTCAAGACGCGGGTCACGGGGACCCGGTTGCAGACGTTCGGGTCGACCCGCGGGAGGGCAGGGATGACAAGCGACGTCATCATGCTGACGTCATCATGTCAGCGATGACGTCAGCCTTGTCAGATCTGACAATGTCAGCTGACATGTCAGAAAATGGGCCAATAGGAGTGCGACACGTGTCACATGTCAGTGCACAGTCAGCACTGACATGTCAGTGACGTGGCCCAATCAGGGGCTGACACGTGGCACCGACGTGGACCAGTGCCGTGATGACACGTGGCACTGACAACACAGTAACGTGGACCAATGGGAGCATGACACGTGGCACCTGTCAGAGTCTGACATGTCAGACCTGACAGCTGTCAGATGACGTCAGCAGGTACTGTAGAGGCGCGTGAAGCCCACGCGCAGCCACTTAGGGCGGCGCGTGAGGGCGCGTGGCAGGGAATCTGGGGAAGGTTCCAACATGTGAAATCTTCTATTCGATGTAACGAACATTTTGGGACTGGTTTCGTGTCGATCGGACACCGTCTCGATATGTTTCGGGGCATCGGAAGGTTTAGGTTCGGGATTAAAAATAGTTAAAAATACGGAAAAATTACGGGGCTTTGGTAGGAGGTTAATTAAGTAGTTAGTAACCTTCTATTACGATTTGGACAGGTTTGGGAGTCCCGGTGACGGTGATCGGCTCGGGGAGCCGTATGGCACGCAAATCGAGGCGGCAGCTCGGACGGTCTGTGAGTGGACCTTGTTTTCTAAATTGGTGCATGCATAAATGTTTATTATATGTTTTATAACTTGTTTGATGATGCCATAGGTGCATTTGTATGTGGTTACGTATAAGCACGTATTTCGAGGTTTCGGCCTTATACGGTGCTTATACGGGTCTGTATGTCTTTATTGATTTAAATGAACTGGATTTGGATTTCAAAAGGATAAACTCGGGTATGAGACCCATTTGGTTTTGTCTCGGGCATATGACCTCAGATATCGGGCACGGTGCCCAACTGATGTCCTATGTTCGGGCACGAGACCCCGTCACTTTACGGTTTATGATTTCAGGTCAGGGAACCTTAAATGGAGTCCCAGGTTCATGACGGTTTATGGGAACCGGCATGAACCCTTGTTATGGTATTATGGTTCATGACGGTTTATGGGAACCGGCATGAACCCTTGTTGGTTATTACGGTACATGACGGTTTATGGGAACCGGCATGTTACCTGATTATGGGTATTATGGATTCATGACGGTTCAGGGGAACCGGTCATGAATGTTTATGTTATGTATATATATGTTCGTCTACCTTCCTTTACATGTTCTACTATCTCCTCCGGGGAGGGTCGTTGGCCTGGGTGGACCCCGGAGTAGTCACGGAGCACCGACTGAGTGGAGTCACCCCCCAGTTGGGTTCCTTACTCTCAGGAAGGCTATGGTTACTATTACCTCGGGTAGGGTCAGTGGTCTGCGGACATTGACCTTGACTTTGAGATGACTCGGATTGAGACCCGGGTAGCGCGCGCGTGGCTTTGGATACCGTGACAGGATTGGTTGTGTGACTTATATATATGTATGTGATGGATATATGATATATGATATGTGGTGTGTACAGGTGTGCACAGGATTTGGGCAGTGGCCCGTATGGTCGTTTTCATTGTGGTCCTTTCGACCTTGGTTTATATCTGCTTTGGGCTTAGTCCCACATATGGTTTGTTTTGGATAAATGGTTTTCGAATGCATGCATGCTTTTTAGTGGAGGGTACAAAGGTCTTCTCGTTAAAATGTTTTTATAAACTTTTGTTTTGTCCACTCACAGTTTTTAATGTTTTGACTGCCCTTCAGGTTGACATCGGATGTGGACTGTAGCAGAGACCGAGATATCACATGCCTCCTCCGGATCCTGGCGTACTCTGATAGCCCGGGAGGGCAAAGGACAAAAATATCCCTTGTCTGACACTTCGTGTCAGACGGGAGCAGGGTCATCCCGCACTAATCCCGGGGGGATTGGGATGGGTCCTGTCACAAACATTAGAGTCGGTGTACAGCCCTACTCGGCTTGCACCATCATTACGACTCAAACATACGAGTCGGGGTTCGGTCTTACTCGGCCTACACCCCAACACTTGCTATTTTGACTCAAACATTAGAGTCGGTGTACAGCCCTACTCGGCTTGCACTACCATTACGACTCAAACATACGAGTCGGGGTTCGGTCTTACTCGGCCTACACCCCAACACTTGCTATTTTGACTCAAACATTAGAGTCGGTGTACAGCCCTACTCGGCTTGCACCACCATTACGACTCAAACATACGAGTCGGGGTTCGGTCTTACTCGGCCTACACCCCAACACTTGCTATTTTGACTCAAACATTAGAGTCGGTGTACAACCCTACTCGGCTTGCACCACCATTACGACTCAAACATACGAGTCGGGGTTCGGTCTTACTCGGCCTACACCCCAACACTTACTATTTTGACTCAAACATTAGAGTCGGTGTACAGCCCTACTCGGCTTGCACCACCATTACGACTCAAACATACGAGTCGTGGTTCGGTCTTACTCGGCCTACACCCCAACACTTGCTATTTTGACTCAAACATTAGAGTCGGTGTACAGCCCTACTCGGCTTGCACCACCATTACGAGTCAAACATACGAGTCGGGGTTTGGTCTTACTCGGCCTACACCCCAACACTTGCTATTTTGACTCAAACATTAGAGTCGGTGTACAGCCCTACTCGGCTTGCACCACCATTACGACTCAAACATACGAGTCGGGGTTCGGTCTTACTCGGCCTACACCCCAACACTTGCTATTTTGACTCAAACATTAGAGTCGGTGTACAGCCCTACTCGGCTTGCACCACCATTACGACTCAAACATACGAGTCGGGGTTCGGTCTTACTCGGCCTACACCCCAACACTTGCTATTTTGACTCAAACATTAGAGTCGGTGAACAGCCCTACTCGGCTTGCACCACCATTACGACTCAAACATACGAGTCGGGGTTCAGTCTTACTCGGCCTACACCCCAACACTTGCTATTTTGACTCAAACATTATAGTCGGTGTACAGCCCTACTCGGCTTGCACCACCATTACGACTCAAACATACGAGTCGGAGTTCGGTCTTACTCGGCCTACACCCCAACACTTGCTATTTTGACTCAAACATTAGAGTCGGTGTACAGCCCTACTCGGCTTGCACCACCATTACGACTCAAACATACGATTCAGGGTTCGGTCTTACTCGGCCTACACCCCAACACTTGCTATTTTGACTCAAACATTAGAGTCGGTGTACAGCCCTACTCGGCTTGCACCACCATTACGACTCAAACATACGAGTCGGGGTTCGGTCTTACTCGGCCTACACCCCAACACTTGCTATTTTGACTCAAACATTAGAGTCGGTGTATAACCTTCCTCGGCCTACATCAACACTCAGACAAACAGAAGTTGAAGGGTTACTCGGTATACAGTTTTTGTTTCAAGGAAAATCCATTTTCTATTTCAAATGCGCAGACCTATTATGCTCGGCCTGCAAGAGCTTTACAAAATTCGACCTCTCGGTCGTCCCCACTATTCTTAACCAAAAAAAAAAAACAAAAACGGAGGAGAAATACAAGTGTCCTACACTAGCTCTTCCACCGGCTGCTCGGCTTGCTGAGCTCCCTCCACCTCTGGCTCCGGCTCCTTTTGCGGCTCCACCTGGTCGGCTTCCGGCTGGTCACTCGGCTGGGCACCCTCCTCTTCTTCCTCCCCCGACTCATCCTCGAACATTTCGGCAGTTATGTCCTGGCCAAGCCAGGGAGTCTTCACGGTCAGGCCGGGGTTGTGCAGAAAGAGGTTGCGGAAGAACTCTTGTTCACACTCGACGGCGTAGTCGTTCTTGATTTTGTCAAACTCCTCTGACGCCTTGAACTCGGCCACCGCGGCCTCCTTCGCCTTTTCCAGGTCGGCCTCCCTAGTAGACTTCAACCGACACAACTCTTTCTAGTGCTTCAGGCGGTCTTTCTCCTTTTCCTCGAGGTCGGCCTTCACCTGATCCCTGGAGGCAAGGGCCTCCTGAGTCTTCCACCTCTCGGCTTCCAACTTTCGAGTGAGGTCGGCTGCCTCTTTCATTGCCCTCTCGGCTTCCTGAAGCTTGGGGGTGAGCTCTTCCTGTTTCTGCTTCAGCCGCTTTTTCTCCCGCCGAGCCGCAGCCACCCTCCTCTGGCTATTCCCAAACTGGAGGTACACCTCACCGAGAGCCTGCACATGACAACCATTAGTAACTCACTCGGCCTAACATACCACACTTGGAAAATAGAAAAGAACTTACATTACTCAGTAGGAGCAGGGCTTTTTCCATTCTCTAGTCGGCCGACCAGCACTGCACCTCGGCGAGCTCGTTCAATGGAGTCGAGGCCCTCTGACAGACCCCGTTCAGCAGGGGCACCATCTGTCTCGGACAACAGAGGGTGGCCTCGGTACTCGACCCCTCACCGATCGCCTCTCCATCGGTGAACACGCCAAGGTTCACGTCCCCCCTCCTCTGGAGCATCTCCAGGATCCGCACATCCAACCGAGGGGGGGACGGCGGAGGGACGAAATCTGGGGCCGGCATAGTCCTTTTGCCCCCTATCTGCTCCTGGGCCGACAAGATCGTCTCGGCCTCTTTTCTGAGCTTCAACTGTCTGGGGTTAGGAGACAGGACTCGGTCTCCCTCCATGTTGCTTTGTTTCCTTTTGGGAGACCGCGTCGGAGGATTTGGCTGTCTGGGCTGAGAGGACGATTCGTGTCTGGTACGCTCAGACCGCTCTGGCTGACCTCTGCCGGCTCGCTCTCTTTTCTTCCTGAGGATAAGCTCCAGGCGCTCGGCCGCCTTCGACAGTGAGGCAGATTCCCCAGAGCCCTGATCGGCCTTCATTCTCAACTGCTCACAGTCTTTGTAAATCCTACTCCCGAGATGATACGTAACTGCATCCCTTACTCGGTGGACGACCGCTTTCTCCTCTGGAGATATTTCTTCTTCTGGGAACAAACCTGCACACCGAGAAATGGTCAGCCACAATACTCATACTTAAGCATACAACATATCAACATTTACATGAACGGTCGGCCTATGCTACAACTATCCACCTTGGGTCTGGAATTTGGATGGTATTGGGGGTCCCTCGGTGTTCCCTTCCCAGTTCCCACCGACCAGGCAAAACTTCGTCTTGTACGATTTTTGGGAGGTCGGTATGTCCAGAATGAACTCCCCCCGTTTGCTCTTCTTGCGGTGACGGACGAAGACCCACCCGTTACTCTGCTGCTGAAACCCGAACTCGTACAGGTACATGAGTTGGGCGTAGGTCGGCTCCGGTTGATCGGCCCACCTGAAGGCCGTGTAGAGGGAGCAGAGCACAATCCACACGTTCGGATTGAGCTGACCGAGTGCCACCCCCATTTTCTTCACCATTCTCCGCAGCCAGGGGTGAAAGGGCAGCCTTACCCCGTGGTGTATCAGCTCGGTATAGAACAATGCCATACCGGCTGGGGGGTTGCTCGGTCTTTCCTCTCTAGTAGGTAACCTTGTCGTTACCGAGTCGGGAACGCCAAACTCAATCCTCATCTTCATCAGGCCCTTCTCGGTCTCCTTGTTCACCATTTCGTCCACGGTGAAGGCCGCCCGCTTAATCGGCACAGCTTCCGGGACCGACTCGTCCCGGGTCGTTTTCACTTTGTTCAGCCGAACTGTGCCCCAATCACGGCCGTGGGTCAGCTTCAACGCTCGGTGCACCCCCACCTTTACTATCGTTTTAGCATCTACCAGCAGATTGCCGCTACCCGACCTACTGGTCAGCCCAGGACCAGAACCGGTGTCCGTTGTCCTACCAGACGACTCGGCTGTACTATGCACCGCCTCTACTCTCTTTTGTGCCTCGGACGAGTGGGCCTCGGCCTCACTCCCGGAGATGGGAATGAGCACCTGCACACTACTACCCCAAGACTCACCGCCCTGTGAGTCGTAGCATTTACCCTCAGATACCGAGTCACTCTCGACCGACATCTACAAAAGAAAACAGAAAAAACAAAACTCAGCCGACCGACTCGTTCCTATGAAGATCTGACCACAACCTTCACCACGTTCATGGCCAGTTCTTCACACCCTCCTACTTTAATCGAAAAACTAAACTTGGACAAGTGCTTACCTTGTTTTTCACGGAGGACCGTAGGTCGGAAATCGTAAACACCATGCGCACCACCGTCAAATGCTAGTCGGAAATCGCCTCCTTGGTTGGACAGAGTTTCCCCACTTTTCTCAAAAACACAAGTGAGGAAATCGGTGACGAGCTCCTCATATTTATAGACATTGGTGCACAGACTACGAGGCGTCACCCCTCTCAGCGACAGACACGTGTTGTACCCACTCATTCTGACCGAACACGTGTCAACCATCTGCCCGAGGAAGTCCAACCGTCTTCCCTCACTTCGACACCGACCTCCGTACACCGTTCGGTGTACGGACTGCTTAACAGACGTTGGCCCCCACCGCCGACTCTTGTACACCGCTCGGTGCCCTGGGACTGTTTGGCGAACTTTGGCCGTGCTACCGACCCATGTACACCGCTCGGTCTCCGCAGCTCTAACCCTGTTTTTGGCTCCTATCACCGACCATGACGCCACTTTTCTGCCGAGTGCTCTCTATCACCGGCCGCCTACTAGCTACTTCCTCGCCATGACCGAGACTGTCTCGGCGGACTCTCCCACCAGGGGACTTGGGGGACTACAGGTATACTTCCCACCAGGGTCTGGGAGAATGAAACAAGTCCCCGACCGAGAAATTCCACCTCAGTCAACGACTTGGGGGACTTCTGTTGACACCATATCTGACCAGACCCACTGGCCCGTATACTTAAAAGCCCAGACAACGCTCAAGGCCCAAAAGCATCATACGTACGACAGCCCTAACACCGGGCCCAATGCGGGGTGCCACGTGGAAGCATATCCACCCTCGATTTACGTAACACGTGTCCGCACGTAAATCGAGGAGCATTTGTCCCACATCGAAACTTTGGGAATTGAACATCCCACCTACCCATACATAAAGGGTACACATTTCCCAATAAAGGTAACTAAGTTTTACTATTACAATTACTCTACCGAACTTACCATTTACTGCTTCCTCTTACGAACGAAAGTAACTGACTTGATCGTCGGAGAGCCTTAGGCCGGCACCACACCGGTGCCCGTACTAACGGAGACCCGCGATCCACTTGAGTTGACAGGTTACAAGAGGGACACGCGTCATTTGGTGATTGGGCAACGAGTACTCGACAGTTGGAACATTTAATGCTTCAACAAAGTCAGTGTTGAATTTTTAGTATATGATCGAGTTTAATTACTGGGTTTCTATTAATGTTATTTGTATACTTTAAATATTGATTGATTTTTACCTTATCATTTAACTCGTATCAACCAAACATATTATTAACTTCGTGTAATTGTGTGCATTTTGCAAGGAACTAGAGTGAATTTTTCAACTCTGAGTTCAATTTCAAGTAAGCCTTTTCTGATACTCATGCTAAGTCAATTGATGTCTCTTACTAAAGTTTTGCGTGTTAATTTTTTTGAAGGAACGAAGAACAAATTGTTCAAATTTGAAAGAAATTTTAGTTAAAGATATTTTTCAATTTTTGTAGGAATCAGAGTGTACATGTAAATTTATTGTTGTAATGATTGTTTAATCATATTATAGTCATGCATTCTTATAAATTTGAATTACTACCTTTCCTTTTATATAGTGATGTATACCAGTGTTGATGCAGAAATAGTCTAGAAAGAAATTGTCGTTTTAATCTCTACAAACACATAATACACCAGAGGTTGTGGATGAATCCAAGATGGGGTAGTTCAACGAAGAACCCTCTAATGTTTAATTCAGCTTAATTGAGGAAATAAACTAAAAAGTTATAATTATGAGAATAATTATTGCATACCTGAATTATGAGGGAAGGCCCTCTATTTATAGCGGAGACAAAGAGGTCTTCAAAGCTTTTGATTGCTTGAAGGAGTTTGCAATTAAATTTAGGCAATAATTGTAATTGGTTTTCAAAGAGGAGTTCTAATTAATTAATTACTCCTTTAAGGAAAGGAAGTTTACTTATTAATTGAATCCTTGTTGAATAAGGATCTCAAGGAAATGTCTCATTTTGGTGATATAATTACTTATTAATTAATATATTAATATGGTAAATATATTTAATTAATGCATAGTAATTATACATGATAACGATTCCACCATTGGCAAAATAGTTATTATTTAAATTATAAGCCATGTGGCAGCTCCACAATTTTTGGACAAATTATGGTTCTACAAATTCCCCCACATCCCTTGGGAATTCATTGAATCCTAAGGGAAGTAGGTTTTAGAGGTCCAAAGTTTTATCCTTTTATTGGAATCAGATTTTCTCAAAAGTTGTTACTCCTCTCCGAGTTAGGAAACAAATAGTAAAACTTTAGTTTTTCTGTAAAATGGGTTGGCCATCTCATATTTACTCACACAAACGTTTCTAAGTATTTGAGTTTCCGAATTTACTTAGAAAGACTTGAATGAGTGCTTGAAGAAGAGAAAAAAAATCCCAAAGAGTTGGTGGACGTCTCACGGAAAGTAAAACTTGCAATCTTTTTTTTTTCCCGAAAGATCGCTGGTGAGGCCCATCAGGAGCAGCTACACTCCCTTGTGGCATGAAGTATATGAGTGTGGTGCACCTTCAGCTGGGCTGCAAGCATGGCTTGGTTGAGCTGTTTCTTTCCCTTCCCTCTGTCGCAGCTTGCGGCTTGCGGCTTTTGGGGGAAGCCTCCGCTTGGCTCCCTTTCTCCCCTTTTTTTATGCATTCTGATGCAAAAACTTCTTGATTCAATTATACATTCTTAGACATTATGGAAGCTACCGGAGTTCAATTTTAGTGACCCAAATTATGTTGAGTTGCTTTCACGATTCTAGTAAGGATGTTCTCTTTATGAAACTTCATTCTAAAGGGAGCCTTGTGAGCTTGATGATGAGGCTGAATTTCAAATGTGGTTGTCATCCCATAAAGATGCATTCACGGAGGATTTTAGCATGGTGCTTAGTGACCGTTCTCACAAAAGTTACATGGCTCAAATTCAAAGGTAAGATCAATGAATGAAGTTTCACCCATTGATAATTAACTGGAGTTTTAAAATTCCCATATTGGCATTTTGTTCCAAGATTTTGTTGAAGATTGGATGTTATCCTTTGCAGTTGAATCTCAATGCTTATCGCCATACAATGTGGTTTGAGCGACTTAGCCAATTTTTAGTCCTTGATTTATTCGAGAATGAATTCTGGCATTGTTGCTCGGTGGATCTTGTTTGCCAACTTCTCGAGTCTAGCTGTGATCTTATTCCAAAGGTATAACCTTTGTCAGGACCCGTCCCAAATCCCTCGAGATTAGCGTGGGACGTGCCTGCTCCCGTCTGACACGAGGTGTCAAACCAGGGATAATTTCGCCATTTGCCCAACCGGGGCTATCAGAGGGCGCCAGGATCCGAAGGAGGAATGTGATGTCTTGTTTCTACTATAGCCTGCATCCGCAATCAACCTTAAGGGCATTCAAAACAAAAAAGCTGTGAGTGGACAAAACAAATATTTTATAAAAATATTTCATAAAAGACCTTTATGCCCTTCATTAAAAACATATGCATGCATTCAAAAACCATTTCTAGGGTTCATTCCCAGTCCCCATAAACCGTCATGAACCATAAAACCATTTGGGCCTTAGCCCGAAATCTGTAAATCAATAAATGGGACCTCCGCCCAAACCAAAAAACGTGGGAACTCGTCCCAAAGCCATCTCATAAGGGTCTCAGCCCAACGCCTTCTCAGTGAAAACTTGTACACGTATACGCATATACATATATAACCCATCCTAGGCACTTCCTGAGAAGATGCGAACTCGGGGCACACAGCAACTAGGGAACTCATCCCTGATATATGTAACGATGTCTCTATATATATATATAAGTATGCATACTACTTGGGGTCTCACTCCGAGTCTTCTCCTGAGAATTCTCCATTTGGGAGGCTCTATCTTCAGACCTAATCCGATCATCTCTCCAGAATCTGGCCCGGGACCACATCATAACGCCCACTCCTAGAACAGGATCCCTATGAGGATACCCATTCTAGTATGTGGATCGTGACTCTCCAGGTCGATGTCTGGAGGAGATAAATCAATAAGCTCATAAGGAGGGTATATACATACTAGTATAGCAAACCATAAAATGGGACTCACGCCCAATAACACAAAGCAAATGAGCCTCCAGCCCGAACATAAGACTCAACAGGGTCTCTAGCCCGATTTCACAATAACTGGGCATCGAGCCCGAACTTCGTAAATCAATGGGGCATCGAGCCCAATATCTCAGGGTTAGTCACAATCCCGATCATAGCGATGCGTGCAACCATCAATACAGAATCTCTCTCAATCCTGGTATGTCACCGTGAACACATCACTACCACGACCATCTCGAGACCATGGTGTACACGTCGCCGGTTGATCCTCTAAACCGTCAGCACTCCGAAGTCGAGCCTCCAGTGGCTGCTCGACAATGGGGCGTGCATCGTAACCTCCCGTGAAGGAACGTATCCCAATCCAGAGGAGAGCATCATGTCGTCTGTCGCCTTGCACACAGCACCTGTCGCGACCACGACTCAGACCCATAGGTCATCAATAGGGTCTCATGCCCGAGTCAAAACCAAATCCAAATGGGTCTCATGCCCAGTTTTACCTTTTCAAAAACATTTCATGAAAACTGAAAGCATAAGCACGTATAAAACCGAAAACCTCGAAGTACGTACACATACGTAAACACACACACAAAATGCACTCAAGGAATCCCAAAACACATACTAAAACATATATAAAACATTTATGCAAGCATTGATTTCAGAAAAAAAAAAATCCACTCATAGACTGTCCTCGCTTCCGCCTCGATATGCACATCGTACGTCTTCCCCCGATCAATTGTCGTCTCCAGGGTTTCCAACCCTGTCCAAATCACTTTAGAGGGTTACTAACTACTTAATTAACCCCTCACTAAAGTCCCCTAATTTTTTGAGATTTTTAACTATTTTTAAACGTGCACCGAAACTTTCGGACAACCTGAACTATATCGAGACGATGTCCGATCGACTCGAAACCAGTCCCAAAATTTTCATTACATCGAAAAGATAAATTCACAAGTTGGAACCACCCCCAAAATCTCCCCCCACACGCCGCCTGAAGTGGCTGCGCGTGGGATCCACGCGCTAGTGCTACAGTTGTCTTTTTCCTCGGTCAGGCCAGTCCGAACCAACCGACTCGGTTTTCTCTGCAACTTGGACCGGCGTGACTGGTCCAGCCTCCTACCCGGTTCAATTCTCGTCCTTTCTCTTCCTAATCAATCCTATTCTTCTTGTTTTGATCCTAGGAACCTAAACCTATAAATTAAAACACCTAAATCCTACATAATGGAACCAGTCCAATTCTTCCTCACGATTCCGCTTTTCCAACACCTCGCTAGGGGTTCCTCAACCTCCGACCGTCACCATAATCATCCTAACATCTTCCTAACAACCTATTTAACTCATTCCAATCACCCTAAAATGGCCCGTAATGATTAAAATTGAAAATGGGGGAAATCGAGTAAAACCGATACCTTGGTTCGAGTTGGCCTCCGCCTTCCACGGCGGCGCTGCCTCTAGCCAACCACCAACATCATCAAGTCCTCACTTCATCCTCTTGACCTCTCAGTCATGATCAGAAGTGGAAGGGTTTGGAATAAGGTTGGATAGTTTGATCGGGTTTTGGGTTTGGTGAGGGAAATGGTCGACAAAGAAAAAGGGGAAGGATATGCATGAAGGAAAAATGATTGGGAATGGATGAATGACATGTCATTAGTCCATTGGGCCTGAGAAAGATCTGGGGCCCACTAAATGCCAAAAAGGTTTCCGTCTCGTAAAACGTGCAATACTACGTTCGGACTTCCGTGAATCGTAACTTTTCCGTCGAACGTACGAATTTGACATGTCTCCCGTCTACGGATTCGTATCGTCCTGATCTATGTAACGGTCCTTGGCCCTCGGCCATCTGACCGCCTGAACAAAAAGTCAACGTTTCACCCATTCTAGGGACAAAATAGTCATTTCACCATGAACGTCCATTAATCCTTGTCTAATCCCTGATTATCCTCTGATTAGCGAGGCTAATTTGTAATTAGTCCTTAATTAATCCCGCTAATTCGGGACGGGTCGTTACAACCTTTTCAGAGCTCTCACTTTGAAAATGGCATGCAATAACCTACTTGTCTTGAAATTGGAGGGAATTGGGATTCCCATTCTACTAGTGCCCCTCTAATTTCGCTAAGATATCATTGGGGTGAAGATCTAAATACAAGTTTTAACTTAGAAGTTGATCTAAAAAATATTGAGAAAGCATTGGTACTTCTGAAGGAGCTTCATGAGATGAGTTGGTTACTTAGTCCCTTTAGAGATTCTCTTGATCGGATTCCAAGTCCAAGCGCCCTTGAGCGGTGGAGATCCGCAGTTGTGAAGTGTGGTAAGCGCAAGGTTTCTACTGAGAGAAAGAGACCAATAGTTCTTGGACTTAAGATGGATAATGCCAATATTATTGGCAAAACTTTGCATCCTCGGAAGGCCATCCTAAGATTATAAATCTATTCGGGCATCGCGTGTTGAACTTGGCCAAGAGAATATTTCTTTGTCGTGAAGACTTCACTCTTGCTTTAATGCCCCAGAAATTCGAGGAAATGAAAAATGAAGATTTTGTCTATGATGAGTCAAAAGGTTTTACGAGGATCATTACGAAGGTCTCGAATTCCTAATTACGTAAGCAGGTAGTTCGCCAAAAAATGAGTTTAGCTAAGTACGTTATGGGTCAAGGAGGAGAGTAAGGGCATTTTGCTAATTTTGCTCATAAGGGTATTTTGGTAAAGGGCTATTCATTGGTTAGTCCTTAATAACATTAATGTTTATCCAAACCCATTAACCATATTTTTTAAACCTTCTAGTCCCTAACCATCATAATAATTAGTCAAACAATAAAATTAACCGTTTTTTCTTCAAAAATACTTTTAAACTTCAAATTTGAATTTTTTTTATTATAAGATTAAATTGAGGATTATGAAAATATTACTCCTATTTATAATTTTTTTTTTCAGTGGCTCATTTTAAAAGCAATATGAGAATCTAATTCAACTTAAAATAAGATAATTAAAAACAACCAATCTTCAAAAATATTTTTAAATTTAATTTCTTTTTATCATCTGATATTAAATAATTTGGTTAATTGTGGATGGTTTAGGGTTTAATTCTTGGATTTTCTACCCAAAATTCAAGAATTAAACACTACGTCATACGACTTTCCACCACCATCTCACCCCCTCCCAAAAACTTTTTATACCTTACCATGGAACCCCAGACAATACAAACTTTATTTTTTATGCCATAGAAAAAAATTCAATTGAAACTAAATATAATTTATATGTTTTTATACATATATAATATTGTTATATGTATAATATAATAAAGGACTCAAGAGGCCAAAGAGACCAAATACTAAGGGGCACATGGGGAAAAGAGACTAAATTAAGAAGATAATGTTGTTTTTAATTGTTTGAAGGACTTTTCAATAAAAATAAATTGATAGAAAGGTTTTAAATAAAAGTAAAAGTTGTCAAGGGTGTACTAATTATTTACTCTTTGGGCTGAGGCCCGGGATTTAAGAAAAAGAAAAAAGAGTTCGATTTGATGGAATATGAAATGGTTTTATGAAATGAGTCTTCTTATGCATGCATTGGTTTTAAATGGAGGGTATAAATGTAATTGTTTTTATAAACTGTTTTCATGAACTTATACTTTATTTTTTGCCACTCACAGTTTTTTATGTTTTCGATACCCTCCAGGTTGTTGCGGTGCGGGCTGTTGGTAGAGAGAGACAGAGACATCACACACGCGATCCACAGTAGATTCTGCGCACTGTGAGAAGTACGAAAGCTTTTTGGACGGTCGGCTCGAGAATCCGTTGTCCGACTTACGTGTCACATGGAGGTTGAACGTCGGTTTAGCCTTTGTGTCATGCATAAGTTAGACGGGAGCATGACTTAGCCCTTAATAAAAGGGGATTGGGGGTGGGTCCTTTCAAATTGGTATCAGAGCAGGTTTTGTGCGCTCTGCGCGAGGTTTGGTACCCAGAGACGTTGGTTCGTTGACTTGGGAGTTGTGATGCTACTGTAGATGTGATGTCTCAACGCGAGCAGCCCGTCATCAACCTGGACGCGATAGTGATAGCATGTTCGTTAGTGGATAATTAGCAGTGATTGTTAGCGTCAGGATGATAGTCGCTCGATACGCAGTGCAGGGTATGACGTATGTCGGCTTGAGGTCAGAATGGTTAGCGTGTTTGGCGCTGGATATGTTCGATGGTTGGACCATAGGGTCGGATGTATGCCAGCGTGGTTAACTCGGATGGTAGCCAGTGATCTACGATAATGAGTAGGCTGGTCGGCTTATAGGGCCCGAGAGTAGCTTGTTGAGCATGTGGTATACGTGGGCCGAGGAGGCCAGTTGACGGTGGCCTGTTGAGCCGGATGGTGTTTGGATGATGACAGTATGGCCTTGTGACCAATTGGTTAGATAGTTCAAGCTTGGACTTGTACAGCTACGAATAGTCGGATGCCTTGAGTGGTAGGGTTTAGGAACTACTTTCAGATTCGAGGGATTCCCCCTAGCGATGGATACTGGTTGATGTTGGTGTGTAGAGTTACGATAAAGAATGGTCTTAGTCGGGTGTGACGACCTGAGTGGTAAGGTTGTAGTGAACCAGTGGCTGTTGTGGGTTTGGATAACCCAGACGACGGGGATGTGTTGAGAAACCTCGTGGGATAACTAGGTCTGGACTGTAAGTACCCTTGTGAGAAACCCCAAAGTAAGTACTTAGAGTAAGTACTTAGTTTGGAAACTGTGGGATGAGGTTTGTGGTTAGGAAGTTGTTATGGTTGGTCCGACTTACGACCGGATCGGAGATGGTGCTGCTAGGTGCAGCCGAGGTAGGGAATGGTTGGTGGACGACTCTGGATGAGTCTGGTGTTGGGTTCTCAGAGTATTCTGTTAGTTCCCCCGACCCGAGCGTAGATTGAGGGTTTTTGCTCGGTGTGAGCAGAGGTTCGGGCTTAGTGTACTGTGAGCCCTGGAGTAGAGATGATGTGCCACGAGTTGGGATGCTTGTAATGATCAGATGGGCACATTGAGTTGAGGTGCCGGTGTCTGGCAGGAATCATTAACCGAGCGGGTATATGTGATGACCATTGGTAGGTCTTGGTTGGGACGAACGGTCAGGAAACCGTGAGTTGATCAAAGTAGCGCAGCGGAAGCGCAATGGGCCTATGCCTTTTGTTGGATCGGGCTAGGCTTACATGGTCGGGATTGACCGTTTGTGAGGATGGTTTTAGTGGACTCCCCCTGCTGTGATGGACTATGTTAGCAGATGCCGAGACTAGTATTTGGTGGTTTCCTGAGTTTGGATCGTGACTCAGGAGACCGAGGTGAGTGATCGTTGATTGTGATCCCAAAAGTCGGGTACGAATGTGATAGTAGTGCTTAGGGCTGAACCTCGGAAAGGTTGGAATGCGATCATCAGAAGGAGTGATGATTGATACCCATTTGGATGTGCATAAACGGGGATAACTGACAGGCAAGTGGTCGGTGAGTTGATTTTGGCAATGGACACGTGGTTGTGGTCCGTAGGAGTTATGGACTTTTTCAGTGTAATCTGACCAGTAGTCCAGGGATGGTACACTTGAGGATTAGAATCTCGGAATCAGGAGATGTTATGGTTTAGACATTGAGTGGATGTGTTGATTCCGAGTGGGTGTTTATGTTGTATGGTGGCTATTCTGGCATCGATTTGGGAGACTCATTGATGGGACGTTAGGATGTGTGACCCCCCCCCCCCCCCCCCCCCGCCCCGATCTTGGACACGTGTGGATGTGTTTCTCGTATTTGGTGACGCCGAGTGTGGCCCATGTGGCGAGTGTTAGGAAATGGTGTTAGATGGATTATGGTCGTTGTGATGACATGGTTGAGGACTATTGTGAATTCCGTGGTAGGATGACAGAAGGAAGCTGAGAATGAGTGATCGATATGAGGTTATTGAAGAGAACCCACAATCTAGGCGTGTGATATTTTTGGATCAATGTGAGGGTTTAATGCTCAAGAGTTATATGTAACGACCCGTCCCGAATTAGTGGGATTAATTAAGGAATAATGATGGATTAGCAAGTCTAATCGGGGATTAGACGAGGATTAGCGGATGTTCGGTGCAAAATGACGATTTTGCCCCTAGAATGGGTAAAATGTTAACTTTTCATTCGGACGGTCAAATGGACTTTGACCAATGACCATGACGTAGTTCGGGATGTCACGAGTTCGTAGACAGGTGGCACGCTCGATTCTGACATTCGAGGAAGAAGTTGTGACGATCAGAAGATCTGGGGCATTTTGGTAATTTGGGCGAAAGGAGGCCAAAGGTTGACTTTTGACCCGGGAGGTCCGATGACCGAGGACCAAGTACTGGTATGTAGATCACGACGATACGAATCTGTAGACAGGTGGCACGTCGAATTCGGACTTTCGACGGCGAAGTTACGGTTCACGGAAGTTTGAGTGCACTATTACACGTATTTCGAGATGGGAGCTTATTTGGCATTTAGTGGACCCCACCTTTTTCTCAGACCCAATGGATGAATGACAGATATCATTCATCCATTCCCCATCATTTTCTCTCATGCATATCCACCCTCCCCGTGCATCGACCATTTTCCATTTTTCCAATCCAAACCCGATCACCATTTTTCACCCAAAATCCAAACCCTTGACCTGTGAGCATAATTGAGAGGATAGGGAGTCAGAAGAGGACCTTATGGACGTGGTGGCTGGCCCAGGCAGCACCGCCGTGCACTGCAGAGGAGGAAACCGTGCGAGGTAAGCGGTTTAACCCATTTTCAATCCATTTTTCATTTTGGTTGTTATGGGTCGATTTGGATGATTGGTTTGAACTAAATAGGTTGTTAGGACGTTGTTAGAGAGGTTTTGAGGGTGGTTAGATGTTGAGGAGCCCTGGGGAAGGTTTTGGAAAAATTGAACCGTGAGGAAGAATTGGACCGACCGGATTTTAGAGGTTTTAAAGGTTCTAATTAATTGGTATAGGTTTCTAGGGTCGAGATATGAAGATTAGGATTGATTAGAGTTGAAACGGACGAAGATTGGACCGTGTAGGGACCTGGACCGGTCATTCCGGTCCAAGTTGCAGAGAAAACCGGGCCTGATCAATCGGACCGGTCGGCTGGAGGTTGAAGACGGGTACTGTAGCTGGCGCGTGGCTTCCACGCGCAACCACTTCAGGCGGCATGTGGCGGCGCGTGGGGGAGAATTTGGGGAAGGTTTCAACATGTCAAATCATCTATTCAATGTAACGAACATTTTGGGACTGGTTTCGAGTCGATCGGACATCATCTCGATATAGTTCGGGTTGTACGAAGGTTTCTGTGCGCTTTTAAAAATAGTTAAAAATCCCAGAAAATTAGGGGGCTTTAGTGAGGGGTTAATTAACTAGTTAGTAACCCTCTAAAGTGATTTGGACAGGTTTGGAAATCCCGAAGGTGACGATTGACTCGGGAAGGCGTACGGTGTGCGTATCGAGGCAGCATCGCGGACGGTCTGTGAGTGGACTTTATTTTTGAAATCGGTGCATGCATAAATATTTTATATATGTTTTAATATGTGTTTTGGGATGCCTTGAGTGCATTTTGGTGTGTGTATACGTATGGGCACGTACTTCTAGGTTTCGGGTTTTATATGGGCTTATACGCGCTTATGCTTTCGGTTTTCATGAAATGGTTTTAAAAAGGTAAAATCGGGTATGAGACCCAATTGGATTTAGTTTTGACTCGGGCATGAGACCCTATTGACGACCTGTAGGTCGGAGTCGTGGTCGCGACGGGTGTTGTGTGCACGACAACGGGCGACGTGACGCTCGCCTCTGGATTGGGATGCGTTCCTTCCGGAGAAGTCACGATGCACGTCCCGTTGTTGAGCAGCCACTGGAGGCTCGACTTCGGAGTGCTGACGGTTTAGAGGATTGATCGGAGACTTGTGCAAGATGGTCTCGAGATGGTCGCGACAGTGATGTGTACACGGCGACATACCAGGATTGAGAGCGGTTCTGGATTGATGGTGGCACGCATCGCTATGATCGGGATCGTGACTGACCCTGTGATATCAGGCTTGATGCCCAGTTGATTTACGAGTTCGGGCTCGATGCCCAGTTATTGTGAAATCGGGCTAGAGGCCCTGTTGAGTTTTATGTTCGGGCTAAAGGCCCATTTGCTTTGTGTTATCGGGCGTGAGTCCCTCTTTTATGGGTTTTGATATACTGGTATGTATATACCCTCCTTACGAGAGTATTGATTGGTCTCCTCCAGACGTCGACCTGGAGAGTCACGATCCACAAACCAGAGTGGGTATCCCCATAGGGATCCCCTTCCAGGAGTGGTGGTTACTTGTTATGTTGTGGTCCCAGACCAGATTCCAGAGAGATGATCGGAATAGATCCAGAGAGAGAGCTCGGACTAGATCCAGAGATTGAGCCTTCCAGATGGAGAATTCCTGGGAGAAGACTCGAAGTGAGACCTCGAGTAGTGTGGACAGTAGTATAGAGATGACATCGTGACTATATCAGGGATATGATCCCTAGGGGTTGTGTGCCCCGAGATGGCATCTTCTCCGGAAGTGCCTAGGATGGGTTCTATATGTATATATGTATATGTGTGTGTGATTTCACTAAGATGGCGTTGGGTTGTGACCCACGCGTATTGGTTTTTGGGCTGAGACCCTTATGAGGTGGTTTTGGGACGAGTTCCCAGGTGTTTCGGTTTGGGCGGAGGTCCCAGGTATTTGATTGACGGATTTCGGGCTAAGGCCCAAATGGTTTTATGGTTCATGACAGCTTATGGGAACCGGGCATGAATCCTAGAAACGGTTTTCGAATGCATGCATATGTTTTTAATGAAGGGCATAAAGGTCTTTTTATGAAATGTTTTTATAAAATAATTATTTTGTCTACTCACAGATTTTGTGTTTTGAATGCCCTTCAGGTTGATCGCGAATGCAGCTGTAACAAAGACGAGATATCACTTCCCTCCTTCGGATCCCGACATACTCTGATAACCCCGGTTAGGCAAAAGACGATAATATCCCTTGTCTGACACTTTGTGTCAGACGGGAGCAGGCACGTCCCACGCTAATCCCGAGGGATTTGGGACGGGTCCTGTCATTATATGGACATGAAGTGGGATCCAATTTGACAGGACCCGTCCCAACTGGACGTCAAAAACCGTACCCGGTCCTGCTCCCGTCTGACAAGTCAACTGAAAGTCCGAAACTACCCTTCAATACCTGCCAGACAAGGGAATTTTTTTTTTTGCGCCTATGCCCGCACATACCTCCACCTCTAGAATAGCCTCGATCAACGCGCCACGACCTGAAGGGTTAACAAAACAGAAAAGGTGTGAGTGGACAAAAATGACCTCTTATACAAACATTTACCAAAATACATTCTTACCCTCCAGTTTTCACAAACTTGCATGCATATCGTAAAACATGAGTAATAGTATGAAATCATTCAAGTATGAACAGTGGACCGATAAAATCAAAACATATTTTCCCATGGTCCACAAAAACTCATGTTCACCAAATCAGTTTAACAACTCAAAAAGTTCACAGTTTCTTTAAATCATTTTAACCGCTAAACCACGGTTTCCTCAAAATCATTTTCCATAAACCACGGGACTTATTTCCATATCCTGTTGCTTAGAGTCACGTTTATCCCTGCATCGCGTGCATATCAATAGGCTCAAGGACCGCTCAAAATCCGAGCATCCGCTGCTGTGAACACATCATCAGTCAGCAATCCGTCGCTGGGAAAAACCTCACCAGCCGACGATCCGGATCTCGTGAACACATCACTTACCGATCCATGTAATCCAGCACATCTGATCTGAGTCAAGCCTCCCCTGGGCTGCAAGACAAATATCGTGCTACGTGACCTCTTCGGGGTAAACACTTCCATCCCGAAGGCGAGCGTTATCTCCAGGGTGCACTCCGGGGAAAAACATATTTTCTCCCGAAAGCCCTAAATATCCGCAACATATCACCATCACTAAAACCAGTGAAAAACAGTTGCATTGAAAACTAAATCATTTACAATACAGGGTCTCAGCCCCAAGTCCCGATTTACTTTATAAATCCGAAAATCATCAATATCATCATGTCATCACATGGAAATACAATTCCAACCAAAATCACAATTCCATTGGGTCTCAAGCCCAAAATATCAATATCACGTAAATCCGTGCGACCGTAAACCCGAGTTGCCACGATCACGTAAATCCATGAAATCAATCACTGACTCATAATCCGAGTCCAAATATCATTTTCAACTTCCTGACTCATAACCCGAGTCAAAACATCATTTTCAATCCGGGCCTAGCCCAAAACATCATTTGCACTTCCTCGTAAAACGTGCCCGAAAGACTGATTAAAATAATCACAAAATCACGAGGATACCAAAAATCATCAAATTCACATGTAACTCCAAATCCGAGTCAAAATCATTATTTACTTGGGTTCTCACGCCCACAATATCATTTTTAACCAATTTCATGATTTCTCGAAAATCGTGCCAGAATATAATAATATAATAATCACAAAACCGAGAAATCACCGAATTGAAATACCAATCATGCCAAAGCATATCAAATCATATAATAAAGCATTTTAAATCATATATGCATGCATCACGGTTAGAAAACAAGGTCCACTCACACACACCGTTCAAAACGGTTCGTTTCCGAGCTGCACGTTTTTCCGTAAAATCTGGAAATCACAACTCCTGCCCAAAATCATTATAGAGGGTTACTAACATCTCAAAATACATCATATAATTTTCCCCAATTTTTCCGGAATTTAAATACGTATTTAACTCGTAAAACAAAACTTCGGATACGCGGAACATTATCGAAACAATATCCGATTTCACCGAAATCAACGTCAAAATGTTCGTTACACTGAGAGGATCAAAAGTCATGTTGACCTCACCTTGAGACTAGGCCGGACGCGCCCTCACGCGCCGCCGTGAGTGGCTGCGCGTGAAACCCACGCGCCAGCTACAGTGTCGTCGTTCAAGCCCGTTTGTCTGGTAAACGGGTCGTTCAACCCGCGATCAGACCCGGCTGGTTTTCAGTCAATTCCACACTGTTTTCATCAATTGAGCATCCAGTTAGTTTCGTTATAAGTTCAAATAGGGTTCTGTAACCTTAATTACTTGAAACATTACCTCAATCCTCACGATCAAGGATGAACAATCGAAGGACCTCCGGCCACTGTTCATCAGTCGAATTACCTCAATTCCACAAGATTTCCCCAAATTGATTCATCAAGAAGCTTCATTGATCACAGGTAAACCTTTCCCCCAACTCAATTGGATCAATTCATTGCTCAATCTTCACGACTCAAACTCGAACATCCGAACAGTGTGCAACCATGGAGTTTCCACCTTGGCCACTGATTCCTCCCAATTGATGAACCCAGAAGCATCAATGGACCATGAGGAATTGTTTCCCCACCTCAATTTCGTCGTTTGATCACGCATTGATCACGACTCAAGCTCGATATCTCCCACTGTTACCAAACCCGTTCAGAGCCAATTGGGCATGAATTCCTCTCGTTTTTGATTTGAAACAACTCGTCTCAAACTCAGGAAGCTATTTCCAATGTCCAATTCGATCATCACAGCTCAATTCGACCAATTCGATTTTCCCTCCAAATTTTCTTAAACCCGAAATCCCAGTCCTCAGCTCTCAATTAATCTCTCGTTTTTCCCAGTTCAATTCACTCTCAAATGCTCACACTTTGGTTCAGAAATGGAAGAGAATTGGAGGTTGGGAGAAAACTGATTTGTGGGTTGTACACGGTTGAAGAAAATATGGGATATTAATGGAAATTAGGATTAATTAATTAATTTAATATAATAAAACATAATAATTAGGTCTCCCCCAAAATCATGGATCTATGTTTTGTGCCTGATTTTAAGGGATGAGTGACACTTGTCACTCATCCAAGTGTGCTCAGTCACCGGGTACTGTTCATTATTAAAATATTATTTTATTCCCGATTCGTTCGGTTAATCGAGCCCGATTCCGTGACCATAACTTCGTCGTCGAATCTCCGATTTCGGCATGCCGCCTGTCGTTGGATTCGTATCGACGAGACCTACGTAACGGTCCTTGGCCCTCGTCCGTTGGACTTCCCGGCCAAAAAGTCAACATTTGGCCCCTACTATGCCAAATTACCAAAATACCCCTCAACTTCCGAACATCATAACTTTCTCTACGAATGTCGGAATTGAACGTGCCACCTGTCTATGAACTCGTGACGTCCCGAACTACGTCACAGTCATCGGCCAAAGTCCATTTGACCGCCCGAACTAAAAGTCAACATTTTGCCCACGCTAGGGGCAAAACGGTCATTTTGCACGTTTCGTCCGATTTCACTCAACTAATCCCCGATTAGTCATTCTAATTTGTAATTAATTAATATTCAATCCCGATATTCGGGACGGGTCATTACAACCTTCCCTCCTTAAAGAATTTCGTCCCCGAAATTCCAACTACTCGTATTCCACAACTACCTCGTGGAGAACAAATGGCCACACAACACGTGTACACCTGTACACCCACTAGCCAACACAGAACTCGTCTGCACTCAGACGTCACATCACAGATGCACGTCGTACTGACTACACTCGACTACCTCGAATGAAATTGATTACCAGAAATTGGCAATGTCACCGTTAAGCTGACTCCTTCAGCTTGACAGCCCCACATACTCACTAATGTTCCCTGATCTTCGCTCTCATAGAGAGTCACCAAAATTCACTAGTCAGTCCAAGCCGACACCACAAGCCATACTGTCACCACCAAGCTTTACCACCCTAGTAAAGCGCCAATCCACAACAAATCAGTGATAACACACCATACTACAACGTCCGTCATTGTAGCATATGATCATCAACATGATCTCCCCTCGCAGGGCAAACTCAATCCTGCGACAAATACCTACAGTAGTTACCACAATTGTCACCCCCCCCCCCCCCCGGGCGATCCCAGATGCTGGTAAGGTCACGACAAGGTAACATCTCGCCGCAAAGCAACTTGCGGTCACACCAACCACCAACTCACTCATCCTGAGTATACGCATACCGTCATCACCCTCAATCAGACGGTGCATCTGGAACACGTTGAACACAAGCCTATCAGTAATCACACAACTCAACACTAGAATTATACTAGCCAACCTTGGCTAAGAGCACCTGCTCAAACAATCACTGAAATCATCAGAATTACTCTGCCCAGTGCATCGTGTTCAATGTCCAGTTCACGTTCACAACCAAAACCAATGGTATTGGAACTAAGCCAAACACCAACACGTTTATCGACACAACACTGGTACATCCCATGTACCGTCACTAGGTATCAAGTACCCTCATCCATACGATACCGTACATCGTACACCAAGCATGATCCTACAGCTGGACCCCAGTACTCGACCCATAGACCTATATGGTCGATCCCAAACCAGGTAAGGCAAAAGTAAAAAGCCTGAGGGTTTTTGCTAACATCGACAATCCTTGTCCTATGCTACCCAAAAACACCTCGCCAAATGACAACACTCAAAATGACACATCAACGTGTCCACAGGGAAGAACGCCTAGTTCTCCCGGGATTCACATCAACCCCGGCCACCACAAATCTGCAAAATATCGTACCCCAAACCACGTACAAGGTACGTACATCTATCCCTTGACCAGACTACAACCACCTAGGTCATATCCAAACACGTTCCAATAATGGAGTCCATTTACCCAAACCAGCAAGAGACAAATCGAAACTCCACCAATCAGCTAGTTTCAATACTAAATCCGAATCCGCAATTTCGTAAGAAATCCCGAATCCAAATCCATACATCACAGTTTTTAATTCATATCCAAATTCGAATCCGAAATCATTATTCCGTAAGCTAGCTTTTGGAATAATCATTCCGCACCCAAATCCGGTATTCCACTTTCAAGTTCCTGAATCGAATCCTGAATCGTCACCCAGAAATTCGATTCCAAAACCCGAAATCTGGTTCACGTCCACTCGGACACACCAAAACCGAACCTATCGGTTACCAGTTCAAGCGAGTAACACATTACATCCGATGGACTTCATAAGGAAGCCAATCCCATCCGTCACAACTCTAAGGCTGACCAATTTCGACCCCGTCGAAAACCTACTCGCTCGAGTAACATACCATAAGGGGCTCCACTTCGAAAAGAAGTTCAGTCCCGTCATTTATGACTCACATACCGACGTAAGAGTGATAAACTCTCACCCAATCTGGACCATCGAAATCATGACCCAGATCCATTACGACGTCAGTCGACCGTGAACATCACGATTCTAGATCGTCACAATGCCCAAAGTCCATGACATCACTAACCCGATCCTCCTAGGATCCACATAGTCAACAACTAGGAACCACAGGGTCTTACACCCTTACTGATTACCTCGTATCTATCCTTGCCATCCCACCTAGGGAAAACCAAGGATGATCCAAAACAATGACACCAATATTCATCCTACGTGGATGCAAACAAAACTCACTGCACTCCCCACGCCAGGTAACCCAACATTGTCTGCCACCCAGCAGAAAATAAGAAATCACCCCTGATGACTTCAGGATACCTAATCCCCATGCGGAAAACCCGCAATCCTCTTCAAACACAACCTCTCATGATTTCGTAGGTCCAACCATGTTGGAACCGTCGGACTCGGACACCAACCACGTGTCCCCTTTGGACTGGTTACTGACACATACCCAACTCGACGAAGTCACAACCCGACTCGTGACCCATCGTCAGCACCACACCGGCACCCACACCAGTACACAGACAACAGTATCATTATGAGCACACCGTGTGCAAAACTGACAACCCTGGATCTCCGCTCATAACAAGCGACGACCCCGTACCTCTGCTCGAATAGGAGAAACTCTGCCTCCTTCGCACCTAACAACTCTGGGTACAGTCACCCTGACAACTCATGTGAGAAAAAGAAACGTCCCCCGACGTCCCCCCCGATTCTCAACAACCACTCTCGGTATTAGTGCCTGCCACAGACTTGTGCAGACCCAACCATCAGACATCACTATCGAGACTCCACATCCAATGGAATCAAGTACTCGTACGACTACCCTGTATCCCCACTCTGGGATTCCTTCGACAAGTACCAACCCCGACTGTGGATTGCAGTTCCACCACTAAAGCTGACATGACTAGACCTGACACAATCGTCACTCGGTCTTGACTTCGAAAAGTCATTAAGAGTCAAACCACCCGCCAGCACACATTTCCGAACCAAACATCCCACCTTAGGTTCCGCGATTACTACCTAGGGTCCCTCAAAACCCGACAGCTCCTGAGACTTAAGATATTACCATGACCCATCTCGAGTCCTAACCGAATTCTTGACTCATTCAACCACGCCATCCCTGGCATACCCGGTCACCCAGCAAATTACCGCCGGTGAACCACATCAATACCACATTCCAAACCTAGGAATACCCCCAACACACTCTAGACGTTGGGAACTCACGTTTCGCACAAGGAATTACTGAGAATAATCTCATCCTGGGTCCAACCTACCCAATTGTGCTACCCTCCAAGCCTCTGGATCCAACAAATCCTAGGACCCACAAGAATACCGATTCGACAATTAGTAAGCCGTAGCTACACAAATTAATATCTGACCCTCAAACCAAGGTCAATTAAATTCCGAGATTCATCACAAGGTCTCAAATACCCTAATATACCCATCTCACTACCAGGTCGCGCACGAGGCTCACGTTCCGGAGGTATGGCATGGCAACAGCATCAGCAACCTAGTGCTCTGATACCAATTTGACAGGACCCGTCCCAACTGGACGTCAAAAACCGTACCCGGTCCTGCTCCCGTCTGACAAGTCAACTGAAAGTCCGAAACTACCCTTCAATACCTGCCAGACAAGGGAATTTTTTTTTTGCGCCTGTGCCCGCACATACCTCCACCTCTAGAATAGCCTCGATCAACGCGCCACGACCTGAAGGGTTAACAAAACAGAAAAGGTGTGAGTGGACAAAAATGACCTCTTATAAAAACATTTACCAAAATACATTCTTACCCTCCAGTTTTCACAAACTTGCATGCATATCGTAAAACATGAGTAATAGTATGAAATCATTCAAGTATGAACAGTGGACCGATAAAATCAAAACATATTTTCCCATGGTCCACAAAAACTCATGTTCACCAAATCAGTTTAACAACTCAAAAAGTTCACAGTTTCTTTAAATCATTTTAACCGCTAAACCACGGTTTCCTCAAAATCATTTTCCATAAACCACGGGACTTATTTCCATATCCTGTTGCTTAGAGTCACGTTTATCCCTGCATCGAGTGCATATCAATAGGCTCAAGGACCGCTCAAAATCCGAGTATCCGCTGCTGTGCACACATCATCAGTCAGCAATCCGTCGCTGGGAAAAACCTCACCAGCCGACGATCCGGATCTCGTGAACACATCATTTACCGATCCATGTAATCCAGCACATCTGATCTGAGTCAAGCCTCCCCTGGGCTGCAAGACAAATATCGTGCTACGTGACCTCTTCGGGGTAAACACTTCCATCCCGAAGGCGAGCGTTATCTCCAGGGTGCACTCCGGGGAAAAACATATTTTCTCCCGAAAGCCCTAAATATCCGCAACATATCACCATCACTAAAACCAGTGAAAAACAGTTGCATTGAAAACTAAATCATTTACAATACAGGGTCTCAGCCCCAAGTCCCGATTTACTTTATAAATCCGAAAATCATCAATATCATCATGTCATCACATGGAAATACAATTCCAACCAAAATCACAATTCCATTGGGTCTCAAGCCCAAAATATCAATATCACGTAAATCCGTGCGACCGTAAACCCGAGTTGCCACGATCACGTAAATCCATGAAATCAATCACTGACTCATAATCCGAGTCCAAATATCATTTTCAACTTCCTGACTCATAACCCGAGTCAAAACATCATTTTCAATCCGGGCCTAGCCCAAAACATCATTTGCACTTCCTCGTAAAACGTGCCCGAAAGACTGATTAAAATAATCACAAAATCACGAGGATACCAAAAATCATCAAATTCACATGTAACTCCAAATCCGAGTCAAAATCATTATTTACTTGGGTTCTCACGCCCACAATATCATTTTTAACCAATTTCATGATTTCTCGAAAATCGTGCCAGAATATAATAATATAATAATCACAAAACCGAGAAATCACCGAATTGAAATACCAATCATGCCAAAGCATATCAAATCATATAATAAAGCATTTTAAATCATATATGCATGCATCACGGTTAGAAAACAAGGTCCACTCACACACACCGTTCAAAACGGTTCGTTTCCGAGCTGCACGTTTTTCCGTAAAATCTGGAAATCACAACTCCTGCCCAAAATCATTATAGAGGGTTACTAACATCTCAAAATACATCATATAATTTTCCCCAATTTTTCCGGAATTTAAATACGTATTTAACTCGTAAAACAAAACTTCGGATACGCGGAACATTATCGAAACAATATCCGATTTCACCGAAATCAACGTCAAAATGTTCGTTACACTGAGAGGATCAAAAGTCATGTTGACCTCACCTTGAGACTAGGCCGGACGCGCCCTCACGCGCCGCCGTGAGTGGCTGCGCGTGAAACCCACGCGCCAGCTACAGTGTCGTCGTTCAAGCCCGTTTGTCTGGTAAACGGGTCGTTCAACCCGCGATCAGACCCGGCTGGTTTTCAGTCAATTCCACACTGTTTTCATCAATTGAGCATCCAGTTAGTTTCGTTATAAGTTCAATTAGGGTTCTGTAACCTTAATTACTTGAAACATTACCTCAATCCTCACGATCAAGGATGAACAATCGAAGGACCTCCGGCCACTGTTCATCAGTCGAATTACCTCAATTCCACAAGATTTCCCCAAATTGATTCATCAAGAAGCTTCATTGATCACAGGTAAACCTTTCCCCCAACTCAATTGGATCAATTCATTGCTCAATCTTCACGACTCAAACTCGAACATCTGAACAGTGTGCAACCATGGAGTTTCCACCTTGGCCACTGATTCCTCCCAATTGATGAACCCAGAAGCATCAATGGACCATGAGGAATTGTTTCCCCACCTCAATTTCGTCGTTTGATCACGCATTGATCACGACTCAAGCTCGATATCTCCCACTGTTACCAAACCCGTTCAGAGCCAATTGGGCATGAATTCCTCTCGTTTTTGATTTGAAACAACTCGTCTCAACCTCAGGAAGCTATTTCCAATGTCCAATTCGATCATCACAGCTCAATTCAACCAATTCGATTTTCCCTCCAAATTTTCTAAAACCCGAAATCCCAGTCCTCAGCTCTCAATTAATCTCTCGTTTTTCCCAGTTCAATTCACTCTCAAATGCTCGCACTTTGGTTCAGAAATGGAAGAGAATTGGAGGTTGGGAGAAAACTGATTTGTGGGTTGTACACGGTTGAAGAAAATATGGGAGATTAATGGAAATTAGGATTAATTAATTAATTTAATATAATAAAACATAATAATTAGGTCTCCCCCAAAATCATGGATCTATGTTTTGTGCCTGATTTTAAGGGATGAGTGACACTTGTCACTCATCCAAGTGTGCTCAGTCACCGGGTATTGTTCATTATTAAAATATTATTTTATTCCCGGTTCGTTCGGTTAATCGAGCCCGATTCCGTGACCATAACTTCGTAACGGTCCTTGGCCCTCGTCCGTTGGACTTCCCGGCCAAAAAGTCAACATTTGGCCCCTACTATGCCAAATTACCAAAATACCCCTCAACTTCCGAACATCATAACTTTCTCTACGAATGTCGGAATTGAACGTGCCACCTGTCTATGAACTCGTGACGTCCCGAACTACGTCACAGTCATCGGCCAAAGTCCATTTGACCGCCCGAACTAAAAGTCAACATTTTGCCCACGCTAGGGGCAAAACGGTCATTTTGCACGTTTCGTCCGATTTCACTCAACTAATCCCCGATTAGTCATTCTAATTCGTAATTAATTAATATTCAATCCCGATATTCGGGACGGGTCATTACACACTTAGGAGTGAGTGGCTCGGGATTAGAACGCTTATGGTTCAGGTTGAAACTGTTGTGGATCAGGAGGATTGTAGGTGAGACATAGGATGAATATCTTGACCATCTGGGAATCATGCAGGACATGCGTGGTCTGTCTCACATACCTATGGCTTTTGGGTTGGATCTAGTGCTGGGTATGCCCGTGTACGTAATTCCGAGGAGAGTGGTGTTCATAGTGGTCCGGAGACCCAGGAGGCCGGGAGACCCGGAAGGGATTCGAGTTGGACATTCTTGGAAGATGTGTAGGTTGGCTTAGTATTTGGGTTGGACGGATGGGCTTCAAAAGTGAAGCGTGTTTGACTCGTGGTCAGATGGTAACCATATGGTTACGAGGGCGTCTGTATACCCTGGAGATACATTGTGGTGATGACAGGTACACTATGGTATTGTTGGTGGACGCTGGGTATACTAGAGCCTGGCTGATGCCGAGGTGTGTAGGATGTCATTGGATGTACATGAGAATATACTCTACAAGCTGTGTTGAAGTATTCTAACATATCTTTGTTTTGTTCAAGTTCGTAAGGTTGTGGTTGGTTGTGATTGGTGTATGTGCTTGAGAGGTGTACGTACCGATTCGGCAGTGGTTAGCACCATGCTGATGTAATTGAACGTGCAGCGTGATGTTCTAGTAGAAATGTTGGCGATCAGCTTACTACCGAGGGATATTGTGGATAGATGGATGATCGGCGTAGTTCTGATATGTTGGATTTTGGTCGAGCATGCGGACTGGATCCAGGTGATCCAGAGTGTACTAACATGAGCGGGATGCTCAGAGCCATGAGTGACTGGTGGGACCCTGATATTGAGATATGTAAGCACAGTTAACCAGATCTGTGGTAGGGTCTGGTTGCAGACAGATAGTGTGTCAGGACCCGACCCTCCTCGGTCAGGACCCGACTCATCTAGCACCATATTGTCCGCTTTGGGCCTCGCCCTCACGGTTTTATTTTTGGCAGCTCATGGTTCAACTTCCCAGGGGGTCACCCATCATGGAATTGCACCAGCCTCAACTCGCTTAACTTTGGGGTTCCAATCCCCCCTAAAGCCACTTGAGCTCCCAAAATGCCTAGTGCTAGATAGGTGTGTGCCTACACCTTTAAGACACACCATCATTCTCTCCCAGACCATTCCCCCTCGCAGGAATGTGGGATTGTTCACCGTTCCCTCCAGGACACGGGTCTTACAATCCACCCCCCATAGGGCCCAGCATCCTCGCTGGCACACTTCCCGGTCGGGGTCTGGCTTTGATACCAAATTGTCAGGACCCGACCCTCCTCGGTCAGGACCCGACTCATCTAGCACCATATTGTTCGCTTTGGGCCTCACCCTCACGGTTTGTTTTTGGGAGCTCATGGTTCAACTTCCGAGGGTGTCACCCATCATGGAATTTTACCTGCCTCAACTCGCTTAACTTTGGGGTTCCAATCCCCCCCAAAGCCACTTGAGCTCCCAAAAGGCCTAGTACTAGATAGGTGTGTGCCTACACCTTTAAGGCACACCACCATTCTCTCCCAGACCATTCCCCCTCACAGGAATATGGGATTGTTCACCGTTCCCTCCAGGACACGGGTCTTACATAGTGTGGGACGTGGATGATGTTCCCACAGGTTGATTGTGTTGGTGGTTCGTGGAACCGCTGGTGAGATGATTGGTTGAATGTTGTGCCTCCGGTGAGGCTTGTAACGACCCATCCCGATTTCCGGGATTAGATTAGTCACTAATCTTGATTAGTGAGGTTGAACGGTGGTTAGTAGGGCGGAATCGGACAAATTGTGCAAAATGACCGTTTTGCCCCTGGTCGTGGGCAAAATGTTGACTTTTTGATCGGGCGGTCAAACGGACTTTGACCGATGACCGTGACGTAGTTCGGGACGTCACGAGTTCATAGACAGGTGACACGTTCGATTCCGATATTCGTAGAGAAAGTTATGGTGTTCGGAAGTTGAGGGGCATTTTGGTAATTTGGCTTATTAGGGGCCAAATGTTGACTTTTTGATCGGGAGGTCCGATGGACGAGGGCCAAGGACCGTTACGTAGGTATCGTCGATACGAATCCAACGACAGGCGGCATGCCGAAATCGGAGATCCGAAGACGACGTTATGGTCAAGGAAACGAACTAACGAACCGAGGCCTGGGATTAAAATAATAATATAATAGTGAATAGTGACCGTTGACTATGCACATCCGGATGAGTGACAAGTGTCACCCATCCCCTGAATTCTGATCCTTGTTTCCCTCCAAACACAATCATTCCTACACCTTCATTCCTTCTCCATCTTTTTCCCCCATTTCCTTATTCTTTGTTTTTCTTACCCGTGGACGATATCAAAACAGAGAGTGTGAGGGCTGGAGGATTTGGCTGCCTTCTCACGGCAGAATTGAGGGAATTGAGAGGCTAGGGAGACTGGATTCATTTCGGGAAACACTGGGACTGAGTGTGGGTGGTGAGACAGAAAATTCGAAAATTAGATTATGGGAGGGAAAATTCGAAATCAAATCCTAAGGCCGTGAGGATCGAATTGGAGGTTACATTCAGCCTTCTGGGAATGCCACGATCAGAAATGTCGAAAGAACGAAGGGAATTGGTGTCGTTTTGACTCTGAACGAGCTTGGTGACAGATGAGGAATTTCGAAGCTGAGTCGTGGAATTGGAGGCTTCGTTGGATGAAATTGAGGTGGGGAAACTGCCTATCATGATCCCACGATGCTTCTGGGTTCGTCAATTGAAAGGAAACGGTCGTGGTTGACGAAACTCCATGCTTGAACAGTGACTGTGTTCGAGCTTGAGTTCATTGGGTTAGAGGTGAGATTGTACGAAATTAATCTTGTAGAAATGATCCTTACACTCTCACGATACTCACTGTGTTAATTAATTTGAAAAACAGGGTCGAAATCTATGAACCCGAATCGGAGACCCGTCGAGGATCGATCGAGTGTCGTGAGGATTTAGACCACGATTCGAGAAATTGAACTTGCAGAACTTAATTAGAGTTGGATTGGAAGGAATCAGTTGAAAGAACGGATCGAATTGAGGTTAAATTGAATGAGATTGAATCGGGTCTGTTCGCGGGTTTTTCAACCCGTTTACCAGACAAACGGGCGAAGGGGATGACTGTGCTGGTACTGTAGTTGGCGCGTGGGGGCGCGTGATTGGGAATCTTGAGGTGAGGTCAACATGACTTCTGTCCTATTTAATGTAACGGACATTTTGGAATTGGTTTCGTGTCGATCGGACACCGTCTCGATATTGTTCGGGATGTCCGAAGGTTTTAAAATAAGTTTAAAAATAAGTAAAAATTCGGGAAAATTGCAGGACTTTGATAGGATGTTAATGATGAGGTTAGTGACCCTCTAATGTGATTTGGACAGGATTGGGAGTCCCGGTGATAGTGGTGTGGCCCGGGAGGGCCGGTGGCACGCGTATCGAGGCACACGGTTAAAACGGTCTGTGAGTGGACTTTGGTTTTATAAATTCTATGCATGCTTAAATGTTTTATATGGATTATGGTTGTGATTGTGTGATGTTGATTTGGTTGTTGGTAAATTGTACGGTTTCACGTATTTCGAGGCGATTTACGTGCTTGCACGTAAATCGAGGTTTTCCGGTTTTACATGGATTTTCCATATTTATGACTTGGATATAATGTGATGAAATGGTTTTGAAATTGGAAATATGAACTCGGGCTTGAGGCCCAATTATGTTGGAAATTTCGGACTTGGAGTCCATTTGAATATCGGGCCGGGGGCCCAGTTGGTTAATGAAACCGGGCCAGGGGCCCAGTTGGTATGAAATCGGGCTGAGACCCATTTGAGTTATGTTATCGGGCCAGAGGCCCAGTTGATTTACGAATTCGGGCCGTGGGCCCAGTTGGTTTACAAATCGGGCCGTGGGCCCAGTGGTTCATAAAATCGGGCATGAGGCCCAATTGGATTATAATGGTGATTTCGGGTCAGGGACCCTATATTTAATAATTGTGATTTTGGGTCAAGGACCCTAAATGGAATTACATGGTTTTATGGAAATTTCGGGCAGGGCCCAATGGTAATGGTGTGGTAAAAGGATTTAATAAAACTGTTTTTCCATATACCATCTGGATACAAGGATATATGATGGTCTCCTCCAGATGTCTGGGACACTGGGGAAGTCACGGTGCATTGCCTGCGAGGGGTCATTATACGGAGCAGCCGGACCGTATGATGACTCAGGAGCAGGATTGCTATGATTGACGTCAGGGACGTCAGACATCAGGGATGTCAGATATATGGACCCGGAGAGACCCCGGGCAGCACGCGAAGCTTATGAAACCGTGAGATATGACGTCAGGGACGTCTAGCGTCTGGGACGCTAAGCATCTGGGATGCTGGTGATGGTAATGGTAAAATATGGATTAATGAATAAAATGGCTTATTGGTTGGATATGTGTTATGTGGTAAAAATGGATTATTGGTTATGAAATGGTATGTCGGGTCAGGGACCCTAAATGGTTTTGGATTTTTGAATTGATGTTCATCTATGGTCATGGGTGGTGACCCACATGGTTTTAATATGTATGGTGGTGGTATTCCACGGTTTTGGGCTGAGTTCCCACACTTGGTTTTTGGTTAACGGTTTTCGGGCTAAGGCCCTAATGGCTCGGTTGAGCAAACGTTTTGGTTACTGGTTTTTGGTGGCATGCATACGTTTTTATTGGAGGGCATAAATGTCTTATAAATGTATTTGGTAAACTTATTGGTTTTTGTCCACTCACAGCTTTTGGTTTTAATGCCCTTCAGGTTGATTACGGATGCGATTGCAGCAGAGACTGGGACATTGCACACCTCCTCCATTGGTCCTTGCGCACTCTGGATGGCCCGTTTGGGCAGTAGCTCTTGGTTATCCCTTGTCTGACACCCCTTGTTGGACGGGAGCAGGGCACATTCCACGGTAATCCCGGGGGGATTGGGATGGGTCCTGTCAACTTGGTATCAGAGCACGGTTGCTCTTTTGTGTGCGCAGGTCGAGGGTGTGATGTCTCTTTGGGCTGCAATTCGTTACCAACCTGATAGATAGTTTTTGGGTTTGGATAGTGGATGGATTGTGATTGGCCCGATACGCCGTGCATTACTGTGATTCGACCCAAGTGGGGTTGATTGTGGTGAACTGGTATAGTGGGACCGTCGGTTCGGTCATGTGAGATTGGATTGTTGTGCTGCTAGGTGCAGCCAAGTTCGGGGAACCTCATGTGAGTAATGGTTTAAAAATGTGAACCCTTGTGGTGGTTTCTAGTGTGCGGGATGTTGGTTCATCGGAGTTGGCCGATGACCTAATGGTGGAACCCACGTTGATGGGATGGTAGGATTGGATTTGACGTCTATTCGATGTCTAGACCGCGGGGTCGGTCAGGTTGTGAGTTTTATATTACGGAAAGTGGTTGGGTTCGGGGGAACCATAGGGTGTGATTGTGGAACCCTAGTATTAACAAGGTAAACCTTAATTGTGGCTAATGGATGAGAACTTGTGCTGCGACGAGCGGCGGAGGTCATGGATGACCATGTGGATGGCTCTGGTGAGTCTAGGCAGAACTATGGGATTCGATTTACGGATACGGTTCTGAGATAAATTATGGAATCCCGTGTTGGATCGGGTATTAGTGTGAGGTATGGATGCGGATCTCGATAGCAATGACAGTTGGTCGGTAGTCATATGGAGATGACTGGCTATCGAGGGTAATTAGTGTGGTTCTGATACTTGGGGATCAGGGGACGTTCAGGGAACGTTCATTTTCCTGATGTGGATTGTCAGTGGTGGCACCCATAGTCGTGAGGTACGGGATCGTCGTTCGGTATGAACGGAGATCCAGGATTGTCGTATTTACACACGGTGTGCAGTATGGATGTTTGCGGGGTTGGTACTTTTGTGCTGATGCTAGTATGGATGCCTGCGTGCTGATACTAGTGTTGTTGATAGTGTGTTGGTGCTGGTACTAGCGCTGGTGCTAGTGTCGGTAATGGTGTTGACGATGAGCCACAAGTTGGGGTGTGACTTCGTCATGATGAACATATGTTCGGTCTTTGAGATTCGATAGTGGTTGAGTGATGGACTGGATGGGATCCAGATAAGACTGTGCTGTGTTGGGATAAGTTCCAATAGTGGTGAGATAACCAGTAAGGAGTGGATTAAAATGGTATAATTAAGACTTAAGAAATTTTGGGATGATTAGTGGATTTGGGGGAGTTGTAGGCAACTCCAAAATTTGTGTGATTTATGTGTTAATATCCCTAAAATGTACATGGAAATGATTAAAACTGGAAAAGACGAGGAAAACCATTAGTGGTATAAAGGTAGGAATTTGTAATTGAGAACTTGGGAAACCGAGTGTCGAACCTGTAAAGGTCGGGATGTGCGAACGGAACAATAACGGATTGATTGTGGACACGGGGTTGTCCAAGTGAATTGAGGAGGTAGAAAGTCTAGTGGTTGGACTTGACGTCTTGTTGGGAGCATGTCTGTTTCCAATGTGGTTGGAACCTTAAATTCGAGAAGCGTTGTGATTGGGGAACGAGAGTGGTGTTCGTTCTTGGTGATTGGTATTCTGAAGTCATTGGGGTTGACTTCTTGCTTTCTACCCTGGCAGACATCGACTGTAGTTACCAGTACGTTGAGCGTGTATTGGTTGGTGAGCTCTTGTGTGTTGCGAGGTCATTAGGAGGAGCTACGTGTTCGAAATTAGGTAAACGAGATTTTTCGTTTTCTGCTTGGTGGCAGACGATGTTGGGGTACATGGTGTGGCGAGTGCAGTGAGTTTTGTTGTATCCACGTAGGATGAGTTTTGACGTCATCATTTTGGATCATCCTTGGTTTTCCTAGGTGGAATGACAAGGATCGATACGAACTTGGGTGTGTGAGTCGTAAATGACGAGATTGAACTTCTTTTCGAAGTGGGGCCCGTATGGTATTCTACTCGGGTGAGTAGGTTTTCAAGGTAGTTGAATTTTGTCAACCTTAGACGTGTGGAGGTTGGATTGGCTTCCCTACGAAGTCAATCAAGTGTATTGAACGGGTAACCGATAGGTTCGGTTTTGGTGTGTCTTGGTAATTGTGAACGAGATTTCGGGATTTGGAATCGAATTTCTGGGTGACGATTCAGGAATCGATTTTGGAACTTGAAAGTATATTTCCGGATTTGGGTACGGAATGGTTATTCCAAATGCTAGCTTACGGAATAATGATTTCGGATTCGGATTTGGATATGAATTAAAATGTGATGTCTGGGTTTGAATCCGGGATTTCTTACGAAATTGCGGATTCAGATTCGGAATTGGAACTAGATGTTGGGTGGAGTTTCGATTTGTCTCATGCTGGATTGGGCAAACGTACTCCATTATTGGAACGTGTTCGGCTATAACCTAGGTGGTTGTAGTCTGGTTATTAGGTAGATGTGTGTACTTCGTACATGGTTCGAGGTACAATACCTTGTAGACTTGTGATGTCTAGCTACGGTATACGGGATATACCCGAGGTGTGTTGGTGAACGTGTTGGTAGTCGGATTGGTTCCGATACCATGGGATTGGTTGTGGACCGGACATTACTATGCAATGGGTCATGGTAATTCCGATGTGTTTAATTACACACAGGTCGTTTGGAAGGTCGGTAATCGTTTACTAAGTTAAGTACGTTGGTGGCATGTGTAGCCACGAGTGAGTCTAGTGTCAGTTTTCGACTGACAACAACTGTGTGGTGACAGTTTGTCAAGATGTGTCAACATAGATTGTTGAGTGGGGTCAGCTGACTCCTAGTGGGAGTGGGAAAGGAACCGTCGAGTTGTTGCGTCAACGAGAGGGTTGATTTGACAAGTGGTGTCAAATTCGAAACAAGTAGTTTCAGTCATTCGACGGGGTCAATGTAATCGTTGTGTTTTGAGTACTAGTGGTACGTTTGGGTGTAGACAAGTTTTGTCTAAGCAGTTGGTGTACGGGTGTACACGTGTTGCGTGGTCGATTCCACTTTCCGCGGGTGTTTGTGGAATCAGGATAGTCGAGTTTCGAGAGCGAAACATATTAAGGAGGGAAGTACGTTGAGATTAGAGCGGTTGGAATTTCGAGGACGAAATTTATTAAGGAGGGAAGGTTGTAACGACCCGTCCCGAATTCCGGGATTAGATTAGTCACTAATCTTGATTAGTGAGGTTGAACGGTGGTTAGTAGGGCGGAATCGGACAAATTGTGCAAAATGACCGTTTTGCCCCTGGTCGTGGGCAAAATGTTGACTTTTTGATCGGGCGGTCAAACGGACTTTGACCGATGACCGTGACGTAGTTCGGGACGTCACGAGTTCATAGACAGGTGGCACGTTCGATTCCGATATTCGTAGATAAAGTTATGGTGTTCGGAAGTTGATGGGCATTTTGGTAATTTGGCTTATTAGGGGCCAAATGTTGACTTTTTGATCGGGAGGTCCGATGGACGAGGGCCAAGGACCGTTACGTAGGTATCGTCGATACGAATCCAACGACAGGCGGCATGCCGAAATCGGAGATCCGACGACGACGTTATGGTCAAGGAAACGAACTAACGAACCGAGGCCGGGATTAAAATAATAATATAATAGTGAATAGTGACTGTTGACTATGCACATCCGGATGAGTGACAAGTGTCACCCATCCCCTGAATTCTGATCCTTGTTTCCCTCCAAACACAATCATTCCTACACCATCATTCCTTCTCCATCTTTTTCCCCCATTTCCTTATTCTTTGTTTTTCTTACCCGTGGACGATTTCAAAACAGAGAGTGTGAGGGCTGGAGGATTTGGCTGCCTTCTCACGGCAGAATTGAGGGAATTGAGAGGCTAGGGAGACTGGATTCATTTCGGGAAACACTGGGACTGAGTGTGGGTGGTGAGACAGAAAATTCGAAAATTAGATTATGGGAGGGAAAATTCGAAATCAAATCCTAAGGCCGTGAGGATCGAATTGGAGGTTACATTCAGCCTTCTGGGAATGCCACGATCAGAAACGTCGACAGAACGAAGGGAATTGGTGTCGTTTTGACTCTGAACGAGCTTGGTGACAGAGGAGGAATTTCGAAGCTGAGTCGTGGAATTGGAGGCTTCGTTGGATGAAATTGAGGTGGGGAAACTGCCTATCATGATCCCACGATGCTTCTGGGTTCGTCAATTGAAAGGAAACGGTCGTGGTTGACGAAACTCCATGCTTGAACAGTGACTGTGCTCGAGCTTGAGTTCATTGGGTTAGAGGTGAGATTGTACGAAATTAATCTTGTAGAAATGATCCTTACACTCTCACGATACTCACTGTGTTAATTAATTTGAAAAACAGGGTCGAAATCTATGAACCCGAATCGGAGACCCGTCGAGGATCGATCGAGTGTCGTGAGGATTTAGACCACGATTCGAGAAATTGAACTTGCAGAACTTAATTAGAGTTGGATTGGAAGGAATCAGTTGAAAGAACGGATCGAATTGAGGTTAAATTGAATGAGATTGAATCGGGTCTGTTCGCGGGTTTTTCAACCCGTTTACCAGACAAACGGGCGAAGGGGATGACTGTGCTGGTACTGTAGTTGGCGCGTGGGGGCGCGTGATTGGGAATCTTGAGGTGAGGTCAACATGACTTCTGTCCTATTTAATGTAACGGACATTTTGGAATTGGTTTCGTGTCGATCGGACACCGTCTCGATATTGTTCGGGATGTCCGAAGGTTTTAAAATAAGTTTAAAAATAAGTAAAAATTCGGGAAAATTGCGGGACTTTGATAGGATGTTAATGATGAGGTTAGTGACCCTCTAATGTGATTTGGACAGGATTGGGAGTCCCGGTGATAGTGGTGTGGCCCGGGAAGGCCGGTGGCACGCGTATCGAGGCACACGGTTAAAACGGTCTGTGAGTGGACTTTGGTTTTATAAATTCTATGCATGCTTAAATGTTTTATATGGATTATGGTTGTGATTGTGTGATGTTGATTTGGTTGTTGGTAAATTGTACGGTTTCACGTATTTCGAGGCGATTTACGTGCTTGCACGTAAATCGAGGTTTTCCGGTTTTACATGGATTTTCCATATTTATGACTTGGATATAATGTGATGAAATGGTTTTGAAATTGGAAATATGAACTCGGGCTTGAGGCCCAATTATGTTGGAAATTTCGGACTTGGAGTCCATTTGAATATCGGGCCGGGGGCCCAGTTGGTTAATGAAACCGGGCCAGGGGCCCAGTTGGTATGAAATCGGGCTGAGACCCATTTGAGTTATGTTATCGGGCCAGAGGCCCAGTTGATTTACGAATTCGGGCCGTGGGCCCAGTTGGTTTACAAATCGGGCCGTGGGCCCAGTGGTTCATAAAATCGGGCATGAGGCCCAATTGGATTATAATGGTGATTTCGGGTCAGGGACCCTATATTTAATAATTGTGATTTTGGGTCAAGGACCCTAAATGGAATTACATGGTTTTATGGAAATTTCGGGCAGGGCCCAATGGTAATGGTGTGGTAAAAGGATTTAATAAAACTGTTTTTCCATATACCATCTGGATACAAGGATATATGATGGTCTCCTCCAGATGTCTGGGACACTGGGGAAGTCACGGTGCATTGCCTGCGAGGGGTCATTATACGGAGCAGCCGGACCGTATGATGACTCAGGAACAGGATTGCTATGATTGACGTCAGGGACGTCAGACATCAGGGATGTCAGATATATGGACCCGGAGAGACCCCGGGCAGCACGCGAAGCTTATGAAACCGTGAGATATGACGTCAGGGACGTCTAGCGTCTGGGACGCTAAGCATCTGGGATGCTGGTGATGGTAATGGTAAAATATGGATTAATGAATAAAATGGCTTATTGGTTGGATATGTGTTATGTGGTAAAAATGGATTATTGGTTATGAAATGGTATGTCGGGTCAGGGACCCTAAATGGTTTTGGATTTTTGAATTGATGTTCATCTATGGTCATGGGTGGTGACCCACATGGTTTTAATATGTATGGTGGTGGTATTCCACGGTTTTGGGCTGAGTTCCCACACTTGGTTTTTGGTTAACGGTTTTCGGGCTAAGGCCCTAATGGCTCGGTTGAGCAAACGTTTTGGTTACTGGTTTTTGGTGGCATGCATACGTTTTTATTGGAGGGCATAAATGTCTTATAAATGTATTTGGTAAACTTATTGGTTTTTGTCCACTCACAGCTTTTGGTTTTAATGCCCTTCAGGTTGATTACGGATGCGATTGCAGCAGAGACTGGGACATTGCACACCTCCTCCATTGGTCCTTGCGCACTCTGGATGGCCCGTTTGGGCAGTAGCTCTTGGTTATCCCTTGTCTGACACCCCTTGTTGGACGGGAGCAGGGCACATTCCACGGTAATCCCGGGGGGATTGGGATGGGTCCTGTCAACTTGGTATCAGAGCACGGTTGCTCTTTTGTGTGCGCAGGTCGAGGGTGTGATGTCTCTTTGGGCTGCAATTCGTTACCAACCTGATAGATAGTTTTTGGGTTTGGATAGTGGATGGAGTGTGATTGGCCCGATACGCCGTGCATTACTGTGATTCGACCCAAGTGGGGTTGATTGTGGTGAACTGGTATAGTGGGACCGTCGGTTCGGTCATGTGAGATTGGATTGTTGTGCTGCTAGGTGCAGCCAAGTTCGGGGAACCTCATGTGAGTAATGGTTTAAAAATGTGAACCCTTGTGGTGGTTTCTAGTGTGCGGGATGTTGGTTCATCGGAGTTGGCCGATGACCTAATGGTGGAACCCACGTTGATGGGATGGTAGGATTGGATTTGACGTCTATTCGATGTCTAGACCGCAGGGTCGGTCAGGTTGTGAGTTTTATATTACGGAAAGTGGTTGGGTTCGGGGGAACCATAGGGTGTGATTGTGGAACCCTAGTATTAACAAGGTAAACCTTAATTGTGGCTAATGGATGAGAACTTGTGCTGCGACGAGCGGCGGAGGTCATGGATGACCATGTGGATGGCTCTGGTGAGTCTAGGCAGAACTATGGGATTCGATTTACGGATACGGTTCTGAGATAAATTATGGAATCCCGTGTTGGATCGGGTATTAGTGTGAGGTATGGATGCGGATCTCGATAGCAATGACAGTTGGTCGGTAGTCATATGGAGATGACTGGCTATCGAGGGTAATTAGTGTGGTTCTGATACTTGGGGATCAGGGGACGTTCAGGGAACGTTCATTTTCCTGATGTGGATTGTCAGTGGTGGCACCCATAGTCGTGAGGTACGGGATCGTCGTTCGGTATGAACGGAGATCCAGGATTGTCGTATTTACACACGGTGTGCAGTATGGATGTTTGCGGGGTTGGTACTTTTGTGCTGATGCTAGTATGGATGCCTGCGTGCTGATACTAGTGTTGTTGATAGTGTGTTGGTGCTGGTACTAGCGCTGGTGCTAGTGTCGGTAATGGTGTTGACGATGAGCCACAAGTTGGGGTGTGACTCCGTCATGATGAACATATGTTCGGTCTTTGAGATTCGATAGTGGTTGAGTGATGGACTGGATGGGATCCAGATAAGACTGTGCTGTGTTGGGATAAGTTCCAATAGTGGTGAGATAACCAGTAAGGAGTGGATTAAAATGGTATAATTAAGACTTAAGAAATTTTGGGATGATTAGTGGATTTGGGGGAGTTGTAGGCAACTCCAAAATTTGTGTGATTTATGTGTTAATATCCCTAAAATGTACATGGAAATGATTAAAACTGGAAAAGACGAGGAAAACCATTAGTGGTATAAAGGTAGGAATTTGTAATTGAGAACTTGGGAAACCGAGTGTCGAACCTGTAAAGGTCGGGATGTGCGAACGGAACAATAACGGATTGATTGTGGACACGGGGTTGTCCAAGTGAATTGAGGAGGTAGAAAGTCTAGTGGTTGGACTTGACGTCTTGTTGGGAGCATGTCTGTTTCCAACGTGGTTGGAACCTTAAATTCGAGAAGCGTTGTGATTGGGGAACGAGAGTGGTGTTCGTTCTTGGTGATTGGTATTCCGAAGTCATTGGGGTTGACTTTTTGCTTTCTACCCTGGCAGACATCGACTGTAGTTACCAGTACGTTGAGCGTGTATTGGTTGGTGAGCTCTTGTGTGTTGCGAGGTCATTAGGAGGAGCTACGTGTTCGAAATTAGGTAAACGAGATTTTTCGTTTTCTGCTTGGTGGCAGACGATGTTGGGGTACATGGTGTGGCAAGTGCAGTGAGTTTTGTTGTATCCACGTAGGATGAGTTTTGACGTCATCATTTTGGATCATCCTTGGTTTTCCTAGGTGGAATGACAAGGATCGATACGAACTTGGGTGTGTGAGTCGTAAATGACGAGATTGAACTTCTTTTCGAAGTGGGGCCCGTATGGTATTCTACTCGGGTGAGTAGGTTTTCAAGGTAGTTGAATTTTGTCAACCTTAGACGTGTGGAGGTTGGATTGGCTTCCCTATGAAGTCAATCAAGTGTATTGAACGGGTAACCGATAGGTTCGGTTTTGGTGTGTCTTGGTAATTGTGAACGAGATTTCAGGATTTGGAATCGAATTTCTGGGTGACGATTCAGGAATCGATTTTGGAACTTGAAAGTATATTTCCGGATTTGGGTACGGAATGGTTATTCCAAATGCTAGCTTACGGAATAATGATTTCGGATTCGGATTTGGATATGAATTAAAATGTGATGTCTGGGTTTGAATCCGGGATTTCTTACGAAATTGCGGATTCAGATTCGGAATTGGAACTAGATGTTAGGTGGAGTTTCGATTTGTCTCATGCTGTATTGGGCAAACGTACTCCATTATTGGAACGTGTTCGGCTATAACCTAGGTGGTTGTAGTCTGGTTATTAGGTAGATGTGTGTACTTCGTACATGGTTCGAGGTACAATACCTTGTAGACTTGTGATGTCTAGCTACGGTATACGGGATATACCCGAGGTGTGTTGGTGAACGTGTTGGTAGTCGGATTGGTTCCGATACCATGGGATTGGTTGTGGACCGGACATTACTATGCAATGGGTCATGGTAATTCCGATGTGTTTAATTACACACAGGTCGTTTGAAAGGTCGGTAATCGTTTACTAAGTTAAGTACGTTGGTGGCATGTGTAGCCACGAGTGAGTCTAGTGTCAGTTTTCGACTGACAACAACTGTGTGGTGACAGTTTGTCAAGATGTGTCAACATAGATTGTTGAGTGGGGTCAGCTGACTCCTAGTGGGAGTGGGAAAGGAACCGTCGAGTTGTTGCGTCAACGAGAGGGTTGATTTGACAAGTGGTGTCAAATTCGAAACAAGTAGTTTCAGTCATTCGACGGGGTCAATGTAATCGTTGTGTTTTGAGTACTAGTGGTACGTTTGGGTGTAGACAAGTTTTGTCTAAGCAGTTGGTGTACGGGTGTACACGTGTTGCGTGGTCGATTCCACTTTCCGCGGGTGTTTGTGGAATCAGGATAGTCGAGTTTCGAGAGCGAAACATATTAAGGAGGGAAGTACGTTGAGATTAGAGCGGTTGGAATTTCGAGGACGAAATTTATTAAGGAGGGAAGGTTGTAACGACCCGTCCCGAATTCCGGGATTAGATTAGTCACTAATCTTGATTAGTGAGGTTGAACGGTGGTTGGTAGGGCGGAATCGGACAAATTGTGCAAAATGACCGTTTTGCCCCTGGTCGTGGGCAAAATGTTGACTTTTTGATCGGGCGGTCAAACGGACTTTGACCGATGACCGTGACGTAGTTCGGGACGTCACGAGTTCATAGACAGGTGGCACGTTCGATTCCGATATTCGTAGAGAAAGTTATGGTGTTCGGAAGTTGATGGGCATTTTGGTAATTTGGCTTATTAGGGGCCAAATGTTGACTTTTTGATCGGGAGGTCCGATGGACGAGGGCCAAGGACCGTTACGTAGGTATCGTCGATACGAATCCAACGACAGGCGGCATGCCGAAATCGGAGATCCGACGACGACGTTATGGTCAAGGAAACGAACTAACGAACCGAGGCCGGGATTAAAATAATAATATAATAGTGAATAGTGACTGTTGACTATGCACATCCGGATGAGTGACAAGTGTCACCCATCCCCTGAATTCTTATCCTTGTTTCCCTCCAAACACAATCATTCCTACACCATCATTCCTTCTCCATCTTTTTCCCCCATTTCCTTATTCTTTGTTTTTCTTACCCGTGGACGATTTCAAAACAGAGAGTGTGAGGGCTGGAGGATTTGGCTGCCTTCTCACGGCAGAATTGAGGGAATTGAGAGGCTAGGGAGACTGGATTCATTTCGGGAAACACTGGGACTGAGTGTGGGTGGTGAGACAGAAAATTCGAAAATTAGATTATGGGAGGGAAAATTCGAAATCAAATCCTAAGGCCGTGAGGATCGAATTGGAGGTTACATTCAGCCTTCTGGGAATGCCACGATCAGAAACGTCGACAGAACGAAGGGAATTGGTGTCGTTTTGACTCTGAACGAGCTTGGTGACAGAGGAGGAATTTCGAAGCTGAGTCGTGGAATTGGAGGCTTCGTTGGATGAAATTGAGGTGGGGAAACTGCCTATCATGATCCCACGATGCTTCTGGGTTCGTCAATTGAAAGGAAACGGTCGTGGTTGACGAAACTCCATGCTTGAACAGTGACTGTGCTCGAGCTTGAGTTCATTGGGTTAGAGGTGAGATTGTACGAAATTAATCTTGTAGAAATGATCCTTACACTCTCACGATACTCACTGTGTTAATTAATTTGAAAAACAGGGTCGAAATATATGAACCCGAATCGGAGACCCGTCGAGGATCGATCGAGTGTCGTGAGGATTTAGACCACGATTCGAGAAATTGAACTTGCAGAACTTAATTAGAGTTGGATTGGAAGGAATCAGTTGAAAGAACGGATCGAATTGAGGTTAAATTGAATGAGATTGAATCGGGTCTGTTCGCGGGTTTTTCAACCCGTTTACCAGACAAACGGGCGAAGGGGATGACTGTGCTGGTACTGTAGTTGGCGCGTGGGGGCGCGTGATTGGGAATCTTGAGGTGAGGTCAACATGACTTCTGTCCTATTTAATGTAACGGACATTTTGGAATTGGTTTCGTGTCGATCGGACACCGTCTCGATATTGTTCGGGATGTCCGAAGGTTTTAAAATAAGTTTAAAAATAAGTAAAAATTCGGGAAAATTGCAGGACTTTGATAGGATGTTAATGATGAGGTTAGTGACCCTCTAATGTGATTTGGACAGGATTGGGAGTCCCGGTGATAGTGGTGTGGCCCGGGAGGGCCGGTGGCACGCGTATCGAGGCACACGGTTAAAACGGTCTGTGAGTGGACTTTGGTTTTATAAATTCTATGCATGCTTAAATGTTTTATATGGATTATGGTTGTGATTGTGTGATGTTGATTTGGTTGTTGGTAAATTGTACGGTTTCACGTATTTCGAGGCGATTTACGTGCTTGCACGTAAATCGAGGTTTCCGGTTTTACATGGATTTTCCATATTTATGACTTGGATATAATGTGATGAAATGGTTTTGAAATTGGAAATATGAACTCGGGCTTGAGGCCCAATTATGTTGGAAATTTCGGACTTGGAGTCCATTTGAATATCGGGCCGGGGGCCCAGTTGGTTAATGAAACCGGGCTAGGGGCCCAGTTGGTATGAAATCGGGCTGAGACCCATTTGAGTTATGTTATCGGGCCAGAGGCCCAGTTGATTTACGAATTCGGGCCGTGGGCCCAGTTGGTTTACAAATCGGGCCGTGGGCCCAGTGGTTCATAAAATCGGGCATGAGGCCCAATTGGATTATAATGGTGATTTCGGGTCAGGGACCCTATATTTAATAATTGTGATTTTGGGTCAAGGACCCTAAATGGAATTACATGGTTTTATGGAAATTTCGGGCAGGGCCCAATGGTAATGGTGTGGTAAAAGGATTTAATAAAACTGTTTTTCCATATACCATCTGGATACAAGGATATATGATGGTCTCCTCCAGATGTCTGGGACACTGGGGAAGTCACGGTGCATTGCCTGCGAGGGGTCATTATACGGAGCAGCCGGACCGTATGATGACTCAGGAGCAGGATTGCTATGATTGACGTCAGGGACGTCAGACATCAGGGATGTCAGATATATGAACCCGGAGAGACCCCGGGCAGCACGCGAAGCTTATGAAACCGTGAGATATGACGTCAGGGACGTCTAGCGTCTGGGACGCTAAGCATCTGGGATGCTGGTGATGGTAATGGTAAAATATGGATTAATGAATAAAATGGCTTATTGGTTGGATATGTGTTATGTGGTAAAAATGGATTATTGGTTATGAAATGGTATGTCGGGTCAGGGACCCTAAATGGTTTTGGATTTTTGAATTGATGTTCATCTATGGTCGTGGGTGGTGACCCACATGGTTTTAATATGTATGGTGGTGGTATTCCACGGTTTTGGGCTGAGTTCCCACACTTGGTTTTTGGTTAACGGTTTTCGGGCTAAGGCCCTAATGGCTCGGTTGAGCAAACGTTTTGGTTACTGGTTTTTGGTGGCATGCATACGTTTTTATTGGAGGGCATAAATGTCTTATAAATGTATTTGGTAAACTTATTGGTTTTTGTCCACTCACAGCTTTTGGTTTTAATGCCCTTCAGGTTGATTACGGATGCGATTGCAGCAGAGACTGGGACATTGCACACCTCCTCCATCGGTCCTTGCGCACTCTGGATGGCCCGTTTGGGCAGTAGCTCTTGGTTATCCCTTGTCTGACACCCCTTGTTGGACGGGAGCAGGGCACATTCCACGGTAATCCCGGGGGGATTGGGATGGGTCCTGTCAAGGCTGGCGCGGATCGCTGACGGGAAGTAGTATGGACCATTGTACGCATCTTGATGCATAAAAGTATCGAGATTGATAGATACCGTCTTGTGAATGGGTGTACTGATTTGTGTTAGTTGACGACGGACTCGCAGGATGTACTGGGGCGTTGGTACGAGGTACGCTTGACTCGAAGGGAGTTAGAAGTGTTAACTAGATAGCAGTGGTGTTGTGACGTACCTAGTGATAGTTGAGCCGTGAGTGTCAGCTGGTGTGACGTTGGCAATATCGCGAGAACGAGATGGATTTGTGATGACCCTAGTACTATTGGGATGATTTTCCTAATGAACTAAAAGTTGGTTGAATTAAATCACATGGTGAGATGTGGTAACAGTTGGGCACTGTCAGGATAAGTCAAATTAGGAGGCGATGGCACCGGGTAAGGGACCCAGGTGTGAGATCAGTTGAATTTTCCCCAGTTAGGTACGGAAGAACGAGATTCAAAATTTCGGGGATGAAATTCTTTAAGGGGGGTAGATTGTAACAGCCCGTCCCAGAAATCGGGATTAGATTAGTTGTTAATGACGGATTAGTGAAGTTAATCAGTGATTAGTTGAATGTTTTCCGACAGACGGTGCAAAATGACGATTTTGCCCCCTAGAATGGGCAAAAATGTTGAATTTTTGTCCTCCCCTCGGACAGTCAAATGGACTTTGACCGTATGACCGTGACGTAGTTTGGGACGTCACGAGTTCATAAACAGGTGGCACGTCCGATTCCGAAATTTGAGAAAAAAGTTATGACGTTCGAAAGTTTGAGGGGTACATTGGTAATTTGGTTAAAAAGGGGGCAAGTTGTTGACTTTTCATACGACATGGACTTTTCACGCGTTTCGAAGACCGTTAGGAAGGTCTCGATGCTGCGAGTACAATGACAGGCCAGCACATCATCATCGGACTTCGGATGAACTAGTTACTGGTCTAAACGTGCGAAGGGCATTTTGGTAATTTTACCTCAAAGGGTATTTTGGTCATTGTCCTGCATTGGGATCTATTCCCAATGACTAATGGAAAAGTGGCTGCTCTGGGGAGTGGTGTCCACTGATTTTGGGACATCTGTCCTTCTCTGGAAGGCAGGAGAATCCTTCCGACCGCCTCACTCAAATGTTTCCTTCATTTAAATCGAAATTGTGTAAATAGCTTGGTTCTCAGAAAACAGGGGAAGCCATTTGATGGTTGTGCTGTCCAGGGGAGTGAAAAACCAGAGTCCAAATCGTGTTATGAGGGTGAGAAACAGAGATAGAGAGAGATAAGTGTGGTGGTGTTACTACCCAGGGACCGTCGTGGACGGTGGCCATCGACTCACGGGGAACAGAGGACAGTGTGACCTTGGATCCAATCTTTTCAAATCCTCATCAATAGATTAAGTCCTGTGAACAAAAAATGGAAAGGATGATGAGACAAACTCATTGGGCTCGAAGTCGAAGCCTGAGATGGAAGTTAAGGTAAGTTTGCCGTGGATTTCTTAAGAAATAAAAAAAATGGTAATTTCAGTTTCACACGTTTTTACTCATAATTATTGATTGGATGCGGGTCTGGAGGACTTAAGGGACTGAACAAGCTCAAAACGAAGGAAATAGAGGCTGGAAACTTGGAAACAGAAAGAGGGAACCTATAACGACCCGTCCCGAGAACCTGGCTTAGTAAAGTGATTAGTAACGGATTAGTGAGTCTAATCAGTGTTTAGTTGGTTACGTGTGGCCGTTAGCGTAGAATGACGATTTTGCCCCTAGGTTGGGCAAAATGTTGACTTTGAGTTCGGACGGTCAATTGGGTATTGACCGATGACCGTGACGTAGTTCGGGACGTCACGAGCCCGTAGTAGGGCACGCCCGATTCCGACATCTGAGGAGGAAGTTTTGATGTTCGAAAGGTTGAGGGCATTACCGTAATTTGGTTAAAATAGGGGAAAAGTTGACTTTTCGTACGACAGGGTTTTTGACAGGACCCGCCCCAATCCCACAGGGACCACAAGGGGACGTGCCCTGCTCCCGTCTGAACACCCGAAATTCATACCAATTTTAACCTCAAAACATCAAATGAATAAATAACCAAATTAAAGTTATACATCAAATCCGAATTAAACAGATGTCAGACAAGGGATGAAATTCAAAATACAAGTTGCGAGCACAACTCTAAAATAAACCTGCGGGTAAACCACCCAACAGGGGTTCAGGTACGCAGAAGTAGATCTATGCCTCAGCCTCAGGTTCCTCCTCTACCTCAGTAGCACGACCTGGAGGGGTTACCAAAACATTAAGGGTGAGTGGGCCGAAACTCAAGTTTATAAAATCGTTTAGTAAGTAAAGCATATAATTTACCCCTCCGTTTTCCAAACATGCATGCATCAGAATTTAAAACCATAAATCATTATAGTATGAACCATAAGGCATGTAATAAAATCATAAGATAATTTTAGCTACTGCACTATATGCTCCGATCCCGACATCCCAGATGTCTGACGTCCCTGACGTCCAATAAGGTCACAGTCCCCAAGGCTACGCGTGCCACTCGGGTATCAATTCCGAGTCCAATCCCCGAACCCTGTCCGGGTACGGCATCTCAAATGCCTAACGTCCTAGACGCTCGACGTCCCTGACGTCAAATAAGCAATCCTGCTCCTGAGTCATTTTAAGGTCCGGTTCCTCCGTAGAATGACCCCTCGCAGGCAATGCGCCATGACCACTCCGGAGGTACCACATCCGGAGGAGACAGTATCATAAGAATGGATCTATACAGTGCAGAACCAAATACATTTTATTGATATCCACATGCAAAATATATATATACATAGATAAAATCCAAAACCGAACGTTAAGTTTCATCAGACGGGTTTCAAACCCAATTACCGTGAAACGTGCCATAACCATAATTTCAATATCATCAAAACCATTTCTTGATTCTAGCATGTGAACATATAAGTAAATCGGAAAACATTTAAGCATGCAAGTGTTTAATGAAATCGGGCCCACTCACAGTACGATCCCGCGGTGAACCTGCGCGTCCGAACCTGTACCGGGATTATCGTACAATTCCTGTCAGTCCAAATCACACGTAAGGGTCACCACAAGTCTTAACCATTTAACCAAAAAGTCCGAAACAGAAACCGGCTCGGGGAACCCGTCCAACACGTTTCCCGAGACAACCGGCCCTAAACTGACCCCTCAAAACTATCTCAGATCAACATGGTTAATTCACCAAAAATGTTCAGAATGATGAGAGGAACAAAAGTCATGTTGATCGTGATCAGAGATGAGGCTCAACACGCCCTCACGCGCCGCCCAATGTGGCTTGCGCGTGAAAGTCACGCGCCTGACATTGTAGCTACAGTGTCACCACCGTCACCCGTTTATCTGTAATACGGGCCTGCCACCCGCGGCTTGACCCGGATGATTACCCATCAATTCCTACTCGATTTCAATCCAATTTGATCCTAACATGTTTATTATTCTTCCAATTTAAATTCTGAGACACTAATTAGCCAAATCAAATCCTTAAATGGCCATTCGTCCCGTGATCATCCAAACGGGTCAATCACAAGAACTCACTGGTTTCTAAACCATAATCAAATTAACCTTACAGGAAGCATCATAGTATCAAAACGAACTGGAAAACACAATCAATTGAACCAACACTCACCTGGAAGTAGTCGTCCAAACCTCTGAAATTTCTCTGAACACGGCAGTCACAGTCCCAGCCCACCCATGGCTGATGGCCTTCGATTTCGATATGGTTGAGTTCCAAATACTCCCAGAAGACTAAACCAGGCCTTGGTTTGGTCCAACAATCACCAGAAATTGAAACCCGATTTTCCCTCCAATTTTCCCCAAAATGGTTTCTTTGGTTTTCCTCTCCAATTTCCAGTTCCTTCAACAGCAGAATGAAGCTTACCCATTACTTAATCAGTTTTAAAACATCTCAAGCTGTCCCAGAGGCTCGTGGAAGCCTCACTGTCCACTGAATTTTGTTCCCCGAAAAAACTTCGAATCCCATTAATCAATTCGACAGTGTAGGGTGGATGGTTCAGCCCACGTTCTAAAGCAATAGACAGCCCTTTCTTTCCAGCACACAATTGCATAAACAATTGCACACTGAACCACCGCACATGGTGGTGCCGTCCACGGTTCCCCCGCGATTACTACAGTAACCAGGGCAAAAAGACCAAAATGCCCCTGGTTCAAATAATTACCAAACTGCCCCTCACTTTCTAGACCCGTAACTCAGCCATAACGAAGTCCGATTTCGGCGTGCCGCCTGTCTACGGACTCAGGGCGTCGAGACCCTACCTAACGGTCCTTGGGTCGAGTGAAAATTAGTTGCCAAACGAAAAGTCAACATTTTCGCCCTTAAAGTCCAAATTACGGTAATGCCCCTGAACTTCCGATAGTCATAACTTCCTCCCTGAGCGTCCGAATCTAACGTGCCACCTGTCTATGGACTCGTGACGTCCCGAACTACGTCACGGTCATTGGTCAAAGTCCATTTGACCCACAAATCAAAAAGTCAACAATTTGGCCATACCATTCACAAGGGTAAAAACGTCAATTCATATATTAAATTACAATATTAAAATCCTCGAATTTCCGGGGGTGTTACAGTTTTTGTACGTAAACCTAGGACCGTTGGGTAGGTCTCGTCATCCTGAGTTCAACGTCAGGCGGCATGCCTTCATCGGACATCGAATGGTTAAGATATAGATCTAGAACGGTGAGGGGCAAAATGGTAATTTTAGTTCACAGGGGCATTTTGGTCTGAATGTTATAACGAATCTTTTGGGATAGGTTTCGGGTTAATCGGACGTCGTTTGAGGTTAGTTCTACTAGGCTGAAGGTTTAGGGTCTCGGTTCGTTACGTTTAGAAGTTCGGTAAAATTGGGGAAATTAGGAGGACCTTGTTGGACGTGTTAGTGACGTGTTTTGGTGACTGTTGACAGGATCGAGAATCCCCGAGGCGGACGAGGAACGTGCGGAACGTACGGGACGAGAGTGACGTGCCCGGTATCTGTGAGTGGACCCCTTCTCTATAACTGAGCATGCATAACTGCTTTTAATTACTTGTTTTATGATTGTTATACGTGATTTCATGGTTATTTGAATATGTTATAACTGTTTTGCTTAATTGCACGTCTTTCGAGAAATTGCGTATTTGGCACGTTTTACGAGAAAAGCTTTATTTTCTGATTATGATGCTATGATTTTGGGATTTCAAACGATAAAGGGTTTTCAATGATTATAAAGGGATTTTGGAACATGATTTCGATGATCAAGGGTTTTCGGTTTTAGAATCGGATTTCGGAAAGCGGAATTTGGTTTTAAAGTTGAAACGTGGAATTCCGGATTTGGGTTCGGAATGACGGTTCTGGATGCCGGAATGGTTTCGGGCCAGTGATTTCGGATTCGGGTTTGGATATGGATTTAGAATTGGTTTTTAAATGGTTTTGGATTGGATTTGCTGGATCTGATTATTGGGTTTAAAGACTCGGATATTGTGATTAACGGGGGACGGGCCCGGATTGGGTTTAAAGACCCGGATGGAGTTTAAAGACTCGGAGTTTAAAGACTCAGATATATTGTTATTTCCCCCGTAGACCTGTTGAGTTTAAAGACTCGGAGTTTAAAGACTCAGATTATTGAGGCCTGGATTGAGTTTAAAGACTCGGGAGTTTAAAGACTCGGATAGGTCCAGCAGGTTTGATCGGATAATGATGACTTGAATTTGTTTTTTATCGTACTGTTTTCATGATGCCTATTTTTTGAATTATAAATGTTTTTATGATGATTACTATGTGGGTTATGGCTGTGTTTAAATAAATGGGTTGTGCATGCATGTTTTCAAAACGGAGGGCCAAACAACCTGGTTTGTTATAAAATGGTTTTCAAAGCTTTTATTCTTTAATGGTCCACTCACACTTTTTGGTTTTTATTTGCCCTCCAGGTCGTGGAGCTAGCGCCGGGGTTGACGTTGAGGCAGCGTCGGAGGCATAGAGTACTCGAGAGTTTTTCCGGAAGGTTTCATTTTACCGTTGTGCATGTGATCTGTGTATCGGTTTTGTTTTACTTTATTTTTGGGTACTATGCTCTGTATAACCGTTGACTTTTGGTTGGGTTAAATTCTCCTGCGTCTGGCATTTTAGGTTTGTGATTTACGTGAGGTTGTTTCGGCCATTTCGTTTTTTGGGTTGTCAGACGGGAGCAAGGTTTAGTCCCTAATCCTGGGGGATTAGGGGTGGGCCCTGACAGAACCAGTCGAAAGTTGAAGGTTGCTTGGAAGGTTTGTTTCTGGTCCTCAAATCGTGATTTTATTAGTTATATCGATTAGAATGAATAGGACGAATTGAATGGATTAAAAAGGACAAAAATTGGATTAGAAATGATGAAAAAACCGCCTGCGCCGGTCTCGGTCGAACCCGGCTAGCTCGAACCGGTCTGAACAGGGTCGACCAGAGGTTGACGACGACGTTGTTCACACGCGTGGATTTCACGCGCAGGAGATTCCAGACGCGCATGGGGGCGCGTGAAGGGGTAGTTTGGGGAATCTTCCAACATGACTTTTAAATTATTTGATATAACGAACATTTTGGCACTGGTTTCGAGTCGATCGGACATCGTGTCGATATGTTTCGGGATGTCCGAAGGTTTTAGGCCTCGGTTAAAAATAGTTAAAAATTTGGAAAAATTACGGGGACTTAGTATAAACTTTATGAAGTAGTTAGTGACCTTATTATGGGATTTGGGCAGGTTCAGGAAAGCCGATGCTAGTGGATTGGCCGGGAACGGCGTAAGCGCACGCGTATCGAGGCGGCATCGCAAACCGGCCTGTGAGTGGACTTTGCTTTCTAACTCTTGATACATGCATATATGTTTTTATACGTTTTCTATACGTGATTTTATGATTCGATTTATAATCTTGATGGTTTACGATTTTGCATGGTTTTCGAGATATTTACGAAATTGCGCATTTTGCGAGATTTCGATCGATGTTGTGGTTTGACTATGGTTTAGATGATTTGATTTCGGAAATTGAAATATGATTTGATTTCAAAGATTTAAAATGGATTTTGAAAAGTGATTTCGGGCTTGAAGCCCAGTTCAGAAAAGTATTTTTGAGAAACGTGATTTCGGGTTTTGAATCAGATTTCAGAATGACGATTTTGGATTCGATTTTGGAACTTGAAAGGGGATTTCCGGATTTGGGTTCGGAATGGTTATTTCGGATGCTGGCTTACGAACTGATGGTTTCGGACTCGGATTTGGAAACAATTATGGATATGAGTTATGGGTTCGGATTTGGGATCCTGATGAGATTGCGGATTCGGATTCGGAAATGGATAATGGTTTTCAAATGGTTTTGGATTGGATTTGCTGGATCTAGTTATTGGGTTTAAAGATCCAGATATGATTATGACGGGGGCGGGCCCGGATTGGGTTTAAAGACCCGGATTGAGTTTAAAGACTCGGGAGTTTAAAGACTCGGATATTGATATTTCCCCCGTAGGCCTATTGAGTTTAAAACCCCGGGAGTTTAAAGACTTGGATTATATTGAGGCCTGGATTGAGTTTAAAGACTCGGATAGATTCAGAAGGTTCGATGGATGGAAATGTGGTTTCAAATGTGTTTTTGGATTTCACTGAGATTTGATGATGATGGTTTTTAATAATGGTTTTCCGATGTTTTGGGCTATGCCCAGATGATACATCTTTTGATGGTTTTGGGCTGAGGCCCGGAATTTAAGAAAAAGTAAAGGGAGTTCGATTTTCGAGATGGAATATGAAATGGTTTTATGAATTGGGTCTTCTTATGCATGCATTGGTTTTAAATGGAGGATATATGTAACGCCCCGGAAATTTGGAAAATGTAATATTGTAAAATATTGAATAAAATGACGCTTTTACCCTTGTGATTCGTATGGTCAAATTGTTGACTTTTTTATTTGAGGGCTCGAACAGACGTTGACCGATGACCGTGACGTAATTCGGGACGTCACGAGTTCATAGATAGATGGCACGTCCGATTCGGACGAACAGGGTGAAAGTTATGACGTTCGGAAGTTCAGGGGCATTATCGTAATTTGGACGTTATAAGGGAAAAAGTTGACTTTTTGTTTGACAATTGGTTTTCACACGACTCGAAGACCGTTAGATTCGTCTCGAAGCCCCGAGTACAACAAAAGGTGGCACGCGTTAAACGGACATCGGATGACCGAGTTACGGGTCACGGAAGTTGGAGGGCATTTTGGTAATTATTGCACTGAGGGGTATTTTGGTCATTTGCACGGCGGTTACTGTAGCACCACCGTGAAAAAAAGAGTGCACGGCCATGCCGTGGTGTTTTGTGTGTGCAATTTGTTTAATCGAGTAGTGGTCTGTCTGGGATGGATTGTTTATGTGAATTGAGGCAGTGGGAAGCACACGTGGGTGACTGAACAGAGCTCAGAGCACGGGCTGGGATTAAAAATGGCCATGGTTTCTGTGTTTGCGGGAAACCATTTTCAGAGACCTCAGTTGGTCTCCCACGAGCTGCTGGCCACACTGATCGACTAACCGTGTAAGGGAGAGGAGAGAGGATTCATTTCGGTCATTTGTGCATCAGTTGTGAAGGTTGAGATTGAGAGAAAACGTGAAGAACATTTTCGGGTTTTTGGGGGGAAAAATCCAGAGTTCGATTTCTACGGGTTAAGGGACCAATCTAAACACTGAGGGAGTTTCCTGGGAGTGACAGAACCACAACCGTGCAAGAGTTGAAGAGATTTGAGCACGGATTGCTCAGGAACCCAAGTTCCAGTTCAGAGAAAAACCAGTTGGAGGGAAAAATCTAAGTTTGATTTATACGACCTATTGGACAAAACTAATCACTGATTGAGTCTTCTGGGAGCAAAAGGAAACCGACCACATCGATTTCGAAGGACATCACTCACGAATTGGCTCAGAACTGAGGCCCTTGGTTCTGAGAATTTTCCAGCTTGAGGAAGGTTACTTCCAGGTTAGTATTGGGTCAATTAGTTGGATGTTATGGTTCGTCTAGGTCCCCTTAAGCTACTGGTGAAGTTAATTGGATAATGGAACTGTTTTGGGTGAGTTCTAGATGAAGACCCGTTCGACTGTTCAAGCTTGGGTTGGTCGATTTAGGGACAGTCGAGGTTAATCGATCATACAGAACTAAAATTAATGGATTAGAGAAAATGATAGGATTGAAAACGGGAGGAATTGATTGAGAATTGAAGGTAAACTGGTCGGGTTGAGTCGCGGGTAATAGACCCGTTTAACAGGCTATTCGGGTGAGGGAGAAGACACTGTAGCAGACGCGTGGCCTTCACGCGCAGCCACTTTGGGCGGCGCGGCGTGTGAGGTCCTTTCCGATCACGGTCAACTGAGGTTTTCTTCCTTTTAATGTTTTTAACATTTTATCTTTAGGGTTCGAGTTGATCGGGAGTCGTACGGGATAAGTTCGAGGGTTCGGTAGTTTAGGTCCTTAAGTTTAATTACGCAGAAAAATCCGGAAAAATTAGGGAAAATCTTACGAGTTATGTGGGGATGATTGTAACCCTCCTTGTACGTTTTTACAGGTCCGGACATTTCCAAAGCTACGGAGGAGCGCACGGGGCGCGATTGACCCGTCCCAAACATTAAAGTTTAGAAAGTGGTTAAGATGGGATTAGTGAGTTTAAGTGGTATTTAGTTGGGTACTTTTGGGATCGTTAGCCCAGAATGACGATTTTGCCCCTGGTTCGGGCAAATAGTTGACTTTTAGTCCGGGTGATCAATTGAGGGTTGACCGATGACCAGGACGTAGTTTAAGACGTCATGAATCCGTAGACATGTGGTACGCACGATTCCGACATCCGAAGAGGAAGTTATGATGTTCGGAAGGTTGAGGGCATAACTGTAAATTGGTTAAAATAAGGGGAAAAGTTGACTTTTTGGACGATCGGGTTTTGGTACGTTGACCGAGGATGGTTACGTAGATCACGTTGTCCTGAGTTCGATGACAGGCGGCACGTATTCATCGGGCTTACGAAGTGTGAGTTACGGGTCAAGGAAGTTAGTGGCGTAATTGTAATTTTGAGTTAAAAGGAGGGGTATTTTGGTCTTTGTGCCCTGGAAATTGTGCAGCAGAGAGAAGCAGATGAAGGGCTGCGATTGGGCCATTTGGGAGAGAATGGAAATGATGGTGACACGTGTTGTCAGGACCCGTCCCAAATATGACCTCGATACCCGGGACGAACCCTGCTCCCGTCTGACAATCACACTTACAGTATCAAAAACAAGCCAACAACCTTCACACAACTATAAGTATAACTATCAGACGAAGGAGTAACATTTACACAGCAGTCAGTCAGAGCATAGTTCTACAAAATGGGCACAAAAGTCCTACAATGCTAGTCTCGCAACGGAAGAACGTCGGAAGCTCTATGCCTCGATATCTGCCTCAACGTTCACCCCAGCGCTATCACCACAACCTGGAGGGAAAATTTAAAACCAAAAGTGTGAGTGTACTAGAATAACCAAAAGTTTTACAATCAGTTTATCACTAATTCAAGGTTAAGGAAAAATAAGAATCAGTGTTCCCTCCGTTTTTAAAACAGGCATGCCCAACGAAGTACTAAAAAATCATAACATGAAACATCATAAGAAACAGAAACACTATAAAATCTCATAAGAAACAGATACACTATAAAATACCATAAGAAACAGAAACACTATAAAATCTCATAAGAAACAGATACACTATAAAATATCATAAGAAACAGAAACACTATAAAATGACTATAGAAATCATAGTTTCAGCATCAAATCATCATTTCCGATCAAACCTGCTGGACCTATCCGAGTCTTTAAACTCAATCAGGCCTTAAATGAAATCCGAGTCTTTAAACTCCCGAGTCTTTAAACTCAATAGGCCTATGGGGGTAATATCAACATATCCGAGTCTTTAAACTCCCGAGTCTTTAAACTCAATCCGGGCCCGTCCCTCGTCAATATCAATCCGGGTCTTTAAACCCAATATCTAGATCCAGCAAATCCAATCCATATCCAGTGTACAACCAATTCGCAGTCTATCGCCAAACTCGAATTCGAAATCCCCGGTTCGAAGCCCGTCTGGCGTTCCGAACCGACATTCCGAACCCAAATCCGGAAATCCATTTTTATACCCAGAAATCACACATAAACACAATTCATATTTCATAACCCAATTATCATTATCAGAAAACAAGTATAGGTTGAAATCGTAATTATGGCATCAAAAATCCGAAAACTAGCTTTTCTCGAAAAACGTGCAAAAATTCGAAAATGTCTCGAAAAACGTGCAAATTCATCAATCACATATAATCATCATTTAAAGGCATTAAAACATATTTAAGATCAATAAACGTCAATAAAACAGTTAGGCATGCTCGAAAGAAAGAAAGAGTCCACTCACAACTCCAGAACGAGTCACTCGCGCTCCGTGCGCTCCTCGACTGTCTCGGGTGCCTCCTGTCCTATCAAAATGCACTAAATAGGGTCACAAATACATCAAGGATCCTAATCCTAATTTCCCCAATTTTTCGGGAATTAAATAATATTTTAATCCTAAACCCTCAACCGTCTGGATTCCCGAACAACTCCGTAACATTGTCCGATTCACCCGAAAACCACACCAATAAACTCCCTAGGACAATTAGAACCAAACTCATGTTGGAAGCTTGGCCGGATTCTTCTCCACGCGCCGCCCAAAGTGGCTGCGCGTGGGCCTCACGCGCCTGCTACAGTGCTTCTCCTTCCTCGATTGAACCCGGTTCACACCAGGCTGCAACCCGGACCGGCGAGAACCATTCTCTGCCGTCCGACCACCATTTCATCTCCTCTCTTCTCCTGCAGCTTCGTCCAAACACCAGGAATCCATCCCCCTCACTCTCCTGGTTCGATTCACCCCTCAGCTTCACGACTGAAGCTCGAAAGAAAAACACAGACGGCCCCTGTTTTCCTTCCCGGCCGTCCTATGATTTCCCCCTCACGGTGGCGATTCTAAACTTCTCCCACAACCTCACTGAGTCACCCACAACTCACAGGAACCCTCGACTCACTCTCTCAACCCACGATTTCCCGTTTGACATTCACGGCCAAACAGAGTACAGAGTACTCACCGTCGACTGAGCTCCGCCGTGTACGCCCCCGTCACGGCGACTGTCCTACACCACTCCTAGAACCTCCCTGAACATCACTGCACTCACCAATCCCCTCGATTCTCATCCTACCCTCACGACTTTTGAATTGAAAAACCACGGGAAAACAGAGTAAAGTGGCTTACCCTTCGATTCTGTCTCCACCGCAAGCGCCGCCGCGTACTACGGTGCTTGTTGGTCTCCCTGCAACCTCCTACGACTCCCACTGCCTTGGTTTGAGCCACCACACGGCGTAGCCACCACCATGAACTCACGACCTCCCTGTTTCCTCAAACCTTCGCCGCACCACCACCGTGCCGCCGTGCACGATTTCACCACCAAAACCCGATCACCAGTACAACCACTACTCCCTGTCACTCTCACCAATCACTCTTCACTCACCCTTTCACCAAAATCGATCAAGCTCTCCCAAAATCTCACCCTCTGTTTTCTGTGTTCTTCGAAGGATTGCACGGTTCAAATTGTGCAAAGTGTGGACGCGCACACTTTAGAACCCTGTAGAACAATCCAGTGCCCCCACGTGTCCACAATCCTATGGCCAAAACATAAATATCCTACCCCACTCAGCCACTTGTCCTCATCAAATTGGCTGAAAGAAAATGACCAAAATACCCCTTGTATAAATAATTACCGTTTTGCCCTCGAACGTTCTAGACCCGTATCTTTTCCGTCCGACGTCCGATGATAGCGTGCCGCCTGTTGTTGAACTCAGGACGTCGAGACCTATCTAACGGTCCTCGGTCTACGAGAAAATCACAAGTCCTCCAAAAAGTCAACATTTTCCCCGTTTACTCAAAATTACGGTAACGCCCCCAACCTTCCGAACGTCATAACTTTTCCTCCGGTTGTCCGAATCGAACCTGCCACCTGTCTACGGACTCGTGACGTCCTAAACTACGTCACGGTCAAGGGTTAACACTCATCCAATCGGTAATTCCAAAAGTCAACTTTTCGTCTCCTTTTCACAAGGGTAAAATCGTCCTTTATATACAAACCTTTATAAAATTACATTTTTACCCTTCCCGAAGGTACGGGTTGTTACAATCTACCCCCCTAAAAAGAATTTCGTCCCCGAAATTCAGTGGAATAAGTAAGGGTACTGTTCCCGCATCAGTGCCTTAGGTTCCCACGTAGCTTCTTCCACTTGATGATTCCTCCATAACACCTTAACCAAGGGAACCATTTTCCGTCGTAAAACCTTATCCTTCCGATCCAAAATCGCTACAGGCTGCTCTTCGAAACTCAAGTCTTCCCTCAGTTCAACGGGTTGTGCTTCCAGAACATGCGAATCATCTCGAATATACTTCCGAAGCATAGAGACATGAAAGACATTATGTACATTTTCCAAGTCTGCTGGTAAAGGCAATCGATATGCAACAAGACCAATCCGTTCTATGATCTCATAAGGTCCAATGTAACGAGGACTCAACTTCCCTCGTCTGCCGAACCGCACAATTCCTTTCCAAGGGGACAACTTCAGGAAAACCCAGTCTCCTACGGCAAACTCCAAATCCCTGATCCTACGGTCGGCGTAACTCTTCTGTCGGTCCTGAGCTGCCTTCAATCGATCCCTGATCAGTGCCACTTTTTCCTGAGTAAGCTCCACCAATTCAGAAGTAGTCAATCGCATCTCACCAACCTCAGTCCAACACAATGGAGTCTGACACTGTCGCCCATACAAAGCCTCGTAAGGAGCCATCCCAATGCTCTCCTGATAACTGTTGTTGTAGGCAAACTCCATCAAAGGTAAATGAGACTCCCATGTACCCTGGAACTGTAAGACACAAGCTCGCATCATATCCTCGAGAATCTGAATAGTTCACTCCGACTGTCCATCGGTTTGAGGATGAAATGCAGTACTGAAATGCAATTTAGTCTCAAAAGCTTCTTGTAAGCTCTGCCAAAATCGGGAAGTGAATCTCGGATCTCTGTCAGATACTATCGACTCTGGAGTCCCATGCAACCGAATAATCTCATCTATGAACAACTGTGCAAACTGTGCCAACCTGAAAGTCTCCCGTACTAGCAAGAAATGAACAGACTTCGTAAGTCGATCCACAATAACCTACACACCATCGTGTCCCTTCGGTGTTCTCGGAAGCTTGAACACAAAATCCATCATCAGGTGATCCCATTTCCACTCGGGGATCGGCAAAGGCTGCATTGCTCCATAGGGTCTCTGCCGCTCGGCTTTTACCTGTTGACAGATCAAGCATTTACTGACATATTCTGCAATCTCACGTTTCATCCCTGACCACCAGTAATGCTCTCGAAGTGTACGATACATCTTGGTCCCACCAGGTTGCATCGCATAAGCTGAACAGTGAGCCTCATCCAGTATCACTTTCTTCAATGCTTCATCCTCAGGTACGCACAACCGTCCACCTTTAACCAAGGCTCCATCCTCACGGATCTCAAAGTCATGTCTCTCTCCAGCCTCGACCTCAATCCGAATGATGCCCAGAATAGGGTCCTCAAACTGCGCATCAATAACCTGATCAATCAAAATAGGTCGCACATGGAAACTCACTAGGAGTACTCCATGATCCTCCACAGTCAACTCTACTCCCAACCTGCGGAGCTCAACCAATAACGGTAACCGTACTGTCCTCAAATGCGACAAAGAACTAGCTGACTTCCTGCTCAAAGCATCGGCTACCACATTAGCCTTCCCTGTGTGATACTCAATCGTGCAGTCGTAGTCCTTAAGCAACTCCAACCATCGGCGCTGTCTTAGATTCAATTCCTTTTGAGTGAACAAATACTTCAAGCTCTTGTGGTCCGTGAAGATCCTGCACCTCTCACCGTACAAGTAATGCCGCCAAATCTTCAGTGCATGTACCACCGCTGCGAGTTCCAAATCATGTGTAGGGTAGTTCATCTCATGGGGTTTCAATTGCCTGGAAGCATAAGCAATCACTCTCCCATGCTGCATCAAGACACAACCCAAGCCTTGCAAAGAAGCGTCACTATACACCTCAAACTCCCCACTATCGTTTGGAAGGGCTAACACAGGAGCAGATGTCAACCGTCTTTTAAGCTCCTGGAAACTCTGTTCACAGTTCTCATCCCACTCAAATCGAATTCCCTTCCGAGTCAACCTCGTCAACGGTGCTGCTAGAATAGAAAAGCCCTCAATAAAGCGCTGGTAGTAACCTGTCAAACCCAGAAAACTCCGGATCTTCGTCACCGTCTTGGGCTGTTCCCACTTCGCTACCGCCTCAACCTTCTGAGGATCCACGCTGATGCCCTCAGCCGAAATCACATGGCCAAGAAATCCAACACTGGTCAACCAAAACTGACACTTACTCAGTTTCGCATACAACTGATGCCCCTTCAATGTCTCAAGCACGAGTCTCAGATGTTTCTCTTGTGCCTTCGCACTCTTCGAATACACCAAAATGTCATCAATGAAGACAATCACAAAACGATCCAAGTATGGCCGGAACACTCGGTTCATAAGATCCATAAAAGCTGTTGGGGCATTAGTCAAACCAAAAGGCATCACAACGAACTCATAATGACCGTACCTAGTCCGGAAAGCTGTCTTCGGTATATCCTCCTCTTTAACCCTTAGCTGATGATAACTGGAGCGAAGATCAATCTTCGAAAAATACTGTGCTCCCTTTAGCTGGTCAAACAAATCGTCAATCCGGGGTAGGGGGTACTTATTCCGAATAGTTACCTTATTCGGTTGTCTGTAATCCACACACAACCTCAATCATCCGTCCTTTTTCTTAACAAACAAAACAGGTGCTCCCCAAGGTGACATACTCGGTCGAATGAACCCTATATCGACCAACTCTTGCAACTGGGCCTTAAGTTCCCTCAATTCTGCAGGTGCCATACGGTAAGGAGTCTGTGAAATAGGCTGTGTACCTGGAAGAAGATCAATCGTAAACTCAAGATCTCGGTGTGGGGGTAGTCCTGGCAACTCCTCGGGAAAAACATCGGGAAACTCCCGCACCACTAGTATGTCCTCCGCCCTCACTGACGTAGCACGTGTATCCACCACATGAGCTATGTAACCTTGGCACCCCTTACGCAACAACTTGCTAGCCTCAAGTGCCGAAATAACTCCAGTAGGAAGTGCACGCTGATCCCCCTGAAACGTAGTCTCTGATAACCCGGGACTCCGAAAAGTCACTCTCCTATCAAAACATTCGATAGAAGCATGATGTCTTGTTAACCAATCCATGCCCAAGATAACATCAAAGTCCCGCAGATCCAAGAGTAACAAATCTGCCAGTAACTCAACCTCACCTACCATCACCGGACACTCTCTCAATACCTGAGTCACTACCAACACCTCCCCAGTAGGTGTACTTACCCCTAAAGCACAATCCAAAGTAGACACCTCCCTCTCCGTCACCAAACTACAACTCCGGGCTACAAATGAATGGGTAGCCCCGGGATCTATCAAAGCAAAAACAGTGTGACCAAGTATGGTGAGTGTACCTGTCACCACTCCCGGTGCTGACCTAGCCTCCTGCTGAGTCATAGCAAAAACTTGCGCCTGAGGTCCCGATGACCTACCGCGCCCCCTGGAACTGCTAGTGGCACCACCGCCACCCCTAGGGCCTGCTGCCCCTGACACTGAAGCAGTACTCCGCCCGGGTTCCGCTGCACCTCTGCCTGCTCCACCCTCTGAAGCTAACAATGGGCACTCCCTCCGGAAGTGTCCTCGCTCTCCGCAATAGAAGCAAGTATCCCTACCGGGTCCACCGGTATGCCTCCCCGTAGAAGCCACTGAAGTCGCACTCGCCTGAGGAGTCGGCTGTGCCCTAGCTCCTCGAAATCCCGAGCCCTGAAAACTCCCTAGTCGGCCATACCGGGCTCCACCAGCCGATGACGATCCACCAAAATTACCCCGTTTCGGGGGCCTCTGACTCGATGCTCCTGGAAATGAATGCTCTCGGCGTCGAACACTGCCCGAATACTGTGGTCTAGCAGGCAAACTGGCCTCAACTCTGACAGCAGCATCAGATAACTCCCGAAATGTAGCAAAAGAGCCAGCTGTCACTATGGCCCTGATCTCTCCCCGAAGGCCCAACTCAAACCGGCGGCACTGCTCCGCCTCAGTCGCCACAAATGCAGGAGCGAAACGAGATAGCATCTGGAATCTCTGCTCATACTCAGCAACTGTCAAATTCCCTTGCTTTAGCTGAAGAAATTCTGCCTCCTTCGCATCCCGGAAAGAACGGGGATAGTACTGATCTAGAAACCGCTCCAAGAAAGTCTCCCATGTCACGGTATGTGCATCCCAGCCGGACAGCTCCAACGTGTACCACCACTCATATGCAGCTTCATCCAACAGAAAAGTAGCTAACAAAACCCGATCCTCTGGAGGACAGTGCATCACCCCAAAAATACGCTCGAGCCGGGTGATCCATCGGTGAGCTTCTTCTAGATCGGCCCCACCGCTGAACGTAGTAGCCCCAAGTCGCTAGGCTCTCTCGATCGAAGCGCTCTCAGTCCCTCTCGCCGCTTCATCTTCAGGTCGTGGAGGGGGTTCACGTCTCGGAGGCATGATAGATCGTACGCTGAAAGAGGCATAGAGTTAGTCAAACAACCTAGACCCAACACAAATCGACAAACCTATGCTCTGATACCAATTGTCAGGACCCGTCCCAAATATGACCTCGATACCCGGGACGAACCCTGCTCCCATCTGAATCACACTTACAGTATCAAAAACAAGCCAACAACCTTCACACAACTATAAGTATAACTATCAGACGAAGGAGAACCATATACACCGCAGTCAGTCAGAGCATAGTTCTACAAAATGGGCACAAAAGTCCTACAATGCTAGTCTCGCAACGGAAGAATGCCGGAAGCTCTATGCCTCGATATCTGCCTCAACGTTCACCCCAGCGCTATCACCACGACCTGGAGGGAAAATTTAAAACCAAAAGTGTGAGTGGACTAGAATAACCAAAAGTTTTACAATCAGTTTATCACTAATTCAAGGTTAAGGAAAAATAAGAATCAGTGTTCCCTCCGTTTTTAAAACAGGCATGCCCAACGAAGTACTAAAAAATCATAACATGAAACATCATAAGAAACAGAAACACTATAAAATCTCATAAGAAACAGATACACTATAAAATACCATAAGAAACAGAAACACTATAAAATCTCATAAGAAACAGATACACCATAAAATATCATAAGAAACAGAAACACTATAAAATGGCTATAGAAATCATAGTTTCAGCATCAAATCATCATTTCCGATCAAACCTGCTGGACCTATCCGAGTTTTTAAACTCAATCAGGCCTTAAATGAAATCCGAGTCTTTAAACTCAATAGGCCTATGGGGGTAATATCAACATATCCGAGTCTTTAAACTCCCGAGTCTTTAAACTCAATCTGGGCCCGTCCCCCGTCAATATCAATCCGGGTCTTTAAACCTAATATCTAGATCCAGCAAATCCAATCCATATCCAGTGTACAACCAATTCGCAGTCTATCGCCAAACTCGAATTCGAAATCCCCGGTTCGAAGCCCGTCCGGCATTCCGAACCGACATTCCGAACCCAAATCCGGAAATCCATTTTTATACCCAGAAATCACACATAAACACAATTCATATTTCATAACCCAATTATCATTATCAAAAAACAAGTATAGGTTGAAATCGTAATTATGGCATCAAAAATCCGAAAACTAGCTTTTTCTCGAAAAACGTGCAAAAACTCGGAAATGTCTCGAAAAACGTGCAAATTCATCAATCACATATAATCATCATTTAAAGGCATAAAAACATATTTAAGATCAATAAACGTCAATAAAACAGTTAGGCATGCTCGAAAGAAAGAAAGAAAGAGTCCACTCACAACTCCAGAACGAGTCACTCGCGCTCCGTGCGCTCCTCGACTGTCTCGGGTGCCTCCCGTCCTATCAAAATGCACTAAATAGGGTCACAAATACATCAAGGATCCTAATCCTAATTTCCCCAATTTTTCGGGAATTAAATAATATTTTAATCCTAAACCCTCAACCGTCTGGATTCCCGAACAACTCCGTAACATTGTCCGATTCACCCGAAAACCACACCAATAAACTCCCTAGGACAATTAGAACCAAACTTATGTTGGAAGCTTGGCCGGATTCTTCTCCACGCGCCACCCAAAGTGGCTGCGCGTGGGCCTCACGCGCCTGCTACAGTGCTTCTTCTTCCTCGATTGAACCCGGTTCACACCAGGCTGCAACCCGGACCGGCGAGAGCCATTCTCTGCCGTCCGACCACCATTTCATCTCCTCTCTTCTCCTGCAGCTTCGTCCAAACACCAGGAATCCATCCCCCTCACTCTCCTGGTTCGATTCACCCCTCAGCTTCACGACTGAAGCTCGAAAGAAAAACACAGACGGCCCCTGTTTTCCTTCCCGGTCGTCCTATGATTTCCCCCTCACGGTGGCGATTCTAAACTTCTCCCACAACCTCACTGAGTCACCCATAACTCACAGGAACCCTCGACTCACTCTCTCAACCCACGATTTCCCGTTTGACATTCACGGCCAAACAGAGTACAGAGTACTCACCGTCGACTGAGCTCCGCCGTGTACGCCCCCGTCACGGCGACTGTCCTACACCACTCCTAGAACCTCCCTGAACATCACTGCACTCACCAATCCCCTCGATTCTCATCCTACCCTCACGACTTTTGAATTGAAAAACCACGGGAAAACAGAGTAAAGTGGCTTACCCTTCGATTCTGTCTCCACCGCAAGCGCCGCCGCGTACTACGGTGCTTGTTGGTCTCCCTGCAACCTCCTACGGCTCCCACTGCCTTGGTTTGAGCCACCACACGGCGTAGCCACCACCACGAACTCACGGCCTCCCTGTTTCCTCAAACCTTCGCCGCACCACCACCGTGCTGCCGTGCACGATTTCACCACCAAAACCCGATCACCAGTACAACCACTACTCCCTGTCACTCTCACCAATCACTCTTCACTCACCCTTTCACCAAAATCGATCAAGCTCTCCCAAAATCTCACCCTCTGTTTTCTGTGTTCTTCGAAGGATTGCACGGTTCAAATTGTGCAAAGTGTGGCCGTGCACACTTTAGAACCCTGTAGAACAATCCAGTGCCCCCACGTGTCCACAATCCTATGGCCAAAACATAAATATCCTACCCCACTCAGCCACTTGTCCTCATCAAATTGGCTGGAATAAAATGACCAAAATACCCCTTTTATAAATAATTACCGTTTTGCCCTCGAACGTTCTAGACCCGTATCTTTTCCGTCCGACGTCCGATGACAGCGTGCCGCCTGTCGTTGAACTCAGGACGTCGAGACCTATCTAACGGTCCTCGGTCTACGAGAAAATTACAAGTCCTCCAAAAAGTCAAAATTTTCCCCGTTTACTCAAAATTACGGTAACGCCCCCAACCTTCCGAACGTCATAACTTTTCCTCTGGTTGTCCGAATCGAACCTGCCACCTGTCTACGGACTCGTGACGTCCTAAACTACGTCACGGTCAAGGGTTAACACTCATCCAATCGGTAATTCCAAAAGTCAACTTTTCGTCTCCTATTCACAAGGGTAAAATCGTCCTTTATATACAAACCTTTATAAAATTACATTTTTACCCTTCCCGAAGGTACGGGTTGTTACACGTGTTAAAGGTGGAGTGGCTTCTGGTTGGTTCCAGTGGGTGCACGGTCCAAATAATTGGGGTGCAACCGTGCAACTGTGTGTGTTTGGTTCGCAGAGAAGAACAGAAAACAGAGGGAGATTGTGAGGAAAAATTGAGGGGTGATCGTGGATGTTGAAGGCTTCTGGTGAGTGAGGAGTGATCAGAAAGAGTGAGAGAGATGTTGGGGTGGTGCTGAGATGGTTAGACGGTGTGGTGGCTGTGTGTGAGGAAGTGGAGAGTTGCGGGAAAGCCAGGGAGAAACTCAGGGAGTTTGTGAGAAATCGTGGCGGTGGTGGCCGTGTACGGTGCACTTGGGCTTGTGGTGGTGTGGTGAAGGGTGAGAGGAGTCGACCAGCCCCAGCGGAGTTCACGACGGCGACGGGAGGCAGGTAATTCCTCATCCTTGTTTCTGTGCTCTGTTTTGTAGACTGAGTTCAAATCGGGAGTCGTGGCTTGAGAGGTAGAATCGAAGTTCATAGGGAGGTCTAGGGGACTCAGGTGAGGTCTGGGAGTCCTCTGGTTGTGCTGCCGTGATGGGGAGTGAACGGTAGGGGTTAGCACGACGGAGGAGACTCTGTATGCTCTGTTTTGGCCGTGAGTTTCAGACGGGGAGTCGTGAACCTAGGGGCTGAGTCGAAGGTTTAGGAGAGTTGGGTTAGGTTCAGAAGGGTCCTAGGAAGATTTTGGGATTGCCACCGTGATGGGAGATGACCTGGGTGGCCGGGAAGGAAAACAGGGGACTGGTACGGGTTTTGTACGAGCTTGAGTCAACGAGTTGTAGGCTGCGTCGAGGTGCTAGAGAGAAGGGGATGAGTAGCCTAGGACTAGACGAAGCTGTTGGTGAAGAAAGGAGGTGTTTTGGTGCAGGTACGGCGGAGAACCGTCCTCTCCGGTTCGAGGTGCCGTACTGTGTCGAACCCGGTCTATGTGAGGTAGACGGTGACGCTGTAGCAGGCGCGTGAGGGCCACGCGCAGCCACTTTGGGCGGCGCGTGGGGGCGCGTACGGCAGTCTCTGCAAAGGTGTCAACATGGTTTTTGGTCTAGGAGTTGTGACGAGTCTAATGGGATTGGTTTCGGGTTGATCGGACGTCGTTTGAGTTTAGTTCCGCGAGGGTGAAGGTTTAAGGTCTCGGTTCGTTACATGTAGGATTTGGGGAATTTTGGGGAAAATTAGGTGAACCTTCGTGGATGTGTAGTAACGTACTTTGGCGGTTGTTGACAGGATCAGGATTTCCCGAGGAAGCTGAGGAACGTGCTGGACGTTCAAGACGCGATTGAGGGCTTGGTACTGTGAGTGGACCCCTTCTCTAAACTCGAGCATGCATAACTGCTTTTAATTACTTGTTTTATGGTTTTCCTTGTGATTTCATGGTTATTTGAATATGATATAAATGTTTTACTTAATTTGTAAGACCCGGTCTTGGAAGCAAGAACGGTGAGCAAGACCCGTGATCTTGAGAAGCAAGAACGGTGAGCAAGACCCGTGAGCTTGGTAAGGTAAGATCGGTGAACGATCCCACATCGCTGGGGGAGGGAAAGGTGAAGTGCCTTATATGTGTGGGCACGTATCTATCTAACACAAGGCCTTTTGGGAGCTCAGTGGCTTTGGGGGGGATTGGAACCCCAAAGTTAAGCGAGTTGAGGCTGGTGCAATCCCATGATGGGTGACCTACTGGGAAGTTGCACGTGAGCTCCCGAAAACAAAACCGTGAGGGCTGGGCCCAAAGCGGACAATATTGTGTTAGATGGGCCGGGTCGTGACATAATTGCACGTTTTTCGAAGAAATAACTTATTGGGCACGTTTTACGAGAAAAGTCAATTTCTGAGAATAATGCCATGATTTTGGGATTTCAATCTATACTTGGTTTTCAATGCTTATAAGTGGATTTTGGAACATGATTTTGATGATCAAGGTTTTCGGTTTTAGAATCGGATTTCGGAAAGCGGAATTTGGTTTTAAAGTTGAAAAGTGGATGTCCGGATTTGGGTTCGGAATGACGGTTCTGGATGCCGGAAGGGCATCAGACCAGTGATTTCGGATTCGGGTTTGGATGTGGATTTAGAAATGATTTTCAAATGGTTTGATTGGATTTGCTGGATCTGGTGACTGGGTTTAAAGACCCGGATATTGTGATTGACGGGGGACGGGCCCGGATTGGGTTTAAAGACCCGGATTGAGTTTAAAGACTCGGGAGTTTAAAGACACGGATATATTGATATTTCCCCCGTAGGCCTATTGAGTTTAAAGACTCGGGAGTTTAAAGACTCGAATATTATTGAGGCCTGTTGAGTTCAAAGACTCGGGAGTTTAAAGACTCGGATAGGTCCAGCATGTAAGACCCGTGTCCTGGAGGGAACGGTGAACAATCCCACATTCCTGCGATGGGGGAATGGTCTGGGAGAGGATGGTGGTGTGCCTTAAAGGTGTAGGCACACACCTATCTAGCATGAGGCCTTTTGGGAGCTCAGTGGCTTTGGGGGGGATTGGAACCCCAAAGTTAAGCGAGTTGAGGCTGGTGCAATTCCAGATGGGTGACCCCCTGGGAAGTTGCACCGTGAGCTCCCGAAAACAAAACCGTGAGGGCGAGGCCCAAAGCAGACAATATCGTGCTAGATGAATCGAGACCTGACAGAAGAGGGTCGGGTCCTGACAATTTGGTATCAGAGCCAGACCCCGACCGGGAAGTGTGCCAGCGAGGACGCTGGGCCCTAAGGGGGGTGGATTGTAAGACCCGTGTCCTGGAGGGAACGGTGAACAATCCCACATTCCTGCGATGGGGGAATGGTCTGGGAGAGGATGGTGGTGTGCCTTAAAGGTGTAGGCACACACCTATCTAGCATGAGGCCTTTTGGGAGCTCAGTGGCTTTGGGGGGGATTGGAACCCCAAAGTTAAGCGAGTTGAGGCTGGTGCAATTCCAGATGGGTGACCCCCTGGGAAGTTGCACCGTGAGCTCCCGAAAACAAAACCGTGAGGGCGAGGCCCAAAGCGGACAATATCGTGCTAGATGAATCGAGACCTGACAGAAGAGGGTCGGGTCCTGACACAGCAGGTTTGATCGGAAAATGATGATTGGATATTCACGGTTTATGATAAGGTTTTATGATGCTTATGATATGGTTTCTATAACTGTTTTATAGTGTTTCTGTTTCTTATGATGTTTTATAATGATTAATTGATAACTGTTTTCATAACTGGGTTATGCATGTGGTTTCAAAACGGAGGGCTAAACCCGGTTTTCTTATAAATGGTTTTAGAAACTTTTCTGTTCTTATGGTCCACTCACACCTTCTGTTTTTAATTGCCCTCCAGGTCGTGGAGCTAGAGCGGGGTTTCAGCGTCGAGGCAGCGTCTGAGGCATAGAAGACACGTTAGGAATCCCGGAGTGTTCTAATCTCTTCCGCGTGCGTGTATTTGGTTACCAGCTTTATTTTCTGTGTATTTGGGACTATACTCTGTAAACTTTTAACTTCGGGTGATATGGTATAGTTTCTCCTGCGTCTGACTAAGTACGTTGGTAGTTACGTGTGAGTTTTACTTTGGTGTTGCGTCGGGGAGTCAGACGGGAGCAGGATTTACCTCGGGTTTCGGGGTGAAACCGGGGTGGGTCCTGACATATATAACTTTAAACAAACCCAAAGCCAGTGGTTGATAACGAGAAGATAAGTGAGGAAAAAAAAAATCTGGACACATGTCCCTTTCAAAACACATCTCATAGTGAAATGACCAATTTACCCCTAGTGCAAAAATTACAAAAATTCCCTTGATAGTTTTAGGCCCGTAACCAACTCGCCCGAACTTCGATTTTGGCATGCTACCTATTCATGAACTCAAAATTTCGAGACCTTCGTAACGATCTTCTCGAAATTTTCATAAGAGGTCCATAGTAAAAGGTCAACATTTTGACTTTTGGTCAAAAGTCAACCATTTGACTTCTGGGGGTAATATGGTCAATTTCATCCGAATTTTTTTAATTTACAACATCCAGGTCGTTGCACGGCGGGTGGGGGCGCGTGCGCTGTTTTTTTGGAGAAACGTCCAACATGAAAAATAATGAAAAATAATTCTCTTTGAATTATGAATCCATTGGTATGATTTTTGTGTAATTTGAATGCCATTTGGCTATGTTTTTTAAGTTATGAAGTTATGTTCTTATGATTAAGCTTAAAGATTAATATGGGAAAATTTGGGAAAATGAGATGATAAAAAGACTTTGGGAGAATGGACTCTCATAGTAACTTATGAGGAATGGCTGGAGTAAAGTAAGTGTGAATCAAATATTTTACTAAGGATTTTTTTAATTATATATATCAATCGGATTCATGAAGTTACTCGGTCATAAATATTGTGACTTGTGCTTGGATTAGGCTTGTGTGTGAAGTAGTATGAAAATAGACCTGTTTTGTGTAAAAGATGGAAATCCCATCCCCTAAGCTTACTATGGACATATGATGCATAATGATTTAGGATTGTGGGCATGTTGTAATACTAATTCGACTATGTTGTAATATGATGATTTGCCTTGAATTAATGAGACGTATATAAGTGAACGGACTTCTTTATGTTGTTATACATATTATTGTGATATTGTGATGATGTTTCCATAAATGTGCATTGATCATATGCTTATAGACTTGATATTATTATTTTAGTGATCTATACTAATTGTGGAAACTAGTGACAAGAGGAGGAATTGTTTATGAGGATTTGTTGGGAGAAGGATGGAAAGGCCATTAGTATTAAATTATATGGATTTATTAAATTGTGAGTAGTTATGTGTTTTAAAATGGTTAGTATAACTTTCATATGTTATAAAGTCAAAACGGAAAATCGTGATAATTTTTAAGAACGAAAGTAAACTTTAAATTTGGTCAAATTTGTAAATACTACTACTTGTCGAGAATAGTGAGTCGAGCGTGGGTAGTAACCCTGTAAGGATAGAATTAATTTGGATGATTAAATAAGCTACAAACGTAAATACAGTTGGTAACATCCCTTATCTAACACAAGTAGTCAGACGGGAGTAGGACCGGTCAGACTTTCAAGGAAATTAGGGACGGACCCTGTCACTTGTTGTGGAGTGTAAGATTCTATTTGTAAAGAGAATCTTGTGTTCAAAAGTGAATTAAAAATTGCTAATTCAAAGTCTGATTCGTCATTGAATGAGGTAAATAGCTCCAATATGCGCGTGGTCAGCTTGGTGGAGGAACATGAAGTAGCGCATGCCAAAAAATTTGAAATAGACGACAAGATCAAAATTTTGGAGCATGAGCCCTATTTTCCAAGGAGGTGCACCTCACAAACTTTGCTGGTAGCCGACATGGAGGCCAGGCCTGTTAACAACGTTATTTCCAATCTTCAAGAATCCAAGGCAGAGTTGCAGCAAAGATTGTTGGTTGTTGAAGAATCGCTCCGTTATGAATATATTGCGAGCTATCTTCATTCTCAAAGTGGTCTTGACTCGAAGAATTTATTTTATCCTGAGGATCTTGCAGCGGCCTTTGAGGTGGTGAGGGCCATGATGGAAGAGGCACTTAGGAGCCAAAGTGGCTACATAGTGCATCTTGATGTGAAGCAGATTCATCCTTCCAACTAGAAGTTTAGTTTATAGGAATGCTTTTGCTTTAATTTTTATAAACTTATATTTTTGCTTAGAAATAGATTATTTTTTAGAAAAAATTTGAGCTTTCCACTTGTGAATTGCCAACTTAATTTTTTGAACCCTCAATAAAAGAATTTTTTTAAGTTGCATGTTGATTCACAATTACCGCAGCTTCTGGCAGCTTTGATCTCTATGCAATGTTTTAGCCATTATGTACTCAATTTAAGTCGAAATTGAGTCATTCTAGTTACAAATGACTTCCATACTTTTCTAAATCCATTGGCGTTTCTCAAAAGGGTTGATCCACATGGCTCTTTCTTCTTTGAGATCTCAGAAAACGAAGAAGAAGCTTCACTAAATCAAACGAACGAACCTTCGAGATGAGAAAAAATTTCACCCATAAACCAATGAAGGCAAAAAGGACGAAGAGGAAAGATGACGAACATGATCGAATGTGAGGAAATTTTTCTTTGTAGAAGTCAGTATTGGATTTTTAATTAGTATTTGATCGAGCTTATTGGGTTTCTATTAAAACTATATTTTAACTCTTAATATTAATTGATTGTTTCCTTATCATATAACCTGTATCAACCAAACATATTATTAACTTGGTGTAATTGTGTGCAGGTTTTTTTACAAGGAATTGGAGAGAATTTGTCGACTCCGGGTACAATTTCGGGTAAGCATTTTCTGACACTCATGTTAAGTCAATTGATGTCACTTGCTGAACTTTTGTATGTTAATTTTTTGGAAGGATCGAAGAACAAATTGTTCATATTTGAAAGAATCTTCAGCCAAAGAATGAATTTTTTTTTCAATTTTTTAGTAATCGTATAGTGTACCTGCAAAATTATTGTTATAATGATTGTTTTATAACATTTTAATCATATTATAGTCATGTATTCTTATAAATTTGAATTACTACCCTTCCTTTTATGGGGTGTTGTACTATATATACTAGCAAATAATTACCTCTTGTAACCTAATTGGAGGAGTGTCGACAAGTTAACATGTTTGTGTAATGAATTGTAAGGTTATGCTTATATATAAAAGCTATGCATTTTATAAAGATTTAAATTTATCATTTCATAAATTTTGGATCTTTTTCTTTTTGTGGCAATTGGGACATTATGTTTTTTTATTAATATGCATAAATTTTGGATCTTTTCATTTTATAGCACCTGGAACAAAATGCTTTTGATAAATATTCATGAAATTTGGATTTTTTTTTTGGCAGTTGATTGCTTAGGGTTGTGATGGGAAAGCTGGAAGTGATCGTAATGAGCACTCTAACAATGGATATAAACATGGTATCAGAAAGTGTATCAAGTGAGTTCTTAAAGGGATGATGAAATCATAACTGAACATAAATAAATTTATTAATTTTCTTGAGTTATCAGGTCATACACAACGAAGCTTTGAATTGTGATCAATAATACCCTGTGGTGGTGAGCACATGGCCATTTTTAGAGGTCGTCGGAGCTGTTTGGACTTTGGATGGATGTTGATAATGGTTTTCTGCAGTCGATGCTGTTGTTGAGTTGCGAGGAACTCATATGTGATCGATGGCCCAGGCCGGTGAATGCTTGAACTCTTTGACGTATTTGGGTTATTATAGGAGAAGAAATATTATTAGGAATTGGTGTTCTCAATTCTGTGTACGTATTTGCTCATCTGCATGATTTGAATGTTTTCGGTTTTAGTTAGATTTATGTTATTTGAATCTTTCTAGATTATTGGAAGAGCATATTACCTATTATGACTCCATGATGTTGTCTTTATAAATCTTCATTAATTTTATTTAGATTTAAATTATTTAAACAGCATGATGGGTTGTATTTATGAAGAAACAGTTGTGAATTTCATTAATCTGTTGCTCCAAAAAATGACAGATTACCTATTTTCCTATATATTGAAAGTTGGCATTTTTCCATTGTTTTGATTCAATTTGTTTTTGTTTTTTTCTTTTTTCTTTTTTCTTTTTTCTTTTTTCTTTTTGAGTCAATTTAAATGCTAGTTAAGCTGCTTGAGGACAGTTTGCTACAAATTGAAAATGTATTTTTATTCTAACGAGTTTGGTCATGGGTTTTACATTGTAGGCGTTTTTGGTATACAAAATGAAAGCAAATTGAAGTTTCCCCATTAAATCAGTTGATGAGAAAGGCCTAATTGCTTATCAACTTATGTAAAGAAACAACCTTCAAAATATTTCCCTTTTTTTTTTTTTTTTGGGTTCTGAGGACGCGTCCAATCTTAAAATGAGTAACAAATCATAAATTCAGTCGCCAATTTACCTGTTTAGAAAGGAAGAAATATAACTCAGATGACAAAAAAGAAGCAAGTTTAATTTGAGAAGTAATTTGCAATTGCATTCATTTCATACAACTTCCACAATCTTCTAGAATTACTCATCTGTGCTGAAGTAAGAATACTAAAAAACAAAGCCAAAATTGCGATAGCTATTTATAAATACACAAATAAGCAGCCTCTCCATAGTCTCAAGATCATATTTCTAACGCCATCCACTCACCTGCTGATTGTTCAAGGAGTCCATGTCATACTTGTAACTCCATAGCCAGTCCCCCTATAGCCTAAATCCATGTCATCGATTCCGAGTACCAATTTCTATCCTCTAAGCAACATGATATTAAGATCCTGCTACATTACTTAGCTGGAGCGTTAATTTTATGTTCATAGCTGCCAACTCCGCAGCTAAATACTTGAAGACAAACGGCATTGCAACTGTCTCCATCCCTTTACTCGTATTACAAGCATGGCATATCACCTTCTTGGAAGCTCTTACAGCGGGTAGTCCCTTACCCGTTCGTGGCACCCGTTTTTGTTGGATGAATGAGGACGTTAGGACGCTCCCACATATAGAACATACATCGGCAATGTGGTAATCAGAACATGTATGCAGCCTGTCGTGCAACAGATATGCTGCCCCGTGCGCAAGCATGGAGTCCCGCTCCATTTCACCAAAACGGATACCTCCACCCCGTTTTCGTCCTTTGATAGGCTGGCGGGTGACTTGGTCTACTATCCCAGTGGAACGAACCTGCATGCCAAGTTGGAGCCCCCTATGTGTAAGGCAACCAATAATCGAAAATCTAAGTTCATGTAATTATAAAATTTGAGTTGGTGATCGATTGTTTTACCTGATATTTGTCTGAAACCATATGCCGTAGTCGTTGATAATAAACAGGACCAATGAAGATCTCACATGTGAGTTCTGTTCCATAAACCCCGCTATACAGCACCTCTACACCGTGGTAGTTAAACCCTTTAACCTTTAACATTTCGCCAAGTTCATCAACAAGGGTTTTCGAATTCTGTTGGGTCTTGTCGTTAGCCTTTTCTAAATTAGCAAACGGCGTTGCATCAACATAATTTCCATGTAAGCTACCTCCCTGTAACAAGAAACATTCTGAAAATGAGAGATTATTATTTCATCAAGTTCAACAGACTACGCACTGCTCCAGGAAATACAACAATACTGCATCTCAAAGTTAACTGAATTCCATCCTTTCATAATCAAATGCATACATATTTTTATCTTATTCTATAAAAGAAAACCAAATATGAGGAACAGGAAACCCAAATGCAAACTATGCTCGTCCAGTAACTAAGCCTGAACTCTATAACCCAAAAACACCAACACTCGATGTTCATATCCCTGAAGCTAAAAAAGTAATGTCATCTGAGTTTCCCCTTTTCCAAAACTTGGTGGAGCTCAAGATTCATTCTCATAAAGCCCAATATGAGGATTTATAAATCCAGTCACATTTTCCCAACTATTGCACAAAAGCCTTAAAGCAACCCTTATTATTATTACTGCTGTGATTGTGATACAACAGCTCTGAGCCACTACAGACCAGAAATATCTATGCTTTGTCTACAGGTGTACACAGGTGTACACAGGTGTCCCATTTTTTGATAAATTGTAAACAAAAGAAAATCTTTTGGGGGATGGTACCTTTGCAGCAACTGATTCCAAGAGCATGGCTATTGTCATCCTAGAAGGGAACGCATGTGGATTGATGATAAGATCTGGACGCATTCCCGTTACTCCAGAAAATGGCATATCAACATCAGGCCACAACTGGGAGCAAACACCTTTTTGTCCATGTCGGCTGCTAAATTTATCACCAATGATAGGGTTTCTAGGGTGTCGGAAGCGTATGGTCGCCTGTTCAATAAAGAAAGTGAACATAAATAAAAAACTAGTAGCATAGCAAATAAATAAGCTATTATTTCATGAAAGTTTTATCAATTATTGACCTCCAGTACTCATGGAAACTGGGAGACGAAATGGAAACATTCAGAAAAGAAATGGAATATATTATCTTTAGTCTCTTATGAAGACCAAGCAATACAGATTGACCTCTAGTAATCACGAATAATGATCACATTAATTAAATCCAGAATAACTGTGCATGGGCTGGAGAATGGAGTGTATATAAGAAAACTGACACTTGAACGACATCCCAATCATAAATCAAATAATGTAAAAGGGAGATGAACTTAAGTTCACTCGGATTTCCCCTAGCAGTGAGCAAAACATAATGCAAAAGTTGGTGATAGAAGACCAAATCTAACAACATTGGGAACTCCTGAACATAGATATAAGCACTCTTTAAACACACATCAATTGGGCTAAATTTATAATTTAATAAGAGACCTCTCATATTTAACAACATATAATTTAATAGGAACCAGAATAAAGGTTGTCCAATTACCTTCTGGAGAGGCTTTTTTCCATCAATAGCAACATAGTCAACGATAACAGGCTCTGAACCTTTGTGTTTGATGGATCTGAGTTTATTAGTATTCTCGTTATAAATGCTGTAGCATTCTTCTTGTGGGTTTATTGTCTGAAATTTATATCATAGAGTAAGTTCAGTATATACACAAGTGCACATGTGAACATACATAGAAACCTTTCAATTGTGTATATCTATAAATAATCCTATCCCCTTACTGGAGTTCAGACACTATCTTGCCAAGCACACACCCACTCAAAAAGACAATAGTAAGAAGATAATAAAATTCCAGAAATGATTGCTAACCTGACCAACATAAGGAAGACCATCTGGATCAACCAACGAACCCCTATTGGTGTTACTTTTCCTAAAAAACTCTTGGGATTTATCTGACTTGCTTTTTTGACTGGACAGATCAATTGTTTCTGACTGAAAAAATGAAAACAAAAACACCCATCGTTAGTTGAGTAAAGGTACATACGTTCAAGAAAAAGTAAACTATATGCACCAGCATAGAGTTTGACTCTGTATCAAGAAAAAGAAACCAACAAAAAAAGGCAGTTCTTATAAAACTTATTTGTACAAAGATAGGAAACACCAATTCCATACACGATATGAATAATGATTTTCTAACAGACTCCTACTGAATATACAAAAATAGGCAGCTCATCATGCTCTGTTTTTTCTTAACTCATGAATATATTTCTTTGAAAAGAACTATACAGGAAAGTAAAGAAATTTAACAGATCGAACTGGGTGTTGTATAAAATTCCCACAAAATTAGGACCCATATTGTAAAGCATGCATATAACATCTAAATATTATGACGAAAAGATCTCTAGTATATTGAGTCAAGAAGCATCAATACAACTTAAGGAAAAGCAGAGTATCATATCAGATAAGTCATAAAGCAGATACCGTATGGATCTTGACTTTTTATAGTGGCATCGTAAGTGACAAAGAAGAAGACCATTTAATTATTTATAGTGAGACCAGGCAATAATGCTAGAACATACCTGATATATTTGTCCATGAAACATTCCACGATCCACAGATGACTTGTTCAGAATCATGGCATCTTCCATATCATATCTAGATGCCGCAAGGAAAAAAAATGGTTTAAGCATGCTAACAACCAAAAAGAATCACTTAAAACATAGGTTTATGTATCTAAATTTCTCACCCAGTATATGATAGTACAGCAACGATAGCATTTGTGCCAGTTGGATATTCATCAATGCAGTACTTCTTGTATGCACTTGTCCTTACAATGGGAGACTGAGGAGTCTGAGAATGCCCAGGTTTTAATTATAAATATGCATAGAATGAGGGAAAACTAGTGCATTAAACACACGAGGAACAGACAATAAGGACGAAGTAGAGGTTGATTAAAAAAGAATGTCACTTCTACAAGAATATGAGTCCACGTATCTCCCTTGCACGAGAAAGGTCCACAGACTAGAATATATATACCCTGCACCTACCTTAATCAACAGTAGAACAGACAAACTGTGTAGGGGTAGTACGAGAAGCCAATTCAATATGAGAATTTGTCACTTTACAAAATATTATCTCACATGCTTCCCTTGCACAAGAAAGGTGCACAGACAAGAATCACATTCATCAAGATATGAACAAAATACTTATGAAGTATTAGTAATGAACTCCAATAAACTAAGTTGAGTACCGCTTGTAAACAATATTAGGTCACATCTGCTTACCCTGCACAAGAAACTTGCATAAACTAGAATAACTCCAACATGCACTAATATTCATCAAGGCATATTTAGAATAGAGTTCAAGGTCAGAGAATGACGTTTAACCACATTTCCAGCCTCATGCTATGTAGATATGTTGAAAATATATACATGAATTTTTAAAGAACGTTGTGGTGGGACCAGCTACTGAGTTTAGCTACAAGAGAACAAAATCCCAGTAGAAATATTATCCAAAAGCCAAAGCCTCTCATTGCTTAAACATGTGTGATCTTAATTGACTAGTACTTAAAAACTAGCATCCAAATTCTCATTAGTTAAACATGTTCAAAACAAAGATTTTCATAGTTTCTTCCTTTCCCATATAAGAGGGTAATTCCCAGACCCACCCTTTATGGTGCTCTATAATAAAATATTAGCAGGATAGAGCAGGCAAGCGTATATGACCAGTCAAAGGATTTAGTAGTGTTAACACAACGTGAGAATAAAATAAGATCGAGAAGGTAATTAATTACAGAACACAGTCCCTGATTACCTACAACAGTTATTTAATTATATCATATGATGTTGTAAGTACAATGAAAATAACAATATAAAGAAGAGAACCAACTTGAAGGTGATACATCTTTTGATCAGCACGATTGCAAAGTCCTTGTATGGAGAAGGCCATCGTTTGTTTTGCCATCTACAATTCAAACATAAACAGAACAAAACAAATTGAGATTAAGCAGATTCCGAAAAATAGCAAGAGCTTTATACAACAAAGAGTTTCCTTGAATGATGGGGACAAAAATAGGAACCTGACACTGGTACATATTTCGGGGGCTCTGATTATGATCTGACCAGGGTGTAAGATTAGCAACCACACTGAGCATGCCAGTTGGATGAATTTCTTCATGAGTCGCAGGGAAAGCATCTTTCCTTCCACCATCTCGACCATCAGGACATCTTATTTCCATAAAAACCTAATGTCGCACAAACAAACCAGTTAGTACTATGGGTGCCCTAGCTGTGAACCTGATGAACCAAGCAGAAAACTAATAAAAGATAATCTAGCCATGGCAGGGGATGGACTTTAAAAAACAAGATTTACCTGTTCAAAGGGCCCAATGAGTTCAATATTTTGACCTTCAACAGAAGGAATTGAAATATTCTTAACTGGCCGAACAAATCTAGATGGAGAAGTGAAAAGATACAGACCCGGATATGCTCCACCCATGCTTAAAGGAACATATCCAACTTCAAGATCATCAGGAATCTGAGACATGTCATTTCAGAAACAACATTAGGGATGAGTGTGACAAAAATCATGGCTAAACAAACACTAAAAAATCAAACAAATAAGGAAAAAATCAAACCACTGAAGAAGCTGACACTTTCAGCCTCCTTAAATGATCCACAACTTTCTCAACTACGTTAGAATATATAGAACCAACAACACGCCCATCTAAAAGAACAGAAAGAGCTGCAGGAGGACCAGCTTGAACCAGCTTTGGCACTGCAGAAATCATTCCAATCTCGCTTAGAACACTGACAATTGACTTTTGGATATCCGAGAAGTTTCTGGCATTTCCTTTTGCATCAAAGTAGGATGTAATTCCTGTAATAAATAAGATGGAATTAGTTGTTGGGTGTCACACCCAAGACGACTATAGCAAACATCCACATGATGCAACTACTTCTATAGCTTCTAAGTCTGATATTACTCAATTATTCTTATCTAATATTTGTGAACAGAACCATAATATGGCACCAATCTCTCCTCCATTATGGATAATGTATTTTAAGATAACAAAAGTAATCACTCGCAGGCAACACTTTATACAAACTGAAAATAAGAGGATAAATTAAAAGACCTAAGTAGATAGAAAATATGGTTAAATTTTGATGTTAGGCCCTGCTAGCATCACACACACACCCCTCGGAAAAAAAAAGATTGCCAAACAAAACGCAGGCCTTTTAAAATAACCAGCTCAATGAGGCTTCTTCAGTTTACCAGGATCAGCACCAAGCTTAAGCTTTAATTGGATCATTATAAAAGTACATTGCAGTCGACACAATAACTTAATCTTCAGCGTATATGCTGGCACTCATGCCAGGCGTGCTAACTAGAATAGAGATGGTCCCAATTAGCTAAACTCAAGCTACTTATTTCAAAAGAAAAATTTCCTCACAATTTTCTATTTTATCTGCTAGAAATCATTTTCTTAAGAGACTCCCAGAAAGATTTTTCACTTACATGTGTTACCTTCTGTAAATGCTATTACTAAATTGATATGTAAAAAAATGTGAGAAAGGAATTGATCTTTAACCAATATTATTAATTTTGATATGTTACCTACGTTCAAAGGAAACACAAATACATCCCAAAAGAAAAAGGGTAGAATATATACTTTTCTTTTTTATCGAAGGAAAAATATGTACTTACTACAAGTGCAAGTCATATGGTTCAACAAGCCACATGGCTCTCCATCAGGTGTATGCACAGGGCAAAGAAAACCCCAAGATCTGTAAAAATAAATAAACAAAAAAAGCATTTTACACTAGATTGAACCAATTTTTTTATTATGAAATCAATGTCAGATTTTGAATAACGTAAATACATACTCAGGGAGCAATTTTCGCACACTTGTGGTACGAAGTCCAGCAAATGAAGCCCCTCGATGGACAGCACGAAAATGAGATAAGAAACGTAAATAATTAAGCCTCTCAGCCTGAACGGTCAAGCCTGCCCTCTAAGAAACAAAACAACAGAATAAATTATTAACAAGTGCAAAGCCTAGCTTGGTGGTATTGCAAAGCCACTCGTACAAAAAGTGGCATCAAAGTAAAAAAGTAGCCTCATTATCAGAAAAAATATTATTCGAACGGCAATGTTTGATTGGATAAGGCAAACCTAAATAAATATTAACATGTCAAGTTGTGACTTTTCATATCACTGATCCTATAACCACCAGCTTGATGAAATATTAATGTCTCCCACCCTAATTTTAAGTTTTGTAATAATATGAATTATCATTAAAACTAATAATTGACAAAGGAGACTCCTATCCGGTCTCTCCCTTCAGACGAGACTCCTTCCAGGACTCTCAATCCAATCTGTCAAGATCATTCTGATCCTTCTAAGTCTCTATCTAGATAGCTTATACTGTTAGACTAGAACTGCACTTACTTACTATACTGTTAGACTAGGACTATACTTACTTACTCAACACTTATCATGTATATGTTTACTCTATAAATAGAACAAGCACGGTACACTATTGGTGTGGCCTGAATCATATTGTTTCAATAATTAACAGAATCCTATGAACCATGAGCTTGTATAATCTCCGGATCACTTAATATCAAACTCTTTTTAAGTCATGAAAGCTGGAAACCAAAATGTTACAATAGAGTTACGAAGTATCTAGGTGGTTCGATGAAACTAATTTATAATGTCGATAGAATGTGATAATCCACCACGAACTCAAGTAACTTTCATTGATAAGAAAATATTCAAAAGGAGATGCATTTAATTCAAAATTTAGGACATGGAAAAGTTGAAGCATAACAAATGAGGCCATACCTGCTGCAAATCTAGACCTGATTGAGTAACAATCCTTCCAGTTTTCAACATATTTTCAACAGCCAAACAGATATTCCTTGAAGGATTTTTATCCAAAACCTTCTTTACATTAGCTACTGCTTATCAGAATTATAGTGTTAATTCATGAGAAAAAAAAAAGGATCCACATATCTTGAATTATGGAAGATAGAGTACGTGCAGGTGAGTAACATAGATTAAAAAAGAAGAGACAGAAGAAATCACTTTCAATTAAATTTTAGAGACAAGAAAGAAAACACATACAGTTGGATAAATCAAACTTCTTGCTTTTGTCGTCAATCTGATCTTCAAGCAATTTTTTGGTCCTCTGCAACCAATCTTCTAGTTTTTCCTAGAAACCATGACAAAGAGTGAGTGAACAGAATCCTGAACTCAAATATATACAAACTATAATCTATTTATAATAAGATATTAGTATTAGATAGTTAAGACGGCATGAACATATCACTAAATGCAGACCAAAATCGTTGACCAAAATATAATTTCCCCCCCCCCCCCCCCCCCCCCCCCCACAATGAATACTGCAGGACAAAGAAACAAGAAAACCGACATTCTAGTTGAAAGAAAAAACAAGAGAGATATCAGGAACATCTTTACAACGTCAGACAGCTATGAGCATTTGTTCATAGAAAAGTATTATCATCAACTATATAGTGGTACCATTCATTCGGTATGCAAGAAAGTGTTGAGAGTATTATTTTCAGCTATGTTCGCTGGCCATGAACCCCAAAAAGCAGAGGGGTCCAAGCAACAGTCCCCATCCCACGATAATTAAAATTACTCAAGGATAAATAAAGAACTTAAGGATACCAAATGGATGAATCGCAATATCTTTTACTCCGAACTAGAATTGGGGATGCATTGGCCTTAGCCAAGGAAATATTTTTATTTTAGAACCAATGAAGTGCGACATATTAAACCAACATATTAAATTCATATTACAGGATGCTATTTAGTGACATGGTACTCTTCTCAATACCCCTTCCATCACCCTAGACATGCTTTACAGAAACTTCTTTAAAAAATAATTTAATACACAATTAAACTAGCAGAAACCTTTTTACATCCTGGGTACACACCAGGCGTCTACATAATTTGGCATTCTCCAGGGGTTGATACCATACAAACTACAACAATAACATCCACACACAAAATATCAACTCAAAAAGAGCAATTTAATTTTCTACCTTGAGATATATGGTAATCAAGTGGCCAGGGAGTAAGACCTCTTGATTTTGCAATGCATCTGGGTTGTCTGTGACAGAAGTCTGATCCATAAGAGAAAAAAGTTTCTGCACCATAAATCTAAAAACATAATATGTGAGAAATGATGGACAACACTACTGTACAAGATATATATTTATTTTGATAAAAAAATATGAATTGGAAAGATATGTAGAGAGAGAGAGAGAGAGAGAGAGAAAGAGCAGCTAACATGAGCAGATTGAATTTGTCAAAATTTGTATCAAGGTGAACAAATATGTAGTCCTTTAGAACAGCCTCTCCAACCTACAAATAAAAATAAAACAGTTAGCAGATATAAGCAGACAAGTAACACTAAACGTAGAGCTAAAGATTGCAGAACATGGCTTACAATAGAAAGATCACTTTCATTCTCCAGTCCACGCATAATATTCTGGAAGTTTTCTCCTGATTATGATAAGAAGGATTAATATAGATCATTAATAAATCATATATCAAACCTGAAAGACCATAATAAGACAATAGTAAGTACCAATGTGCTCTAGACATTTCTGCCGAGTGACAAAGTCTCTCACTTCATCAAGAATTATGTGTGCCCTCTCACCCACAAGCTGAGTGCCAACACCACCTTTTCCTTTCTCACTTTTCTCAACATAGCAACACGTCAGATTCTCATAAATTTCTTGATCGGTAGTACTAATGAGAGCCTGGTGAGAACAGTCAAGAAAAGCTAGCATAAGCATATGCATAACACCATGACACTATGAACTTAGAAAAGTCAAAATGAATATAAAAGAGGACGCCACAAACAGAATAAAACCAAAATAGGTATAATTAGAAGTTCTCTAGCATTCCCATTTTTAGAAAAGGACCACAATATGGGATACATCCCAAAATAATCATCCTTTGAACCGTAAAATTAGTTAAATAAGAAACCCTTCAGAAGTCTAGGCATGGTCGATTGATACGATCATAGACTATCACAAAAACATAAAAATGGATAATGTAATCAAATGGCAAGATCATTTTCAATTTGCTTGATTTTTTCTGGGATAACCTTGAAATAAACAGTTTGGACCATGAGAAAACAACAGAGTAGACCCAAAATTTGTTCATTCCCTTACATAAGTACAAATTATAAGATATGGAATGCAGATAAAACACTATACTGTACACAAATCTATAGGAAGTCTTACTGCAATATTTGAAACAATGCTACATCTACATTCACAATTAAATATATAAAACCATTTGTTCATTTTAAATGCAACAAACAAATACATTTATTTTTAAAAATGTAAAATAAATATTTCTAATGAAGTCTGCCAGCTACTAAAAAACAGCTATCAAGAACATTAGTTGATTTTTATAAGTAAAATCATTTATATACGAAGTCTCCTGGCTAATAAGTATATCAAGAACTACAGTTGCACAAGGAATTGCAAATTATTGAGCTCCACATATGATTTCATTTTAAGCTTTTTACTGCCGAAAAATAATGCTGAAATGTGTGAGAAGGCATTTCACAGATGAGGTATTAATAACTTGGTCAAGCAATAAACTATCCCTAATATGAAGAATAAATGAAAATGAATAAAGTTAAACTTTATGATCGTGGAGCAAAAACCAAAAATGCTAGGTTATACTATACCTGATGTCCATGTCTGCTTCTTACAAGAAATAAGAAACAACTAAGGTGAGCTGGTCTAGCTAAGTCGTGATAGATCGCTCACCTTGTGTACCAATTTAATCTCATTACATATGTAATATAGAGAAAGAGAGATCAAATAAAAGAGAAAAGACACAAATCATTGACCATAACTACATGTCCTAATGGGAAATGATTATAGATAGTACTATAATACGTATAGCAAACTCATTGATGCTATCCTATCCTATATATCTAGCAAAACATACAATATACGCAAAGGGGTTGAGGGCTTCGACAAATGTGAAAAATAAAAATATATATGTAACTAGCATCATTGAAAGCACCTTTAAGACAAGACCCACAGGAAGCAAGTACTCCCTTCCTTGTATCCTGTAAAATTATATAATATACACTTTAGTTGCACCTCAAAATATAAATCCCAAATTATTTGATAAATCAATCTATACTGCTTACCAAAATCCAAGTCTTGCGCTGCCATTACGAAGATAGTATAATTTGACAGTTACTGAAGAGAGATCCTCTCTTACACATCTGGAATGACATAAAAAGGAGAATAAAAAAAAAACAAAATGACAAACTACACATATTTTCCACAAAGAAACTGCAACAGCAAATCATATTTACTTTCAAATAACCAAAATTACCCCGAACTTCAAAACCCATACAAATTCATTTTAAAGGGACAAATACATAAAACATTAGTCTATTAAAATATGAATAATTTGAAAACAAAAATATGTCCAACTGAAATTCTTTATAATAAAAAAACAAAAAAACTGTTGAGATGCGTGTGAGAGCTGAGAGAGAGGGTAAACATTCTTTATACCAATGGTGGCAACAAATCAGATTGAGGGATGGTTTGAGCAATGAATCTGATTATCCGAATCTCAACAAATTGAACATATCCAATTCAAGTATAAACCAATTTGAGTTTAATTTATTTTTACAACATAAGCTGCTACAGAAAGAAAAATGTCAAACTTTTTAGATTGCATTTCACATTCTTTCTTTGTTTATATAGGAGACAAAATTTCACAGAATAGGAAAGAAAGATATAACCTGTAGACAAGGGTTTTCCTAAAACAATAAGACAAAAACCAAAGAGAAAAAAAAAAAAAGCATTGGCAGGAGCAATCCTTAACATAAGAGGAAATTGAACCCCATAAAGACGTCCAAAAAAGAACTCTTTACCATAATTATCCATGTTATTCAACCATAACAGCCTAAAAATTCTTCTATCTCACAGTCTTGCTCCATCCCAAAAACCCAAAGTATTGAGAAAACAGCACATCTTCCAAGCACTGCCACTTTTCCTCCCTCAAAACAACTTAGGCTTGTCCTAAAAAAATCGATTACAAGATTCTGGGCGCCCAACTCAACAGGGACTCCTTCCATAGACTTATCCACAATGAATACCCACTGGACAACAGATCATAAAATGATTCAAAACGTCAGTCCTTGCACACATTACAGAGTATAAGAGTAAGTCTCCAAAAAGATTTCCTCCTCTGCACTATGTTACTTGTATTCACCTTCTCATGAGAAATACTCTAAGCTCAAACCTATACAGTAGGAGGTGCTGTGACTTTCACACGAAGGGACTATCATGCTGAAAGTTTAGGGTTTTCATCCCAGTTTCATGCAAGGGAATATCATTGTATTGCATGCTTGGTTGGCATATTAGATTATCACTTGCACCAAGGTATTAGTAGAAATGAAGCACGGTAGAGCAAATTTTGAATAAATATTTTAGCATCATGATATTGGTAAGAACTAAGTTTAGGGTTTTTTTTCACATGTGCTATCTAAGCATTTAATTCCCTAAACTAATTTGTAACCAATAAATAAGAACCAACTCAACGTTTCCTCTGTCATTTGGCATTGTTATAACCATTGGTCTGCAGCTTAATAATCTGCTCTGAACACCAAGTGGCACCAACTAAGCCTTCAACAGGCCTCCCATTGACTCATAGGGATACTAATAAAACTCAAAACCCTTTTCATCTATAACATGTAATCAAGGAAGGCCAATCTGGTCAGAAACATCTTCAAACCAATCATTGAAGAAAAATAAAATAAAAGCTCCTTCTTTAGAACTTGAAAGTCCTGCACAACTCAAATGGCAACTAAGCCCAGTCCAAAAAACATCTCTAACAAACCCTCATTGGGATTTGGAAATAGTTTCCTCCGAGCACTCCCTCAATCTCCTTGAGTGAACCTTTCAATAATCTAGTACAAGCTAATGACCAACTTATACCTGACCTTCAAATAATGGATTTACCAGAAATCAAGTTGATAGGCTTTCATTAATGCAAGCATTGACACGTTGTGAAAGATGTGAGAGTTGTGCAACCTTCAAATATAGCCAAACGTCTAACCCCCAGGGTGGACCCCCAACAAAAGGCACCAAACTAATAGAGTGATTTTCTGACCATCTCTTGGGACCTACATTTCTAATTTTTGTCAAGAGTATCACCTTTTCAGCCACTTTGTTATATTGGATGGCAGATATCAGTTAGAAGACTATTTCTTCTTTAATATGATGCTGATCTGTTTCGGTTTTGTTTTGGTTTAATGAACTTTGTACTGATAGGAGGGAGTGAATTATAACAGAAAAACAACTTCATTATAGAACACACACATGTGGAGCTTAGGGAACAAACCAAACCTTACTACAACTGCTTTATCAGTATATCCTTCCTTTCGATCACGAAATGAATTTCGCACCGTACTCATTGGCTGAAAGACAAAAAGAAAATCAAACAAAGCTATTATCAATCAGCCAAAACTATGTTTGATGGATCTAAATCCGTCAAAAATCATATTATTTAATCACTTACATAGTTCCGCTTTGGCAATATGATGAGCCGCACCACTCTCTCAAGCCCATTTAAAATGAAATAACTATAAGACAACAAAGATAAAGAATTAAAACAAGAAAATAATTACAAGAAAAATAAAAATGGATAGTGTTGTAAGTAAAGGCATCTCTCATGAAGAAATAATAAGAATAAGAGAAATCAAAATACTTACCCACCCATTTCTGATGACTCTTCTTTGCAGGACACTAGCTTCTCGGGATTAGCACCCCTTAAGCGGCAAAGTTTTGACTGCATTGAACAAGTAATGATCAATTCATATCCATCAGAGCAATACTAAAGCAAATTTCATTTAGCATGTATTGATGAGTTATCCAAATAAAAACTCCTTTTTCCCTTCTCGCCATATTTTTCTCCCCTTTCAAAAGCCCTCCCCTTAAATTGTAAACATTTTATATAAGTACCAATTAAACGAGATTCATACGACCAAAGACACTCTAAAGTTAAAGGGAAAGAGAAGCCAGCAGACATGAAGGCTATTTGATTTGGATGCACTATATGAATAATAAACGAGTATGAACAACTAAATGGGCTACAGAATTTATACCTATGCTTAGGTGAAATGATAAGAAAAAACTATTAAATCTCCAAGATTTCAGCATGGACTTCAGCAAAAAACAAAAGAGTCGTTTGGAATGTACTTTAAGAAATATGTGGCGGGTGTAAAATTCAAGGAGATGTAAATCTAGTGAAGTGGATATGACAGCATATCATTATTAGCATCCAAGATGAAAATTGCTAAATTCACTCCAACGTATCATTTTTCTGATTTTAAGCAAGCATATGGTTCGACTACATAAGAATGATCGTCCTATATCTCGAAAACTCCAGAGGAATATGAATACTTGTTCTATTATTATAAACATAAAAACAAACAAAAAAGTCGATTAAAGAATCAAATAAAAGAATACCGACCATAAGCATGATGGGTAACTGCCCAAAATAGTACTTCTCTCTTATAACAGGTCCATCATTATGCCTCCAGTGAACGCTTGCCATGAATTTCCCTGTGTACGAAGCTTTAGCCTGTCTACACTGTTTAAACAAAACCAACCCATTAACGCCCACAATGTACATAATCATACGCTCAAACAACATCAATCCATTAATTCCAGATTGAGTGTGTTCGGGACTTACTTCAAAAGGAAGGAGAGTTTTGCTTGACGTTCTCGATTCTTCCCTTTGAGGCTCATATAACTCAGGCTCACCCAAACTGAGTAAGATATAATAAGTCAAGAATAAACACCATAATGATTCAATGATTGCTTCGAACAAGAACACATGGAATAATACTGCTAGTCTGCAGAGAAAAAAAAAACGAAAGAACCAAATGGACAATTTGAAAAAAAAAATAATAATAATAATTGAAAGGATATTAGAAAGCTTAGTTCCGGTGGAAGGGTCGTTAACTTCGACAGGCTTGATATTATCCAGAAGAGTCTTGAGACCAGCAGTGATAAAGTGATCGAATGACTCTATGTGGTGCCTGAAGAGCTCACGCAGCTCCGCGTAGTCCTCAGGCGAAGCCAATTGCTTCCCACTCATCTTATTCCGCTTATTTTCTTCTTCCGACGATTCTGATTTCTGCCTTCACTCTGAACAAGAAAGAACTCAAGAAGAAGAAGAATTTTTTTTTTTCCAACTGCAGTTGCTGAAACCTTGGGTTTTATTAGGGTTTAGGAGTTTTGGGTCAGCGACTCATATGCGTCGGCTTGTCCTGTAGAGTAGGGCCTCGCTGTTTCCATTTTCAAGAGATTTATTTATTTATTTATTTTCGTTCTAATTAAACTGCTGCCACGCGTCAATTTTCTTTAATTCTCTTTTTTTTGTTCGATCTTTTTAATTTTTGTGTAATTATATATCTTCCCCGGTTCCCCCAACACCTCAATGATGCTTCTAGCTTTCAGGAAAATTACATTTTATAGCTCTTTAGTATACATCAAATAATATATTTATTCATCGTAAAATATATTTATATATTTAATTTCAAATGTTACAATTATTTCATTAAATTATCTACATAAAATATAGAAAAATAAGCCTGTAACATTTATTAAAATTCACAAATTTTGACATCAAATAACTCCAAAAAATATATATACTTAAATTTTAATATTACTCTAATAAAGCTCTGCATAAGTTTGATTTAGCCATCATCATTTGACCCAAAAAGTACATGGGCTTGTAAAGGCCCAATTGGCCTAGTGGACAAAAGCTCAGCCTGACCCGCTATGGGTCGTGGGCTAGCCCGGCCCGAAAGTCAGCGGACTGGACTTGGCCTTAGGGTGTTCAAACCCCATAGGTCTGGGCTCCGTAAGCCCAATTTAGCCCGTCCATATAAGCTCGGCACGTAAATCCGAATATATAAACTCATTATTAATTAAGTATTTAATATCAGCCCATTTTTATTAAGAGCCCAAATAATTTTATTTCAACTCAAAAACTCTAAACTCACTCGAGCTCAATATATTTCACTTTAAGAAGTTCAATATATTTCACTTTAAGAAACTCAAAGCCTCAATAGTATACAAATCCTAGCCATTTTAGTCCTACCTATTTAAATAAAATTTTATGTATGAAATTTGCATACCAAAATCAAATAGAATTTCTAGAATCAAACCACTAGAGATGGAAAAATAAATGGTTCTTCAATATCTCATTAATTGTACTTTCGATTACCTAAAACACAAATAAATAATTATATTTCCCAGTTAAACAAGACAAAAAAATTATATAAGGAAATCTTTTGTTAAAGTGAAGAATGCCCAAAGTTTACAAACGAAGTCTTCTACTAAATTATATAGTTTACAATGAGATTGTTGGAAACAATCGCACACAGACTTATTTTTGGCTCTATCATTCATATTTTTTTTACAACTTTAAAACTTGAAAAATAGGTTATTTCTTAAAGCCCTCTTAAGCCCGGCTCAAGTGGGCTTATTAGGCCCGACCCGAAAAACTTGATAAATGTAACGACCCGTCCCGGAAATTCGGGATTGGATTAGTAACTAATCATGATTACCGGGGTGAATCGGTGATTAGTTGGGTGAAATCGGACGAATGATGCCAAATGACCGTTTTGCCCCTAGTCGTGGGCAAAACGTTGACTTTTTTTTCGGACGGTCAAATGGACTTTGACCGGTGACCGTGTCGTAGTTTGGGACGTCACGAGATCATAGACAGGTGGCACGTTCGATTCCGACGTTCGGGGTGAAAGTTATGACGTTCGGAAGTTCGGGGGCATTTTCGTAATTTAGACAAAATGGGGGAAAATGTTGACTTTTCGATCGGGGGTCCGATGGCCGAGGGCCAAGGACCGTTAGGAAGGTCTTGATGCCCCGAGTACAACGACAGACGGCACGCGTGAAGCGGACATCGGATGACCAAGTTATAGGTCTAAGAAGTAGAGGGGCAATTTCGTAATTTTGTGCACAAGGGCAGATCGGTAATTTCACGGGGGCCTGTTTTGAAACCGGGAAGCAGGGGGCTGAAACCACCGTGCTTGGGTGGTCTGTCCAGGGGATTATTTTTCTTTGGTTAATGGCTTTGGGGTGTGAGCGAGTGTTCTGTGTGTTGTGAAGGTCAGAGCATATGTGTGTGCGTGCGGGGAACAAGTGCAGGTGCTGGGAATTGGAAAAGAAGCAGAGCCTGGACATGAGCGTGCACGGTGCGGGGATTGTTTATGCAGCTGCGTGAGGGACATAATCAGGGGCTCAGGCACGGGTGAGTTTAGTTGTGAGTGGAGTGGAGTCGAAGTTTGCAACTAGGTGCTGGTATGTGCCTTGAATGGGAGGTAGGCGTGCCCTGGGACCATGAAGAACCGAGCAGCCATGTTTAATCTCCTGAGTGTTGAGCAGAGCACCATTCTGTGATTAATTCGACTGAGTGAGAAGTAGAGACGCAAGACATGGGAGAAGTCATTCGAACCTCTATGTGAGGCTGAGTTCGGTGAACTGACGGTGGAAGTTTGGAGGACGACGGCGACGAAAAGGAAAAAAAAACAGAGACTGGACCACTGTGAGCATGATCGACCTTCCCCAGATCATTTAAGAGGCAATGCGAACTGAAAAGGGTTTTCTGAGGGAGGTATTCGAGTGAGAGTAAAGGGAGAAACGGGAAGGAAGCCCCCAGGAGCACTGAAACCGCCCGAAGACCTCATTTACAAACTTGAAATCAAATTTTGATCTGGGCGGCAAATTGATGGAATCAGAGGTGAGTTTGATCTTCTAGACGTCCAAACGAGTCGAACGGGATCGACAGTGAAGGAAATGGTGAAGAGGAGAGCCCAGACGGCTCTTGAGTTCAGCTTGTGAGATTTCAGTTGGGTTGGAATGCTTAGACGGTTTCGAGCTCGCAATTGAGATCGAGGGCAGGTTTCTGGTAGCCCTACGAAGCTTCTGGTTCGAGCAATTGAAGGAGAATGAGGAGAATTGGTGAACTTCCAAGTTTGAACGGTGATCGAAGGTTCATCGGAAATGCCAGCTGGGTTTGACAGATTAAGGTAATGTATAGTGAAATTAAAGTCACATACCCCTGATTAGATTCATGGCGATGCCTTAGACTGAAAAAATTGAAGAAAACAACTTGGGATTCGCAGGGATTGAACCGGGTTGATACGCGGGTTAAAGGACCCGTTTAGCTGCGAGTCGGGTGAGGAAGATGACTGTGGCCTTTACTGTAGCAGGCGCGTGAGTGTCACGCGCAGCCGCTTGCGGCGGCGCGTGACGGCGCGTGGACCCGAATTTCAAGGTGAGTTCAACACGACTTTTGTCCTATACAATGTAACGAACATTTTAGCGTTGGTTTCGAAATTATCGGGCACCGTTTCGATGTGGTTCCGAGGGTCCGAAGATTTCTATTACGTTTGTAATTAATGATTAATTCCCGGAAAATTATGGGAAATTAATATGCTGTTATGAAAGCCCTTAGTGACACTAAAGTATGTTTTCGAACAGGATTTGGAATTTCTGGAAAATATCGAAAATTACGGAACCGCGTGCGGCGTAAAACCGAGCCTTATTGGACGGTGTGTGAGTGGACTTGCTTTCAAAATTTAATGCATGCATAAATTATTTCTATGATTTTATGATTATGATTATAAGTTGTGATTGATTTTGATTTCCGTATTTATACGTGTTCGGTTCCCGTATTTATACATATTTTTACTATACATGTGAAATTACACGTTTTTCGAGACTATGGTCACTCGTGTGCTTAATGATGGTTTAATGAGAGAAATTATATGAAATGGGTGTAAAATGATTTAAGAAGGTTGTTTATGATTTGCGAGTGTGACTTACGGTTTTGACACGTTTTTTTTAGAATGTTCCGGATTTGCACGTTTTACGAGATTTCGAGTTATTGTGATTTGGTCACGGTTGATGTTGAATCTGGGAATTTAAAATGAGACTTGTGATTTTGAGGATTTTAAATGTGGGTTTTGAGTATGTTTTGTTTGGATTGTGATTTTGGTAATTATGATTGTGGTCTTGATGTTTTGATAATGAGATTGGAGAAATGAAGTGATTTCAAGGAATTAAAATGGATTTTGAAAAAGGTGATTTCGGGCTTGATGCTCGGGGCATAAAAGAAATTTTAACGAATGAGGTTTCGATTTTCGGAAATTTAAAGTGGATTCTTGGTTTGGGTTCGGGATGATGCTTCCGGATGCCGGCTTACGGAATCATTATTGCGAATTCGATTCCGGGAATGAAAAAGGATTTAATAAAGTGATTCGCTATGATTATGCATGCCCCGTGTTTAATGATGATTTGTTTATGTTTGTAAAGTATGATTTGGGAAAAATGAATGTGGAAATTCGGACCATGGGTCCTGTTGTGAAAAATGTGATTTTGGGATGGATCCCACGTTGTCATGATTGATAAACTGTTTTGGGGTTTAAAGACCCATTGAAAACTGCTTTGGGTTTAAAGACCCGTTGTTGTGTTTGAAAACTGTTTCGGGTTTAAAAACCCGGTGCTATTGCTGGAGCACGTTTTGAGTTTAAAGACTCGGTTAATTGATGACGGGGGAGGGCCCTTAATGAGTTTAAAGACTCGGTTACTGTGATACCCCCGAGGCCTATTGATTATGTTATGAGTTTAAAGACTCGTTGATATCCCGGGAAGGCCTGTTTATGCGCATGGTTTTGAGTTTAAAGACTTGGGCGCACTTTGTTTATCCAGCAAAATGATTGACTTGTGATTTATTAATGATTTCTGATGTTTCGGTTGAGTTGGGCAGTGGCCCGGTATATGGTTGTTGGTTTTGGATCATGTTGTGCATTTGGTTTTGATTCGTGGTTTTGGGCTGAGGCCCGGTGTTTATGATTACGGGGTAAGACCCGATGGTTGAGAAAGGAAAATGATTTTGAGGTTCATACGAGTTCTTCCTTATGTTGAAATTTGATACACAGTTTTTATTATGTGGAAAATCTTAACCGATGGCGAAATATTTTTGTATGCATGCATTGGTTTTTACGCGGAGGGTAAAAACGTTTGTTGTAACCGTTTTGCTAAACTGATTTATTTTTGTCCACTCACACCTTTTGGTTTTATTGACCCTCCAGGTCGTGGCGCGTTGTTCGAGGCTGTACGAGGGGCGGAGGCATGAGTAAGCGCATGTGGCTATCCCTGGTCTGGCACGTACTGAGGGTAAACTTGGGTATTTCAGCCGACTTGTCAGACGGGAGCAGGACCGGGCACGGTTTCGATGCCCCTTCCGGGGGCGGTCCTGTCAATAAAAACACAGTCCAACAAAGGAATTGGGCTTTTATATATGTAACTAAACCTGCTGAGTCCGACCCGAAATTTTTAAAATTATTTAATAAGCCCGGCCCGACCTAGTTCCAAGTCCAAAAATTTTAGACCGGGCTTGCCCGACCCAGCCCAATGTCGAGGGCTAATTTGATCAAAAAAAGCATGTTATCCAACGCTTTTTTGCCTTTTCTTTCTTGTTTCAAGTCACGATCGTAATTCTACTATTATAGCAAAAAATGCTTGTTACACTATTTCTTATACTTATGTAAAAAACTCTTGTTCATCTGTGGTTCTTTTCCACTCCTATTTAGGGCCAACCTTAAGATTTTAGAGGTTTAAGACGAACTTTTATAATGAATCTTTGTAATTTTTCAATAATTCTTGAAAGTATATATATAATATATATTATAATTTTTATATAATTGTAATTTTTTATAATTCTTAGCAATATATACATAATTTTTCAATATATATGTTCAGAAAGTATATAATATATATATATATATATATTGTTAAGAGTTGTAAAACTATATTTATATGTGAAACCATAAATCACCGAAAATTGTAGAGCTGCCACGTAGCTCATAATTTCCAAAATGTCTAAATTGCTTCTGGTAATGACAATAACGACTTAAAAACACTCGCACATTAGATAATATATTTCAAGTTAAATATGTTCTCTAATTGAGTTAAAGCCTAAAAAATATTAATATTCTCCCGGAGAATTAATTGTCATTATTCTTAATAATGAAAAATTATTATTAATATTAAATTTCTATACTTATCATCATAATGAGCAATTATTACAATTATTAAATAATATCTTTTATTAAAAATATATTATTTATTAATTACAAATTCAACGGACCAATCTAAATCTCTGTGACTCCCAAGGATTCTCTATAAATAGAGATGACTACTTCACTTTTAAGGTAAGTCGATTCTTCGCTTCAAAGCATTTTTTTTCCTCTCTCAAAGCTAACTTAGGCATCAGAGTGTTTTTGATCGAATAACCCCCGGGTAATTGATCGAAGTAACGATAGATGATTGTTTGCAGTTTGCAGGAATTGTGAAGACTTTTCGTAACGAGTACGATTTCTGCTTCAACAACTGGTGCTTTCATTGAGAGTCGATTAAGAAATACTCAAGGGGAGCTCTCACCATCGTTCATTGTTTTTCAACGTTGTTCATCTTCTTCAGAATTTGTTCATCATTCATCATACTTCGTTCGTCGTCCATCAACAATATTCAAAATTCTTGAACATTGTTTATCGTTCTTCAGCTATGTTCATCGTTCATTATACCTCGCTCGTTGTTTATCGACAATGTTCGAAGTTTTTGAATGCTTTTCATCAATCATGTTCATCGTTTCACTATACTTTGTTTGTCATTCATCGACTATGTTCGAAGTTCTTGAACATTGTTCATCATCCATCAGAACTTTTTCGTTCAATCCTCGTGATTCAACATGGTTAGAGTGCGACGATCCATTCGACCATTTGAAAGTAGTGTTTCAGCCTTTGCAGCTCAGAATGGGAATGGAGCATGCACTGTGTCCCTATGAGAATCCAAAGCATTCGCCCCTACGAAGCATCCAAAGCATTTGCTCCAGGGAAGCACCAAAGCATTCGCTCCTACGAAGCCTCCAAAGCCTTCACTCATATGAAGCATCCAAAGCCTTCACTCCTGCTAAGCATCCAAAGCATTCGCCCCTGCGAAGCATCCAAGCCTTCGCTCGTGCAAAGCAGCCAAAATCTCTGCCCATGCGAAGCAGCCAAAGTCTTCGCTCCAGAAAAGCATCAAAAGCCTTCGCCCCCGCGAAGCACCAAAGCCTTCGCGGGGCGAATGATTTTGATGCTTCGCCCTCGCGAAGCACCAAAGCCTTCGCTCCCGCGAAGCATCAAAATCATTCGCCCCCATGAACCACTAAAACCTTCGCCCCGCAAAGCACCAAAGCGTTCACTCATGCAAAGCATCCAAGCCTTCACTCTTGCGAAGCATCAAAAGCCTTTGCCCCCACGAAACAACCAAAGCCTTCGCTCCTGCAAATCATCCAAAGTCTCTGTTGTCAGGACCCGACCCTCCTCGGTCAGGACCCAACTCATCTAGCACCATATTGTCTGCTTTGGGCCTCGCCCTTACAGTTTTGTTTTCGGGAGCTCATAGTGCAACTTCCCAGGGGGGTCACCCATCATGAAATTGCACCAGCTTCAACTCGCTTAACTTTGGGGTTCCAATCCCCCCCCCCCCCTAAAGCCACTTGAGCTCCCAAAAGGCCTAGTGCTAAATAGGTGTGTGCCTACACATTTAAGGCACACCATCATCCTCTCCCAGACCATTCCCCCTCGCAGGAATGGTGGATTGTTCGCCATTCCCTCCAGGACACGGGTCTTACAATCCACCCCCCTTAGGGCCCAGCGTCCTCGCTGGCACACTTCCCGGTCGGGGTCTGGCTCTGATACCAAATTGTTCGGACCCCACCCTCCTCGGTTTGAACCCGACTCATCTAGTACCATATTGTCTGCTTTGGGCCTCGCCCTCACGGTTTTGTTTTCGGGAGCTCATGGTGCAACTTTCCACGGGGGTCACCCATCATGAAATTGCACCAGCTTCAACTCGCTTAACTTTGGGGTTCCAATCCCTCCAAAAGCCACTTGAGCTCCCAAAAGGCATAGTGCTAGATAGGTGTGTGCCTACACATTTAAGGCACACCATCATCCTCTCCCAGACCATTCCCCCTCGCAGGAATGTGGGATTGTTCACTGTTCCCTCCAAGACACAAGTCTTACATCTGCTCCCTCGAAGCACCAAAGTCTTTGCTCAGGTGAAGCACCCAAGCCTTCACTCTTGCGAAGCATCCAAAGCCTTCGCTCATGCGAAGCATCTAAAGCCTTCGCTCATGCGAAGCATCCAAAGCCTTCGCCCTGCGAAGCATCAAAGCTTTCATTCCCGCGAAGCATCAAAAGCCTTCGCTCCCACAAAATATACAAAGATTTTGCACCACGAAGCACTAAAGCCTTTACCCCTGCGAAGTATCCAAAGCCTTCGATCCCGCGGAGTACCAAAGTCTTCGCTCATGTGAAGCATCCAAGTCTTCGCTCTTGTGAAGCATCCAAAGCTTCACTCCTACGAAGCATCCAAAGTCTTCGCCCCCCAAGAAGCACCAAAGCCTTCGCTCCCGCAAAGCATCAAAAGCCTTCGCCCCCGCAAAGCACCAAAGCCTTCACCATGTGAAGCATCTAAGCCTTCGTCATGTGAAGAAACCAAACCTTCGCGCATGTGAAAAATCCCAAGCCTTCGCCCATGCGAAGTATCCAAACCTCCGTGCATGCGAACCATCCAAGCCTTCGTCATGCGAACCATCCAAAGTCTTCGCGCATGCGAAGCATCAAAGCCTTCTTCCCTGTGAAGTGTCTAAGACTTCGCCCTGCTAAGCATCAAGGTCTACATCTGGGAAGCACCGCAAGCCTTTCCTCTGGAAAGCGCACAAAACCTTCCTTCCTCCCAAGAGCACACCATGCCTTCCACCTGGAAGCACTTCAAGCCTTTGTAAGGACCCGTCCCGGGAGTCGGGATTAGCGAAGTAGCGTAGTGGAGCTTCGTGAGGTTGTTTCAGTCTTTCGTGTTGGGTTGTCAGACGGGAGCAGGGTTCACCTCGGTTATCGGGGTGATAATCGGGGTGGGTCCTGTCAACTTCCTCCAGGAAGCAATCCAATTCTTCGCCCTAGAAGTAGTCTAGGACTCTTTCTGGGAATCACTCTAGACCAATTGGAGTCGAAAAGCTCTCAATGGATGCTCATGGCTACAATGGGGGCATTTGACAAACCTACAAATTTAGAAGCTAATTCAAATAATAAAAAGTCTGTAAAGGGAGCTTCACACATGAATTCAAAATTTAAAATTTTCATTTCTTTATTCGGAAAATGGTTGGCAAATCACATGTCGATTACTCAAACCAGGTATTCAATATTGAAATGAAAGTACAATTCTAGACAATGAGTAACTATTCTATGAGAATTTTGGGGGCAAGGCATCAATGCCTATCATCTTTTGGGACTTGGTCCACTCTTCAGCTAAAAGTAATGGGAAAGACATCCATCATACCCAACCTCAACCTCTGGCTCCAACTTCAACTCTTGGGAAAAGACTCCATTGCAACTCGTCATACCCAACTTTAGCTCCTTATTTTCTTTTTGGAGCAAACTTGTGGGGGGCATATGATAGCAAAACATCGTTCAAGTCTCAATTTCTAGATTTCCACCGGATTTCTACCTTTGTTGAATTTCCACCTCCAAGAACTTGACCAAGTGCTGGAAAGAATTGACGGAAAATCGGCACCTGCTGGATGACTTTGCTATGCCATAACAACCAGGAAATGGCCCCGAGCATACTTGAAAGGCAATTCAAGACTTGCATTATTCTCTGGGGGCCAGTCAAGGCTCTTTTTTGATGTTCTTTTCAAGATAGCAGTAATTATCAGACGTAGTGGAGCAATCAACCATTACTTTATTGAGCTTTCAAAAGACCTTCTACCATTCAAACTTTTTCAAGAATAAAAACTTCAAATCCCAGCTGATGATCAGATGATGAACTTTCTTCTATCGACCACTGATTTGGATTTTTTCCCTTGCAACATATGAGAGCCTTCATGGAAGAACATCTGTCACCAAGCTCCACAAAGACGTCATCCGGAAATGCAATTTGATTACAAGCTTTTCACTCCATCAAGTCTTCAGGTTTTTTCAAATTCCATATCCCTCCCTCACAATGGAATCTGGCTGCATGAATCACCACATTCCCACAATGCAAGTCTGCCAGCCCGTTCTAGAAGTGCACCTTGATGCACCTTAAAATGACTGCCTCATAGCAATAAAATGAACGCCACTTGAACTGTTGCCAACAGATGTCCCAAACTCTCGGGATGGGCCAAACTACACAACCGCACAGAATGAATGCTTAAATCAGATATATATATATATATATTATATACTTTAATTATTAAATCAGATATATATTTGATATATACTTTAATTATTAAAGTTATATAAATATAAATATATATATATATATATATTATATTCTTATATAAATATGTATATATATACATATATAAAACAGAAACAGAAGTCAACAGCAGAGGAATCTGTCAAACCCCAGCTCCCAATTGGCGTGCAACACATGGATGTTTTCCTCAGCAATTGCACTACCAGCGACCTCGTGGGTCCCACCTTCTAAGTCACCAGTCACAGCGCAACACGTGATGGTCTAAGTGGCACTAATAGAGCAACCAATAGCGGCGGGCCCCATCTGCCTAACCTCCGCTTAGTAGCGAACACCTGGCACCTCGTCCTCAGTAAAAGTGGCGCTTCCGACCAATGCGGACCCCACCGCTTGACTCTCCAAAGAAAGCCTGACACGTGTCGTCTACTGTAGCCGTCATCCGATAGATCCTAGCGGCCTCGCATGGCGCGCCTTCCTATTGTGGCACATGATGCATTCTTCAAGCCGACAAAGCCTACCACGCCTTTTTGTGGCCAATCAGCTTCCACCACATGGCCGTCATTATACAACACTAACAGAGCCGCAGCTTTTGCTGACCCCCGTCTGCCAGACACGCTAGTCGCTATCTCCCACATGGCGATTTATGTGTTGTCAATCAATTGCATGTAGCCTACTCGCAGGTGTCGCCTTCTTCACCACACACGCCTGTTCACAGCTCCACCATGTTCCATGTGGCACCACCTGCTCTCATGTCGATGTCAGCTCAGCCTGGCCCTCCATCCATCAACAAGCGCGTGGAGGTCGTCTCTTAGCTAGAATAGACTCGACAATCAGTCATCCATCTTATCTCATTTTTTTTCAGCCATTCAACCTCACTCTAAACAATTAACTGTAAACTTATTCAATGTGACAACCTAGAAATTCGAACAAGGGAAATGTGAAAATTTTAGAAGGAAAATGACGTTTTTGCCCCTATATCAATTGTGGTCAAAAATTGACTTTTTACCCGGGACACTTTTTAGACCTTCAGTAAGGACCATTGTATAGGTCTCGAGACGTTGAGTTCGTAGACATACGGTATGTCAAAATTGGAGTTCGGATATGAAAGTTATGGCTCTAAAACGGACAAGGGTAATTTGGTAATTTTGCAAGAAAGGGTAAAATGGTAATTTCAGTTGAATTTTTGCTTAGTCATTGAGGGGGGATGACTCACCTGTTTATTTTTTGACATCTTTCACTATGAGAATTGGGTTGCTGGCAAAAGTGGTCGTGTATGTGTGTGCTGTGTAATGCCTTACTATTTGAATTCTGGGGAAAACAGAGAACAATGAACAACACCAAAACCAAACTGATCGATCATCACCCCCAATGTTTGAGAGATAACAGAGAAACACAGAGAGAAGATTTAGGAGAGAAAAACGAATAAAAAGGAAAAAAAATATAGGAAAAGAACTTGTAAAACCCGAAACCCAAACCCATGGAAATTTGAAATTTTTATGTGACGACCCGTCCCGAATTATCGGAATCAATTAAGAATTAATGACGAATTAGCGAGACTAATCGGGGATTAGACGAGGATTAACGGACGAGCAGGGCGAAATGACGATTTTGACCTTGAAATGGGCGAATCGTTGAATTTTCGTTCAGGCGGTCAAATGGACTTTGACCAATGATTGTGATGTAGTTCGGGACGTCACGAGTTCATAGACAGGTGGCACGCTCGATTCCAAAGTTCGAGGAAGAAGTTATGATTTTAGGAAGTTCGGGGGCATTTTGGTAATTTGGTTAAAAGGAGGCAAACAGTTGACTTTTGACCCGAGAGGTTTGATGGCCAAGGACCGAGGACCGTTACATAGATCGAGATGATACAAATCCGTAAACAGGGGACACGTCGAATCCGGACGTTCGACGGAGAAGTTACGATTCACGGAAGTTTCGTGGTACTATTGCACGTTCTACGAGAAGGCTTGGGTTTTGTCCTAGGTGGGGCCCATATATTTTTCCAAGGCCCAATGGATGAGTGACAAGTGTCACCCATCCACTGGACACCATTTTACATTCATGCACATCCTTTCCCTTCATTTTCATTCGATCATCTTCTTTGTTCCTACCAAACCCAAACACATGAACCCGATCTCACCCAAACCACCCATCGACCATTTCCATCCTTACTGTTGGACTGAGAGGGAGAGACATAGGAGGCAGATGGTGACTGGGGGGCTGTCTGGACCGCCGTGCACGGCAGTGATGGCCAGGTAACCCGATTGCTCGGTTTTACCATTTTTCATTTTAATTTCGATTTGTGACGTTAAGGATGGTTTTAGGTGTTTGTAATGGGTTTATTAGGTTGGTTAGGAAGTTTAGAGAAGGTTTTTGATGGGGTTTGACGGCTGAGGAGTCATGAGAAGAAAATAGAAAACTTGGATCGTGGGGTTCAAATCGAACCATGGGATTTTAAGTGTTTTCTCTTAGGTTTCTTGATTGGAATAGATAGGAAATGAGAAAATAGGAAGAATGAAATCGAAAGGGGAAGAAACATACCGAAAATGAGGGAGGAAAGTGGCTAAACCGACCACGCCGGTTCGGCTGGACCAGCTGCACAGGATCGGCCGGTTCAGACCGGCCGCTGGAGGACAAGGAAGCTAAATAGTGCTGGGCGAGTGAGGCCCACACGCAGGAGCTTCTTGGGGCGCGTGAGGGCACGTGAGCCCTCTTTTGGGGAAAGTTCCAACATGTGAAATCATCTCTTCGATGTAACGACCATTTTGGGACTGGTTTCGTGTCAATCGGACATCGTTTCGATATAGTTCGGGACGTCTGAAGGTTTAGGTTCGTGTTTAAAAATAGTTAGAAATTTTGGAAAATTACAGGGCTTCAGTGAGGGGTTATAGTTCGGAAATTCCAGAGACGACGATTGGCCAGAGAAGACGTTTTGGCACGTGTATCGAGGCGCGACTTCGGACGGTCTGTGAGTGGACCTTTCTTTTGAAATTGATGCATTCATAAATGTTTTATAATTGGTTTATAATATGTTTTGTGATGCCATGAGTGCATTTGGTTGTGGTAGCCTAGGATTTACGTATTTGTACGTATTTGGAGATTTCCTATTTTATACGATGCTTGTACGTGCTAGGTTTTCAATGATTGTTTGATGAATGAGTTTTGGATTTGGAAATATGAAATTGGGCACGAGACCCATTTGATTTACGAACTCTCGGACTTGGATTCCATTTGATTTGACGAGGAATCGGACCGAGGGTCCATTTGAGTTATACGATCGGGCCGAGGGCCCCGTTGGTTTACGAATTTGGGTTGTGGCCCATTTGGTTGTAATATCAGGCTTGAGGCCATGTTGACTGTAGTATCGGGCTTGAGGCCCTGTTGGTTGTGAAATTGGGCTTGAGGCCCCTGTTGGTTGTGAAATCGGGCTTGAAGCCTCGTTGCTTTATGGTTTCGAGCTTAGGGCCCAGTTATTCGTGATATCAAGCGAGAGGCCCAGTTGATTGTGAAATTGGGTTTGAGTCCCAGTTCGATTTATGAAATGAGAATTCGGGCATGAGACTCTATTGAACTGTGGATTTAGGTCAAGGCCTATGAAATGGATTTGAATCAGATTCGAGAAATCCTATTGAGATGAATCGGGTATGAGACCCAGTTGAAATATGATTTGAGAAGAAAGAAAGTATTTGAAAATGTATGAAACCCTCCATATGATTATATGGTCTCCTACAGACTTCGACTTGGAGAGTCACGATCCACAGACCAGAATAGGTATCCCCATAGGGATCCCATTCCAGGAGTGGGAGTTATGATTTATTATGTGGTCCCGGACCAGATTTCGGAGAGATGATCGGACTAGATCCAGAGATAGAGCTCGGACTAGATCGAGAGATTGAGCCTCCCAGATGGAGAATTCTTAGGGGAAGACTCGGAGTGAGACCCCGAGTAGTGTTCACACTTGTATAGAGATGAATCGTGACATATATCGGGGATGTGTTCCCTAGGGGGTGTGTGCCCCGAGTTGGCATCTTCTCGGAAGTGTCGCGGATGGGTTATACGTATGTCGATACGTACGAGATTTTTATGGAAAGTGATTTGGGGGCGGAGACCCCGTATTCCATGTTTTAGAAAGTGATTTGGGGCGGAGACCCTGTATTTGATATTTTGGAAATGGTTTGGGGCGGAGACCCCGTATTCGATGTTTTAACGTTTACTGGATTTGGGCAGAGTCCCACATGTATTTGATTTGGGCTGAGTTCCTATGTATAGATTTATGGGTTTTTGTGATTTCGGGTCGGGGACCCATAAATGGATTTATGGTTCATGACGGTTTATGGGGACCAGCATGAACCCTTGAAAGGTTTTGAGAATGTTTTCAAATAGTTTTATGAACGTTTTGATAAACGACTTTTGAATGCATGCATATGCTTTTAGTGAAGGGCATAAATGTCTTTATGTGAAAAGGTTTTATTAAAATATTATTTTTTCCACTCAAGAATTTTGATGTTTTAATGCCCTTCAGGTTGATCGCGGATACGGACTGTAGTAGAGACGAGACATCGCACTCCTCCTCCTATGATCCTGGCGTACTCTGGAAGCCCCGGTGAGGGCTAGGAATGGACTTTTCCCTGGTCTGACACTTCATGTCAGACGGGATCAGGCGCGTCCCACGATAATCCCGGGGGATTTGGGACGGGTCCTGATATTTTAAATTTCGAATTTGAAATTGTAGACCTCGATGACTAAAATTGAGTCTTGTTTATGCCTTTTGAGGTCCTTACGAGATAAACCGATTTAAAAACAAAAGGAATTGATGAGGTTTTGGCCCATAACAGAGATGGTGACTTCTTTGGATTTTCGAATTCTAATTTGAATGATTAGAGGTGAGAAATCATGGAATTGAATTTGAATTTAGCTTTATAAGGATCCTAATATGGTTTCTGGTTGATTAGAATGAAGGAAGTGGTTGAAATTGAACGGGATTGAGCCCGGAACAGAGTCGCGACCCTTTCAAATTTTGGATTGGAATTCGATGGGTTTGAGGTAAGTATTCGCAAAATTGAAGCTATTGACCCTTAATTGAGATTAATTTGATGCAAATGGACATTTAAAACATTGAAATTGGACTGAAATTGAACCGAGTCGAATACGCGGGTCGAAGGACCTGTTTTTAACGATGAACAGTGTTTGGCACTGTAGCAGGGGCTTAGGTTTCACGCGCAACCGCTTGCGGCGGTGCGTGGAGGCGCGTGAGCCCGATTCCCGAGTTATGGTCAACATGTAATTTGATGATTTCAATGTAACAGACATTTTGACGCATATTTCGAGTCGATCAGATATCGTTTCGATATAGGTTTGTGTATATACACATTTTTAATGCATATTTAAATGTCGGAAAAATTGGGGATTTTAATGTGAGATTATTTGGGGTGTTAGTGACCCTCGATAATGATTTTTGACAGAATCGGTGATTCCTAAATATTACAGAAAAGCGTGCAGCTCAGAAGCAAGCAGCTTGGACGATGTGTGAGTGGACTTTGGTTTATAAATGATGCATGCATCTATGTTTTAATGTTTTATAAATATGGTATGAAATGCAATGTTTGCATATGGTTGGATTGATGAAATGTATAAATGTTTTGTATGCTGGTTGATTATCGGTTTTGAACGGTTTTATGGATTTTCGAGAAAATGACTTTTGGGCATGAGACCCAATCAGATTATGTTTTTGACTGAGATTATAGTCAAATGTTTTATGAAATGAAAATATGCTTCGGGCTTGTGACCCTATTGAAATGATGTGTCGGGCTTGTGACCCTGTTGAGATTTGATTTGGGCAGAGATCCCACGTGAAACACATGATTTGATTGTGAAATGATTTGAGATTGCCAAATGAGAACTGGACATTGGTTTTATGAGCTTTTTTGAAAACCATGTTTTGGGCTGAGACCCTATGCAATGCAACTGATTTGATTTGTATAATGAAAATATGTTTCCACTATTTTTACTATGACCATTCTCCGAGATGATGAGTATGAGAGGGCTTCCGATTGTGAATATGTTTCTCCGGAGAGAACCCTGGAGATAACGCTCGCCTCTAGGATGGGATGTGTTCGCATGGAGAGGTCACAGAGCACTGCATGTTGTTGTGCAGCCGAGGGAGGCTCTACTAAAGAGTGTTGGTATTATATGGAGATCGATCAGTGATGTTTTTACGACGATCTGGAACGTCGGCCGGTGATGTGTTCACGGAGACGTGCTCGGATCTGAGCAATCTTGGAGCTTATTTGCACGTGTTGCATGGATGACGTGACTGATCATGATATAAGATGTGAAAGAGGTTGGATATGAGAATGAGTCTCGAGGTTTTATACCATTTATTTGTGTCCAGATATTTTATATCATGAACCAATGTGATGAACATGAGTTTTGGAAAAACATGCATCATGGGAATTTAGAAACATGTTTTGATTTTACCGGTCCACTGTTTATACTTAATTGATTTCACACTATTACTCATGTTTTATGATATGCATGCATGCTTTCCAAACTGGAGGGTAAGATTGATTTCCTCAAATGTATTTACAATTTTTATTATTGTCTACTCACACCTTTGATGTTTTTATTGACCCTCCAGGCCGTGGCATGAAGATCGGGGTTGATCGAGAGGTAGAGGCATGAGTGGGAATCAGTGCAGTTATCCCTTGTCTGCAAGTATTGAGGGTATTTTCGGATCTTCAATTGACTTGTCAGACGGGAGTAGGACCAAACACAGTTATCAAAGTCCCTCCGGAACGGGTCCTGTCATTCAAAAAAAAAAACAAGGAAAAAGCTTTACCTGGTCCATAAACCTAGAGCCTTAAAAAATGCAGCTAAAATCCTTCATATCTTCTTCGCCCAAAAATAATGGAGCGAGCCACCCTTTAAATAGGAGGTGAAAACCCTCAAAAAATATTAATGAAGCAGCCGACTTGAAGTGTTATGAGAGGATAATTGAGCCTATGACAAGCTGAGATCAATGGGCATCCACTGGGGTTATCTCCTTTGAATCCACCAACATACCACAAACAACCAGGCTGGCCGAGGAGAAGCAAGAAAAATTCAGCTAGTGAGGTAGAGCTACCACAAGATCTAACCAAGTTTAGACGGTACCACACCGAGCTTAAGTGCAACAATTGTGGTGAACTAGGTCATAGGCTTAACAAGTGCTAGGTAAATGAAATGACCCACCCTCAATCCCCCGGGATTTAGGGCTAAGTCATGCTCCCGTCTAACTTATGAGTCACGAAAGCTAACCCGACGTCCAACCTTCATGTAACACGTAAGCCGGACAAGGGATTCTCGAACGAACCGTTCAAACTCTTTCGGACTTCCCAAAGTGTGCAGACTCTACTGTGGATCGCGTGTGTGATGTCTCCATTTCTCTGGATCAACAGCCCGCACCGCAACAACCTGGAGGTTATCGAAAACACAAAAGACTGTGAGTGGACAAAAATAAAAGATAAGTTTAGAAAACCGTTTATCAGCAACGTATATTTATACCCTCCATTTAAAAACTAATGCATGCATATAAAACCAGTTCAGTTCTGAGATAATCAAAACCATTTATGCAAACCGATATCATTTCCTTTTCTTAAATCCCGGGCCTCAGCCCAAAACCATCAAAATCCATAACATACGGGTCATTGCCCAAAACATCGGAAAACCATTATTGAAAATCATTATCATCAAGGTCTCATCGAAATCCAAAACACATTTGACATCCATTTCAACCAATCGAACCTGCTGGATCTATCCGAGTCTTTAAACTCCTGAGTCTTTAAACTCAATCCAGGCCTTAATATAATCCGAGTCTTTAAACTCAATAGGCCTACGGGGGAAATATCAATATCCGAGTCTTTAAACTCCAGAGTCTTCAAATTCAATTCGGGCCAGCCCCCGTCATAATCATATCCGGGTCTTTAAACCCAATAATCAGATCCAGCAAATCCAATCCAAAACCATTTTAAAATCATTTCCAAATCCATGTCTAAATCCGAATTCGAAATCACCATTTCGAATTCCAAGCCGAATCCGAAATCATCATTCCGAATCCAAATCCAGAATTATATCCATAATCCATTTCCAAGTACGAATCCGAAACCATCATTCCATAAGCCGGCATCCGGAATAATCATTCCGAACCCAAATCCAGAATTTCCCTTTCAAGTTTCAAAACTGAATCCGAATCGTTTTTTCCGAAATTCAATTCCAAAACTGAAACCAATTTTCCGAAATCACTTTTATGAACAGAGCATCAAGCCCGAAACCACTTTCCAAAATCCATTAGAAATCATTGAAATCAAATCATATTTCAATTCCCAGATTCAACTCATCAAAACCATTATCAAACCATAGCAGAAAACTGTATCTCGTAAAATGTGCAATTTCGTAATTATCTCTAAATACGTGCAAAACCGTAAATCATCAATATCAATTCACAAACATAGAAATCACAGATAGAAAACATATAAAAATATATATGCATGCATCGTAAGTTAGAAAGCAAAGTCCACTCACAGACCATTACACTGCTGCCTCAAAACACGTACACTTACGCCGTTCCCAGCCAATCCACTATCACTGGCTTTCCCGAACCTGTCCAAATCCCATAATAAGGTTACTAACTACTTTATAAAGCTTATACTAAGTCCCCGTAATTTTTCCGAATTTTTAACTATTTTTAACCGAGCCTTAAAATCTTCAAACATCCTGAAACATATCGAGACGATGTCCGATCGACTCGAAACTAGTGCCAAAATGTTCGTTACGTCGAATCCTTTAAAAGTTGTGTTGGAACCTTCCCCAAAAGAGGCCCCACGCGCCCTCACGTGCCTCCCAAAGTGACAGGACCCACCCCTCAATCCCCCGAGATTAAGGCTAAGTCCTGCTCCCGTCTAACTTACGCATGACACGAAAGCTAAACCGACGTTCAACCTCCATGTGACACGTAAGTCGGACAAGGGATTCTCGATTCGACCGTCCAAAAACTTCCGGACTTCCCAGAGTGCACAGAATCTACTGTGGATCGCATATGTGATGTCTCCGTCTCTCTCTCGATCAACAGCCCGCACCGCAACAACCTGGAGGGTATAAAAAACATGAAGAGACTGTGAGTGGATAAAAATAAAGTATAGTTCACAAACAGTTATCAGAAAACACAATTTCATTTATACCCTCCATTTAAAAATCAATGCATGCATATCAAATCCATGTCATAAAACAATTCAGTATTCATTAAACCATTCAGTATTCAGGTTTGGCAAACCATGTAAGAAAAACCCAACATATTTTTCTTTTCTCAAATCCTAGGCCTCAGCCCAAAACCATCAAAAGTTGTATCATCCGAGCATAGTCCAAAACATCGGAAAACCATTATCGAAAATCATCATCAACAAAACTCAGTGAAATCCAAAACACATTCCAAACCACATTTCCATCCATCGAACCTGCTGTATCTATCCGAATCTTTAAACTCAATAGGCCTACGGGGGAAATATCAATATCCAAGTCTTTAAACTCTCGAGTCTTTAAACTCAATTCGGGCCCGCCCCCGTCATGATCATATCCGGGTCTTTAAACCCAATAATCAGATCCAACAAATCCAATCCAAAACCATTTTAAAATCATTTCCAAATCCATGTCCAAATCCGAATTCGAAATCACCATTTCGAATTCCAAGCCGAATCCAAAATCATCATTCCGAATCCAAATCCAGAATTATATCCATAATCCATTTCCAAATCCGAATCCGAAACCATCATTCCATAAGCTGGCATCCGGAATAATCATTCCAAACCCAAATCCAGAATTTCCCTTTCAAGTTTCAAAACTGAATCCGAATTGTTTTTCCGAAATTCAATTCCAAAACCGAAACCACTTTTCCGAAATAACTTTTATGAACAGGACTTCAAGCCCGAAACCACTTTCCAAAATCCATTAGAAATAATTGAAATCAAATCATATTTCAAATCCTAGATTCAACTCATCAAAACCATTATCAAACCATAGCAAAAAAATGTATCTCGTAAAACGTGCAATTTCGTAATTATCTCGAAATACGTGCAAAATCGTAAATCATCAATATCAATTCACAAACATAGACATCACATATAGAAAACATATATGTATGCATCGTAAGTTAGAAAGCAAAGTCCACTCACAGACCATTACGTTGCTGCCTCAATACACGTACACTTACGCCGTTCCCAGCCAATCCATTATCACCGACTTTCCCGAACCTGTCCAAATCCCATAATAAGGTTACTAACTACTTTACGAAGCTTATACTAAGTCCCCGTAATTTTTCTGAATTTTTACCTATTTTGAACCGAGCCTTAAAACCTTCAGACATCCTGAAACATATCGAGACGATGTCCGATCGACTCAAAACCAGTGCCAAAATGTTTGTTACGTCGAATCCTTTAAAAGTCATGTTGGAACCTTCCCCAAAAGGGGCCTCACGCGCCCTCAAGCGCCTCCCAAAGTGACAGGACCCATCCCCAATCCCCCGAGATTAAGGCTAAGTCCTGCTCCCGTCTAACTTACGTATGACACAAAGGCTAAACCGACGTTCAACCTCCATTTGACACGTAAGTCAGACAAGGGATTCTCGATTCGACCGTCCAAAAACTTCCGGACTTCCCAGAGTGCGCAGAATCTACTATGGATCGCGTATATGATGTCTCCGTCTCTCTCTCGATCAACAGCCCGCACCGCAACAACCTGGAGGGTATCAAAAACATGAAGAGATTGTGAGTGGACAAAAATAAAGTATAGTTCAAAAACAGTTATCATAAAACACAATTACATTTATACCCTCCATTTAAAAATCAATGCATGCATATCAAATCCATGTCATAAAACAATTCAGTATTCATTAAACCATTCAGTATTCAGGTTTGGAAAACCATGTAAGAAAAACCCAACACATTTTTCTTTTCTCAAATCCTGGGCCTCAGCCCAAAACCATCAAAAGCTGTACATCCGAGCATAGTCCAAAACATCGGAAAACCATTATCGAAAACCATCATCATCAAAACTCAGTGAAATCCAAAACACATTCCAAACCACATTTCCATCCATCGAACCTACTGGATCTATCTGAGTCTTTAAACTCAATCCAGGCCTCAATATAATCCTAGTCTTTAAACTCCCGAGTCTTCAAACTCAATAGGCTTACGGGGGAAATATCAATATCCGAGTCTTTAAACTCCTGAGTCTTTAAACTCAATCCGGGTCTTTAAACCCAATCCGGGCCCGCCCTCATCATAACATAGCCGGGTCTTTAACCCCAATAACCAGATCCAGAAAATCCAATCCGAAAACCATTTTCCATTTCCGAATCCGCAATCTCATCAGGATCCTGAATCCAAACCCAGAACTCATATCCATATCCATTTCCAAATCAAAGTCCGAAACCATCATTCCGTAAGCCAGCATCTGGAATAACCATTCCCAACCCAAACCCGGAAATCCATTTTCAAGTTCCAAATCGAATCAAAAATCGTCATTTTGAAATCCGATTCAAAAACCCGAAATCACATTCTTTAAAACCACTTTTCTGAACTGGCTTCAAGCCCGAAATCACTTTCCCGAAATCCATTTTAAATCTTTGAAATATAATCGTAGTTCAAATCCCGAAATCAAACCATTAAAACCATGTTCAAATCACAACATCAATCGTATTCTCGTAAAACTTAGAATTTCGTAAATATCTCAAAAATCGTGCAAAATTGTAACCCGTCAAGATCAAAAATCAAATCATAGAATCACTTATAGAAAACATATAAAACATATATGCATGCATCAAAAGTTAGAAAGCAAAGTCCACTCAAAGACCATTTTGTCGCTGCCTCGATGAAAGTGCGCTTACGCCGTTCCCGGCTAATCCGCTAACACCGGCTTTCCCGAACCTGTCCAAATCCCATAATAAGGTCACTAACTACTTCACAATGATCATACTTAAACTCTGTAATTTTTCCGAATTTTTAACTATTTTTAATCGAGCCCTAAAACCTTCGAACATCCCGAAACATATCGAGAAGATGTCCGATCGACTCGAAACCAGTCTCAAAATGTTCGTTACATCGAATACTTTAAATTTCATGTTGAAACCATCCTCAAAAACCGTGCCACGCGCCTACAAGCACCGCCCAAAGGGGTTGCGCGTGGGAGCCACGCGCTAGGCACTGTTCATCGTTTTCCTCAGTCGACCAGTTTGAACCGGTCTGCAATTCCAGTCCGGTTTTGAACCGGCGTTCACGGTTTTGTGTCCATTTCCAGTCCATTTTCATCCCTTACACCTTCTACAGGTTCGTCTGACTATTTCCTACTTAACTATGTCCTTAATTCTTAAATTGAAGTCGAGATTATACCTTCCCGTTCATCGTTCAAAACCAATCCTTCTTCTTCTGTCTCTGGCCACCACAGGTCATCTCAGTCCTCGAAACTCAACCTATGCAACGTACAAGACCTCCAAAACACAATTTATCCATTAAAATAGATCAAAATTAGCTAGAATCAAAAACACCATTTTTGAATTTCATTTCACCTTAACTCGGGTTTCATGGCCACTATCCCTTTCAGGCCTCAAAGTTGAGTCCATTGAGCTTGTCTCAACCTCCATAATCTCATACAAACCACAAAAACCATCAACAAGTAGTAGAACCTAGTTTACTATCTTTGAATTCCAAAAACAGAGAACACGTCTTACCTTCCAGTTTCTGCCACCGTACACGGCGGCCCTCCACGGTGGCACCGTCTCATTCCTCATCATCCCTTCTCTTATTTTGATTCACACAACTCTCACAACTGAGGAAGCTTACAGGGGTAATCTAGGTTATTTTCCACGGTTCCCTTGCTCTGTTTCCTCTCACTGCTTACCCCGTGTGCAACCAAATTCTCAAATTTGTTTAAACCGATCAAGGCGGTTAGGGAGAGTTCTACAGCCCTCTAGAGCTGGGACAAGTGTCCCTATCTGATGAGACAACCATCCCAAGGTAGCCATATGGCCAATTGTAGCTGGGCACAAATCCCAAGGCACCTCAATGCCCAAAATGCCCTTAAATACCATTTTACCATTTTGCCCCTCAAGTTCCTATGCCCGTAACTTTGTCGTCCGAACTCCAATCGATCTGTGCCACCTGTCGTAGTATTTAGGGCATCGAGACCTACCTAACAGTCCTCAAAATGCGTGAAAAGTCCATGTCGTTTGGAAAGTCAACAAATTGCCTTTTTTAAACAAAATTACCAAAATACCCTCAAACTTCCGAACATCATAACTTTCTCCTCGGATGTCAGAATCGGACGTGCCACCTGTCTATGAGCTCGTGACGTCCCGACCTACGTCACGGTCATCGGTCAAAGTCCATTTGACCGTCCAATCGAAAAGTCAACATTTTGCCCAATTTCAGGGGCAAAATCGTCATTACGCACCATCCGTCCGAAACGCATCCAACTAATCACCGATTAACGTCACTAATCTGTCATTAACACTTAATCTTATCCCGATTCCTGGAACGGGCTATTACACAAAGTGGCTGCGCGTGGGAGCCACGTGCCTACTGTTCATCGTCTCCTACCTTGAGACAGACCCAGTTTGAACCTGTTTGAACCGGCACAGGCGGTTCAGGGCTGTTTTTCAACATTTTCCAATCCGATTCTCCTCCTTTTGATTCCTATAGGTTCACTACTTCATTATCTAATGATTTATGGCCTCAAAATGGAGAGTTCAAGTTTAGAATTACCTTCCCACATTGAATGGTGAACCGGTCGTGGTCCTCTTCTGGTTCTGGGTACTACAGGCCATCACTGCCCTTCCTTTTGTTCCTAAACACCCTCTGGCACCTTGAGAGACAGTTTCCAAGCGTCACAAGTGCTCAACCAACCCTAAAACATAATTTACCATTTGTACCTCGACGTTTACCTTTCATCGTTTTCACAGCCACCAAACACGGCAACCCTCCATTCTCTGCTCTTCGAACTTGTCTCACTGTCAAAATCAGTAACCAAGTGATTAGACTGGATTAATACGTGCTTAAACAAACCCCACTGTCTAGTTTCAAAACAGAGCACCCGGCTTGCCACCGTGCACGACGGTGCACTCTACCAACCTCACTGCTCGTCTCCACCTCTCATTCATTCTTATTCACACATCACAGAAAAAGGTGAGGGTCAAATAGATGGAAAGGTTGGGTTCTTGATCACTATGTTCTCTCTGTTTTTCACTTCTGTTTTTCCAGCCCGTGCAACCCAAATATCACTGTCCTTAAATTAAACAAAAGCGGCTTACATGGTTCTACAACCCTCCGGAGAAGGGACATGTGTCCCATATCCATTGGGCACCAATCCCAAGAATAGCCAAGTATCACAATTACACTGGCACATATCCCAATGTGACAATTGACCAATTTGCCCTTGCCCCTAAAATTACCATTTTGCCCCTAGTGTTCCTAGACCCATAACTTTGTTGTCCGAGCTCCAATTGACTCATGCTGCCTGTCGTTGTACTTAGGAAATCGAGACCTACCTAACGGTCCTCAAATTACGTGAAAATGACACGTTGCACAAAAAGTCAACCATTTGCCCCTTTTCAACGAAATTACCAAAATATCCTCAAACTTCCGAATGTCATAACTTCCTCCTCGGATGTCGGAATTTGACGTGCCACCTGTCTATGAACTCGTGACGCCCGGAACTACGTCACGGTCATCGGTCAAAGTTCATTTGACTGTCCAAACAAAAAGTCAACATTTTTGCCCATTCTAGGGGCAAAATCGTCATTCCGCACCGTCCGTTCGAACTTATCCAACTAGCCACCGATTATCTTCACTAATGCATCATTAACCACTAATCTAATCCCGATTTACGGGACGGGTCGTTACAATAAACATCTTTTCCTTCCAAGTTCGTTGAAGTGTTATATAGGTTATACTTAGTGAAAGGTGAAATATGCTTTGACATGTGGAGCCATACTTTCACATGTGAAATGTGGAAAGATGCTTTCACATGTGCCTTGGAATGATGCTTTCACATGCGAAATGTGGAAATATGTTTTCACATTTGCCTTCAAATGATTATTGTGAAATGTGATGTGTTTGGAATTACAGTTTAGGGTTTAGGGTGATTTGAAATATGGAATCATTTAACTGTATGATGTAATATGAAACTTTTAGATGTTTAGGGCAGGGTGCAAAGTGGAAATTCAAATTAATTGTAGGGTGTAAACTGGAATTGTAAGGTGAGTATAGGGTGTAAACTGGAACTGTAAGGTGAGTATAGGATGTAAACTGAAACTTTCATAAGATTTTAGGGTGACAACTGTCTCAATTTCATTTAACATTTGACATGCATGTGCCTATTACAAAAGAAGGTTGAGGCTCTAAGGAAGAAAAGAAAGAAGGAAAAAGACAGGTGGAAAGAAAAAGCTGCCTCAACTAGCAGATAGTCAAGAACCGCAAAAACTGCTCCAGTCCTTGCTCCAGTCCCTATACCAGCCCCTGCTCCAACCCCTACACCAGCCCCTACTCAAGCCCCTGCACAATCCTTGTCTCAACTGCCTACACCCCAAATGGACTTGGAAAGTCTCCTAGCAACCCGACACAGTCACTCACAACCTATACCATCAACATCTCACTTAATTCAATCTTCTCCACCAAAGAAATTGAGGTTTAAATCCCCACTAAAGAGGAAAAAATAGATGATTGTCTACTAGTATGCTAACAATGGCTTTATGTAGTTTGTCCACATTTTTTTTGTGTAGTTTGGCCATGTTTTGTGTAGTTTGGCCTTACTTCTAAGTTTAGGTACAATTAGGTTGGCCTAATGTAGACATTGAAATTTATGTACGTATACTTTTTTTTTGGAGTGAATCGAGCTATCTTGCTTTTGCATTCATTGTAGTTTTGTTACATTGGAATAAATTTAGATGCAAGTCATTGCTGCTTTTTGACAGGACCCATCCCAATCCCCCCGGGATTACCGTGGAATGTGCCCTGCTCCCATCCAACAAGGGGTGTCGGACAAGGGATAACCAAGAGCCACTGCCCAAACAGGGCATCCAGAGTGCGCAAGGATCGATGAAGGAGGTGTGCAATGTCCCAGTCTCTGCTGCAACCGCATCCGTAATCAACCTGAAGGGCATTAAAACCAAAAGCTGTGAGTGGACAAAAACCAATAAGTTTACCAAATACATTTATAAGACATTTATGCCCTCCAATAAAAACGTATGCATGCCACCAAAAACCAGTAACCAAAACGTTTGCTCAACCGAGCCATTAGGGCCTTAGCCCGAAAACCGTTAACCAAAAACCAAGTGTGGGAACTCAGCCCAAAACCGTGGAATACCACCACCATACATATTAAAACCATGTGGGTCACCACCCACGACCATAGATGAACATCAATTCAAAAATCCAAAACCATTTAGGGTCCCCGACCCTACATACCATTTCATAACCAATAATCCATTTTTACCACATAACACATATCCAACCAATAAGCCATTTTATTCATTAAACCATATTTTACCATTACCATCACCAGCATCCCAGATGCTTAGCGTCCCAGACGCTAGATGTCCCTGACGTCATATCTCACGGTTTCATAAGCTACGCGTGCTGCCCGGGGTCTCTCCGGGTCCATATATCTGACATCCCTGATGTCTGACGTCCCTGACGTCAATCATAGCAATCCTGCTCCTGAGTCATCATACGGTCCGGCTGCTCCGTATAATGACCCCTCGCAGGCAATGCACCGTGACTTCCCCAGTGTCCCAGACATCTGGAGGAGACCATCATATATCCTTGTGTCCAGATGGTATATGGAAAACAGTTTTATTTAATCCTTTTATCATATTATTACCATTGGGCCTTGCCTGAAATTTCCATAAAACCACATAATTCCATTTAGGGTCCTTGACCCAAAATCACAATTATTAAATATAGGGTCCCTGACCCGAAATCACATTTATTATCCAACTGGGCCTCATGCCCGACTTTATGAACCACTGGGCCCACGGCCCGATTTGTAAACCAACTAGGCCCGCAGCCCGACTTATAAACTCACTGGGCCCACGGCCCGAATTCGTAAATCAACTGGGCCCCTGGCCCGATAACATAACTCAAATGGGTCTCAGCCCGATTTCATACCAACTGGGCCCCTGGCCCGATTTCATTAACCAACTGGGCCCCCGGCCCGATTCTCAAATGGACTCCAAGTCCGAAATTTCCAAAACAAGTGGGCCTCAAGCCCGAGTTCATCTTTCCAATATAAAAACCATTTTCTCATAATATTTATTTAACCACAAGCATGCAAAACCACAAATAAACCGTTAATCCCGATACACGTGAAATATGGAAAATACATCGAAATACGTGCAACATATCCAAAATCATGCAAAACCACAAATAAACCGTTAATCCCGATACACGTGAAATACAGAAAACACCTCGAAATACGTGCAACATATCCAAAATCAATACTCACAAATACCATCATAGAAATCATGTATATAAACCATATAACACATTTAAGCATGCATAGGATTTATAAAACCAAAGTCCACTCACAGACCGTTTTGACCGTGTGCCTCGATACGCGTGCCACCGGCCCTCCCGGGCCACACCACTATCACCGGGACTCCCAATCCTGTCCAAATCACATTAGAGGGTTACTAACCTCATCATTAACATCCTATCAAAGTCCCGTAATTTTCCCGAATTTTTACTTATTTTTAAACTTAATTTAAAACCTTCGGATATCCCGAACAATATCGAGACGGTGTCCGATCGACACGAAACCAATTCCAAAATGTCCGTTACATTAAATGGGACAGAAGTCATGTTGACCTCACCTCGAGATTCGCGCCCACGCGCCGTCACGCGCCGCCGTGAGTGGCTGCGCGTGAAACTCACGCGCCTGCTACAGTGTCACCAGCCCAACCCGTTTGTCTGGTAAACGGGTCCAATTCACCCGCGACACAACCCGGTTCCAATCCTGTCAATTCGATCCTAATTCCTTCAATTGATCATTCCATTAGCTTCGTTTTAAGTTTAATTTAAGTTCTGTAACATTGATTGCACAAATCATTACCTACAATTCCACGATTCGATGATGAACACCAAGAACACCCGTCCATTGTTCATCCTTCGAACCCCATCCATTTCGATCGATATCCTGAAATTGATTCAACCAGAAGCTTCCATGGACTCCGTAAATCATTTCCCCCAACACAATTGCTTCAATCCAGTGTTCAATCGTCACGACTCAAACTCGAGCACCGTCACTGTTCATCAATGGAGGTCCATCGATCTCGATCGGTTTCCTTCAATTGATGAACCCAGAAGCATCGTGGGATCATGAGGAGTCATTTCCCCACAACAATTGAGTCAATCACAGCCCCAAACTCCACGACTCAGCCTCGATTTCTTCCTCTGTCACCAAGCTCGATCAGAGCCAAAACGGCATCAATCCTTCTCATTTTTGACGTGGATCGACTCGTCACAACCTCAGTAAGATGTTTCCAAGCTTCAATTCGATCGTCGCAGCCCAATTCGTCCAATTTGATTTTCCCTCCCAAAACTCAATCTTTCGAATTCTCAGTTCCTCCTCACTGCCACTCTCTCGTGTTTACCCAGTTGAAATCACACTCAAAACGCTCACAAATTCACACTCTCAGGTTCAGCAATGGAAGAGGAATTGGTTGGGAGAGTATTGGATTTGGTTGTACACGGTTAAGGAAAATATGGAGATTAATGGAAATTAAAAGATTAATTAATTAATTAAAAACTAATTAAACATCATCATGAGGTCTCCCCCAAAAACATGGATTCTGATTTCAAGGGATGAGTGACACTTGTCACTCATCCAGGTGTGTAGGGTCAACAGTCACTATTCATTATTATATTATTATTTTAATCCCGGCCTCGGTTCGTTAGTTCGTTTCCTTGACCATAACGTCGTCGTCGGATCTCCGATTTCGGCATGCCGCCTGTCGTTGGATTCGTATCGACGATACCTACGTAACGGTCCTTGGCCCTCGCCCATCGGACCTCCCGGTCAGAAAGTCAACATTTGGCCCCTAATAAGCCAAATTACCAAAATACCCCTCAACTTCCGAACACCATAACTTTCTCTACGAATGTCGGAATCGAACGTGCCACCTGTCTATGAACTCGTGACGTCCCGAACTACGTCACGGTCATCGGTCAAAGTCCATTTGACCGCTCCGAACAAAAAGTCAACATTTTGCCCACGACTAGGGGCAAAACGGTCATTTTGCACATTTTGTCCGATTCCGCCCTACTAACCACCGTTCAACCTCACTAATCAAGATTAATCACTAAACTAATCCCGGAATTCGGGACGGGTCGTTACACTTTTAGACTCGATGAAAGTTTATTGCTTTTTGACTCGATTAATTTTTATTACTTTTAGACTCAATTGAACAAAGTAATAGGAAACATAACTTAAAAGAGTTCCATAAAGTCATTCCTTACGACATAGCCTTTGTTACAAGTCTTGTTACAATAATAGATTCCATTAACAATTTAACACTACCCAACAACTTAGAATCTAATGCAACATTAGATTTGTTGGGCATTACATAATTACCTCTTACTCATGCCTTCATCACTAACATCACAACTCAGGATACAATGAGAGTTACCCATACCTACCTTCCTTATCTTAGCTTTTCCCTTCTTAAGTTCCTCTTCCAATATCCCAATCTTCCTCAACAGCCCCGGTATAATTGACTTGCATCCATGACAGTTATCGGGATCATACCATTCCCAAAACCCACAGTTACCTCCCTACAATCAAAATAACACATCTTATAAACTAAAATCAACCAAGATTCAACATTCAATGTAAGAAGCCTAAATTACATTCAGTAATCAATGTAACAAGAATAAATTCAACATTCAAACCAAAAGTCCTAAATTCAACACTCACTCACTCAAACCAAATCAATGTTCTATCCGTCCAAGATGTCCTCACAGACATTTTTTTTTTCCACAGAAACACATCTTGGCTTCAACACTGTTCATATTGGCTTCAACGTTGTTCATCAATATTGATGTAGCTGGGTTTATGATGATCCTCCTGGGTTGTAAACGAAGAACGAAGAATGAAGACCAAGAACGAAGATGAAGATGAAGAATATGAGATTGACGAAGGAAGATGCGACTGACGAATCGATGAAGAAGGCTAGATGATGGAGTACGAGAATGAAGAACGACGATGAAGACGAAGATGAAAAAGGAATTTGGGGACAAAGGCGAAGACGATGAAGACGAAGACGATGAGGTATGAGAAGGAGATTGGGGTTTTAGGGATTCATTGACGAATTTGGGGATAATCGAGTGCGAAGAAATTTGGGGATTTAGGGTTTGATCAAAGTTCCAATTATGCTCTCATCTGACTTGTATCCTTGTCGCCCATGTCAGTGCCAGGTAAGCGCCACATCCAATATTGGACATCAAGTTGACTCTAATAACGGAAATCGCCATTTGTTGCAACAATTAGGTGAGAATATGGTGAACTTATCACCAATAATGAGAATATGGTGCAAAGTGGCATCTTCGTCCGAGAATATAGTGCATTTGAAGTAAAAATCCTAATAATTAAAATAAGGACAATTCACACTTTCGTATTCTATGTTTTATACCGAATTTTAGGATTATACATGAGTTTTCAAATTTATGTATTTAAGTATTTGACACTTTTTATAACATCTCACCATGATCCATCCCAACAATTTGCATCATAAATCATGTTAAAAACATCCCTGAAACGAAGTCCAGGGGTAAAATAGCATTATTTATAAGCGAAGTAGCGATTTTACATTACTTTTTTAGTTCAGAATTTTGCGTCACTTTATTTGGGTTAAAAGTTATGTAATAAGATGATTTTTTTCCTATATTTAACTCTAGAGTTTGTATGAGATACGCCATCAATTAACGAAATTTATGAATGATGGGTCAGAGTAAAACATTTTAAAAATATTATGCTACTTAAATATAAAATTTAAAAATTCAAGAATTTTTTTTTTAAAGGCAGAATATTAACGTAGAATTTGCTCTTAAAATAAAGACTTGCAGAAAAAAGTAAAAAGTGAGCATTGGGCATTTGACCGCAATTTCATTGGAGAAATTTTTTTGAGTTGCTACTTGCTACCGAAGGGAGGGGTTTGTTAGTAATGCCTGTTGAATCAAAAATCGAACCCGTCGCGAAAAGTCCTTACAATTCCTGCAAACAACAAACAACTAGCTATCGTTACCTCGATTGATTTACCCGGGGGGTTGTTCGACCAAGAACACTCTAATGCCTAAGTTAGCTTTGAGAGAGGAAAAGGATATACTTCGAAGTGAATAATCGACGTACCTTGGAAATGAAATGTGTTCCGCTATTTATAGGAAAATCTTGGGAGTCTTAGAGCGTTCTAATTGGTCGGTGAAATTTGTAATTAATAAATAATATATTATTAATTAAATATATTATTTAATAATTATAATAATCGTTCATTATTATAATAATCGTTCATTATTATAATAATGATAATTATTGTGATTTAATATTAATATTAATTGTCCGTTATTAAGAATAATGACAATTAACTCTCGGGGAGAATATTAATAATGCGGAGATTTTAACCCGATTAAATAACGTATTTAGCTGGTAAATAGATTATTTAATGTGTGGGTGTTTTCAAATTACTAGTATCATTGCGAGGGGCAATTTGGTCATTTTGGGAATTATGGGTCACGTGGCAGCTCCACAATTTTCAGATGATTTTTGGATTTCACAAATGCCCCCACATCGCTTCGGAATTCAAGGAATCCGAAGGGATGTTCATTCTTGGAATTCTTTTGTTTTTACTCCTTCTACATGTTGAGGAAAAGCATTGAGCTTAAAAATAAATTAGTAATTATACTCATATTAGATACATGCATATACACATATTCATACATATACATATACGTATATTTGCGTTGGGGGTGAGAAATATTGACATTTCCATTTTGAACTATATTTTTATGGAAAAATTTAGTCAATTTTAACTAAATGCGATTTGATTTAGGTAACAAAATAAATTTCAACTTAATGTGGTTTAAATGAAATTTTTAACAGAATAAATTTCAATTAAGTGTGATTTAATGAAATTTAAACCAATTAAATTTGTTATGACTTCTTTTTCCTATTTAAAGAATTCCCAGCTGCAAAGAACGAAGTCCCTGAACCTAATCTCTGTGTTGGTTCAAAAAAGAGAAAATATTTGCTCCGTTTGGTGGCAAAAAAGGCTAGGGATCTTGGTGGAAAAGGAAAAGGTAATATTCTATTTTTTCCCTACTGTTGTTTTTTTCTTGCTTTAGTGACTAGCTAGGTGTGAGATTACTACTATCAAAATCGCCAAACACTGCCTGCGGCAGAGCTGAAGGGGGCATTGGGTGTGTCTCACAGGCAGGCCCAATTTAAAATGTGGTCTTGTTAGTGTCTTTTATGACCTCCATGTGTCAGATTTGATGGAAGGAGCAGTGGAGTTGTTCGGATTGGCTGGGCAGCAGGCGTGCGGTTGAGAGACCGTCCGTGTGGCATGACCAATTGGTGAGCACTGGCAGGCGGTCCCACATTTAATTTTGGTTCTGTTAGTGCCCTTAATTAGCTCACCAGGCGTCAGAAGCCAGTTGGCAGAGCAGGGAGAATTATGGGATTCACTGTGCAGCAGGCACCACATGGGAGAGGCCGAATTTGTGGAGAAAGAGATGGGGCATGCGGCTGTCGCTGGAGTGTGCAGAAAATGAGCCACGTGGTGGGCTCTAATTCAGCTTTCACGACCGGTTGGTGACCGGAGGTGCACCCAATCAGTTCCTTGCGGGGAACTCTGCTGCCGCCATATTTTTGCTGCAGCTGTTGAATGGATCTATGCATGTTTTTTTTATATATTCTATGCAGATCAGTCCCATGCTTTTATATTTATATTCTATATTCTATATTCTATAAATGCTTCTATATTTATATTCTATAGATGCTTATATATTTATTTATTTATCCAGTTTATTAATATATATATATATATATATTTAAATGTTTTAGTGTTTGACTTCTGTTTTTTTACAAGAGTATTTATACACGTATTTATTATGTATTTTGATATATTAACATATTAAAATATGTATTTAATATATTAATATTATTAAAGTGTTTGATAATAGCATACGTATTTTGAATAATTATTTACGTATGTATTCAAGTGCATATATACGCGGTATATTTTTTTTTTCAGGAACTAACAGTTTCGTTCCTTTATTGTAGGTTAATGTTTTTGCTCATTCCGGGAGTTCAGGACGTCCGTTGGGTTCGAATCAAGCGACACCCACTTATTTGTTTGAGGCGGTCATTTCAAGATGCGTCAAGGTGCACTTCTCGAGAGACCTAGCAGGCTCGCATTCTGGGAGCGTGGCGGTTCTCGTAGCCAAAGTCCATTCCGAGGGAAAGATATGGAGTTCGAGAAGCCTGAAGACTTCATCGAGTGGAAAGCTCATAATCAGATTGCCTTTCCGGACGACGTCTTCGTGAAGCTTGGCGACAGATGTTCTTCCATGAAGGCTCTTAAGCATGGAAGAGGAAAAAACCCTGAATTTCACCCTTTGATCATTGGGTGGGGTTTTAAGTTCCCGTTCTCGAAGTTCTTCTCCAAAATTATTGGCCAGATGGGATGCAGCCCTGCTCAACTGGACGTCGATGCATATCGACACATCATGTGCTTCGAGAAGCTAAACAAATTCTTTGGCTTGGGACTCACTGAAGATGAATTCTGGCATTGCTATTCCGTGTCGCACAACAGAATTACCAGCGGTCGTCTTTCTCGAGTCATACCCAAGGTGGAGCTATGTTTGAGGATGGAGTTTGATGACAACACATATAGATTCAACTGCATCGAAATTGGAGGCGCATGGGACAAACATGCCTCCCCGGACCTGAGGATTGCCTAGCACTTCCGCATGTTCGATGAGCTGTATAGCGGGTTTGAAGGTCATCCTGATCTCAAAAATATTGACATGGCCTTGAAAATTCCTCCAGAGTTTCGAGACATGAGCTGGCTACTCTCTCCACTCAGAGACATGAACGGTGGGAGGCCTTCAGACAGCTTGATCAAGGAATGGTTGAGTGCTCCACTGCACTTGAAAAAACCCGCTACCCAGAAGAAGAACATCAAGCAAGGGCCTATTGATTCTTTGGAGAGAAAGCATGATCATCTGGTTCCTTCCAAGCCCAACCATTCTAGTCCTGCGGAGTCATCTAGCAAGCGCAAAACCTCAGACGATCCCTGTGAGGATGCATCGAAACAACCTAAGAAGCTGAAGGCGATTCCTACTTCCCCTGAAGTAATTAAAGCGTTGAGGGATGAAGATCCAGACCGATTAGTGGAGGAGGCACGGTCATCATCCAAGACTCCCGATGTGATAGCTACCCCCATCATAGCAGAAGAAACCCCAAAAATTGTGCCACAAGGAAATTACGACAAGGTAGTCCGAGACCTTAGGATTGCGAAAGCTGAGGCCCTTAAGTTGGTTGACATGCTTCGTGGAAATATCAGTCTGGAAGATGAAAACAAGCGAATGAAGAGCGAGTGCAAACGCCTTCGAGAAGCCCGAGATCACTCTAGACGAAACAATGAAGCCTTGGTTGGAAGAATCCATACATTGGAGGGCAAAGTGGGCAAGTTGGAGACAAGCCGTGCAGAGAGGATGTTGATAGAGAATAAGAGAGACGTTGCCCGAGACGAGGTCACTTTGCTGCGCAGAAATTTGCAGGACTCAGATGAGAGAATCAAACTTTTGGAGGTGGAAATCCATAATCTGAAGACTGGAAGGCTTCTGAGACACGACCACTTACTGCCACCACATGCCCCCACAACTTTGTGCCAAAAAGAAAATGAGGCGCAAAAGTTGGATATGGCAAGCTGTGGGATCACCACCAAAGAGCGGGAGCCAGAGCTGGAGAAAGAGTACAAGCCTGCACCGGAACCTGACCCAGAGCCTGAGACTGAGACCAGAAAGGAAGCTGCCCCTGAGACTGCTGAATCATTGTTTAACGACACTTCCCTACTTTCAGCAGAAGAGTGGGAAGAGTTTAGAAAAACAATGGGTTTTGAAGACTTGCATCCGTAGTTTCTTTATGTCATTTCCCTTTCGTGTGTAATTTTTATTCCAATAGTGAATAACCGGTGTGAGCAATCGACATGTGATTTTCCAAACACCCACCAAATGAATAAATAAGAAAATTATTTATGCTGAATTGTTGGAACAATTGTTGGGACACAGGTGCTAGCTTTCTTTTATCCACTTTTTAATGTGTTGAAATGAACACTTTCAAATGCTTGTCAATGTGTTGGAATGAGCTCATTCATATGCCCCCACTGCAACCATGGGTGTGCAACGGCGAGTTCCAAATAACTTGTGGCGTTAGAAAATTAATTTTTTGGTATGTTGCCTTTAAGGAAGGGCTTTTGCTCTTTCTAACCGAAGGCTTGAAATGCTTACTGGAAAGCTTGAGCGCTTCAAATTTAGGAAGTCTTGGAAAGCTTCCCAGAGGAAGACCTAGTGTACTTCCTGGTGGAAGACTTTAAGCATTTCCTTTATAAAGCTCTGCCTACCTCCCGGAGGAAAGCTATGAGCTTTTCCTAAAGGAAGTCGTCGGGTGCTTCCCGGAGGAAGGCTTTGTGTGCTTCCAAGAGGAAGGCTTTGTGTCCTCCCAAGAGGTAGGCTTGAGTGCTTCTCGGAAGAAGGCTTTGGATGCTTCCCAGAGGAAGGCTTGAGTGCTTCTCGGAAGAAGGCTTTGGATGCTTCCCGGAGGAAGGCTTTGAGAACCTTGCTGAAAGTACAATAACACATATGTGAACTAGGAATGACTTGATAGCTTTATTGATAAGTCTAAATACATCATTCTTGAAAACAAAGTCTATATTTGCTACAAAACAAAGACTAGCTTAGCTTTGAGCTCTAGTTTACATTATACATAATATTTTCGGAGGTGATGAGCGTTCATGGAACCACTCACTAACTTTCCATCCATTGTCTCTAAAGTGTAGCTTCCCTTTCCGCCTACTTGGTAGATTCGGTAGGGTCCTTCCCATGGGGACTTGAGTTTTTGAGACCCTGGACGATTGAGTGTTGCAAACTTTTTCTTGAGAACGAGGTCATCTTGGATAAAGTGCCGGAGTCGAGCCTTTTTGTTGTAGGAACTTCTCACTTGCTGCTGGTAGCTAGAGATGCACTTCACCACTTGCTCTCTTAATTCCTCGCTGAGATTAAGTGAAGTTCTTAGAGCGATGGAGTTGAATGCTGGATCATCAAGCTCGGTAAAGGGCGCTGGAACAACAACATGTGGAGGAATGACTGCGTCAGTGCAGTATGCAAGGGTGAATGGAGACTCTCCTGTTGCACGACGCGGAGTGGTGCGGTAAGCCCAGAGTGCGCCATCCAACTCTTCCTCCCACAAGCCTTTCTTATCATCGAGTCGCTTCTTGATACAGTCGAGGATAGTCTTGTTTGAAGCTTCTGCCTGGCCATTACCCTGGGGGTAATATGCAGTTGAAGTGAAATGCTTGATCTTCCAAGACTCAAAGAACTCGTTGATTATGGCACCAGTGAACTGAGTTCCATTATATGTTAGAATGACTTTGGGAAGTCCAAATCGGCAGATGATTTGGCTCCAGATGAATTTTTGAACATCAGCCTGAGTTATGGTAGCCAAGGCTTTTTCCTCCACCCATTTGGTGAAGTAGTCAGTGGCAACAATAAAATATTTCTTGCTTGGAACTGGAGTGCTTGGGAGTGGTCCAACGATGTCAATTCCCCATTGCATGAACGGCCAAGGGCTCGTCTGTGCATGTAGCTCTTCCAGTGGCGCCAATTGGTTAGGCTTGAACCTTTGAAATTTGTCGCATTTTTGGGCATACTGCAGAGCTTCCTGGCTAGAGTAGGCCAGTAAAATTCTACACTAAGTGTCTTTTGGGCAAGTGATCTTTCACCGAAATGATTTCCACAATGTCCTTCATGAATCTCAGCCAAGACTTTCAATGTTTCAGGATGCTTCAAGCATACCAAGTTTGGCCCTGCGAAGCTCTTTCGAAAGAGTCGACCCTTGTCAACATAGTATCGTGCAACCTTCATCTGGATTTTGCGGGCTTCTAATCGTTCATCAGACAATATTCCATGCTCTAGATAGTTGATAAAAGGATCTTGCCAGCTTGGAGATGAATCAATTTGTCTTACTTCAATCTCCTTCACATCAATACTCCTTCACATCAATACTCCTCTGCTCGAGATACACAATCGAAATTGAGCGCTTGAAACGAAAGTCAAGTGATGACGCTAGATTGGCCAATGCATCTGCTTGTGTATTTTCGGCTCGAGGAAGTTGATGAAAAGTGAAAATCGAGAAAAAAACAAGCATTTCCTGGACCTTGTTGTTATATATGAGCATCCTTGCATCACACGCAGCATATTCACCGATCGATTGGTTAGTGATCAGCTGCAAATACGAATGAATAGCAAGTTTTTTGACTCCCAACTCCTTGGCAAGTGTGAGCCCATAAATCAAAGCTTCATACTCCGCTTCATTGTTAGAGGCTTTGAATCCAAACTGTACTGCCTGCTCCATTATTGAGCCATCAGGGGTGATAAGGACAATCCCCGCTCCTGCCCCCTTCTGGTTCGAGGAACCATCAACAAAGAGCTTCCATAGATGATTGGAAGTTGAGGGTTGCAGAGAAGAGGAACTGTCACCATAAGCTCGTGACAAGGAAGTGTCGGCGGCCTTGGGGGCATTGTCGAACTTATTGCCATTGCTTCCTTCTAGTGACGCTGGTGTGAACTCCACAACAAAATCTGCTAAGGCTTGGCCTTTAACAACTGTTCGTGGACGATAGAGCAAATCATGTTGACTCAACTCTATGGCCCATTTCATTACCCGTGTCGATGCATCAGGTGCATAAAGTAATGAACAGAATGGATATTCGGTCATGATGATTACCCGATGAGCTTGAAAGTAAGGCCTCAACTTCTTTGTGGTGACCAGTAATGTGAGAATCAGCTTTTCAAATTTTGGATATCGTGTCTCAACATCAAGAATGGCTTTGGATGTGTAGAACACAAGTAGTTGAATCTCATTCTCTTCCAGGATAAGCGTAGAGCTTACAGCAACATCAGAAACCCCCAGATATAGGAATAGGTCCTCGTTATCTTTGGGTTTTGATAGCAGTGGTGGAGATGTCAAGTAGGCCTTGAGATCTTGAAATGCCTTCTCACAACCTTCATCCCACTTATCTCTAGATGCCTTCTTTACTGCTTGGAAGAAAGGTCGGCACCGATCAGTTGACTTGGACAAGAACCTGTTCAATGCTGCCGCTCGTCCAGTGAGACTTTGAATCTCATTCAGACTTGATGGGGACTTCATCTTGAGACTTGCCTTGATTTGCTTTGGATTTTCTTCAATCCCACGCTGAGTCACAATGTATCCCAAGAATTTCCCTGCTGATACCCCGAAAGTACACTTTAGAGGGTTGAGCTTCATTTTGTACTTCTTCAGCAAGTTGAAGGTCTCTCGCAAGTTGGTGATATGATCCCCTTGTTTTTCTCCTTTGACCATGTCGTCATCCACATAGACCTCCATGGTTTTGCCGATGAGATCTTTGTACATCTGATTGACGAGTCTCTGGTACGTTGCTCCCGCATTCTTGAGGCCAAATGGCATGACTTTGTAGCAGTACACACCTCGGTCGAAGACGAATGCAGTTTTGTCCTTGTCCTTTTCATACATGAAAATCTGATTATAGCCCGAGTATGCATCCAGGAAGCTCAAGAGCTCATTTCCTCCGGTTGAGTCCACTAAGAGATCGATTCTAGGTAGAGGATAGTTATCCTTTGGGCACGCAAGATTGAGATCGGTGTAGTCAACACAAACTCTCCATCTTCCTGCTTCTTTTTTCTTGACAAGTACGACGTTTGCTAGCCATTCAAAGTGTGGAACTTCTTCAATGGATCCAGCAATGAGTAACTTGTCAATCTCCTCTTGGATGATAACAATTTTCTCGGGGGGAAAATTGCGTCTTTTCTGCTTGACCGGCTTGTGGTTGGGATTGACGTGCAGCTTGTGGCAAGCGATGGTAGGATCAATCCTTGATATGTCAGAGGGAGACCAAGCAAAAACTTATTTCTCCTAACGCAGGAAAGCTATGAGTTCTTCTTTTTCTGTGTCACTCAACTGAGCACCAATGCGGGCTTCTCGCTCAGGATATTGAGGGTCAAGTTGGATGAGGGTGACGTCATCCTCCGGCTGCCATCCTTCTGGAGTTGGTGGTTCCTCACTAATGTCTGGATCTTGACCCGTGATTAGTTGCTATTTGGGAGACGAAGAAGAAAGCTTTCCCCCAGTGGATGATCCTGCCTGGGGAACAAACTCTGCCTCCTTGACCTCCTTTAGCCTTTGACGTACTCAGTGCAATGCCCTTCTTTGATGAGATTCCGGAGATATCTCTCAAAAGATATACATTTTCCGATGTTAAGCCCATAGCACTCGTGGAAGACACACCACTTTGTTTTATCAGCCTTCTCTTGATCACCTTTGACTGGCTCCGGCTTCTTAAACCATGGCTTGTCCTTAATTTCACTGTGGATCTGATGGACTGGCAAAGATAGCTGCAAGTTAGGCTTCCCCATAGCTGGTGTTTGGGAGGGTGGTCCCGCCTTGTGCTTGTTGGACTTTACAGTCGCAAACTTTCCATGGGACTCTTCTTTATTGGAAGCCTTTTCACTAACCCCAGCATGGTCCTGAGTATGGGTGGCGTTCTTCTCGTCCTCCCAGTTTGCATGTCGTTCCGCGAGCGAAAGCATCTTGGTGAGACTTCACGCATTGCTCATGACGATGTCCCCGTAAAGCTGGTTGTCCCGAGGGAGTCCTTGTTTAAATGCCATTGCCGCAACAAGGTCACTACAGTAGACAATCCGAGATTTCTCCTCGCAAAATCTTCATACGTATTGTCGCAGAGTTTCTTTTGCTCTCTTTCGGACAGAGAAAAGATGGTCATTCTTCACCTCGATTCTCTGAAGTTGTACCTACTCCTTCACAAATGCCAGAGCCAACTCTTCAAAGGATGCAATCGACCTCCGAGGGAGATGATTGAACCAAGTCATGGCTTGGCTTTGAAGAGAAGCTTGAAAAACTTTGCACATGAGCGCATCGTTATGCCTGTGAGGGACCATGACTCCCCAGAAATAATCTATGTGTTTTACCGGGTCGGAGGCTCCCTTGAATGGAGTGAAGTTTGGCGTTGCAAACCTTTGGGGGAAGGGCTCCTCCTCAATTTCCCTTACAAAAGGCGTAGAGAGCTGTATCTGGTGACGTAGATCGTCTTCTAGATCGCCATCTCGTTGAGCACGAAGGTGCCTGTCCAGCATTCTTTGAACATCATTGAGGCGGTGAGTCATTTCGTGCTAATCGCCAAGAACCTCCTTGAGCTTCTCTCCTTGATCTCTGGGATCGTGCTGGGGAGTAGGCCTCATCTTCTCTCTCACTGCCATGGACAGATCGTCTTGGGTCTTTGTGCAGAGCCTGAGGTTGCCCCCTACTCCTATGTGAGCGCTGTGAGCGCTCTACCCATGAAGTTGCCCCAATCCGACTTCCTAGCCGCTCATGTACTGATGGCCTGAGGCGTTGTGGGCTCTTTGCTCGGTGGGCCTGACTTTCTTCACCGGAGTCGCTTAGTGAAGTGTCTCATGACATTGTTTGGCAGCATACTGGTTCTTTCCCAGGTCGCCTTGGAGCATTCTCTTGTCTTACTCGTGACATGGAATGTCTGTCTGGCTCTTGGACTGGTCTTTCTGCCAGGAGTCGCTGCAAAAGCTCTGACTGAAGTTGAACTTGGCTGCTTAACCTTTCAACTTGCTGCGACAAGTTGTCTTGGGGAGGTTGGTGGTGACTTCTCCCTGAGACGTTGTGTCACCCATCCAGAAAGTCCCTTAGGTCCATATTTGTTGTGCGCTGATCACATCGTGATGCACTTCCCATCAACTGCCCGCCTGCCTGTTCCAAAGTCGAAGTTCTTTCCCTTAGCGCGGGCACTTGGTTAGCTGGAGAGGAGAATGCACCGAAGCCAAAGGTTGGCCTTCCTCGTAGCGTCTCCATGGGTGCTTCTATGGACACCCGCTTGGGTCGAATTGGACGCTCCTCCAGAGTCTCTATGCGAGCCTCATTCCTCGTCTGAGCAGTTGAGGTAGAAACACCTTCTCCAGCTGAACGAACGGATCGTCGAACCTTGATCATGCTTGATCAGCGAATCTTGAGCTGGAAAGTTGTTGATGGATGATTTGAACAACGTTCAAAATCTTCGAACAATGTCAATGAACGACGAATGAAAAAAGATGAACGGTGAACAATTTCCTGATGAACGATGAACACCGTTGAAGAACGATGAACAGCCGAGAGAGTTTCTTCTGAGTATTTCTCAATCACTCTCAATGAAAGCACCAATTGTCGAATCAAAAATCGAACCCGCCGCGAAAAGTCCTCACAATTCCTGTAAACAGCAAACAATTAGCTATCTTTGCCTCGATCGATTTACCCGGGGGGTTGTTCGACCAAGAACACTCCGATGCTTAAGTTAACTTTGAGAGAGGAAAATGATATACTTCGAAGCGAAGAATCGACGTACCTTGAAAATGAAATGTGCTCCACTATTTATAGGAAAATCTTGGGAGCCTCGGAGCGTTCTGATTGGTTGGTGAAATTTGTAATTAATAAATAATATATTATTAATTAAATATATTATTTAATAATTATAATAATGGTTCATTATGATAATAATGATAATTATTGTGATTTAATATTAATATTAATTATCCGTTATTAAGAATAATGACAATTAACTCTCGGGGAGAATATTAATATTGCGGAGATTTTAACCCGATTAAATAATGTATTTAGCTGGTAAATAGATTATTTAATGTGTGGGTGTTTTCAAATGACTAGTGTCGTTGCTAGGGGCAATTTGGTCATTTGGGAATTATGGGTGGCAATTTGGTCATTTTGGAAATTATGGGCCACGTGACAGCTCCACAATTTTCAGATGATTTTTGGGTTCCACAATGCCTAATTCTGTCTAGGGGCTCCTTGGAATGATCCAACGGCTACTTAATTTCCATTACTTTCTTCTTTCGGCGATGCCAATTATCAATAGTGGATTTGTATCTGGTGTGGGTAAAGGGTGAATTATATTTGAAAATGTGGGCAGAGATTTTGATGGAAAGCTTTTTCCAGCAAAGTAGGTGCTTGGAAGAAACATGCCATGCCATTTTGGAGGCTCAACACTTTAACTATATTATAGGCTGGTCTGTGTACCACCGTATAAAACTGGTAAGGGAGCCAACAAAGCCGCTACCTTCAGGAGGAGAGCTGACACTTGGGGAGTTGTTGAAAACTTGAAATACAAATCACAAGAAGGGATACGCGTTGTGATGTTGATTTGGGATGACAAAACTTCACATGACAAATTTCTTTTGAATACAGTAATTCCCTGACACCCTAAACTTGCAATCATTACATGCTGAAAATTTATTAATATTCCTTTTAGTGTAAATGGGGGTGTTTTATTGATTGTAGCTTCAATGCAGGAAGGTGTCATGGCGACCCATGATGAGGAAACCAAAAGGTTTTTCAAACACTCCAGTGTCCATTGTGTGCTTTCTCCTAGTTATGCGAGCAACAAGCTTAGTATTTTCAAGCAACAGGTGTGAAACATCTGTATTTTTGGATCTAAGCCTTATGTTGTTAATGGAATGATAAATATCTTAGATCTGTTGGAATTTTGAGTATAAATTGATAACTTATGGGGCAAGTAGCAAAACTAGAAACTAATAGAGTCCATAATGAATTAAGAATCTATTGGAAATCCCTATTGAATAAGGTTTAAGCTATTTATGGAACTTAAATCTAATTGGTACCTTATTGAAAGTCATCTAGGATTCCTACTTGTTATGTGATAGGTATAATATAGGAATCTAGGTGCATATTAGATATTGGTCTCTGCTCTCACAGATATATACCTATATACCAGAGCTTAAACCTATTCTAAGCGTAGGTCTTCTGATCTGAAAGAGAGGAGAAGATTAATATTGTTAATCTTTGAACGCCATGATGTCAAGAACAGGTTATATCTTCAATCTCTAATCGACTATTGATTTATGTATTGTCGTTTGATTATATATTGTGATCTTAGAAGTATGGTTGACTTTAGTATGTATGAATTGGTTTACATGTGGTATCAGAGCTTCAAACATGCTCTTTGGTCCACCTTAATTATATGATCATATTGATAATATTGTTTGATTATTTTTTGTAACCTAGAAAGTTTCAAAAAAAAAAAAAATTGGTTGTGTTCTGCTAAACAGGGATTTTGTTCTCCCTGGCATAGTACGACATCTGATGTTTGTGTATTCTCCATAGAATAATACGACATGTCGTTTTTGTTTATTGTTAAAAAACGACATGTCGTTTTGTGTTAATGTTGAAGAGCCCAACAGAGACCTGGGTTTTATTATTTTTCTTCTTTCTAGCGAGCTCCACTTCGCGTTTTCTCCCAAAAAGAGCAGCGGACCTGGGTTTTATTATTTTTTCTTCATAGCCATCTTCCTCTTCAATTTCTCTTGCTGATTGAAAGAGAAGCCTCGCCTCCTTGCTTAAAACCCCAAACATTTTTCAAAAAAAAAAGGAAGGAAAAACTCAGATTTTGTTTTGGTTATTTCTCTCGCTTATGGGTTTTCTTCACCACAACCCGATTGCATGAGGTAAGTAATGATTTTCTTCTCAAATTTCGACTCAATCATTGTGGGTTATGTTGATTCATGAATTCCTTGTTGCTTTGCATACATAATATCTATTGTGATTTACCTATCTGAGATACTTTTGATGTATGATCTTGAATTCAAGAATTTACGCTACTGATTGTAATATCTATTGTTAATGTTTGAAACAACACTTTTGATCTTGTGTTTCACATCCTGTATTCCAATTGTTTTGTTAATGGTTTGGAAACTTATGGACTCATCCTTCAAGATAGCTGATGAGTCGTGTCAATTTCTTGCAAATTGACACACTTCATATGTTAGGGCCGATTAGTTGCCACCACAGTAGCGTCCAATCGTGTTTTAACCAATGATTAAATAATGAATGGCTTAAATCCTATTATGTCTCTTGTTCTCCACAGAGAATAAGGGAATGATTTGCCTTGTGATTGATTGAGTGATTAGGAGTCGTATGGGGAAATCACACACATGTGGTTGTCTCACAGTGGTTCCTAACATCAAGGTCGGTCACTGTAAGATGACAATGGCTGTAACGCCTCGGAAATTCTAAAAAGGAAAATTTGGAAAAAATTGAAGGAAATGACGATTTTGCCCCTGGAATTGGGCGAATAGTTGACTTATGGTTCGAATGGTCAAACGAACTTTGACCGATGATTGTGACGTAGTTCGGGCCGTCACGAGTTCATAGACAGGTGGCACGTCCGATTCCGTCATTCGAGGAGAAAGTTATGATGTTCGGAAGTTTAAGGGTAATTTGGTAAATTGGTTAAAAATGGGTCATTTGTTGACTTTTGGATCAGGACCATGTTTGGACTTTCCGTAAGTACCGTTGGGTAGGTCTCGAGACGCTGAATCCATAGACAGGGGGGATGCGTCAATCGGAGTTCGGACGTGAAAGTTATGGGTCTGCGAAGGCTAGGGGCATTTTGGTAATTTGTTATGGCAAGGGTAAAATGGTAATTTTCCACAGCAGGGATAATTGGATAATTAAGTGGCTGATTCAGTTAATGAGGATGAGGACTGATCTCTTGGTGACACTTGTCACCATATTTGAAAGGTTTGTGTAAAGCTTGGTTTGAATATTCAAAAGGGATAATAACCAAACTGTTTGTTGTTTGATCAATATATATGTATGAACGGTTTGATTCAAACCAAAAACAGAGGGATTGAATGGGGAATCAAGAGAAGAAAAGAAAGGAAATGAAATGGGTAATTAGGGACCTCGAACTCAGCTGAAACCACACTGACAACCCGAAAACCATTAAAGGGCCTCAAGATCGATTTCAAATTTTTAGATGTTTATGAGTGAAATTGCCTTTAGATTTAGCCTTCTGACATTGAGACGAGTAGAACTCAATGAAATTCGAAGGAAATTGGGGTCATTTGGCCTTAGAACAGAGAGGAGGAAGTCGTTGTAACGACCCGTCCCGAATTCCTAGATTAGATTAGTGACTAATCACGATTAGTGAGATTAATCGGTGATTAGTTGGGCGAAATCGGACGAATGATGAAAAATGACCATTTTGCCCTTGGGCGTGGCAAAACGTTGACTTTTTGTTCGGGCCGTCCAATGGACTTTGACCGATGACCGTGACGTAGTTCGTGACGTCACGAGTTCATAGACAGGTGGCACGTTCAATTCCGACGTTCGAGGAAGAAGTTATGACGTTCAAAAGTTTAGGGGCATTTTGGTAATTTTGGTTAAATGGGGTCAAATGTTGACTTTTTGACCGAGAGGTCCGATGACCGAGGGCCAAGGACTATTACGTAGATAAGGACGATACGAATCCGTAGACAGGCGGCACGTCGAATTCGGACGTTCGACGACGAAGTTACCGTTCACGGAAGTTCAAGTGCACTATTGTACGAATTACGGAACGAGTTAACTGTTGGACTTTTGTGGGGCCCAGATATTTAATGGAGGCCCAATGGATGAGTGACAAGTGTCACCCATCCAATGGACACCATTTTTCCCTTCATGCACCGTGCATTTCCTTCCATTTTCTTCATTTCAAAACCATTCCCCCGATCTCACTTTCTCATCCAAACCATTCACCCAAAACCCACCCAACCTTCACTCAAGGGACCAGGACTGAGACCAGGGATGGAAGAGAGGACAAGAGGAGGTGGTTGCCGGCCAGAACCGCCGTCCACGGCGGCGAGAGGAGGAGAAACCCGAAGGTAGCTCGGTTTGTCCATTTTTCCATTTAATTTCGATTCTTGCATTATGGTTGCTTTTGGGTGCCTAGGAAGTGATTATTAGGTTGCTAGGGACTTAATAGGAAGGTTTCTAATCGGGTTGGACGGCTGTGAAGCCATGGGAGAATTTTAGGACGTTTGAATCATATGGTTCAAGAATTGAACCATGGAATTTTGATGTTTTTAGGTTGTTTTGATGATTGGAAATGATAGGGAATGAAGAAATAGGAATTATAGGATTAATTAGGGTTGAAATCGGACCAAAATAGAGGGAGAAAACCTCTGAAAAATTCTCGCCGGTTCGGAACAGTACTGCTACAGTAACCGGTCCAAAAACCAGAAGAAAAAAAATCGGTTTTCAGGGGTAGGTGATGATGAACAGTGTTTTCGACGTTCTAGGGGCTCGTGAGGATGCGTGGTCCATAATTTGGGAAAGTGTTCAACACGGAAAATCTTTTATTCGATGTAACGAAGATTTTGGGACTGGTCTCGCGTCAATCGGACATCATTTCGATAGTTCTCGGGGGTGTCGGAAGGTTTAGGGTCGGTTTAAAAATAGCTAAAAGTTCAGGAAAATTACGGGGCTTTGATGGGAGGTTAATTAAGTAGTTAGTAACCTTCTATTAAAATTTGGACAGGTTTGGGAGTCCCAATGATAGCGATCGGCTCTGGAGAGCCTATGGCACGCAAATCGAGGCGGCAGCTCGGACGGTCTGTGAGTGGACCTTGTTTTCTAAATTGGTGCATGCATAAATGTTTATTATATGTTTTAAATACTTGTTTGTGATGCCATGAGTGCATTTGGATGTGTGGTTACGTATAGGCACGTATTTCGAGGTTTCCGCCATATACGGTGCCTATACGTGGCTGTATGTCTTTATTGGTCTAAATGAAATGGTTTTGGATTTCCAAATGGATTATGAATATGATTTTATGATGTTGATTTGGATGCTTGTGATTTATATGGTTTCACGTATTTCGAGGCGATTTACGTGCTTGCACGTAAATCGAGGTTTCCGATTTTACACTGATTTTCCATACTTATGGTTTTGGATATGATTTCATGAAATGATTTTAGATTTGAAAAGGTAAACTTGATTTATGAACTCTCGGACTTGGTCCAGTTGATTTAACGAGGCATCGGGCCGGAGGCCCGGTTGGTTTACAATTCGGACCGGGGGTCCAGTTTGTATGTGGATTCGGGCCTAGGGCCCAATTACGTATTACAAATGGTTTTTATGGTTCATGACGGTTTATGGGAACCGGCATGAACCCTTGAAGTGGATTTACGGGTCATGACGGTTTATGGGAACCGGCATGAACCCATAAAAGGATTTTATGGTTCATGACGGCTTATGGGGGCCGGGCATGAATCCTGGAAAGATTTAAATAACGATTTCAAAAGGTTTTTCATATTCCATCCTTTATAAATGATTGTCTCCTCCGGGGAGGGTCGTTGGCCTGAGTGGACCCCGGAGTAGTCACGGAGCACTGACTGAGTGGAGTCGCCCCCCAGTTGGGTTCCTTACTCTCAGGATGGGCATGGTTCGTTACCTTCAGGGAGGGTCATTGATCTACGGACATTGACCTGGGTGGACCCTGGAAAGACTTGGGTTTGAGACCCTAGTTAGCACACGTGTAGCTCTATTTCACCGTGACAGGTTCTAGATATGAATAAAATGGATAATAAATATGATTTCAAATGGTTTGGAAATTATGTTTATGATGATAAATGGTTTTACTATGCATGCATGCTTTTTAGTGAAGGGTATAAAAGTCTTTTATGGAAATGTTTTTATAAACTCTTTGTTTTGTCCACTCACAGTTTTTCTGTTTTTAATACCCTTCAGGTTGGATACAGTGTGGACTGTAGCAGAGATGAAGATATCACATACCTCCTCCGGATCCTGGCGTACTCTGAATTCATGATGGTTGCTCGTGTTACTCTGAATTCCAGAGTGTGTTTTGCGTACTACTCCTTACGCAGGTCGAGGATGTGATATCTCAAGTGGCTACAGTTTGTTAGCAACCTGATTGTTGGGATGCTGGTACGATAGTTAGTAGGATTGAATCGGGGAACGTCTCGGTTCGGCACTAGATGCCGGGGTTGCCATAGTTCTGTCGTGGTTGACAGCGTGGGACCATACAGAAGGATGAACGTATTCGTACGTTAGCATTTTGATCGTGAGACGGTTAGTTGGGATCGTCTTTCACGATGTTGTAGGATCGGTTCCGACGACTGGTTGGGAATTCTGACCATCGATGTTCGGATATGGTTGAGTTAGACGGATATGCTGTAGGGGGCAGCCGGATTCGAGGAATCCTAGTTGGATTGACGTCTTTACGATGTCGGGACCGCGGGGTCGGTCAAATTGTTGATTTTACTGCCTTATGCAATTGAGTTCAGAGTGACTCTAGGCGTGATTGTGGAACCCTACCGTGGGTGTATGGTTCAGAAAGGTGAGTTGGCGAGTGGTGTGACTTTGACGACTATTCCGATTTGAGTTCGTTAGTCGGTCGAGTCATGTTAGCTTGCATTGGGACTGCACTTCGCAGTCGAGGTTGTATTTTATCGGTTAGACCTAGTTGTTTGTCGTGCTACTTTAGCTGTGATGGATTGTTGGTGCAGCTAAGTCATGAGCGACCTGGTAGACGACATTGGTTGAGTCGAATTACGACAGGTTAGAGTTTGGTTGGACGAGTTACCAGGGTTGGTACTTGTCGATGGACTCCCAGAGCGGGGATACCGAGTAGTTGGTACATGCGGTTGATTCCGTTGGATGCGGAGTCTGGATATCGAGGTGTTTGGTAGTTAGGTCTGCACGAGTCTGTGGCAGGCGATACTACCGAGAATGGTCATAGTTACGATTGTTGGGAATCAGGGACGTTTTCCTTTTCTCGTATGAGTTATCAGGGTCACTGTACCCAAAGGTGTTGGGTACGATGGAGGCAGAGTTTCTCCAAAACGAGCAGAGGTTCAAGGTCGTTGCTCAGGATGAGCGGAGATCCAGGGTTGTCAGTTTTGCTCACGGTGTGCTGGTGTTAGTGTGCTGCTACTAGTATGGATGCCTGTGTGCTGATACTAGTGCATGTGATAATGCGTTGGTGCTGGTACTCATGCTGGTGCTGGTGCTGGTGATTGAGATGACGTTGGGTCACATCCGTCGTGATGTGCATATGTTCGGTATCTGTGGTTCAGGAGTGGATCTCAGATAGAGTTAAAGTGGTTAAGGGACACGTGGTTGATGTCCGGGTATGTTGTTTCCAATCTTGTTGGAACTTCGGAATTGCGGGAGTTTGTGATTGAGGTGACAAGAGGAATGCGGGTTTTCCGCAATTGTAATGGGTATTTCGAAGTCATTTTGGGTGACTTCTCAGTTTCTACCACGGTAGATGACGGTAGATGACGTTAGGTGATGTTTGTTGTCACCAGTACATTGATCGTGTATTGGTTGATGGACCTAGGATTTGTTTTGGGTCATCAAGTGGAGTGAGTATATCGAAGTTAGGTGACTGAAATTTCTCATTTTCTGCCTGGTGGCAGACGATGTTGGTTTACATGGCGATGTGAGTGCAATGAGTTTTGGTTGTATTCACGTAGGTTGAATTTTGATGTCATAGTCTTGTATCATCCTTGATTTTCTGGGTGGAATGCCAAGGATCGATACGAGGTAATCAGTGAGAACCCACAGTCTCGGCGTGTTTCGTCGTTGACTGATCTGTTTAGATGTGGGAAATGGTCTAGGACTTTGGGCGTTGTGACGATCCTCGATCGTGACGTCTATGGTCGGTTGACGTAGTGATGGATCTGGATCGTGATTTTGATGATCCAGATAGGTGGAGAATTTATCACTCTTACTTGAGTGTTGAGTTGAGGATAATGGGACTGAACTTCTTTTCGAAGTGAATCCCGTATGGTATATTACTCGGGTGAGTAGTTTTCCGACGTGGTCGGATATGGTCAACCTAGATGTGTTGATGTTGGGATTAGCTTCCCTATGAAGTCAATCGATGGTAATAGTATAAATTAATTGAACAGGTATCCGATAGGTTCGGAATCTGGTGTGTCTCAGTAGACGTGAACGATATTTCGGGTTTTGGAATCAGATTTCTGGATGACGATTCAGGATTTGATTTTGGAACTTGAAAGAGGATTTCTGGATTTGGGTTTTGGAATCGGATTCTGGGTGACGATTCAGGATTTGATTCTGGAGTTTGACGGTGGATTTCCTTTTATGGATTTGGGTTCGGAATGGTTATTCCAAATGCTAGCTTACGGAATAATGATTACGGATTCGGATTCAGATTTGGAAACGAATAATGGGTCGGAGTTCGACCTGTCAAATACTGGATTGGACAGATGGACTCCAAAATTGAAACGTGTTTGGCTATGACCTAGGTGTTTGTAGTCTGGTTGATGGATAGACGTATGTACCTTGTACGTTGTTCGAGGTACAATACCAGGTAGACTTGTGGTGCTTGGTGACGGTATATAGGTTATACCGGTGGTACATTGGTGACCATGTTGGTAGTCGGATTGGTTCCGATACCATCGGATTAGTTGAGGTCGTGAACTAGACATTGGATACTGTGCATTGGGTCATAGTACTTCTGATGGGTAGTTACACACAGGTCGAGTGAATTGTTTGTTAGTGTATACTCATGGTTGAGTACGTTGGTGGTTAGTGTAACCACAAGGGTGTATAGTGTTAGCTTTCGTTGGCGATTGTCAAGTGGTGACGGGTTTGTCGAAGGTGTCAGCGTGGATCGATTCGTGAGGTCTGATGACTCCCTGTGGGAGCAGACGTCGGGATAGTTTAGTGATTGAGAAAGGAACCTTGAGTTGTTCGTGTCAACGAACTGGTAGATTTGACAAGTGATGTCAATTCGCAACGTATGACTACTGTCATTTGACGTGGTCGAACGTAGTCGATACGACATGTGTGTTAGTGGTACGTCTGATTGCAGACAAGTATTGTTTTGGCTATTGGGTGTACTAGTGTACACGTGTTTCGAGGTTGATTCTACTTTCCAAGGGGTGGATGTGGAATCAGGATAGTTGGAGTTTCGAGAATGAAACTAAATTAAGGAGGGAAGAACGGTTGGAATTAGGTCGGTTGGAATTTCGAGGACGAAATTAATTAAGGAGAGAAGGTTGTAACGACCCGTCCCGAATTCCTAGATTAGATTAGTGACTAATCATGATTAGTGAGGTTAATCGGTGATTAGTTGGGCGAAATCGGACGAACGATGCAAAATGACCGTTTTGCCCTTGGGCGTGGCAAAACGTTGACTTTTTGTTCGGGCGGTCAAATGGACTTTGACCGATGACCGTGACGTAGTTCGTGATGAGTTCATAGACAGATGGCACGTTCAATTCCGACGTTCGAGGAAGAAGTTATGACGTTCGGAAGTTTAGGGGCATTTTGGTAATTTTGGTTAAATGGGGTCAAATGTTGACTTTTTGACCGAGAGGTCCGATGACCGAGGGCCAAGGACTATTACGTAGATAAGGACGATACGAATCCGTAGACAGGCGGCACGTCGAATTCGGACGTTCGACGACGAAGTTACGGTTCACGGAAGTTCAAGTACACTATTGTACGAATTACGGAACGAGTTAACTTTTGGACTTTTGTGGGGCCCAGATATTTAATGGAGGCCCAATGGATGAGTGACAAGTGTCACACATCCAATGGACACCATTTTTCCCTTCATGCACCGTGCATTTCCTTCCATTTTCTTCATTTCAAAACCATTCCCCCGATCTCACTTTCTCATCCAAACCATTCACCCAAAACCCACCCAACCTTCACTCAAGGGACCAGGACTGAGACCAGGGATGGAAGAGAGGACAAGAGGAGGTGGTTGCCGGCCAGAACCGCCGTCCACGGCGGCGAGAGGAGGAGAAACCCGAAGGTAGCTCGGTTTGTCCATTTTTCCATTTAATTTCGATTCTTGCATTATGGTTGCTTTTGGGTGCCTAGGAAGTGATTATTAGGTTGCTAGGGACTTAATAGGAAGGTTTCTAATCGGGTTGGACGGCTGTGAAGCCATGGGAGAATTTTAGGACGTTTGAATCATATGGTTCAAAAATTGAACCATGGAATTTTGATGTTTTTAGGTTGATTTGATGATTGGAAATGATAGGGAATGAAGAAATAGGAATTATAGGATTAATTAGGGTTGAAATCGGACCAAAATAGAGGGAGAAAACCTCTGAAAAATTCTCGCCGGTTCGGAACAGTACTGCTACAGTAACCGGTCCAAAAACCAGAAGGAAAAAAAATCGGTTTTCAGGGGTAGGTGATGATGAACAGTGTTTTCGACGTTCTAGGGGCTCGTGAGGATGCGTGGTCCATAATTTGGGAAAGTGTTCAACACGGGAAATCTTTTATTCGATGTAACGAAGATTTTGGGACTGGTATCGCGTCAATCGGACATCATTTCAATAGTTTTCGGGGTGTCGGAAGGTTTAGGGTCGGTTTAAAAATAGCTAAAAGTTCAGGAAAATTACGGGGCTTTGATGGGAGGTTAATTAAGTAGTTAGTAACCTTCTATTAAAATTTGGACAGGTTTGGGAGTCCCAATGATAGCGATCAGCTCTGGAGAGCCTATGGCACGCAAATCGAGGCGGCAGCTCGGACGGTCTGTGAGTGGACCTTGTTTTCTAAATTGGTGCATGCATAAATGTTTATTATATGTTTTAAATACTTGTTTGTGATGCCATGAGTGCATTTGGATGTGTGGTTACGTATAGGCACGTATTTCGAGGTTTCCGCCATATACGGTGCCTATACGTGGATGTATGTCTTTATTGGTCTAAATGAAATGGTTTTGGATTTCCAAATGGATTATGAATATGATTTTATGATGTTGATTTGGATGCTTGTGATTTATATGGTTTCACGTATTTCGAGGCGATTTACGTGCTTGCACGTAAATCGAGGTTTCCGATTTTACACTGATTTTCCATACTTATGGTTTTTGATATGATTTCATGAAATGATTTTGGATTTGAAAAAGTAAACTTGATTTATGAACTCTCGGACTTGGTCCAGTTGATTTAACGAGGCATCGGGCCGGAAGCCCGGTTGGTTTACAATTCGGACCGGGGGTCCAGTTTGTATGTGGATTCGGGCCTAGGGCCCAATTATGTATTACAAATGGTTTTTATGGTTCATGACGGTTTATGGGAACCGGCATGAACCCTTGAAGTGGATTTACGGGTCATGACGGTTTATGGGAACCAGCATGAACCCATAAAACGATTTTATGGTTCATGACGGCTTATGGGGGCCGGGCATGAATCCTGGAAAGATTTAAATAACGATTTCAAAAGGTTTTTCATATTCCATCCTTTATATATGATTGTCTCCTCCGGGGAGGGTCGTTGTCCTGAGTGGACCCCGGAGTAGTCACGGAGCACTGACTGAGTGGAGTCGCCCCCCCCAGTTGGGTTCCTTACTCTCAGGATGGGCATGGTTCGTTACCTTCAGGGAGGGTCATTGATCTACGGACATTGACCTGGGTGGACCCTGGAGAGACTTGGGTTTGAGACCCCGGTTAGCACACGTGTATCTCTATTTCACCGTGACAGGTTCTAGATATGAATATAATGGATAATAAATATGATTTCGAATGGTTTGGGAAATTATGTTTACGATGATAAATGGTTTTACTATGCATGCATGCTTTTTAGTGAAGGGTATAAAGGTCTTTTATGGAAATGTTTTTATAAACTCTTTGTTTTGTCCACTCACAGTCTTTCTATTTTTAATACCCTTCAGTTTGGATACAGTGTGGACTGTAGCAGACACGAAGATATCACATACCTCCTCCGGATCCTGGCGTACTCTGATAGCCTGGGAGGGCAAAGGTTGGAAATATCCCTTGTCTGACACTTCGTGTTAGACGGGAGCAGGGTCATCCCGCACTAATCCCGGGGGGATTGGGATGGGTCCAGTCAATCGTTAAATGTTCGAACTTGAGTCGTGGGAATTGAGACATGGGATGTTGAAATTAAACTTGCAAAGATGTTTATGAGAGTCTCACGAAGCTCCCTGATGTGTCAATTGAAGGAAAACGAGGGTGATTAATGGAGATAGAATGAAGAACAATGCCCAGATAGCCGTTGAGTATTCATCCTCGAATCGAATAGACTGAGGTAATTATTGTTGGAATTGACATTACGGATCTCAAATTCAAGTGAAACCGATACTATTAGCTTAATCAATTGAAGAAATTGACTAGAAATGTACAAGATGAAACCAGGTCACCTTGCGGGTCGCAGGATCCGTTTACCAGGTAAATGGGTGAAAGAGACAATTGTTCATGGGTACTCTAGCTGGCGCGTGGGGGCGCATGAGCGGGCTTTTCGAGGTGAGGTCAACATGAAACTTGTTCTATTTAATGTACCGAACATTTTGGCACTGGTTTCGAGGAAATCGAACACCGTTTTGATATTGTTTCGAGGGTCCGAAGGTTTATGTTACGTGTTTAATTAATATTAAATTCCCGAAAAATTATGGGGAATTAATATGATGTTAATTGAGCCCGGAAACAAAAAAAAAAGGTAAAATAAAATTTATTTTTGATATTCTCCCAATTCCAATAAAATGCAACTAGGAAAATCAAAGTTTATCTGAAGCTTGGTCTAAAATTTCTGAAAAACTTGCTTTTTATGATTACATCGGCAATAATCCGGCAAAAGGGGGGTTATTCAATTTCAACGAACTTATAAAAAAATATTATGATTATTAAGAACTCAATGGGATCCCCCTCGAATCAGACAGGGAAAGAGGGGGTAGGTCCCGTTGAGTTCTTATGTTTTCACAACTCAGTTCATACGATTATTACAGGGATGAACCTGATCCGGAATATGAACCATAAAAGGAAATACCGATTAAATTGATCACAAGAATACCAGCTACAGTACCTATTATCCAAAGAGGAATCCTTCCAGTAGTATCGGCCATTTCTCCTACTTTCCTCCACATTTTTATCAAGTGGTCATGCTAGCCCTTAGTGACCCTGAGTAATGCTTTTGGACAGGATTTGGGATTTCTGAAAAACGTCAGAAATTACGGAAACACGTGCAGCTCGGAAAGCGAGCAGTTTGGACGGTGTGTGAGTGGACTTTTGTTTTCTACCCTAAATGCATGCATATATGTTTTAAATGCTTTATGATATTATTTGAAATGATTTGGTATGATTGATGTTTCGATATGATGATTTCTGGATTTTGGGAATATTATATTATTTTATATGCTTTTAGGCACGATTTTCGAGAAAACCATGATATTGTTATTTTGGGCTAAGGCCCGGGATTTGAGCTTAGTTTTGACTCGGATTATGAGTCGAGAAATTGATTTGATGCGCTTTTGACTATCGTTTATGGATTTGAGTGATTATGATGGATTTGTGGAACGTGTTTTGTGAAAGCTATGTTTCGGGCAGAGGTCCGGTTGAAATGTTTTTGATTTGATTTGAGATAAAAATAATTTTAAAATGAGATTACTAGATTTGGTGACTGTTCCACATATACCATCTTCTGTGATTTGATAGTCTCCTCAAGACGTCGTAGATCCTGGAGTAGTCACGATCCACTGCTTGGAGATGAGTAGCTCCGAGGGAGGCTCAGTCTCAGGAGTGTGAGATTATGATGATATCCTCCAGACGTCGTTGATCCTGGAGATGATATCACCCCAGACGTCGTTGATCCTGGGGAGGTACTCGGACATGAGACACCCGAGTTTGCACGCGTTGCATTGCTATCGTGACGGGTTATTTGGATATTGATATTGGATATTGAGGATTGGTGGTATTGATGATTTATTGATATTTGTGTCTAGACATGTTATCTTGTGCACTGATTTGAGACACATGAGTTTTATGGACCATGGGAAAACATGTTTTGATTTTATTGGTCCACTGTTCATACTTGATTTATTGTACACGATGATTCATGTTTTATGATATGCATGCATGTTTGTGAAACTGGAGGGTAAGAATTTATTTTACAAATGTATTTCTAAACTTTTCTTTTTGTCCACTCATACCTTTTCTATTTTATTGATCCTCCAGGTCGTGGCGCGATGGTCGAGGCTATTCGAGAGGTGGGGGTATGAGTGAGCACGGGTACAATTATCCCTTGGTTGGCAAGTGCTGAGGGCAATTTCAGAACGTCAGTTGAATTGTCAGACAGGAGCAGGACCGGGCACGGTTATCTATGTCCTTCGGGGACGGGTCCTGTCAATGGCACCCACAGGAGTCATCATTTGTCTCACACTAATGAATAAAAACTTGAAAGTACAATAGTACCTATTGAAACTAAATGTTGTCATAAAATTTCTGTCTGCTGATAAAACAGGTGGGTTGACAACCAACTTCAATGAGATTGAGACACTTACTGGGAACAACTACAGAAAGTGGAGATCGGATTTGGAATTCCACTTAGGATATGCAGGATTAGACCTAGCATTGTTGGAGCCAAAACCAGCAGAGCTCACTACAACTAGTACTAAGGAAGAAAAAGACTATTTCAAGGAATGGAATCACTCCAACCGGCTGTCCATTTTGTGCATGAAAAAGTCTATGCAAGACAATGTTAGGGGAGCCATTCAAGTGGAAAGCAACCTAGCTAAGGATTTCTTGGAAGCGGTGGTTGCGAAATATCAGACTTCCGATAAGGCAGATGCAAATACTCACCTTGCTGAGTTGGTAAGTATGAAGTTTGATGGAAGTGGCAGCATCCGTGACCATCTGATGAAAATGGATGAGAGATCCTCCAAATTGGCTGATCTTAAAATCCCGATTAATGAGTAGTTTCTAGTCCATTTGGCCTTGAATTCCTTACCACCCGAGTATGGTACTCTCAATGTGACATATAATCTACAGAAGGATAAATGGGGAGTTGATGAACTCATCACCCAATGTGTGCAAGAGGAGCTGCGACAAAAGAAAGAAAAGTCAGCAATGGTGAATTACATTCACTCTTCCAAGTCCAAACCGCTTGCTGTCTCTGGTAAGAAGTTCAAACCTTCTCATAAAGCTAGTAAATTTTCCATGAAACCTCATAACCCCCTTAAGACATCTGCATCTCACAATACTGAAAAAGAAAAACAAGAGTTCAAGTGTTACTTTTGTAGAAAGCATGGTCATGCCAGGAAGGATTGTGCTGATTTTAAAGCCTGAATGCAAAAGAAAGGTGATTGTTTTTCAACTTCATAAATTTTTGTTTGTTTTGAATCTAATTTGGTTTTTACTCCACAAAATTCTTGGTGGTTTGACACTGGTTGTTCTGTTCACATTACCAATTCCTTGCAGGGTTTCATAAAACTGACAAACCCAAGTAGACAAATTTACAAAGTTTATGTTGGCAATGGATCCAAAGTTGAAGTTGAGTCTGTTGGGAGTGTCAAGCTTGTGTTCTCGTCTGGTTTTGTTTTAGAATTAAAAGAAGTTCTTTATGTACCTTATATGAGAAGGAATTTAATTTCAGCATCCAAACTTGTTAAGGATGGTTTTTGTTTTATTGGGAATTCAAACTCAATTTCGTTTTTTAAATTCAATAAAATGGATGAGTTACTTGGCATTGCTAATTTGATTGGTGATATGTGGCAATTAGATTGTTCTGTTATGAATGAATGTTATTCCATTAGTCATGTTGGATCTAAAAGAATGCTCCTTGATAAATAATCTTTTATGTTGTGGCATAAAAGACTAGGGCATATCTCTAAAGAAAGGATCATAAGACTAATGAAATCTGGTCTCATTCCTAAATTTTCCCCAACAGACTTAACTAATTGTGTTGATTGCATTAAGGGAAAAACCACAAACCCGAAAAAGAAACATGCATCTAGAAGTCATGCTCTACTAGAAATCATTCATACTGATGTTTGTGGTCCATTTCCCTATCAAACTATTTGTGGAAATCTTTATTTTGTGACATTCATTGATGATTTCTCCCGTTTCACTTATGTCTATTTGATACCTGAAAAATCTGTTGTTTTAAAGTGTTTTGAAATCTTTAAAACTGAAGTTGAAAATCAATTAAACAAAACCATAAAGATTGTGAGATCAGATAGGCGTGGTGAGTACTATGGCAGGTTCACTGAATCAGGACAGTAGAAAGGCCCCTTTGCACTTTACTTACAAAGACATGGTATAGTGGCCCAACATACAACTCCCTACACGCCACAACAGAATGGAGTGGCAGAAAGGAAAAATAGAACCCTGATTAACATGGTAAGGAGCGTGAAGTGTAGGGCCGACCTACCTAATTTTCTATGGGGAGAAGCGCTGAAAACAGCAAATTATGTGCTGAACCGTGTACCAAGTAAGGCAGTTCCTAGAACACCTTTTGAGCTTTGGAAAGGATGGAAGCCTAGTCTCAACCATTTGCATATTTGGGGATGCAAAGCTGAAGCCAGATTGCACAATCCAAGTGAGAACAAGCTTGACAGTAGAACTGAATCATGCTACTTCGTTGGATATCTTGACAAATCCAAGGGTTTCAAATTCTACTGCCCTCACTTACACACACGAATATTTTTGGAAGATTTTGGGTCAGATTATTTCGTAATAGACAATTCAGATTTTGATGAACTAAAGATAACTGATGAGACCCCAGCAACCAGTTCAGGTAGCTCTATAAGGTTAACTTCGGTCCCTGCTGTTTTCATTGAACCCCATGCTCATCCACACTTTTATCCAACACCTGAACAACCTGCTCCAGCTTTACACAATATAACCCCTGCCATTGTACATCCGGACGCTCACCCAGACCCCACATCACAAGTTGTTGAGGATCAACTTGCACTTAGACGGTCCACACGACCGAGGAAGTCAGCCATTCCGCCTGACTACATGGTGTATTTGCAAGAGACTGAGTATGATATTGGAATAGAAGACGATCCCCTTACCTATCAAGATGCCATGGCCAGTCCTAACGCCGTTTTGTGGCAGAAATCCATGGATGAAGAGTTGAAATCCATGGACCAGAATCAGGTTTGGGAATTGGTCGAGCAACCAGACAATGTAAGGGCTATTGCTTGCAAATGGGTGTTTAAAACCAAGCGGGATTCACAGGAACAGATTGAACGTTTTAAAGATAGGCTGGTAGCCAAAGGTTTCACTCAAAGGGAGGGTATAGACTATTCTGACAACTTCTCACCTGTTTCATCCAAAGATTCCCTATGAGTCATTATGGCCCTAACTGCCCACTTTGACCTTGAGCTTCATCAAATGGATGTAAAAACTACTTTTCTCAATGGGACCTTGAATGAACAGATATTCATGCAACAACCTCATGGATTTATTGAAAGGGGGAAAGAGTCTATGGTATGCAAGCTACAAAAGTCCATTTATGGACTCAAACAAGCCTCACGGCAGTGGTACTTGAAATTTGATCAAGTAGTAACCAGTTTTGGCTTCAAAGAGAACAAACTTGAAGATTGCATCTACCTTAAGGTTAGTGGAGCACAATTCATCTTCTTGATTCTATATGTTGATGATATCCTGCTAGCTAGTTCTGACATGAGACTGTTAGAAGACACTAAAGGCTTGTTATCTACCAGTTTTGAAATGAAAGATCTAAGTAATGCTCATTTTGTACTGGGGATTGAGATAGTGAGAGATAGATGTAGTAGACTTCTAGGATTATCTCAGAGAAACTACATAGAACGAGTATTAAAACGATTCAAAATGGATAAATGCTCAAATGGTGATGTTCCAGTAAACAAGGGTGATAAATTACATAAAGATCAGTGTCCTCAAACTGAACTTGACAAAGCTAAGATGCGTGACAAACCTTATGCCTCCTTAGTAGGGAGTATCATGTATGCACAAGTGTACACCAGACCAGATTTGGCTTTTGCTGTTAGCTTGTTAGGCAGATTTCAATCAAATCCAGGTGAAGCTCACTGGATTGCTGGAAAGAAAGTGCTTCGTTATTTGCAGAAAACCAAGCAATATATGATGGTCTATGGTGGCTCCAACACACTGGAATTAGTGGCTTACTCTGATTCGGATATGGCTGGTTGCTCATTGGATAGGAAGTCTACAGGAGGATAATCTTCATGATGACAGTTGGGGCAGTGTCTTGGAAAACTGCAAAGCAAACCACTATATCCACATCTACAATGCAGGCTGAATTCATTGCTGTCTATGAAGCAACCAAGCAGATTATGTGGCTTAAGAACTTCATGAGTGAGCTTTTGGTTGTTGACTCCATCCAGAGACTCATCACACTTTATTGTGATAATACTTCAGCTGTATTCTTCACCAAGAACAATAGGAGAACATCTGCTACACGCTTGATGGAAGTGAAATATTTGCTAGTACAAGAAAAGGTCAAAGATGGTGTAATAGACGTGGTATACCTAAACACTAAGTTAATGCTTGCGGATCCATTAACAAAAGCCTTGCCTATGAAAGAATTCCAAGTTCATGTAGCAAACATGGGACTCACGGATTGCTTTGAATCACTTCATCAGTGGGAGTAATGCAGGTCTGTTTTAATTAAGTTGTCTCATATTGTAGATTCTCATGATAATGTTGTCGTTTTCAGAACTCTTATGATTTTCCAGTTCTAACTGCAGTACTGAGTTTAAAGATTTCAGTTGAATGTTTTATACATTCATATTTATGTACCTTGCTCAATTCATATGTGATGTGGTTAGTGCACAGTTTGGAACTTTTGTTGTTGTTCTGATATGTGATATGATTGTCCTCACTTTAGTGTTCTGCATCTTTCTTAAGTAGAACTATTGATGGAGTTCACATCTATTACATTGAAGTGACCAAAGTGTGGGAGTGACTTGATTGTGGCACTTATTGGTTTACTGTCTGGAAAACCAGGTTTTACAGACTTGTACTGTTGTTTTGATGTCATGGTGATTATGAGGCAATGATATAGAAGTTGCATCGGCGTTCTTATAGTCCCATGATTCAAGAATAGCAATGACTACTGTGTTGGATTTAATTCTTAATGTTTTGAGGGACTCAGTGATCACTTTTAGTTTCTAAGTTATGTTGAACTTGCTGATTTTGTCTTTTATACTCAAGTGGGAGAATGTTGGAATTTTGAGTATAAATTGATAACTTATGGGGCAAGTAGCAAAACTAGAAACTAATAGAGTTCATAATGAATTAAGAATCTATTGGAAATCCCTATTGAATAAGGTTTAAGCAATTTATGGAACTTAAATCTAATTGGTACCTTATTGAAAGTCATCTAGGATTCCTACTTGTTATATGATAGGTATAATATAGGAATCTTGTTGGGAAAGATGGCGAAAATAAAAGAGCCAATAAATAAATATGGCATTCCCAGGATATGACTTTTCCCAGCCTTGTGTAAATAAAATGGACAAAAATAACACTCTATCTTCCACTAAGAAAAATAATGGGAATACAATTATAATCTCACCAAACACCGGTGGATGAACTCTCTCTTGGTTTTTCTCTCTCACACAAGTGAGACTTTCTTATCTCTCAAAACTTTCTAAGTTTTGGCTTTCTAAATGGATGCCATGAACTGAAAGAAGACTACGACTTTTATAGCCAACATTCCTAACTAATTGGTGGTCATGCATGAAGGAGAGCTTTTTCCTTTTCTTTTCCATTCCTTTTCTTCAAACTCTCCCGTCCTTTCTTTCATTTTATTTTACTATTTATTTTCCTTCTTTTTCTCTCCTCCACTAATGAGGGAAACCCATCAATCTCCCTCTCCCGACTTAGGTGGAGGGCTCCAGTAGTCCAGATGCTTTTCTGCAAAATTCGTACTTGTCCTTAGGTAAGGACTTAGTCATCATATCTGAACTATTGTCATCAGTATAGATCTTCTCAAGCTGCAATTGCTTGGACTCTAACACATCACGTATCTAGTGATATCGCACATCAATGTGCTTCGACCTCGAGTGAAAACTCGGATTCTTGCTCAAGTGGATCGTGCTCTGACTATCACAATGCAAAATGTATTTATGCTGCTCTTGCCCTAATTCTTGTAGGAGCCGCTTCATCCAGAGCATTTCTTTGCACGCTTCAGTAGCTACAATAAACTCTGCCTCTGTAGTTGATAGAGCAACACATTTCTGTAACTTTGATTGCCACGAAACTGCTCCCCCTAAAAACGTAATCAGGTATCCTGAAGTAGATTTTCTAGAATCAAGATCTCCTGCCATGTCTGCATCTGTGTAGCCAATCAATTCAGGTTTTCCACCTCCAAAGCATAAACTCATTTTGGAGGTACCCCTGAGATATATGAGAATCCACTTCACAGCATTCCAATGTTCTCTGCCTGGTTTAGACAAGAATCTGCTTACAACGTCAACTACGTGTGTTATGTCTGGTTTCGTGCAAATCATTGCATACATCAGACTACCAACAGCTGAGGAATATGGCACCATAGCCATGCTTTCTTTTTCTTTCTCACATGTAGGACTCTGCTTTGAACTAAGCTTGAAGTGACTAGGAAATGGAGTAGAAACTGGTTTTGCTTTACCCATGTTAAATCGGTTTAGTACCTTATCGATATAACTTTCTTGTGATAACCTCAACTTCCGTTTTTTTCTATCACTCGATATACTCATACCGAGGATTCGTTTTACGGGTCCTAAGTCTTTCATAGCAAAAGACTTGCTCAACTCTTTCTTCAGCTTGCTAATCTTGTCACTGTTTTGTCCTACGATCAACATGTCATCGACATACAGAAGAAGTATGATGAGTTCACCATCATCAAATCTTTTCACAAATACACAATGATCTAAAGTAGTCCTCCGGTATCTGTGTTTAATCATGAAAGAATCAAACTTCTTGTACCATTGTCGAGGTGCCTGCTTGAGTCCATATAAGCTCTTCTTCAGCCGACATACCAAATCTTCTTTTCCTTTGACTTTGAAACCTTCTGGCTGCTCCATGTAGATTTCTTCTTCAAGATCTCCGTGAAGAAAAGCTGTCTTCACATCTAGCTGTTCGATCTCGAGATTTAGGCTTGCAGCCAAACCGAGTACAACTCGTATGGATGACATCTTCACTACGGGTGAGAAAATCTCTTCAAAGTCAATTCCTTTCTTCTGACTGAAACCTTTCACAACTAGCCTTGCCTTAAACCTGGGCTTAAAGTTGTTTTCTTTCGTCTTCAGTCGGTACACCCATTTGTTCTTGAGTGCTCTTCTACCATTTGGTAGGTTCACCAGATCATATGTGTGGTTCTCATGCAGAGATTGCATCTCTTCATGTATGGCTTTCAACCACTCATCTTGTTGATCATGAGTCAATGCTTCTTCATAGCATTCTGATTCTCCCCCGTCTGTTAGGAGAATGCAATCATCTGGAGAATACCTACTCGGAGGTCTCCGTACCCTGGTCGATCTTCTTGGTTGGAATTCGACCGCTGGCTCTTCATGGGCTTGTGCTTCTTGCCCCTCATCAGCTACATCATCTACTATACCATCAGTTGTATGACCATCACTCACTTCATCATCAACTGGTTCATTAATAATAGGTTCATTAATTGGATCATCAGTATCATTGGATTCATCTTGCCCGTCATTGTACTCCAATGGGGAAGGAATTGGATCCAAGTTAGCTGGATATTCTCTAGGATTATCAGGTTTATCACCTCTTCGAATGTCTTTAATGTTCTGATCTTCAAAGAAGACAACATCTCTACAATCTTTCTAGCTACAGGATCCCATAACCTGTAACCAAATTCTTCATTCCCATATCCCACGAAGATACATTCTTTCGACTTCGCGTCGAGCTTGGATCTCTCGTCTTTAGGAATATGAACAAAAGCTCTACAACCAAAAACTTTCAGATGATTGTAGGAAACGTCTTTTCCCGACCAGAACTTGTTTAGGACATCACCATTCAAAGGTGCTGAAGGAGAAAGGTTGATTAGATCAACCGCAGTCATCAAGGCTTCACCCCAAAAGCTTTTGGGCAACTTGGCATGAGATAACATTGTTCTTATTCTTTCAACAATTGTTCTGTTCATTCTCTCGGCTATTCCATTATGCTGAGGAGTCTTCGGAACAGATCGTTCATGCCTGATTCCATTACTTCTACAGTAGTTTCTAAACGCCCCCATATATTCTCCTCCGTTATCGGTGCAAATACATTTCAAGCTTCTACTAGTCTCTCGTTCAACGCTGGCATGAAATTGCTTGAAAACTTCATACACTTGATCTTTTGTTCTAAGTGCGTAAGCCCATACCTTCCTGGAATGATCGTCAATGAAGGTAACAAAATATCTTGCACCACCAAGAGTACTAGTGGTCATAGGACCACAAACATCAGAGTACACAACGTTCAATACATTGGATTTTCTTTGTGCAGCTCCATGTTGAAACGAAACTCTATGTTGCTTCCCAACCAAGCAATGCGTGCATGATTTTAGAGGCATTCCTTTCTTCATCCCGATCAGTGCCTCTCTTTTGGCTAGAATTTGCAGCCCTTTCTCGCTCATGTGACCGAGCCGTTTATGCCATAGCTCAATCGAGTCTTCTGCAAGAGCATTTATGTACCCATTACTGACTTTTGCATGTGTCATGTATAGGGTGTTCTCTTTCTTCCCTCGTGCTAGGACAAGAGAGTTCTTGCTGAGTTTCCATTTCCCTTCAGCAAAGACATTGGCGTATCCTTCATCGTCAAGTAATCCAGTGGAGATTAGATTGAGACGCATGTCTGAAACATGTCTCACATCCTTGAGAACCAACTGACAACTTGTGTTGGTTTCAAGGGAAATATCTCCTCTTCCCACGATCTTGGACAATTTGTCATTTCCCATCCTCACATTACCAAAATCTCCATTGGTGTAAGATGTAAAGAAGTCCCTCCGTGAGGTGACATGAAATGATGCACCAGAATCCACTATCCAGCATGTATCTTGAGAGAAAAAATTAACGAAGCCATCACCACATAAAATAATTACCTCATTTCCACCAGAGGTAGTTGCAGTCGTGTGCTTGGCATCACTTTTTCGTTACCTCTATCTTGCTCTCTTTTAAACAACCTGCACTCTCTCTTCATGTGGCCTATCCCGCCACAATGGTAACATTCTAGGTCTTTTCTTGTCTTGGACCTCCCTCTCGAGCCATCTTTTGACCTGCCTTTTGACTTGTCTCGCTTGTGGAATTTTCTATAGTTCGTCCACAATACTCTGAGACGAGGGCTTCTGACTCGGCTACTACACCTTGTTCTTTCCTCCTTGCTTCTTCATTGAACATGCTATCTTTAACTATGTCCAATGTAAGAACACCTTGAGGAGCTGAATTGCTTAAAGATACTACTAGTGTATCCCAGCTATCATGCAAAGAGCTGAGTAACACTAGTGCTTGTAACTCATCATCAAGCACTATTTGCATATTCGTCAACAGGTTGATCAAACCTTGGAAGTCACTGAGATGCTCGGTAACACTTCGACCATCTCTGTACTTAAGGTTTACCAACCGTCGGATAACCGATGCTTTATTTTGAGCGGTCTTCCGCTCGTACATGGACGACAATTTTGTCCATAATTTGTATGCATCCGTCTCTTGTGCCACATGGTGGAACACACTTTGATCCACCCATTGTCGGATTTGTCCGACAGCTTTTCTATTCAGAATGCTCCATGCATCGTCTGACTTCCCTTCTGGTTTTTGTCCCAGCAATTGAAGGGGCTCATACAAATCCTTGCAGTAAAGGATGTCCTCCATTCTTGGCTTCCAAATGGAGTAATTGGATGCAGTCAACTTTAACATTGTTGCTGATGATGATGACGACGACTCCTCCATCTTAAATTACACAAGAATATATATATATATATTTTTTATAGCCGAAACTCTGATACCACTTGTTGGGAAAGATGGCGAAAAATAAAAGAGCCAATAAATAAATATGGCACTCCCACGATATGACTTTTCCCAGCCTTGTGTAAATAAAAGGGACAAAAATAACACTCTATCTTCCACTAAGAAAAAATAATGGGAATGCAATTATAATCTCACCAAACACCGGTGGATGAACTCTCTCTTGGTTTTTCTCTCAAGAGGATTTTCTCTCTCACACAAGTGAGACTTTCTTATCTCTCAAAACTTTCTAAGTTTTGGCTTTCTAAATGGATGCCATGAACTGAAAGAAGACTACGAC